>WARS01000046.1:667207-1348503 GCA_008933995.1 Datnioides undecimradiatus
AGCCACAGGTAGAAAATAATACAGTACAAAATAACTTTAAAAGAGAAAAGATCATTTAGGCTAAAGGAAGTAAAAATAGAAAAGAAAAAAATAGAAAAATAAAAATATAATAAAAATAATAAATAAATAAAATAATAAAAATAAAAAATTAAGTTTAATTAAGTTTCCTGGCTCATGTAACATGTGTTAGCATGTTCTGTAACACTACTGTCATATCTTTCTATTGGCTAAAAGCCATTAGCCTGCTAACGAGTGAGCAGCAGTCACAGGTCCAGGGACACTTCACACCTTCTGAATGAGATGTTTTACTGGTGACTTCAAAGATTCACTGATAGCTCCAGACGACAGAATAAGACCCTTGGATACATTTTGATTTTGGATATTTAAACATAATTATTCTTCTGACCCAGACTAATGTGCTGATTATTGAATATTGCAATGATAGCATGTTGCTTATTCTTCCATCCTTTAGTTGACAGTTGAGCCAGTCTAAAGCTCAGACCGGTTCAATCTGCCACGACCCTGCTGAGCTCTGGGTGAAGCTCACCTCTGTTGTTTTGACTCAGCGAGACGCAGGTGAACTGGACCTGCCCTGGACCAGCTCCTGTAGCCAGGGGGGAGGAAATCAAAGCTCTGCTACCAACCAGACCTGTGCTGGGCCTTTCCAGTCTGAAGCCGTTTATCAGTTTCAAGATGCCATGTGTTTCCAGTATGTAACTTAAGTGTAACTCACCCAGAGGAAACCATGAACACTTTCTGTCCTGATTACAACACGAGCTAGTGGAGCACCGCTGCCTCTGGTGGCTGAAAAGTAGCATTACAAGCAACAAGTGCTGGGCAAATGCTGTTATCTGGAATGTTTTAACAGGTTATTGGCACAAAAGTATTATTTCACCTGTATTTGAGTCATAAACACAAGAGGAATATCAATCTGTATCAGACTTTTTATTTGGTTTTCAAGGCCCCTGTAAATCCCCAGAGCAACTAAAACAACATTTAAATTTGGATGATTTAACATTAAATAAAGCAAGAGGACCTAAATGTAAAGACACTGCTCGTCCTGTATCTCAGTATGAAAGGGTCAGGCCCGAGTGAGGCACACTGACCGTACTCCCGGTTACAACTAGAGGGCAGCAGAGGACCACAGACACAAACATGTCATTGCCCATGTGAGTGTGTGGGGCTGACCACCATGATGTCCATTTCCACTTCGCATGTTAATGCACCACATTTATTTTGCATTTTCAATCTTATGTGAGTTTGTAGCGTTCAGTTTAACCTCCAGCGGCTTCCTCCACTCTCTGAAGAGGTCTTTCTTTCTATATCCGCGGCCTTTAATTCACTTTGCATGTACGAAGCTCGGCCTCGGGCGACATCACCACTTAAAGCCTCATGTGTAATCACAGAGAAATCTCCGGGGCAGCTTAGCATCGCGGCACTTGCAGCACAAAGGTGGTTTGAGCCTCCGTCGATCAGTAAAAGAAGTAACCCCCGAGATTAGACAACCAGGAGAGACTCATATCCATTAATACCTTTTTAAATATGCCCGTTCACAGTTATCCTCACATGTTACAATGAGTTTCTACAACAGCACATTTACAACTAATTTCACTGCCTTACATTACTAAATACTTATATATTTGCCCGTTATGGACCTCTTGTGCAGCTGCATGTGTGTGACGCGACCTCACTTGTCGCCATGGATACGAGCATAACACAAATCTTGACCCCCGTGGGTCCATCTCGCTGAGTGAACGGGTCTGAGGAGCAGCTACAGCGCTAATATTATTCTCTCGGCAAACCCTCGGCTAAAGAATACTGGTCAGTACTGTATGTGAGAAAACTGTAGTTTATACCAAATTAGATATGAACTGTTGCTCAGAAAGGATAAAGAGCAGTCGTACTGTGGGCCTGTTTATTATTGGCTTGCTGTCTTGGCGCTGGTTGTGTATGTAGCTGACGTCTGCTGAATAAATCTTGTTCGCTCTCTTGTCTCAAAGTGACACGTTGATTCAGTGTCTCAGATTTGTTTAATTGATGGCATAATGTTGGGGGGGGAAACATGTCATTAATCCAGACATCAGTGTCAATAGCTGTTAATATGACAAAGCTATGAGTCAGCTCAGCAGCGGAGCAGCCTTGGGCGACTCACTCGCCCGGCTTATATTTTTTGTTTTTTCCTCTAATGAACCAAAGAGATGATGTACGATCTGTCGTCTGTGGAGGAAGTCAGGTGACACTCGGGGCTTTTATTATCAAGTATATGCATAAACAAAGCAGTGCAGCTCGCAGATGGAGCATGAATCAGCACAAGACTAGCCGATAAGCAAGAAGGGACGAACGCTACGGGTCACTATCGCTCACGGAGATAATAGAGACACCTTTGATGCTGATGCTTACACTTAGTGGCCATTTGTTCACTTTTAACCCAGCTGAAGACTAACACTGCTCTTGCACATTGTGTCACAGAGGTGGTTTGAACTGTGGCAGCACAGATGCTACTGAATGATCATGGGGATATTATAGGAACACTATAGGCAGCAGTGTGTCTCTATGATCCTGTCACTTTCCCGTTACTACTTGCTGCAACTTGTCACTTTGACCATGAAGTTGCACATACTGTGTAGAGTATTTGGGCTGTAATGTGGTATAAATAGATGGGCGGGACATTATTACAAATCCATCTCTGACTTCAGCATCGCAGATAGCGCCATGGATTTATTGATACACGGTTTTGCTGCTACGATCGCAGCTACAGACTCGAAGTTGCACAAACTCCAGTCAGATAATGGTTAAAGATCAGTGATTCAGGTGGAAGAGAATAACATATTCAACTAAACCCCTCTGTTCCTGCGCTCTCTCTGCTGCTGTGGGGTGCAGAGCGGGGACGGCAGGTTAACAATGGGGATGCATTTTGTTCGTTTTGCTAACAAGATGGAGAGCAGCCCGACACGTTCTCTCTCAAATCACCTCTTGCCTTGTGCATGTGCTCATGATGGCGTACATCTAATCAGCCATCATGGAAGAGAAGCGTGATCTAAGTGAGTTTAACCAAGGAGTAATTGTCTCTGGTTTGAGTGTCTTAGAAACCGCTGATCTCCTGGGATTTTTAGTCATGACAGTCTCTAGAGTTTGCCGAGGATGGTGTGAACAACCAGCGAGCAGCGGCTCTGTGAGAGAAAACAGCTTGTTAGAGCGAGGTCAGAGTGAAAAATGGCCTGAGCTGTCTGAGCCGACGGGAAGGCGACAATAACTCAAATAACAAAGTGTTAAAAAAGCTTCTCTGAACTCGCAACACGTCGAGCTTTGAAGCAGATGGGCTACAGCAGCTCAGCAAAACTGAGGCAGCAGTGGACACAAGCAAGACGGTGGAAAACTGGTCTGATCTCGTGCAGATGGTCAGAATTTGGAGTAATCCACATGATTTCCTTGTGTCTGTGGCTTCCTGCAAGATAACGGCAATTTCACAAAGTGCGCGCCATCTGTTGGTGGTTTGTCAACATGAGGAGGAGTCAGCTGATGAATCTGTGGTAGACATCGAGCAGAGTCTCTTTGGGTTGTTCTCTAGGATCCTTACGGAGATAGATTAGAAAGATGCACCTAACTAAAGTAAAGTTTAGAGTCTGCAGTCCACCTGAATGTAGGAGGACATCACCTGGAGAACAGGAATCAAACCTGAAACCCACTGAACAATTTATGCTTAACAATGTGCGTGTAACTGCAGCTCAGCAGACCGCTGGTTTAAAAACATCCACATTGTTATTATAATACTGTAAAAAAGCTGTTTGGATGGTTATTTCCAAACCACTGTGAATGCAGCAATGGACCATAAGCCCTAAATCTACTGTAATGTTGCAATACTTTATATTTAATCTTCATTTGCGATCATGTAAGATACGATAAAGGATTTGCAAGGGGTTTTTTTCCTGCACCAACATTACACAACACAGCTTTAATGTAATTGTTTTTGCCGCTCAGACAAATCTCTATAAGTAAAGACAGTATCTGTGGTGAGTGTTGCGTAGTCACTATATTTCAAATGCTTATCCATTTATTTGGAGTTTAACTTCATTTGATTAAATATAAACTCTAATTTAATTCTGCATCTCAATTAAAACGTATTAAACAGATGTTTCTACTACTTTTGTGCTTTCTTTCTTTCTTTCTTTCCAAGACTTATATCAGAAAACCAATATAAGTCTGCATGTTGGTTAGCATAGCTTAGCATAAAGACCGGCAGCAGGTGGAAACAGCTAGCCTCGGTTTTATTCACCAAGAAAGAGTCACAGCAGAAAACTCTTCCTAAAATCACAAATCGATGCTCTTAAATGTTATGTAGGGAGCGTCAGAGTGCTTTCAACAGTTATGCTAAGCTAGGCTAGCAGCCCTTTGGCCCAAACTTCATAATTCAACACGCAGACATGAGTGTTAATTGTTCTGCCTTCCCACTCCCCCAAAAGAAAGCAAATTAACACAGTAACTTCCTGGAGTCTCTGCTGGTTGCCTGGCAACCTCACAGTGACAACAAAACTCCAGGAAGTCACTGCACCCGGCCAAGAAATATCCTGGCTCACAATCCATGTGTAATTTGTTTTTGTACAAATTGATCAAACAATTAAATTATTCCAAAAATATCCTTCACACCCTTCAGACTCCTCCGCACTCTCATTTATTTCTAATGTCTCCACTTTTCTTGCATCCTTTCACCTCATCCCTCCATGTTCCTGGTTCCCCTTCTCCCTCATCCTGCTCTTTTAATGTCTACCTGCAGAACGACAGAGATTATATTGTGTTTAAATACGAGGAACAGAGCGGAGCTTTAAATACTAAACAACTTTCATTCAGCGGCAGCAGATTAAGGAACAGGGGAGGATGCAACCTCTGCGCCTGCGTTCCTGAAAGTTCCCTCATTCAATTGTGTGTGTGTGTGTGTGTGTGTGTGTGTGTGTTGGTGGGGGTGGGTTTCTGACTTTTCCTGCTTTCGGGGACACATTTCAAACAAAAGACCAGTGTTTCTGAGACGTCTGAGACGCTGGTTGTTGGATCGGTTTGAGGCTGGGGTTAGGGGTTTGGCCGAGTCGCGGTTATTGTCTGGAAATGAATGCGAGTCAATGCAACGTCCCCAGAAGTGACCTAAGTAAGCAGGCGTGTGAGTGCATGTGTGTAGAAGGAGAGGGGCTGAGAGTAAATCTGCTGAGCCACAATAACCCTGAAGGAAGAAGTGTTTTTCTCTCTTGAGCTCATCTTTTATTGAACAACGGAGACAAGATAGACTTCAGGGTTTCTTTCCTCGTGTTTAGGCTCTTTACTCCCTCGTTTTAATACTCTTATTGAAAAAGTTCTTAGACTTTCTTGTAAACAGTTTGATGGATGTTTCTGTATACGGCACATTATTGCGCGGTATATGGACGACATGCAAGCTGCAATTGTGTCTGAATCTAATCCTTTCACAGGCACGAATTGTACTGTGATTGTATTCCCCATGATATATTATCATAGAAATGCTATTGCTTGGATGTAGCTGTGCTGTTCTCCCTTCACAGCCTTATTACTGTGCGCTGAATCCAGCCCCGGCTTCTGTTCTCTTTCAGTTTTTATCTGACGCTGTCCCATCCACTCAGCTCTCAAAGCCTCAGTCAAACTTAGCCGACAGACAAATCTAATTCCTGCTGCTCGAAAGTTTCAAATCGGCTGCTACAAGGCTGAGAGGACTGCGCCGGGTTTTTTTTGCGTGGTCGTTCGGGCTGTGGAAAGTCCTTTTTGCAAATAGATGCAATTTTGCATGAAGGGTCTGCAAATAGCAGCGATGTTTTGTACAAAACTCTGGTCAGTGAGTCAACAAGACTGTGCGAAAAACTGAGAAAACGTTAAATAAGAATGTAAGAAGTCACCAGTTGTTGCTAAAAGAAACGTGAAGCTTAGCATCAAAATCTGTGCAGATTAAAACAGGAACAAGCTCCTGTTTCACTACAAAGTGCACAACAATGCCTGAAACAAGCCGGCGCTGTTGGGACTGGATCACTGAATATCAGCTGAGCATACTGCGAAGTGACAAGTCACAGTCTAAACCTGTTCAGTCTGCAAAGGCAACACTGACGTTCAGTAATGATCTCAGGTCACTTATACTCGGCCACGGACAGCAAAACAAATTCAAAATCAAAAGGGGATTCATAGAGAAGGCATTTAAAGCAGTGTTTTCCCATCATGCAACACTGTAGAGACTTATATAGGAAGAAAGGAAGTGGTGAAATCAAACTTTTGATAATACTATTTGCAACAAAGAAAGAAAGACGTCATGTGATAAAAACCCTCTTCCCTCAGTTAAAGTGTCAGGATGTTAACAAGGAAACAAAGTTTCCCAGATGAACATGAGCGCACAGCGACACAACGACAAACTCCAGCTGCAGCAAACATGACAAATTAATTTCGGGAAAAAGGGAGGAACCGTCCAAACACAGCAGCGCGACGAACATCCGCATTAAAGATGCATGAGTGCAGCGGAGGAGCTCCACTTGTTCGGCAGCCAAACGCGGAGCTAAACATCTCTGCGAGGAGCGAAACTTTAATATGTAAGCGGAGAACAGGAGGATGACAAATGTTGTGTGTTTTAGATACAAGGAACTCACAGATTGGAGAGAGGGGAAGTGCTGTTCACGAGATTTATTGCTATTTTTAAAAAAACTATGATTTTACACTGCAAGGATTTCCATTTTATCTTATTTTATACTTCTACTCCACATTATTACAGAAGGAAATATTATATTTTTATACTCTACTTCCTTTATTTAACAGCTTAGACTCACAAATACTTTTCAAATCAGGATTATTTGCATAAAAGTTCATTAAATATGTGCTGTTGTATAATTAAATACTTGACTATACATGGAAAATTAGAATTATCTCTACCTGGACGGCATTTAAATGCTGCTCCCATGCTGATGAATTAGTGATGACGTTTCAGTGACATATGCAGAGATAAATGTGCCATTTTTCAGTATTCGTGGCGACACAGTTTGATGGAGGTTTGTGCATAAAGCAGAATAGTGCGCAGAGTGATGAGAACATGCATGGTGCGTTTGTGTCCGAAGTGTAGGGGTTCATCAGTATTCATAGAAAAACACTGTGCCTTTGTTTTGAAAAGAAAAAAACATATTAAAACTTCCATATTCACAATGGAGTTGTATTAAAATGATTAAAAAACATATATAAATTATAGTTTTCTTTAACTTTTAAATCCCGCATCAGTCAGACCGTATGTGTGTGCATAGTGTTTCCGGATTACAATCCATATCTGAGCTTATTCATTGTATAACTGTTATTATTGTGTCCTGTATGCTGCAGCACTCCCAGCAAAACATGGAGATTATAAAAGCCTGATTACGTATGTACGCATTTAAGCACAAGTGCATCAGTGAATTAAAATGCATGCTGCACGGCTTAACATCACTACAAGCACGGGATAAACAAACATGACGGTCCAACATCTTTTTAAATTGCATATGCAGAATCATATTTTGTGATGTATACTGACTGTTTGGAGCTGAAGGGAAGCAATAAAAGTGAATAAGGGTGTTTTGTTGTTTTGGTTGCACCAATAATAAACAGCTGTTTGGACTTTAATGGCATCTGCATACAGACATTCATTTTCACCAGTCCTGTCCAATATTTCAACATGATAATATACGAACAAGCATAACTCTTCATGTGTTTATGCGACAGCCGTGGGGGGGGTGAATTAAAACAAGTTTCTGAGCTAATAATGTGATGAATATTCAGATTACCTTCATTTGATGTAATTATGTCGTTCCGGATGAAGGGATCCAGCACAAAAGAAATGAGCGCACACACACACACACACACACACACACACACACACGCTGAGCTCGCAGTCAAGCTGGCATGTCACAGGCAGTAATAGCACACGGCTTACATCAGCGGCCCACGTCCACGCAGCCACTTGATAATAGCTCCACTGAATGATTATCCATCTGCCAAAGGCTGAGAGAAGCACTGCAGACACAGAAGGGAAAGAAAAGACATAAACCAAGTTTTTATGGAAGTCTGACGTTCATCAGGTGCAAATCTCCATAAACGTGATAAACGCGGGATGCTCTGTCACCTGAAGGCAGTATGATGTGGTTTGGAAAGAACAGCTGGACGCTGAGTTATGACCGCTTTGTCAAAACACACAATTCCAGCTGACTCAGCGATGTGGTGCTTCCACGTTAGGCCACTCAGAAACACATGAGGGATTACACAAGACTAAAAACAGTTCATGTTGTGAAGTTAATGAAAAGAAAATGTTTTAAAATACACAAACTTTGATAAATGTGCTACTCTTTAAAGCTTAATGTTCCCTGTTCATGACAGTTGGAGTTACTGTTGCACATCTCACTGTCAACACACACACACACACACACACACACACACACACACTTACTGTAAAAGCTAAACCATCTTTAAAGGTCAGTTTAAAAAAAAGTTTGACATTTTGGGAAAATGTGCTTACTCACTGTCTTGCAGAGAGTTAGATGAAAAGATCAATACCACTTTCATTTCTGCGCTCTCACTATGAAGCGACTACTCTGAGACAGTTAGCTTAGCTTAGCATAAAGACTGGAAACAGGTGGGAACAGCTAGCCTGGCTGTGTGTGCAGGCAGCAATATCCACCTACCAAAACATCTAATAAACTTACTAATTAATGTTTATTACATTGGCTTACCATACAAGTGAATTTTGAGCTTTAGTGATGTCGGTAGGTGGTTCATCACAGCCAGGCTAGCCGTTTCCCTCTGTTTCAAGTGTTTATGCTAAGCTAAGCTAAGCACCTCTTGGTCCATAGCTACATATTCACTGAACAGACACTGTGTTCATCCATCTCCTAGCAATAAAGTGAATAAGAGCATTTCCGGTAACAAAAGTGATTCTTTACATAAATAAAACATTTAATCTGCAAAACACATCAGCTTCTACTTAGCTTAGTTAGTTCAGGACATCGGGCCAACCTTGTTGAGCAATCATGCAGCACAGCAATGTTTCAGGGAATGAAACAGAGGCAGACTGATATTAATAAGAAGAAGAATGAGAAATTATTCATAAAGAACTTTTTAAAAATTACAAAACATTTTTTTTTTAAAGTGCCTTTTTAGATGTTACACAAAAGATTTCTAAAATATAACTATAACCCAGCACAGCACAGAGAACATTAAGGGGTGTGTTTGTGCTTTCGCCTGGTTACAGAAAGTTTTGTTTTTCTCTCTGATACAAGGTCAGTTTTTCATTTTTAGTCGCCTTTGACAGAAAAGCCTTCCTAATGTTTTGACAGAAAAATGCAAGACAGAAGTGTGCAGCAGCAAAAACACGGGGAAATAGTAAAAATATCTGGCACTGCTGCAGCTGTATGTTCGTCGCTAATCAGCTGCAGCCTGGGAGCAACTGCCGATAATGCCAGTGTGCATCTTGAAACCGAGCACTTGAGTCCCAGAAGCGCCATTGTCTGAGGACCAATTTGCTGTTTTTCTCCTCCACACCCACTGGTGATCATGATGATGGGTCTGAGTCACCGCTGCTGCAGCCTGCAGTGACACTTTAAAACTCAAAAGAACCGCAGCAGCTCCAGCAGGTGGGCAGCAGACACCAGGTCCACGTCTGTTAGACGCAGGATGCTGCTCCTCAGCTTGACTCTGCTGCGCAGTGTCGCGGAGGATAATCAGACATGCGTGCAGCCGACTTTCACCGTGCAAACATCCACAAACACAGGCTTTCTGTCTTGTGTTTGGAGTGAGCAGATTGCTTTGTTTTTTAAGAAAAGCTTTTACATCTTTACATATTTTTGGCTTTTGAGTCACAGTTTGAAACAATGACAGGTTACCCACATGGAGAAAAACAGTACAGATGTCATTTCTAATGGTAAATGCTCATTTTTAACAGGAGGGTGGATACTTGTACCATACACCATGTGAAACTACTGTCTCTGACTCACTTATTGATGAATTTGTCTCAGTCTGTGTGTCATTTACTGAATCCATCCACTTGATTGGCTGGGCAGCATCATGTGAGGTCATTTGCTACACATGCAGCTGGTCTGTGACTTACCTCGGAAGCTAAACAAGCACTGTAAACCCTAAAAAATGATGCACTGTTTAAAATACAAACACAAAATCTGATCATTTTCAATCATTATCAGGATGTCTTCAGTGTCTTAGGTCGTACCTGGACTTTGGTTTACCTATTAGTGGCCTAGGTGGAGGTGCAGGGGGTGGCAGGTTGTTTATTTTGCAGTCAAGGTGGCATCTTCTCCAAACATCTATTGTCTGCTATCTGCACAGACGCCAGACTTCAGTCAGTCTCTTCAGTTTTAGTGCTATGAGAGTGTATTAAAACCCTGTCCCACCCGCTCGCAGCTCAACTGTCCTGTCAGAATATTTAAAAGCTCCTGGATTTAAAGCATCCAAATGCATATTAGAGTATAAGTCAAATCACTTGATGCAGGCTCCTGAAGAATAGAAAGCCTTCACTCAAAAGTATTGTCCGTCACCTTTATGGGCTCTTGTCCCAGTTATGTCAAGCCATTGTCTGTTTAGAAGTCAACTTGATGAAGTTCTCAGAGTTTGACTGCTCCAGCTAAAGGAACATAAATTATTCCTCTTAAGTTTCACAGTCTTGGCTCGACTTGAAGCTTTTTCCCTTCCAAGATGTGGAGGATATTTGGTGGTACAGCATAGGCTTTGCTTTCATTTTCATTCCTGCTTTTTGTTTTTGTCAGAAACCTTACAAATCTGTAGTATCCCAGCATCCATATGTGCACAATCCAGCACACAAGATGACACAACGGTTATAAAGATAATATGTGCCAGTTGGCTGAAACATACGAGTATAGGAGAAATAAGCGTAATATGCAAAAGCGCTCCATCTGCTCCAACCATGAATGACAACCAGCAAAGCCAAAGTTGCATTAGTTTAGCACAAGAGAAATGTAAATCTAAGTAGCACAGTGTTGTAGTGCGCTAGTTCCTGCTGTTTGCTTGACTGCAGGGCAGTTTTTCTCTCCAAAATAATAAAGACCTCAGCCAAACTATCTTGAAAACACCTGTGTAGGTGAGCCGAGTTCATTCATCGCAAACGTTGGGATGGAAAATTGCTGTAAAAACACCAAAAACACTTGCAACAAAGCTCCAAAAATGAAAATATTCTCAAACACTTTATTTTGTAGAAACACTGAACCTGCAAGGTTGACTTCAAGAAAAAAAATACTTTAAAGAACATAAAATACTTGAAGTTTGCAGCTCTTTAGTTGCATGTTAAATCACTAGAGGCGACACTTCTAAGCCTTGAATAATGGATAAATGGTACAGTCTTCTGCACTTTGCTAACAGTGCAGATGCCGAGAGAGAAAGAGCAAGTCTGGATGTGGATTTACTCCTCAGCATCCTCCATAAGCTGGCAGGGGAGCTGAGGGATGACAGCAGTGACACAGTGCCTTTGAATACATTCCCACACACACATGCAAGCACATACCTGCTGAATCCCTAAACAGGCCATACATACATATGCATCGCATGCTGGTTTGGCACTCGCTGTTACGGAGGGAACTGTCAGAGAAGTTCCTCCTGGGGCGCCGCTGAAAAGAGGAAGAACAAAAGGTGAAGAGTACAACACGCAGGAAACAAAGGCCCCTCCTCTTCTGCTTTTAATCAAACTATATTTGCTTTATAATTGATCGAGTATTTGTCCTTTTACAACAATCACTTCTAGAGATGCAACTGATTATACCGATTCACGTTTTTTAGGATTGTTTGGGTTCAAACTGCACCGCTGCATCAGGTACATGTCTTATTAAGTTCAGTAGTACGCCGGTTAGCAGTTAGCTAGCTTGTTCTATGTAGCCACCAGCTAATAACTTCATTTTTTAAAGTTAGATCAGTCTAGAATAACAGAAGTGAAGATCTAATTGGTAAAAAAGATGTATCGCACTGGTTGTTGCTGCTTCCCAGACCAAACATGAAATCAGAGGAACGTTGTTGTTACATCCATTATTTAGTGTCTTTTGCTGCTTTCATCCAATTTTCCAATATACTCCTTTTTAGAATAATACCTTAATTATTCTTGGTACTGCTCAAGTTTGCGTCTTCTTTACAACTGGCAAAACTGGTTTGAGCAGTTTCTCCACTTTGGTGACTTTCTTTTTTGCAATTAAAGCTGTTAAAAGTTAAAAAGCAATACATTTTTATACTGTAAATACTTAAATCTGACCTTTCTGATGCCCAAACCGCCAAACATATTAGCCTAGTGCTTATCCCATGTGTTGTTGTTGTTGTCTTAAACTGCATTTAGACCAACAGAGGATGTGACAACATCCCAAAAGCCAGACTGAAGAGCTATTATTATTATTGTCTGCAACAAGCATCTTTTTTGCCATAAAATCAGAGGTGACAGTATGACACACAAATAAAATTGCACTAATTAGACGAGCTAAATCCTGCGCCATGTAAAAGGTGACCACACTGACCCGCCACTATCTGATTTCTGAATGATAAAGCTTAATTTAATCAGCTGTAACCGCTCTGTTAACACACACTAACTGCTCGCGCGAGGCAGGTGCTGCTGGTGCTGTGTGAATCCGTTTTGACCGGAGCTGCAGTTGTGATCTGACTGATACGCTTTGGATTGATCCAGTACAGCGTTTCCTCTGTAAAAACCTGCTCAGCCAATAACCTCCTCTGGAGTTATGCAATTATGTTTCAATTTGATCGTTTGCCCTCCAGCGTTAACGCCGCACGCTGTGCATTTCAGTGAGCAAAGAGAGATTAGATTGTTGTGGTTATTATGTTGTCAACTTTATTACTTTTTGGGTGAGCCACCGTGCTCTCCTAATTGGATTGTGGTAGTCTGTATTCCCTCTGCAGGAGGAAGCGCAAACCTATAAAATATTCCAATTATTAAGCTTGAAGGAGTGAAGCAGAATGTGTACCTCAGTTTTTATATCCTCTAAAAATAGAAACACAGATGGATGACAAACAAGCGTGTGTGTGTGTGTGTCTGAGCGTGTGTGCTTGGTGTGTGTATGCCCATGTGTTTGCAGTTACAGAATCAATCCCCAGCACACAATGGAAAACAATAGAGAGCAGTCCATCATTTTGTTGCACCCGATGCAATCCATATTCCCACAGCTCCCCCCCGTTTTCCTCTAAAATACCCGTGCATCTCTCGCATTGGGCAAAGTCATCCTTAATGTGCATCAGAAATACAAACACGGTGTTCCAAGCATGCACACACGTCTGCACAGGTAATATATCTTCATTAGCCCGGCTTTGCTCTGACATGCTGCGATTAAAGAGGTGATCTCCAGATCCAGATTCAGAGAGATGAGGCGGCACATCCCTCTTTATTATTATTATTGTTCATGAAGAGCAGGTTAAATGTGACGATGGGCCATTTGCAAATCATCGCAAACAGTGTTCACTCTTAACATACATGCAGGCATCACATGCAGACTGTCAAATACATCTGGTTGCATTATTGGGCCATTACAGCCAATAAATACACACATTTATTTTGCATCAGTTGGATAAAATATGTTGATTTGCTTGATATTTAAAAGGCCCTGCACAGACATACAGGGGTTTTTCAGTAATTCAGGCTGATTAAACCTCCAAATACTGATTAAAGGTGTAATTTGCCCTGTCCAAACAAATGCATCAAAGCTAACAGGAGAGTGAGGGAGTCTGTCAGTCAAAATCAGTCTCCACACACCCACACGGTCCTGAGAGGGGGTTTAATCAGCTGTAATAGGCGAAAACACCTGAGAGTGTTAATGATATGCGTGCAGGACCTTTCAATTCACTAGATTTTGCCATAAACAGACACTCCGACACGATTATTTGATCTATAAATGATTTTTATGGTGAATCTCAAGGAGATTTACTATATCATGTTATCAGTCAGCCCATTTTATCCCATTTGCCAACCCCTTCATCTCAAAGGAGAGCAGTAAAACCTTTTCTTGCCTGACGTTTCGGGCACTGAGGTGCTCTAGCTGCTGTAATGGCTCCAATAAAACCCCCAAAGAAATATTTCATTAAGTCTTGGGATTCAGAAAAGAAAGTTCATTCATTGCCACATCAGAGAGCAGGTCATCCACGATAACAAAATACAGGGTGGCCAATTGCAACAAGAAACAAGAGCTCCAAAATCTCAATTGTCCGAGGCAAAAGCAGAGGTAGGTTTAGATGCTAAGAGTAAAAAAAACCAAACAGTGCCTTTAACAAGCAAACATGAAAAAACTCTTTATAAAAAACATTTCACAGTGCTATCCGTGGGTACGTTGTCTCTCAGTATAACTGCAACCATTTTCACAGCGCGGCCTGTCAACACAGAGATAATAAAATGTCATTATACGCACGCCTGTCAGTACTTCCAAATATAACTCTCCTCTGTGCGTAGCAAAACAATCAAAGTCTGTGTTTTAATTCTCTCAGCTGCAACTGTAGGTTTAAATTCAGCATGAGCACACACACACACACACACACACACCTGAACTAATATTGCAGCATCGAGTTTAGTTTATACACCAACAAGACGTACTTGGCGCCTGATTAGATAAGAGCAGTTTATTGTTGTCACAATATCAAGCAAAACAGCTTTTTTTGATATCTGCTTTATTCTTCTCCTCTATGTTCAGACAAGAGAAGACTCAATTCCCCCTTTCCTCCAACATTAAAAGTCATAATTTTGATCTGTGCACTCTTCCCCTTGATTAAAAACCTCTTTCATTTCCGTTCCATTTCACTCCGACCAAACCCTGCGGCAGCTGTTGCTCCTGATTAACACAGCTGCTGCAGGGTTTGGTTGAGGACTGCAGACCTGTGGCTCAGGGGAAACACTAGCACTCTCCATGTTTGTATGTTTGCAGTCTAATTATTTCAGGTGATAAACACCAACTCACCAAGAAAAAAGGAAAACTGTGGCACCGACCACCTGTCTCTGCTTTGGTCCACATGAAAAAGTACTGAAATTAGTTCTTGTGCAAAATTATACAACTTAAACACTCCTATGGGTATTTTTCTTGAATTCTTAAACATATGATATTATCTAAGGTTCACACAGGTCTTAAATTCCAGAGAACAACATCATGAAGACAAATTTTGAAGGATTAACTGGGGCCACAAAGTACTTTCAGTCCTGCACGTCCTATATTTGGCTCAAACTTGTTATAAACTTATTTAAAATCAGTCAAATGTTTCATTAAAGACTATGCACGCAACACTTCACCACATGCATATCAAATAACACATATATGGACATACACATACAAATCATAGGTGATCGCGATCTGTTCTTAGATTGGATTGATCAGCCAAAGCAGTGACATTGTCTGATACATGCTTAAAAGAACCGTAGGCAGTAGGAAGCACCTGAACGCAACATGTAAAAACATTATGAGTTATTTTAATATTGCATGAATCAAAGGAAAATTGAGTTAACTACATTTAAAAATTGCATAAATTACACAAATTGTCACGGTTTTGTCACGGTTAATTCCCTGTTTTATTTTGAAAGACTTTGTTCACTGACTTCCTGTCTCTCATTAGGTCATTAGTTTGACCTGCGTCTCATTAGCCTTCCCTCACAGATGTATAAACTGTCCGTCTTGCCTTTTTCCTGTCCTTTGCCGGTACATTTACTCACCTTGAGTCTAGCCTGTTTTATCCTGTTTCTGCTTGTTTACTGGATTTTATTATTTTTCTTGGACCTCGCCTGCTTTTGTGGACTTTGGGGTTTGCCTGCTCCTTGTTGATGTAGTTTGGCCTTTTGGACCGCTTCTCTGTTTCTGACCTTTGCCTGCCTCACCATCCTGCAGACCCTTTTGTTTCGTCTTTCTGTTCATTCTTAAACTATCTGGACTATTTAGCTCTGCCTTGCGTCTGCATCTGGGTCCTAATCTTTGTTGTCTTGTCCCTACATGCATGACACCAACACAAAATACCGTAAGGAAGAAGATGTAATAGAAACTACTATCCAGAAGAAGTAGTAAATATACAAACATCTATTTTGTTTCTTTGTAGGAGGTGACTATGCCTGAGGATCTTTGTATGATCAACACATTGCCTCAGTATAAACATGTAGACCTTTTCGTTGACTTCACTTGCTATAAAGAAGACAAAAATCAATGTTGACTTCACTTCACTGTTGCTTTTGAAACCCTATTTTACCTAAATTACATCACTGAATGAAGGACACCTTGTCATCAAAGACCTTGTCAAACAGAAACTGACTGGATGTGCAAACGGTTGGATATTTAAATGTCTGCACACAACAAAACCCGAAACCATTAAAGCCGTCTTGTAATTAGATGCTGTATCATTAAAGTAATTGGAATCGAACCCTCTTTTGTTCCTTCGTGCAGGTGACAGTGTGCGGTTACTCCGCGGTGGTCCAGGACTCTGCCATCTTGATGTACATGGTCAGTTACGGTAATATGATTCTGTGTCCCATGACGAGATTTAATAAGTGAAAGGACATAAGGCTGATGTTATTCTGTTCCTGTCACTGTGAGATGACCGAATTTGTTGAAAAACAGAGAAAGAGAGCCAAGGATAGTGCTCCCTCTGAGAGTATTTTAGTTTTATTGATTTACTGATATGAGGAGGGAGGAATATGTCCCCTGGCAGTCCACCTCAATGACATACACATGATGCCAAAGGAAAGTGGCCTTCAGAGGGTCTGGGCTCACTAAATAATGGCTCTTCCTGCTATAATAGCTCCAGTGTAGTGATAAAATACTGACAACAACAGAAGTCCATGTAGTTTAACAGCCTGGCCCATTAACCATGAGCATGGAAAAACGTGTCATGCGCAGTACTGTCTCCTAACAGCTTGCACGGCGAAATGTGGTCTTTCATCATCACCCAGGTGGTCAATATACCTTGGTCTGACAGCGACTTGAATTCAGCATCTTTAACTTAACGATGAACCAGATTTAACCTAAATTGACTAAGCTGTTAGCGGGGACCGGCACTGGCTAAAGACTGGCACAAGTGCTGCAAACCGGAGCTGATTGTGACAACATCTGCTCTCCAAAAACTGTTTTGTGATCAGTCTGACTAGGCAGGCTTCCTTAAAAAGGAAGGTAAAGCTCAAGCTAACTCAACCTTTGTGATGTGAAGGCTGTATCTTGGACATTAGCTGAAAACACTCTCACTTAACCACCCACAAGTTGTTCTTCCTCTACATTTCAACATGCTAACCATCATGCTGCGTTTCCACTATCACATAGCATTCAATGGCGACAACTGTTAAGTCAAAACACGTGGGATACATTATAATGTGGTGTATTCATAAATGCAATGCTTGTGGATATGTGAGGGACTTGCTTGGACTTGAAACCATGGTTTGGCGATGTTGAAGCTTGTTGGGAGTTGAGTTGTTGATGTAAAATGACCCAGGTGTCTTTTAACTCAGCTGCTAACACCAGAGCTAGCCACGAGTGCCTAGACCTATTAGTGGTAATTAGGAATTACTAGATACTAGAAGATAGTAATCTAGATTACTAGATGTTAAAACCTTGTCTTAATGTTACCTTAAAGCAAAGCTAGCTGCTGTATTTTGCACATGATTACTTATCCCACTGTTTAGAGGACTAGCTAACTAACACTTGATTGCTAAGATTGACCATGCTAATCCTAGCTAGGACAGCTTTTCTTCTCCATGCTGTCTCACAGGATCCATGGTGAAGAAAGAAGTTGTTTCTCAAAATGTTAAACTACTTCTTTACCGAGGCTAGAGGTGTAGAGTAATGCTCTTTACACATGTTAGCACATTAGCTTGAGCTTACGTAAAGGTATTAGAAGCATCCTGCAAGTGGGTGACAGTTTGTGATGATATATGAGAGTCAGGGGAACACCAAAATGGTTTTAATTCTTCCACTGGGGACCATAAATGTCTATAACTAATGTCATGGCGATCCATCCAACAGGAGTCAAGAATCAGCCTGCACCAACTGGCACTAGCTATCCCTACAGATCCAAGTTAGCGTAGCCATAAAAAACACATAGGGGAACATTCAGAGCGAGTGAGATGATAGCTCAAAGCAATACATCACGCTGACCAGATAACATCGTGTCAGTCATCAGCTATTGCTTCACTTTGTCCCTGAATGTTTTATTCTGTTCATAAGCTGAGGCGTTGCAGGTTTTGGTGGTAAATGTTTGTAGATGCAGGGGATTTGTCGGCACTTATTGATGCCCCCTGCCCCTGCTGTGGGTATCTGCACATAAACCGACAACTGAGCTTGTGTGATAACCGTGTACGCCGTAATGAATAATTTCAGCACCTGGGAGCTTAATCCCTTTATTGATGGACCTCGAGGATCTTTCTTGTTTAACCTGATAATAAATGCACTCCAGGAATATCTACCATTGCTTTTTGCAATTACTAGACACATCAAACCTGAGCATCGGTTTGTGTTTATGACTACGTGTAGCCCCAATGATAAGTTTTTGCCGTACTTAAAGGTTTAAAGAGTTATTGACCCACAACAAAACAAAGACAAGACGAATATTAATGCACCCATATTGGCTTCAAGCTTCGGTGAGCAAGAGTGATTATGAACTCTGTCTGTGCGTGGGTGTGTGTATTCAGCATGTGTGTGTGTGTTTGTGCTTCTCACCCTGTGAATCTTTTAAGTGATGTAACTTAAAGAAAGTGAGAGTGGCTGGTGTGTTTGGCCTCACTGTGAGTTCTGGCTCTGGTTCTGGGTCGATCTAGCATCGATGTTGAAGTTAGTTTAAGGCGCTGATCTCAGACTGGTAGTTATGAAGAAGCAGAAGAGGAAAGCTATGTAAAAACGGATATTTTGCTGTGCTTCTTAGTAACTGGGTGCATTTCCATTGCCATTTTAAGAAAACAGTGACAGAATGCTATAAAGCTAATATGGCCAATTAAGACATACATGAAGCATTTTGACTTTAATGCCCACTGAAGCGTCTGCAATGAGGAAACTGAAACATTTTAATTAATACCATTTTTCCTACTGTCGCAACAATGATACAATTAATTGCACTGTCTCGTTACGAACTCTTCTTCTGCAGTGGTATAATGTCACCTGGAGCATTAGCCCCACCTGCTGCCAACAGCTGTGGATGCAAACATGCAGATATGATATCTGATATAACTGAAATAGTATAACTACATGATTTAAAATGAAAATCCTGTAACATTGTCTTAAATAACACAAATCCCTTGATGGTTACATACTTAATATTACTGCTTTGAAAGACTTGGGCTAAGGCTGCTAAATGATGCGTCAAGTTACTTCTACGGAAGTTTAAGTTGGTTAGCCAGGCATGCTAACAATTGCTCAAATCATATTTTTTAAAAATAGATTTATTCTCCCTCAGTTTGGTAAAAAAAAAAAGGGCAAATAAAGAAAACTCTGTGCAGTTTTAATCCCAGTTCATTTTATATTTAAGGCTTTTGTCAGCTTAACCCTAAAGTCTGCAGCATAAAGATAAACAAATACAAAGGAGATATACAGTAATACTGCACATGTGGTGTTATATCAGCAGAGTGGAAATTAAATTAGATACCACACAGACACACACTAATGTTACACGATGGAAGGACTTTTGTCCTTTTTAGTCACACTTCCAACCTGGTGATTATGATGACGCGGTTACGGTAAAATTGAATTATATTGGCCGTTTGCCTGTTTGTAATCATAATGTTTCTACATTCGGATTATATTCCAGCATAGCAATCATATTTCAATATTTTGTGCTGCATGCCTCGTCCTGCACAGACCAATATGCTGTGAACACCCACGGTGTTGCAAACAGCATGCGGAAACATAAATAGAAATCATACTGTTTGCATCATCCTTGTGATTATGACTATGCGAGGTACCGCCTGCAGCTGCCACTCCAGCCACTTTAAATTTTTTATTTCACTTCAGTTAAGCTTTGATAGATGAAGTGACGTCACTAGGAATTCAGCTTGGTGCTTTCAGGCTCAATGGAATAACCATGTACTTCACATGACCTCCCTACTGGGGGTTACTGCTCGTAGTTGCAGGTTAAAAACTATATAAAAGAACACAGAAAATAGGAAATCAGCTACAGATATCTTTTATTGTTAGGGTTTATCTTTTACAACCTACTTTCCTTTTAAGAACTTTGCTTAATGCCACAAGTAAACCCATTTTTTTGGAATAAGCACTTAAGATTTTGAGGAAATGCTTCAGGTGCATAAAGTTTGGTTGTCATGTTTCATGATCTCTGTGGTGCTAAACAGAAGAGAGTAAACAAAATGTCTATCATGCCATTATTTGGTATTTGTCTTTGTATAAAAAGTACATGGTGTATTTCACGTTACACAATTTGGGGTATTCATAAGGTGTGGGCTTTCATGTTAAGTTTTAGTCTGAGCGTTATCATGCTTTATTGATATTGGTAACATTGCTAATATCAATATAAAACAAAAGGTTATTAGTAGAGTAATGATCAACTAACATACAGCAGAATTGGATACATTAGGCACAGTATGTTTACAGTATATATATTTATTGTGAAGATAAGTTGTAAATATTTGTATCATTACACATGAGGACAACTTTCAGTAATTGCATTATTGTTACAAGCATTTATAGACAAAATACAATTGCCAAAGCCATAACAGTATTGATTTTATAATCCTGATAGCCTTTGGGAATATAGTGTACACACCTGACTGAAAGTGAGCATGAAAATAGCTTTAACCTGTAGTTTTTTTAATATAAAGACATCTTGTCAAATCGCGGTGAGAGCAGCTAAGCATCACAGCACTATTGTGTAAAAAAATCTAACTCAACCTGTTTCTGCCTATTTTTTTTTAATATAAAGTATAGTGTACCACCCAATGTTTCCACTGTGATATGACAGCATTGTGAATTGCTTTGTCTCAATGCTGACATCCCTATAAGAGAGGGGATAATAGAAAATGTGTACCAGGGATGTGAGCCCAAGTGGCTGCATCATTTAAAGACACTCTACTGCTGCTGAGAGCTTAACCTGTTTCTTGATAGGTTAATCTTTGTGTTTGGTTTATTAAATTTAATACATCTGTATTTATTTTACATTGTTTGATTCAACTTTTTACTATTTTAATGATATTGTCATTGCCAAAGGACATGCGATGGATGAGACTGTGATTGAAAACTGGCTAATAGATGCCAATAAGTGGGTGTAAATCCAGCTAATTGAGTTCAGCTGATTGACGTGACACTACTCTAGATTAATGGGCTCGCGTATTTGTCCCAGTCCTCGCGGCGTCAGCTTTTATTTTGAAGAAACGTGAGGTCGGGTCTTACGCACGCACCTCAAAACACCAACGCGCACCCCGCGAACGTCACATCTCACTTTCGCCGTCACCGTTCGCCTCGCTGCCGGATCCACCAATGGCGCTCTCCGTCGCCATTCCGATATTTCCGACGGCACCTGAACGCGGCGCTGCTCCCATCCTACGTGAATGCAGCATAAACTGTTGAGGTGATCCATGGCAACAGAGGAGCAGCAGCCAACCGCCGAGCCTGTCCCCTCACACTCACACACTCTTCTCTTACGCACACATACCTTCAATCTCTACATACTCTCAATGTAGCCGGAATGCACCGAGGAGGAAACACTCTTTACGGCTCCCGTTGACAAATTTCGGCATCAAGGTGACCGACCGGGTGCCCGTAAACAGCCCCACATCAGCGGCAGGTGACAGCAGACAGGACCCGCGCCTCGGACCACTGAATACGGCCACATTCTGTGAACGGACAAGATGGTACCAGCTAACGTCTCCGGGGCTTAAAATAACAAATATCACCCCTTTTTGGTGTAATATTATCCGGACCCGAGCAAAAATGAAAGCAATTTTTAACAGTTTGTGGGCTGAAGCGGCTTCAATTTTTAATTAATTTTTCTTAATTTAAAAAAAAAATATCCGACGCTGTCCCGGTCCTCTCCGCCGCCCCAACAGCAGCGTCCAGTTTATTATCACAGCCCTTATCTCTCTTAAGCATCTGAAGCGTCGTGGTGAAGATGGCGACTGGGTCGGGTTGGCAGCAGTATTACTGCCCTGCCGGTCAGGGGAAATTTAGTTCATCCTCGGCATCCAGCATGTCCTTTCAGTCCGGCATCGCCATGGAATATACCCAAGACCTGCACCTGAAGATGAGCAAGAAAATAGCACAGCTAACAAAGGTAAGGGAGCGTTATTACGGGGCCTGTGCTTTACTCTCCCTGAGCAGCGTACCAACCCCTGGGTTAGACCCTATACCTGCCGTTCTCGCGTGAGAACTCGTCACCAAACTCCGTTACGAATTTTACCAATTTAGCAATGAATATCTCTTTATTGAAGTTTCAGAACAGTTATAAGAAAAATTTTATGTCCGCTTGAATTGCGAGAATGTTTTAGTAGTTTCGGCTTTCATATAACATAAACAGCACCAATGACCCGGATGAAAATAGTGAACTTTTACAATTGGCTCACTCTGCTCACTGCAGCCGATTGTTGTCAGAGGGGAGCTGGATAACCCGAGATGAACTAACGATTAAAGTTGAATTTTGATTAAAATACGCGCTGTTCGATATATCTCATGTATGCCGAATTAAAGCGCAGATAGTATTTTCTCCAAAAATATCTCAAGTCTAACTATGAAAGCATGAATTGTAGCCTCAGAGCAAATTAGCCTCAAACTGTGAAATCAGTCAACGGAGTTTGGAGAATGTTCCTGTTCCTACTAGAGGGAAGGTTTGAGCTGCCTGACGGCGAACCCGGTCTGTTTTCGGATGCTGCATCCATCAATAGCGGGTCATTAGCCACGACGACAATCAGATCAGTCATTAATCACCCTTTGCAACACAGACCATGCTGGCATTTTGTTTTACTTGCCCGTGTTAATGTTGCTCAGGGAGCCTTATAAATAATTATGCGGCTAAATAAGGCACTTCCTCCAAACTTTGATCCCTCATGGTGACAAGCTGCACTTGAAAACGAGACACAGATTGAAAATAAGACACAGGCTTTGCAGATAACGGGGCTTTTGAGCATCCTGTTGCAGTCATACAGCTCCCTTCGCTGCCTCCTTATTTGCTTATTTAGAATATTTCACTCCATGCCCTGCAATTCCCCTGATGTTGTGCCAAAGCGGCTGCGTGTTGAATTAAAATTCTTGTGCCTTTTGATGTACATTACACTTAGATATCTAATCATGCAGCATGCAATCTTTAGTTATAGGAGAATATATGTCCTATTAATATTAGATTCCGGGGCTTATTAGAAAGAATAAGCTCCGTTAAACATTTTATTTGCTTTGGTTCAGCAGACAGGGATGTTAGGCTTTTACACCGACTGTACCTGTGGGCTTTCAAGGGCATTTCAAATGCTTTTTGCCCCGAGGAG
This sequence comes from Datnioides undecimradiatus, assembly GCA_008933995.1. Lineage (NCBI taxonomy): Eukaryota > Metazoa > Chordata > Actinopteri > Lobotiformes > Datnioididae > Datnioides > Datnioides undecimradiatus. Next base: position 690,633 of record WARS01000046.1, read on the forward strand.
CTGTGCTTTCATCTCTCACTTGCCAAAATGACAGGGTTCCAACTTCTAACACAGAGCAGCAACCTCCCCTCGCAACACTCACTCAGGGTCAGAGCATGTTTTGGGGGGCTCTCGGTGTGTCATTATCATTAAGCTGTAGGTCTGCCGGTGCCTCACACATGTTTCCAGGTGGCTTTTTGTTTGTGTGTGTATTGGAGATGCCTCGACTCACTTATATCCTCCAAGGACTCGCCACCCGACACTAACGTAAGATTTGTGCTCTCGGTGCTTCTCTTTGTGCTGAGGAAGTGGAGGCTGGAAAAAAAAAAAAAAAAATCATAATTCAGCAGCCTCGGGCTAGGTGTGTGCCAAGCCTTTGTGCAGTGTGGGCTCTTTAAAATAACATTGAAATAGAAAAGTCTTTTTCACCTTGTTCGCTAATTCTGTATCGTAACAGCCAGTATACCTTTAAAGAAAGCAAATCACACACATTATGTTCTTGTTTACTATTCATTTTACAAGCAAACATACTGGCAAACAGCATGTTTATGTGCGTGAAGAGTTAAACCAACAGATTTGTATACGGCATGCCCACATACATACATCTACCATCATTTAGCCTGTTACAATCTAGAAACACAGGATTTCTCCTATTGGTACCATTCAGACGCCTTATGGGAGTCATGAAATGAGGTTTTCTGTATAACTACGATTAGCATTGTATTGTTATTTGAGATCAAGCTAATTGAATGAATACTTTGACAAGCAACTTCATGATCTAAATCCTTATTGGCCTTATTATTCTGTCAAAACTCTTGCTCCTTCATCCGTTTGTGAACTCTGTTTTGAAATTAAAGTGAGAGTAAAACGTGAACACATCCGCGTGATGCAAAGAACGCCAAACCAATTTCATTGCATCGAGCATACAGCAGCAGCGTCGGTGCCTTTGCAAGCATTTGCCAAAGGTTACTTGTCTTGCGCTGAAATCTGAAACGTCTCGAACACTGAATGCATCGTCGACGTATAATTCGTTTTTCTGTTTGTCCGTGTGATTGATCGTTTCAGTCTTAAGGGTCACTGGCATGTGGCTGTGAAGGGGTTGGGCGCGGTACATCAGAGATTTCTGAGCTTTGTTAGTCTGCAGCACCCGCAGTCAACCACTGAATCATCTGTAGTAAAGGGAAAATAAGGACTGAAGCATGGTGGACACAAACGTGCCTCGTTTTATCAGCTTTATTTGAGACAACAATACAATATTAAACTGTGTTGCGCTGAGTATTTCATACAGTTGTTTCCCTGATGATGACCTCGTTATGTTAGCAGGTAGAAGCAGAGGTGAGCGGTCTTTAAACCCAGCTGAAACAATAGTGAGTGGTGTTTTCAGAGGTCAGGTCACATGATGGCCACGCGTTCCCACAGGCGTCGCATCTGAGCCCCGTATCTCTCCCGTGCCTTGTTTGTATTAGGCCACAACAAAGCGGGGAGGCGGGGGGGGGGTAGGCTGATAGCATGCAGGCCATCTGCTCACGCTGGCCGCTGATCTCCGCAGAGTCAGAGCTGCTGCGCTCAGGAATAAATAGCAACCCTGAAACCTCTCAGAGCAGCTCCCCGACACGTTGGGGGCCGGATGATTTCCGGCCTCTGCTGCCTCCGCGGTGTCTGAGGACGGCTGCAGAGTGATTGAGGCATCTGAATTTTTTATCTTATGTTCTGACTGGCCTACTTCAATGCTGCTCCCACTCACCAGTTTGCACGTCATGATTGATTTAGTTCAGCTCCCTTTTTGGTTTTGACACTCCGTGTTCTGATTTCTTATTCCTCTCGACCGCCTTTAATCCTCTTTTGACTTCCTGGTTCCTGACGATCATCGGCTCGTTTGTCCGACTCGGACTGCAGCACGCACAAAGGTCCATCAGTGCATCAGTGTTGTCAGTCCACTGCCTCAGCTCTACACACTTTTCCGGTGACTTCATGCACAACCAGTAAATCAGTCATTGATCGCCGTCCTCCCGCGGCATTGGATTTCCTGACTGGTGATGCAAGGCTTGTTTGCTGCCGCCGTTATTCGAGACTTCTTGCAGTAATTTTTAATCCCACAAAGCTGCTTCCCAGCCTTTTGTGTAGCTCGGGCTCTGCACGGATTTTGCTGTCATAGTTTGTTTTTTTTTTTGTTTTTTTTGGAAAGCCGTATTTCATAAGTTACACTCTCTCTGATGGTTTCGCCTTTATTGTAATGCCTCTGTCAAAAAAGAAGGCAGTGTAGGGGTTTTGCTGCTATGGCAACAAGTTTTATATAAATTATAATTCAGGGCAGTGGCATGTTCAAAGTGGGCTGAGCGTGTGATTGTAAAGCCCGTCCTCGGTGATTCAGGGCTGAAGTTTCCGGTTTTTGCCAGTGAACTGGGAAACAGAGAGGGCGGCATGTCGTCCTGCATCGTCAGGAGAACGCCTTACAACAAATGTATTATCCGGCCTGGGGTGTGTGTGTGTGTGTGTGTGTGTGTGTGTGTGCGCATGTGTGTCATCAGCAATGCCTGACTGACTGTCTTTACTGTCGAAGCGAATCAGAAACGGACCTCTGAGCTCTCCGTGTATTTCTGGACGAAGGGATTGAAGGAGACAGAGATATTGAAATGCTGTAGCGTGTGTGTGTGTGTGTGTGTGTGTGTGTGTACAGTGTTTGCAAGTCATATTCTGTAGTCCTGCAGCACCACACCGCAGCATCACCGTGCACGTCAACATTTCAACAAAAAAAACCCACTTCCACTACTTTCTTTTTTTTTTTTTTTTTCAGCCACAGCATCAAATCTGCTGATGTCCTCCTGCCTGCTCCTCAACACTTCTGAAGCTTTACTAAATCTCTTGTCAATTCCTCAGGAAACTGTGCGGCAGGCACCGTGGAATCGGCTTCACCAGCATGCGGGCGTGCAGCTACAGTACGCTGCACAGATGTTGGCTTTTTGTTTTGAAATTGCAGGCGTGGAAACTGCTGGAATCCAGTGAAACCACGTGCAGACTGACTTACTGTTTGATAATCGATGAAGTGATATTCTGATTTAACCATTTTAATCAGCGTTTGATAGTGAAGTCGTGTGTTATTAATGTTTTAACCGAAAGCGTCCGTCAACTCAAAGCAACGACGAGCTGCTGCTCTGCCGCCTTTGCTGCTTCTTACCACAAAGTTGAAAGGATCCTGCAAAGTGCTGCAAGAGAGCAGCTGTTCTAGTGGAAGGATACGTAGAGACTGACAGATGACGGTCTCTGTGTTCGTGGTGTTAAAGAAATGAGTTTAAGAAAAAGGTTTTGAGCAGCAGACGTGAACGTGTTTTGTACCAGTGACTGGAAATACTGCTGAACATGCACTCAAACACGCTGTCATCACTTGGCAGCACCATTTAAGCCAAAATGCGTGTGTGTGCTTGTGTGTGTGTGTGTTTTGATGCCATAATCCAGGGGATGGTGGTGGCGCAGCGATGTGCGTAGCCCGGGCAGGGTTAGAGAGCAGATGGTCAGAGCAACATGACTCCAGACCTGGGAGTCGAGCAGAGTTGATCCAGCGGGGATTTTAAAGTCCGATACTGCTCATTCGTAACCAAAGCCGCATGTTTGTGTCGCAGCTGCCCTCCGAGCCAATAATACAGCCAGTGAGAATATTTAGACAAATCTATCAAACTATTTAAATATTAGACTATTTCAAAATGTTGAATACATGTTTTTATAATCAACCTTTGTATCACAAGCTAAATAATCCACATTATTGCGGCTAATACTGCTGCTGTTATCAAATCTCCATCTGCTGCCGTTGCTGCAGCATTAGTTTTCTAAATAAAATGGAAAGCCCGGGCTTATTAAAACCTTCATAATAACCTCTTAATTGAACTGAAACTTCAGGCACGCTCCCAGGACGCTGTTTAGAAAAAGCCACCGCAGATTAGCTACTGAGACGTTACCTCGCGTGTGGAGCAGACGAAAACGCACCGCCACACGTTTCGGGGAGATAAACTGCTCCGGGAGCGCGAGCGGTGTCACAAATGCAGAGCAGGAGAGACGGCAGAACAAGCTGAGTGACGTCTCATTATAACGTGGTATTTATCGCGGTAAACAGGAAGTGCGAGGTGGAGTGATGTCACCGTTTTGGTCCCCGAGAGTCGTTCCCGGAGGCGGCAAACTGGAAATCACAGCAGCTGAAAGTACCGGCCGTGAATTGCAACTTCGTAATCTCTAAATATAATTTTAGGGGAATGAAAACACAGGGGAGATTGGTGTGTGGTGTGTGTGTTGTAGGTGTGTGTGTGTGTGCGTGCGCATGGAGGCCTGCTGCTGCTACGGCTGCTGTGAGGAGTACAGCTTATTAACCTCTGCAGGATGCTCCTTCACTGATTGTCACAATTCTCTGTCAGATTTCATTAAGATATGCCGACACACACATGCACACACACACACACATGCGCGCACACACGCACACACACACACACACACACTACCACTGAAACACATACAGAGAGACAGGGAGATAGATAGGGGGAGAGAGAGAGAGGGGTATATTGGCCTGAAGCGCTATCCAGTACAAATAAAGCACTGCTGACATGCCTGTTGACTTACACACACACACACACACAGAGTGGCTCATAGGTTCACGAGGTGTGCATGGAGGATGATTTGATGAGTCATTCTTAATGTTTGACCTTGACTGTTTCCTCTGCCTTCGGACAGCCTGAAGCCACGTTTCCACGACTCCTCTCAGGCCCGTTTCAGTTGGCTGGCGCGGCAGCCAATCGCGTTGCAGCAACAGGTGAGACGCAGAGAGACGCCCGCGCGCGCTATTGGCTGTTTACACAGGGCCCGATTTATCACACGGATGTTCTGTTTTCCATGTGGGAAGTCTCGCATGGGTCTGTCGGTGCCTTCCACCTCCGATGTGACGGAGGCTTGTCTGTAAACACAGCCAGTGTGTTTTTATTATCACTGCTACGCGGCGTCTGACCCGAGGACTCATTCCAGCGCCGTGTGATGGGATTGTACTCAACAGGCTGTAAAAGCTGCTATGAAACCCGCCTCACTGATTCGCTGAATGACAAATGTTAATGTTGGGGAATTTTTTTAGGGCATGGAATCAAATTTATTGTCCCACAGTTTATAGAATACTCCCGCCTTTAAACCACAGCTGTTAATACTGGCTTTCTGTCTCTTCCATCAGATCCATCACTCTGTTATCACCTGTTTTGTGACTCCCCAACCTTGAACTTGTCTTTTCATGTCCACCTTTGAGCTTATTTTATTAACTACATTTGCACTTGTTTAACATTATGATCTCTGTTTTTCCTAATCATCATGTTTTGCCATCCAGCTGTACAAAACGTCACATTTCCATCTATCACTATCTCCCACAGTTCGAGGACTGACTGTTGCTCTGTCACTGATGTTGCCTTGGTGCGTTCCCCTCTTCTTCTCCGGTTTAATGGCACCTGATTGGAGGAGTAGTGCAACCGTTCATCCTAATCACTTCCTCTCCTAATTGTGATGCAGATTTTCTGCACATTACCTTAAACTTTGCTCTACATGTGGATGGAGACCTGGTTAGCGACAAACAGGAAGTGAGTTGGGTGCGTTTCCATCAGCTGTTTGAGGCACAAGACATTAATTTCAGGAAGTAAACATAAAAAAAGAGCTTGGCTGGTTTGGCTTCCTTTGTTCGGCTGGTATGAGACCAAAGTTTTTCCAAAAAATGAACAAAAAGGCGATAAAATCATGAATTGTCTTATTATATTGTATGTCAATTAATTATCAACTAGAATTTCATGATGGCGACAGGCTCTGTTAAAAGCCCATCTGGTCACTTGGCAGATTAGAGAAAGAACAGGTTTTTCCACCATGAGGCGCAGAGAAAGAGAGAAGAAGCTGATCCCAGCATCATTCCCCCCCCCCCAACATGAACCCTCAGGTGTTTTACACCTGTCCGCTCCTCTGCACTTCCTTTGTATCCTCCCTGCTCCCCGTGTTCACGGCTGTTCGGCAGAGAAAGAGGAATCTGTCTTTAGCTCAGTGAGGTTTTAGCTTGTACAAAGCTAAAGCTTAAACAACACATGACTAAGAGTAAGAACAGGATACATCCTTCACCTCTGAAGGGCCGGCGGTATGTAATACATCATTGCTTCGCCACAAATTGCCTGCAACAAGCCTCGCTTTGCGCAGGGCTGTTTTACTGTGAGGGCTTTCAGGTGATGTAACCGTCCTTCTGGTGGCCATATTGAAAGGCAGCAGCTTGTGGGCAACAGCAGCTGTGCCGAGTTATATGCGTAGATGTACAGCATATCCTCGTTATTAGAGTTGGAATAGAAACGGTAGATTGTTGGCTGATTTCTGCACTGATTTCATGCGTGTGTGTTTTTGACCAAGAAAAAGCAATTACCATCTGAGGCTTAAATAATGTCGCTGTGGTGTGTTAGCGGTGGGGCAATCAGGGGTTTAACTGTGAGTCACAGTTCGTTTGATACCACGTTTGTTTGGATGCATTCCTTTCATTTGGGTGTCGTAACCGAATGTGCACTAGCATGAGGCGCTATGCTAGGCCGCACTATGACAGCCCACGCTATAACGCTGTCTGATGTGCTGTCAGTTACCATCCATTGACCGCCGCATCACGATTTTCTTGACGTATCTGCGGCATATCTTCAAATCTGTTCAATACATTTCATTCCCCATCTCCCCGTGTCACTAATTTAAAAATGGCCGTATTCATTACTCATTTATATCGTCAAAGAACACAGGTTTCGATCTTTGCTGAGAAATCCAAATATAATCCATCATGAATGACAACTGTGGCCTGGGTTTTCTTCTCTCCTCACCCATTGCATTTAACTTCCAACTAATCTCTCCTGCTTTTCTATGGTCCTGTTTATTTCAGCCAACCTGGATTTCCCTTAAGCCACCTTCCAGTCGACAGAAAGTATGCTCTCAATGCTTTGCGATATCTTTTCCTTCAGAGACCAGAATTCGACGTTTATAAATACTTCAGGTATTCATTATCGATGCCTTGAGTGAAATTTCCGGGTAAATATCTGAACAAGCCGTCAAAAACTGATTTTGACTTGAAGCCGTCGCAAAGTCTAGACCTCCCAATTTGACACCAGCCCACACATTTAACTAGAAAGGAGAGCTTTTTGGCAGCAGCGAGTAAGCATCAGGATTTTAGAGGCTAAGTCTGCTTCGACTTTCTCTTCTTTTCTTGGCAGCTGTGTGAGCCTACATGGCCACCAGGGACCTGTCTTTACTCACTGGGTTCGCTTTCTTTCTTCCTGATGGGAGAGGCAGACGGAGAGCACCCAACACTACGAGTTAACCCTCATTTGGCCAAAATCAAGACTATCATGCAAATGACCCAGAGGAACAACTGCACTGGGTCGCACCTGAGGTATCTGCTGAGCAAGGTGAAACACTGTCATTATGTTGTTGCTCAGCGTTTGAGTTTGCTGAATTCACTCACTATTTCCAGCAGGTTAGAAATGTTTGTTAGTAGTTGACATTTAAAATATAATAATAGAATCCAACATGAAATTGGTGTTGCTGGTTGTGTAAAACCTTTTTTTTAGTAGTTTGATTAATTCAGCTTACACACTCAGCGATTTACTGAGTTGCGATACCTTCCAACGATAAACAAAACAGGTTGAAGTAGTGATTTGCTGTGTGACAGGAGTGATAAAAAGGTTTGATGAAGGACAAAATATGTGCATTTTTTTGGGCCAAGTGTAACTTTAGTTGTCAGATCCGCAATCTGCGTCTGTAACTGGGTTCTTGAGTTTTCCCTCACATGTTCTTCTCTAATGGCACTGCTGCAGGCAAACCAATGATGCACCAAATATCTTTATGAGTTAGAGCTGTGGAAACGATATCCGTAACATGTATGAACGAAGTCATAAGATGGACATGTGAAAGTGACCTGCAGCTAGTCAGAGTTTTTCCTTGTAAGGATCATAAGACATCGTGTGATTCACTTCGGCAAAAGATATATTGACGCACGCTGGACGACACTGGAGACTGGCAGCAAAATAACAGGCCTCGCTGAATATAATTTAAGACCTCTCTTATGCACCGCAGACAGGCCTCTAATTAGTCATCACTGCACGCGCACTGTGGTAGACACTTTACGCCTTTGATGTATATCATCAGATGCTGGCTACAACGGGCTAATATCCACACAAGAATGAGTAAAGCCTCATCCGTGCCACGGTACAACCAGCCGCAAGATGACACTTTCCAGTAATTGCCCGGGAGTGGAAAGGAGAAAGTTGGATGTGACATGTAAAGAAAGGAGTCGTCTGCATATTGTGACACTTTTATGACTCTAATTTACAGATACCCATGTGATTCCCTGAATTCATTTATATTCATATCCATATCAAACTGCAATTCTGAATTAATGATCTCTGTACTACCTTTATTTCTGTCCTTTCAGTTTATACTTGCCCTTACTTTCTGTTCTCGTGCCCATCTTGGCTCTTTCTGGAATTGGCAGGCTTGTTTTCTCCTTTCTCCTTCACGTCGTCTCTCCATGTGTCTGTTTATCTGTCTGTCCTTCCCTCAAGCTAAAGGACATCCAAACAACAGCGGGGCTCACTATGACTTCACCCAGCCCTCAGACTGTCTTCCCATTAAGATAAGATGAAACTGATCCCCAAGGGGATATTTGAGCCGATATAACAGCAAACAGTGAGCAGACGAAATAAAAGAAACATATAAACATTATGTTTGGGTAGAAACTCCACACTTATAAAATATTTATAAAGGACATTCAAAATTGAAAATATTCTGTATGGCTGAGAGAATTTAAAATGTTAAGTCTTTGAGTGTGAGCAAGTGACATGTGAAAACAGAACGAGAGGAGTCCTATCCCCTCCACTTTATCTCCTGTTGCCATGGAGACACAATCGTTTTTGGGGGTTTTTTTTGCAATTCATCAGTCAAGCCATGTGTCAGTTGAAGTCAGCAGTTTGTGCAAAATACATTTTTTAAGATGAAAAAAACCATAATTTGCACCCTCCATATTAATTTAACAAGATCAACACTTCAGGCCGTTTGAAATCCCAAAGCACCATGGGAAATCCCTGACCCTGAGTCGACTCCATTAGTGGGATGATATAAGAAGTGGAGGAAACACTGATAGAAACCCCAATCTGTGGGAAAATATAAGTGACTAAATCTTAGTTATAGCTCAGCGGGGTATTCCAGATGATTACCCACAATATATATTTATCCACACAGCCCTCTGACCTGTCCTTACCCTGAGTGGCTGACTGCTTGACAACCCCATGACTCAGCACTCTTCCTTTAAAACCCATCAGTTCTCTTGAGTGGTGGTTTATGTCCAATCAATAAGGCTCATTCTCCACAAATGCCTACCTTGCTCCTCTTCGCCTCTTGGTGCCTTACAGTCAGTTGGATGCTCCTTTTTAAATTCAATATTGTCCCTTGTCCCTTGATTTCTCTGTTCTTCTATATAGCGCAGCTTTAGAGGGAGTCCTGTCTGGCTAGTTGTACAGTGAAGCATTAAACCTAAATGTTAGTCATAGTTTTCATAGCTGTTATGAGGATAGAGCTGCCGTAGTGCCTCACAAAAAGAAGACGCTTGCCCAGAACTTAGTCTTTTTTAAAAAAGAAATGCATCCAAGTTTGAGGTTTGATCCCGTTTATCTATAATTGAGCAGCCACAGGCAATAATTTCACATCCATACTCCACCTGTCTAATCAGCCTAATCAAAAAGTAGGGCTGCTACAAAGAAAAGGCCTCCCAGCTTCAGTCACCAGGGAGCTGTAGATTCACCCTATTTGTCCAAATTAAATCCGGCTGTTGATACGGGCACCTCGCTGCCCAGGGGAGCTGACGAACCAAAACCAGAATCACGCAGGGTGGAAAAATTCTGCTGCCTCACTGCTGCCTTTGTTCCTAAAGCACTAAAATAAGACACGCTGCTGCCTGCAACCCAATCAGCCAGCTGCACCGTCCGTTGGCTAGTCTCATGTCAGCTGATGTGGCGGGAGCTTGGTTTTGCTTGCTGGCCCTCGTCACATTTGTGTGGGCCGCATGAAGGGTGACTGAAAATTTCACAGCATCCTGAGCAAATGTGACTAAAGACTGGAAGCGCTGCTGGCTGGGATGATACAAAACCCCAGGAACCAGTTGCGACTGGTAGCAAAACAAACAGAAAACTGAGTCAGAAGATGACTGAGTGTCACAGTGTTTGTCGAAATCTGTCGCTGGTTCCTAACGCTCACAAATTAATCTGTAACAGATGTTGTTTGTTTATATCAATGAATTATAAAATATAGGAAAAAAACAAGTTATGATTGATTATTGAATTGTGTTTAAACCTTTCTTGCCACCAGTCTTTAGCTGTTTCTTGTAATTTTAGTTCATTTGATCCTATTTTATATTCAAATAAAGCTTTTTTCCCCTTCAATCCACATTAAATATATAACAGGCTTTGATTGTTTTAGGCAAAAATCTAAACATAATCAGATTATACGGTTATAATCTTCTTGTATAATGCGCTCGTTGGTCCAGTAACTGTCCAATACATCAACAGCAATCGCTTTGTCTTGGAGGCATCTCAGGGAAGTCTTGAGTCCAATCGGTGCTTTCTAAAATCGAGCTCAGTTTGGAGGTCAACATGCAAAAAGTTTGTGTTTTAGAAATGAAAGGTCAGCAGTGTTCTGCCTGTAATCAGAGACTGATCCTGTGAAATGAAAGATAAACTCTGAGATTCAACAGTAATGAATATTCAGTGACGTTAAATCCAAAAGCAAACTATCTGTGTCACGCAGCTGCGGCTGAGCGAGGCTTTTAATTTTTTTTTTTATTTCCTTCCTCCAAAGCCGAAATCATCGCTGGGAGTGGTTATTATACAGTATGCTCGTGGCAGCTTCAAACTGGAAATTAAATTTAATTACAAGCAGGCGTCACAGTGGAGTGACGCGTTCTCTCTGCAGCAACCAGTCAACTGCTGCTCGTTTCCAACGTAAAGAACGTGTAGCGTGACTTGATAAGGTTTTCCACACGTGAGTAAAGCAAAAAGGATCCTCTTATTAACAGAAGACGGTCAATTAATCGTGTGTTTGATTATCAGTTGATAATTTGAAGTCGTTTTACAGTGAAAAATGCACGAAATTCACTTGTTCAAGTGTCTCTTTTGTGAGGATTTCCCCGGCCTCCGTTGCCTTGGTTTGAAAATGTCGGATTTAAGATACTCCGACATTCATTTTTCTCCATTCCCTCATGTTTTACTGATAAAACAGTTAATTAATTCATTGAGAAAATAATTGGCAGACCGGTTGATGCTGCAAACGAGCTTTGGTTGCAGTTCTAATCTCGATTCAAAGCCCCCGGGAAACTTGGTTGTAGCACAGTGGTTCATCTCAGCGATAGACGTCCACTAGAAAACATTTCACAGTCCAGTTTAACAGCATGAACAGTGTCTTTTCTCCTCCAGACTTGATAGCAGCAGCCTGGACTGCCAGTGTGAGCGCAGCCTGTGACACTGCGCGAGACCCCTCGGTGTTAATACTGCTAGCTTTTCAGTCAACATGTGGACAGTCAGCTGTGGATTGGCGTGGAGCGGCTCGTGTTAACGGCGCAGCTCCGCTTTCCTCCGGCTCCCTGTTGCCTTCTCATCTGTGTACTTGTTTGTACGACAGCTCCGCAGGTGAGCTATGACATCGTGCCCTTGCCACCATTAAAAACAGATGTGCACATCCAGACGCACGCACGCACGCGCATCCAGCGTCTCTGCATTGACGCCGCCGTCGAGCGGACGAGCGGGTTTGTTGCGTTTGCGATCACGAGCCACACGCGCGCAAAATGGACCCGTTTCCTCCCGGGCTCTGCGTTTTTTCCCGCGCGCTGCTTAAACAGGGTTCACTCATTCCCGTCGCGACCAAAACACAACAAATGATGAGATCACACAGACGCACGCACGCGCCCACGCACGCGACGCGGAGGGGCTGCGGGCTACAAGTGCTATAGACACTGATGCCACTGCTAATGGAATTCAGTGTGCTGTGACTGTGAGCGTGAGCAAAACAGAGCGGAGCAGAGAGAGCGAGCTATGCTTTCCCCGGAGGGACCCTGCGCTGAGCTATTCTTAACACTTTCTCCATAATGACTGTCCCATTCATACATCACATCTTGTGCCACGCGGACCTGTAACAGTCTGTTCTGCGATGATCGCCGGAGACCGACGTCTCCATTAGGCTGCATCCGGGTGTCGCGTTTTAATTGAGGGCACATAAGACGGCGGAGTTGGAGGGAATGACCTCCAGGCCCGTGGCTGTGATCTACAGCATGACTCGACAGAAAGTGATCACACCTTAAATGGTTTTCATGCTCCGGCGCCTCACCTGGTGCTGGCAGAGGACAAGCAGAAGGCCGTAAATCAGCCAACACAGTATGTGCGAGATCGACCACTGAGCCAGTTCCTTCTGGCTTTGTCTCTCTGCTCGTTGGTAGTGGTGAACCATGTTCTCTATGTGTTTCATATAAACACGACACATGAGGTATCAGTATAGAATTACTTGTTTCTTAAAACGATAGTCAGCTTGATGCTGTCAGCTTTTATGGTATCATGGTATATCTCTTTTACATATAATCGTGTTAAAGTAAAATGTGATATATTACATTTTCTAGAAACTCAGTTGCAATAACTAGTTAGGAAGGTCTTTAATTCTTTTGGCCAAATGCATCTGTTCATTACATTAATGCAATAATCGTTTGCAACATCATTTGCCCGAAACCAGCAAATATAATCAGAGATATGGTATGAAGGCAAAACCTCTGACAGCGGACAAATGTGCATTGTCTGAGCTGTAGAACTAAATCTAATTACCACAGGTACCAGTTTACATTTGCAAAGTGGCCCAGAACGAGATCGTTCTTCAGACGAGCCTTAAAATGTTCGTTTTAGGTACCGCGATCGATAAATTGCTGCAAACGCGAGCCCTTCCATCGCAGGGAGCAGCACATTTCATTGTTTTATACTTGAAATTTAAAATTCATTCATTACAAAATTCAGCGCTGTCAAACTCTCCAGAGCCCCACACGGATTTAACCAATATGTGTTTTTGCTTATGTAATGAAACTGTCAAAGGCCTGTGTTTTATTCAGTTTATACAATGGTCTGCGGTAGAAAGAGTTTCAAAGTGCACCGATGCTCACGGGACGCTGAAATGTTAATGAGAATTAATTAGCAGGTAGTTCAGGTAAGGGGTCGTTAATCAGATGCGGCTGGTATTTAAAGACCTGCCTTCGGTTTGTGTTCGAGCCTGCGAGGAGCTGCGAGGAGCTGTGAGGAGCGGCGAGGAGCTGCGAGGAGCGGCGCTACAGTGTGAAAAGTTCACATCGCACAAACACAACTGACAACTTCTCAGACAAGCTGGAGACATTAGGGACACACAGAGGGACAGAGAGAGACAAGATACAGGCATGGGCAGAATCCAGACATTTGTGTGTGTGTGTGTGTGTGTGTGTGTGTGTGTGTGTCATCCTCCAGTTATCCTCTGTCTCCCAGGAGGACGACTGTCAAGCAGGTGATGGAGTCTAGGCCTCATCATTCAACAGCTGCGGACACTCATCCACACACACAAACACCTAAAACCAGGCGTCTGAGGCGGAGGTCAGATCAGATCAAGCTGTCGTTGCCAAAACCAACCATTGTGTGAGTGTGTGTGTTTGTGCGTGTGTGTGTTTGTGTGCTGGATGTATCTGAAACTGCTATGCTGTGTTTAGCCTGCGGGCAGGGTCGGTGTCAGTCCGGGTTAGGCCATGCAGCGAGGGAGACAGCTGGAGAGAGATGGTCGACTGGACAAGCCGGCCACCACCTGGAGACACACACACACACACACACACAGAGAGTGGAGGATAGAAAAACAAGAACAAAGAGCCATTAACAGAGTGTGTCACTGGGTGTGATGCCAAGAACTGACAATGCTATTGTTCATCTGAAATTTAAATATTACTGTACACAGTAGGAGGTGAAGAGCTGGAGAGTGTGCTGATCCAGCTTAGAATGAGATCATTACGTTTCTGGTCCACTGAACCGCTGTGGGTGGAGAAACCGGCGTTTGGAGAGCAGTTCAGTTCGCCAAGGAACCGCTTTATACCAGTACACCTCTTTTACGCAGAGATCCATGATGCAACGCTGCCACGAAGACGACTCGTCCTCGCGCCGGATTTGCCGTTGCTACCTGTGCTGCTGGTTTAAAGGTCATGTACATCTGACAGATAGATAGGTAGATAAGACTGAGGTAGAGTGGATCGTCCACCTATCACAGGACGGGGGGGATCAATCCTCAGCAGGACACTGAAGCCCACAATGCAAATCGCTGCCGATGGCTGTGAATGCTAGTTTCCTTCCTGATGCGCGGCTGCCATCAGCGAATGAATGTGTGTGACGCTGAAATGTATTGTAAAAGCGCTTTGGGTGCAGCCTTAATATATTTTATTTTAATGCACCCCCAGTTACAGTTTCCATGTAAAGACAATGAAGAAAGAAGGACATTGATGACCCCTAATCGTGGGTCGCCTGCCAGTATCAGCCAGTCCGGCGATAGTCCTCTGAAAATGTCAGACCCCTCCAATGCCGTCAAACTGAATATGAGTATAAAGTGTTTTCACGCTGGATTTAGTTTCAAGTGCAAGAACAAACGCAGCTTCACCACTGTAACCGCCCCCCCGGTGTTATGTTGCCATGCAGATACGGGCAGTTTTGCTTTTTATTTGCAGAGGATCCAGTGTTCACCAGACGCCATGGCATGTATTTCTTCTGCAGCGCTTATAGAATGATCGTTTTGCCGTAGAGGGTCAGCGATTCAGTCATTATGAGTCAATATGCTGTTTGAGTAATCATTGAATTGTTCAGTCTATGAAATGCATGCAAGCAGCGACAAACAGAAACCCAAAGATTTTCATTAAACGACCTACAAACGTATGCATGCGACGAAGAAAAGCAGCAAATTGTCACAAAGCAGAAGTTTGAACCGTGTGTGTTTGTCTGAAAGAAGAAGAATCTGCATTTTTTTTTAGTTTTTCAAGCAAAAGTGAAAGGGTTGAGGTGTGGTGCAACAGAAAACATGCCGCTAAAACCAATAAGAGCAAAGCAAAGTCTGTCAATTTAAACAAAAAAATCTTTTAATTTGACCAGACAGTTACTGTTTGGGTTCATATCAGACTTAAACCTCCGATGTAAATGTCTTTTCTGAAGCTTTTCTTAATTTGCCAGCAGGAAAACAGTCAGTCAGTCAAACCGAACACCGGCTACCACGCTAAACAACCGCAGAGAAGAAACCCCCCCCCCGCACGAGTCAAACCCTAACTCAAACAAACCGACCGATGCGGTAGACAAACACACAAATTGCGAGACATCGGCCGTCGACAGAAGAGCGGGCTGAATGAGATCGCGTTATCACATCAGGCTGAGAGTGGATTAGAGAGCGAGAGATTGTAGCTTTGGGCCTGTGCTGCTGGTGACTCATCTGACCTGATTCTGAGCAGCAGCAGCAGCAGCAGCAGCAGCAGCAGGCAGAGCGAGACAATGCAGCGCGCATCTATCACCTACCTGTCACCATATGTGGGATGTTTGGCTCTCACACATGCTTTGCATTGTTAACACTGATTAACATTAAAGCCAAAGCTCAGCTCCCTTTGTTTTCGCTGTGCACATAATGGGCGTTACGCTTTAGCACAGTCGGTTATATTTAGCATTGATTTAACTTGTTTTGCATTGCAATAAATGTATAGGAAACCTCGTTCGGTTCAGCGGTTTACAGCCGAGTTGTGTTTGAATAGAGCTTGAGTCCTGGAGTTTATGGTTAGCATTGAAATATGAGGCCATATTGCTCTAAATTTGTCAGTTTAAACCAGAAATCATACTTATTTCATCAGCACTCACATACTCTCAGCTTTAGCCACTGGCATATGTGAAAACGCGACAGTCGCTGTCCAGATGTTAATGTCCGTTCACCGATTTTAATCCATTTTCAGACCGTGAGCGGTTACCTCTGCGTGTGCCGCGCCGTGACGTCTGCTTCCTGTATTCAAAGGGCAGCGGCAGAGCTAATATCCTCCGCCGTGACTCCAGGATACATCAGAACCCGCCAGTGAGCTGCCCCGCAAACCGCAGGTTGTTCTTATTCGTCCGCGCAATCAGCGTCTTGCTTGTCGTCCGGTCTGAAAGACCTGCACTGAATCCTGCCCGGGGGGGGCGATGATGCAAAACACAGGTTTTACACTGTTAGCTATTCACTGCAACTGTGAGTGAGACCTGCAAGTCTGATGCTCTTGCAGCAGATGTAAGAAAACCTCCAGCCCTGTCTCGTCTCGCCATAATGTTGTTTTCGTCCATTATTGAACAGCACGTCTTGCTTTGCTCGGCACATTAGACTTAGCATTGTTTGTCTCGACCAAGGCCTGACACCAACCCTGGACTGCTCGCAAGTAGCGCAGTCTATAGGCAACGCACAAATGAGCTGAACGGCGATAATCAGGGGTGTGTTGATGCGTCCCTGTCTGTTAATGGATCACAGCGGGGGGGTGGGCACCTCATCTCACACTGACTGAGGTTTGAAACACAACAGTTAGAGTTATCGTGCGCGCATGCAACCGACAGCAGCTGCTGTTTTAAAGATGGCAGCAGACGCGTAAATGTGAACAACCTCAAGCCTTGTTCCTCGGTGACGGCCGCCCAGCCGAGACAGACAGAAGCTTGCTATTTTAAACCAGCGGGAGCCTTAATTGTCATAATCGCCCCCCCCAATTAGCTCAACCGTTATCTCTCTACAGTTAGACAGCACCCGCCTGCCTCCTTCCCTTAACTCGACGTTCCTCAACCCCTTTTTTTCAGTCAAGTATGCAAACTCTCAAGTCACCCCGGGCTAAAATGTGTTCCCTCGGACAGCCGTGCACACAAGTGGTTGCTGAACAAGAGAGGAAAGCGGCGGCTGTCATTAGGAAACCTGAGCTGGGGATGTCCAGATGCAGTTTCTTGCCCACAGCCCCTCAGTCGCTCCTTTTCCTTGTTTTTGATCTAAATGTAGTAGCTTCCACGAACCAAAGTGCAGCAGACATCCAGAACATGAACAAAGCCTTGTCTAGAAATTTCACACAACGCTCCAACGCGCGATCTGCCCCCCGATCTCTGCCCCCGACACCGACACGCAGCTGTCGTCCTTCCTTCGTCTTGCTGCCGGGCTAGCACTGGGCGACGGGAGCTGAAGGCTCGGAGTTATTTGAGTCGGGTGCTGTTTCTTTTCACGAATCGCTCCGTCCTAGTTTGTATGCAAGGGCCGTTTCACTCGACCTCTCATAACTCTGCATGCATCAGGAGGTAATGGAAGAAATACATATAGAGCGTGCATTGATGGAGTCATTCGCTGACCCGGGCGGCGATGCTGCGGCGTGAGGAACGGAGTGAGACAGATCTCGATGATGCGCGAGGCGACGTTATGCATTTCCTTGTTATTGGCATCACATTTCATTATGTCTCTCATAATGTCCGAATATGTTTTTCGACTGCACCCCGGCAGAGATGGCTGCCACAGCTCAGCCACTGCTTTCGGCACGTGCGTCACCAGCTGAGGCCGAATCGACTGGGCTTGAATTAGCGACACCGTGCGTTCAGCCACTTATCTCTATGTCTTCCTCTCCTCTGTCATTCGTTCATTTGCGCCACCCTCCCCTCTCTCTCTCTCTCTCTCTCTCTCTCTCTCTCTCTCTCTCTCTCTCTCCATCACCTTTCTCAACCTCCTTCCTTTTTATAGAAGCAGCTGTGTCTAGTTACCATGGAAACCTTTGCGATAAGCCGTGCCAATCAGACGCGTGTGCACGCGCGCGTGTGGATGTTTGTGCACGCCCGTGTGCGCGTGTTTTTACTGCTTAAACCCACCCCACTCCCTCCCCTACCTCCTCACCTGTCTATGCAGTGTGTAATTACAGTCCACCCACTCACTTCTAAATATATTTCAACCCTCAACAGGCACCTGTGGAAACTTTAGCTACAGTAGTTTAAAGGACAAAGTAAAGCGCTGCACGCCGCGCTCTCTTGCAGCGCGCCGCCGAGGCCGCCCAAACTTTCCCCCTTCACTCCGTGACTTAGTTGCTCGAGGGTACAGACACTCCCTGACTTCTAATGCCACGGAAAACCTGAAAACACCCACAACAACTCTCCGGCTGCCACAACGCACAACCAGAGCTGACAGGAAGCTGCAGAGCAGGCTGCTGCTGCTTATTTATTTATTCATTTATTGTTTTTTTTGTCTTTTCCTGGTGCTCGTCTCTTACTGACCACAGGCGTCATGTCAGGACTTGTATAAAATCTGATGAATTGGATATTAAATTTGGATTAGAAATGTATTTCTGTGCATTATAATTGGTCCTTTTGTGTTTTCTAAGGATGTCACTGCCTCAGCTAAGGGAATATAAACAATAATTTGACAACTGTACGCCTGCTGAGTGCTGCAAAACAACATTCAAACCACGTTATAACTTATATTTAATGAAAACTATTAAAACTCAAGGGATAGACAACTACAGCTTGCCTGTAAACTACAGGAAGTCACCTTTTCCTGACCAAGATCTCATTTTTAAATGTTTTGAACTGATTGACGGGCAGGATGTGAGGTGTTAATCAGCGAGCTTTGCGCTGCCAGGTGGATTTTGCTGCAGACAGAGCTTTAGCGCTGAGCTGAGGCAACCCCTGGCTTCAGCTGCTTGTCCCAAAATGTCAAACTGTTCTTTTATCATTTTAGCAGCATCTCCAAAGTTCACCCGATTCAAGAAAACATGTCCAGCTTATCCTAGATTCGTTACCTCGTTACCAGGGCTGGAGATCAACCTGTGCGCTCCGCTGGCGTTTGACTGTTTATCAGCCACCACATCTACTGGTTAATCAATCTAACCATGAAGGCCGATACAAAACGTCAGCAAAACCATCTGTGACGCACAAATTTAGCGGCCGTCAGCCAGCTTTGTAGTTCTGCAGCGCGAGTATTTAACAGAATAAATGCCCCCACTGCTGATAAAAATCCATAATGGTTGGTTTTAAGGTGTTTAAGCGTAAAAGTGGCTTTGCTCTGACAAAATCAAGGTCATTCATCAGGTTTTTTTCATTTACGCTTGTTGATGCGACTCAGTATCGATTCCTTTAACCGTCCCCGTCTCAGTCTTTTTATTGATTTCTGTTTTTTTGTTGTTTTTTAAAAAAAAAACAACAAAAACAACAGCAAATAATCTCTGGAGCTCTTTAAAAACCAGTCGCAGGCTTGAGTGTGTTTTCTCGTCGCATGAATCGGAAGCATATTTATAACGTCTTCGCGAACCATTAAATTTTCATTAAAGCATTCCCGTTTAAATAAACAAAATCCTCTGCCTGTGTGGCTCCGGTGTTAATATTATATTACAGATGCTCTTGTATTTGCTGGAGGGGATGCAGCACCCGCCCTCTAGCCATCAGAAACGGCGCGTTCCTGGGTTTTAATGCCGCGCGTTGCCAAGAAAACGCAAGAGCACGTTTGTGGTTTCGCCGCTGCTGCTCATAATCAAAGTTTTGCAAACACTGCACCTCGCCCCGGTGGATGAAAACGTGCCCACACGCGTCTTTCTCCCTCCCTGCCGCGGCTCCGTTCCCACATGAAAACAAACGCGGGGTGCGTGCAGACCGGTGGAGAAGATGATCTGTATCCACACACACTCCCACATGGGCTTTTCAGCAGAAGCTGTTCTCTGGGGCAGTTGGTCAGCTCTGTCTGTCGGTTCTCATCAAACCTCAAACACACACACACACACACACACACACACACACGCTCCTTCTTCTCTCTCCTGCCCGTTGACAGGTGAAGGGTTGGACATTTGTGACCACAGTGCACTCTGCTTCCACACTCACACACTTTTGAATGATTCATTATTGAAGATCTAAACCTTTGCAGCGGACTGGTCTCTATTCAAAGTACTATATGGTAATTCTACATGACAGTGGGATTCACGGCGGGGGTATGCTGTATCGACGCCAAGTCTTGTTTTGAAAATCAGAACAAGCCTCGGTGGGATTAGCGCCAGAAAACTAAACCCACCTCATGTTAGACTACATTCTGGGCACATGAACTCTCCTCTTAATGCTTCTTCCTACATTTGACATCTCTCATTAAACCCCTGTCTCTGTTTAAGTGCATGTGATTAAGCTTTGAGCAGAGAATAGTGAAGTCAGATGCTTTATGATTTGTGTATTTTCTACTTAAAACAACTCTATAAACATATATAAACATGGAGAAGTAGCCTCATTAGGTCTGACACATCTCTCTCCTACATGATGCTAAATTAGTGGTTTTCATTAGAACAAACAGAACTGGGTGTTGCTTGATATTGGATTAAAACCAAATTTTGTGCTATAGCCCACCTCTAAACAACAGATTGCAGGTAGCTATTCCATTGTCTGTGACATTTGCGATTAATGCATTGATTAATTTTGCCTTCCCTTTTGTTGAATTAATTGGTATTTACAGTAAATATGTCAGTCCCGCTGAGAGAAACGATGTTAACTCAACTGAAACACTGTTTGCTGCTCGCGGCGGGTGTCGTGCGTCCGTCTCTCCTCATGATGTTGATGATTTTGCGGTCCTGAGGACTCGACGCCCATCTTTATATTTAAGGTTGGGTGCAAACGTGACTGGGTTCATTATGATTGGCAGCTGAAGCCGGGCTAAGAGCGCAGCGCTGAGACAATAATAACACAGCGCTGAGATGCGACTGCATGTCTTTTGTGTAAGCGCTTAATAAAAGTGCCAAAGGCCGCACATTCAGTTTGGAGGCGGTAGCTTAATGGGGTCACGGTGTCGACAAAGCTTCCTCTTGCTGTAACCATCGCGGCGTCTTTCGTTAATAAGTAAACTCACCAGATGGATAATCGCGTGTTCACAAAGAGCCGAGGTCATACGCTTTTCCCTGCGCTGGTTAGTGCCCCCGAAAATCCCCGAATGCTGCGTCCGTTCCCGTCCTCACAAGGGAAGAAGAGGGAAACGACGGTGCGCTCGGTCGTGCTCCGCTCAGTGGGAGAAAGATAATGCCTCCTCATCAGTTTTATCTGGGCTTGGCCGTGGCACCTGTCATCCGTTTCCAGGAGCCATGGCAGTTTTATCTGCCAGCCTGCGGAGGAGGAGGGACGACCTCCGAGATTAGGTGCCAGCTGAATTGTTAGCCGCGGCGCTCTGAGATGTACCGTCTTCCGCGGCGTGTACAGTATTTGTACTGCGATTACGTCCTTAAGGCTGTGATTACAAAGCAGGGTTTTTCCTCTCCTCCTGCCGGCTTGGAGCGTAACTAGAAACACTAAATAATAACACTCATTCTGGTGCTCGTTCTCACGCAGCTATAATTATGCACCCGTTGTTTTTGCAATGCCGAGCGAGGACGGCATACGTGGTTTTTGCGTTTTGCGTCTGCCGTTTGGCTCCTGCAGCTAAAACAACGGCAACATATCGGTGCAGCAAAGTCAAACCAATCACTGTTTTGTTCTTTTTCGCTTTAAACGACGAGGCTGGCACCGCTCTGTGGTTGCACCGGACCAAAACAGGCCTCACAAATGAATCAAAGTCTGATGTAGGTTGTTTCTGCTTGCTTTAGACTCCAAAGCTGTAAAACCATTGAGCAGCAACTTTGCACCGGGTGCCTCATTACAATAAACACAGTGCCCGACTGCTGTTTGTTTTGAGTCGACACCGTCTGGTTGCTTAAAATACTCACCAATGAACCAAATGTTATTAATCCACTGCTAAACATAGTCCCCATCAAAACAAACTGTTTACTACTGGTAAACACTGTTTACTCGCTCTGGGTTATTTGCATTTGAGCGAGTGCAAAACAGAAGATCTTATTTCCTGATTTCTGTCTGCTTTTGGATTCAGTTCTGGTTAATGTTTCGCGTTAATAATCTCGAAATAACTACTAGAAATGTTTAGAATAAGATAAATAATTTGTTGCATGAAGCCTGATTAAAACAAATTGATCACAGAAGTCATGTCACTGGCAAAAATGTTAAATATTCACCGGTTTTTGCTGATTAAATGTGAATTTCTGCTGCATTTGCAGTTTTATATAATTAAAAATGGGCTACAGTTTAATTTTTTCCTAGGATTTTTGGTATTTTCACACGTTTAACAGGCAAAACAATCAAAATGATAATCAATAGATGAATCCATGCAGCATTTCCAACACTAGCAACCCAACTCGAGACAAACAGCCTATAAAGTCAAGGCTTTTAGTGAACAATCAGTTTTGCTTTCCATCTGCTATTTGCTCCAGCTGCTTCAAAGACAGACAGACAGACAGATGAGACATCATTAGCTTGTAAACAAACACGTATGCGCCCGCAAAATCCATAACTTTGCGTGCGCCGCGTGGCCCACGGTTGGTCCCAGCTGATCGGAGTCGAGCGTTCTCAGCCTTGTTCTGCCTCCGAACTGAACGCATGAGGCCACAATGCAGCAATTAGCAGAGAAAACCAGTCCTGCAGTGAGAGCGCGCGCACACACACACACACACACATTTCTCTCTCTCTCAGCTTCTCTTTATAGATACATAAATAAAGGCTGCAGCAGTGATCATTTGCTGTTCCTTGCAGCTTATTAAACTGGGATTTATACGCTACAGTGAGCCGTGTGGTCCGGGCGATCTCTCAGCGATTTCTTTGTGTTCTTGCTCTGTAGCAGTCAAAGAGAAAACACCAGCTCCGAGCTATACTTTCGATTATTTAATTCAGGCAGGCTAATTGGACATCCTTGCAATTCAAGAGAGAGGCTACCAGTGCAAAGCAGCGTCAGTCAGACGTTGGGATCCTTGATGTGTCAGTTCAGCTCTGTGTTTTTCTTTCTTTTAAGCTGCAATCATTGGATTTTTTTGTGCACGACGGCAAAAAAATGAAAAACATGCCCTATAAATTTTTATGACAGAGGTGGTAGCAAAAGGCGGTTGCCTATTTCCACATTCAGCAGACACATTAGCATTCATTTGGAGTCATTATTCTGTCCAGTATTCACACTCTTCTCTCTCTCCTTTTGGCCTCCATCAGCTCCTGAGGAAAAAAAATAAAAAACATCCTGGTTGCTAGTTGTTAAACTTTCTCCGTCAGACTCGCCAAGTTTCTCTGGCGGCCATGTTGAAGCAAGTAGCGTGGAGTATGTTTATGAGAGGTAAAAAAGGAGCTGGCCTGACTTGAACAGAATGTTTTGGGTCGTCAAAACACGATGAAAGCCTAAAAACTTTAGTCCCTTAGGTCCATTTCTGCTGCGGATTGATAGATCAACTGTGCAAACACCTTTATTCTAGTCTATTGGGGAATAAGCTGCACATGAAACATACTGCACAGTGTGTTTGGTCAATTTTACTGCAATACTCTAAAACAGACGGACACCAAATGGAAAGCTGTTCACACTTTTGCTCAGATGCGAAGACAAGCGTTTGAAACTAGTCATGACAACTAATGTTCATTGGGATTGGTATATGTTTCCACTGAGTTAGCAAGTAGCTGCAAGGTGGAAAGGATGCAGAGTTTCCCTTTAACAGTGTATAGGTAATAATTTTATTAATCGACTACATTTCAAAATAACAAAGTGCATGATATCAGTAGTTTTAGTTATTACAATTAGAACAAATATCATCAATTAGGTAGGGTGAGTTGAGCGACAAACCTGCAACAAATCCTCATTCCCAACAGTTCCCTGCATCTCTACTCTATTTTCTTTGTGTTTCTGGACTCCAAACTCCAAACGCAGCCAGAAACAGCACCAAGCATAATGCTAATGCTGCTTTGCGTCTGCTGAACATGTTGACATCTAGGTGATAATATGTCGATGTTGTGTTTACAACTCACCCACCACCCTCTAGTGGTTACAAACGATTTTTGGGCAACATGTCGCTCTCTATGTTTCTGCTGCTGCAAGCTCCTCGCACCAAACCTGCAGGTTCAAATGGCAGCAGAAGGAGTTGGTTACAAGGCAGAAGCTCACGTCTGGTAGGGCTCGATCTTCACAGCGTGAAGACCCCGCTTGATTCGTCTTTCAAAACACAACCCGGGGACAGACTGCCCCAGGCTCCAGAGGCAGCTGCAACTATGTGTAACGACAGGATGAGAAGATGGCCCACACAACCTTTTCGACTCTGCCTCGGTGGCGAGGGGCAAGGAAACAGCAGAGGACCTGATTTCTCTTGGAGTGGGGCTATCACAGTGACCTCTAAAAGCACAAAAGAGGAAATTGGACATTCTCAGCTCCGTGCCAACAAAAGCTGCACAGCTGCTACACAACACACACAAACAGACACCACTGCCCCTCCTCAAATGTTATTCCCCACTGTTTGTCATTGCGCCTGCTTGCCATCCGCTGATATGAGTTCTGGCACGATGAGCCCAGAGCTCCTTGGGTGTATTATATGCTGTTGTCGGTAATGAAACACACATCCATGGGTAGAACAGCCAATAGGAATGCCCTCTCTCTGAAAACGGCCTGTGATTGGCCAACAGCTGGTCTAGTTTTCGGGTCTGACCACCTGAATTGCACTTGAATGCTGAAACGTGATTATGTAATCTTTCCCACGGTGATGCCAGAAATTGGCTGGTTACCCCACCTTTAAGAGAGGATCAGTCGTTTTCTCGTAGTGGCTTTAAAATCCACACTGGTCGGCGATGATTTTAGCGTTTCCAGCGCGGCTCGAGTCATTTTCACGAGCTGCACCTGCAGCCGAGGTAGAACAAAATGAACCGATTGATTGATGGAGACTCTTTCTAAATCCTCCAGTCCTCGCCGAAGCAGCGCGCGGCCAACTGTGGCACGCCGCGGGGTCTGTGGGGAAAACATGAAAGACCAGCTAGCAAGAGCGAGGAGATTACAGGCTAACGGTGCATGGGCGTGCGCGTGGGCAGGCCTGTGTGAGGGGGGAACCAGATAGAGCAGAGATGGAGAGACGGTGCTCAGAAGAGTGTGTGATGTGTCAGCACAACTCTCCACGGGCTCTCCACTCCCCTCTCCCCGCCATCCCCGCCATCCCGTTGCTACCCTGTCAGCCGCAACACGTGGACCTCGGGAGAGCGTCACATTTTCCTCTTCAAAAAGCAAGAAGGTTGTCTTCTCCCTGCTCCGTTCTGATATCTGCTGAGACAGGAGGAACGGTGGGAAGGGATGAGGCATAAGAGAGGGGTGGGAGAGCAGGGAGTGAAAACATTACTTTTGAGTTATTCCCAGTTGGTGTTATCTGAAACACTTCAGGGTAATGAGGCGGTATAGCATGTGTGTGTGTGTGTGTGTGTGTGTGTGTGTAGATACATAAAATACAGGGTGGTCCTCAATTTGAGAAAAGAGCCTTTTAAAGGGTTTATATTTTAAGGCTTCACGTTGGTGTAAGAGTTTAAAGTTTTGGCTCTCATGCTGAGGCTGGAGCACCTTAAGCTATGAGACAAGAGTCACTGAAATGCTTCATGCATCCTCGAGTGTGAAACGCGCCGTCTGACACGTCTGAGGCATTTCGGTTTTCAGCGGGACCTCGTACTCTCTTGGCTCCGTGTCAGATTTTCCCATTTTCTGACATCGACACCACTTAAAAAGCTATTTTTAGCATGTAGCAAGAATTGATGCAGTGCAAAATGGCCGTTGTGCTCCAGCTTCATACCGTAGTATTTCAGTTAAACTGGTTTTGAAAGATATATTTAAGGATCATGTTGGAGTTTGGAGGGAGTCAGAATAGTCGACAGCCACTCTGAAAGCAACATGGCGCCCTCCACAATAGGCACTGCTTTTAAATGTGCATAGACATGTGTCAATGGAAACTTGACTAACGTGAACAGGCCTAGCTGGTAGACTCTAGCACTTTTGCACTGAGGGTCTTTCCTGAACACGGGCACTGTGTTGCTTTGAGATCATCGCTAACATCTGGATGCTAACACGTTTAGAGGGACATTGGTAACAAGCTTAAGTCGAGCAGGTAGAGCGCTTCCCATGTTTGCTAACAACTGTGCAGCTAATACGGTTAAAAACACTCCTGGTGACACTGCTGCCGAAGGTCATTGGCCACATTGAAAACCAGGATGTTGCAGTCGTTCACTGCATCTGCTTCAGCGCTAATTGAGCCGCCAGGACTCTCTGGTCACAAAGTATATTTAGCTACCGCGTACACCGACGCTCACGCTTACCTGCCGCCTTTGAATCAATACTTCAGCTGTAAAACTTGGCATCTACAAACCAGATCGACTGCCAAACAGCAGACCAGCTGTCAACACCGCTCAGCTTGACAATGTGTCTCTGTAAAAGGTTTTAAATCTTACAAAGGGCTTACACGGCCTCCGTTTCACCGCTATGCACGTGCAGCACGCTCTGTGCCTTCGGTTCTCTCCGCCTACAAAGTTTCATCTTCACCTCTTTTCAGTCTAGAACCGTTGAACCAGAGCCGTGATCTCAATGATGAAACGTCAACGTGATCAACGAGGACCTGCAGCGTCGGCGTCAGCCCGCGTCCAGGTGTTTGACTGGCTGTTCCATTCATTTGTTGGTATCAAGCGGCCGAACAAAGGGAATCACAACAGTCCATAACGATCGAAAGACAATTTCTGGTAAAGCATCGTATTGATCTCGCCTTTGCCACCCTGGTTTTTATTCATCTTTGTATGCTGCGTCTGCTCCCGGCGCAGCTCATGTTGGCTTCATTTCGGAGCCAGAAGCGGCATTAGTCAGCAAATAATAAAAATAAAATGTGTTTCATCTTAAACGCGACACTCAACCAAAATCTGTGCTTTAAATAGCCTCAGAGTATATACCCCATTTGTCCCTTCACTCTTTGAAGGTTAGCTGTTTTAAAAAAAAAAAATAAAATCACAGAGGAATAAAAGCAATATTTCTGCCAGCCTGTGAGCAGCGAGCAGACAGCTTGGTGTCCCGTGTAAAACAAATAACTTGCTGAGCTCAGAGACAAAGAAAGACGTGGTGCATATTTATAGGCTTGGCACATTTTCAGTCAAGATAATAACGCCGTTGTCCTTTTTCAATTTGTAGTTTGGCTCCACTGCCTCTCTTAAGATGCTTAAACCTGCACCCGGATGAGATTTTTAAGTAAAAATGAGGTTATTTTATCACACAACTGCACCAGTCCCCCTAATAGAGACGCCAGACTCAGCCCATTTGCCCAGTTTATATTCCAGTGTCGGGTACGATCGCTGGAACAGTCCATTGCACATGAGGAGACGTGATCAATCAAAACCGAGCCACTGAAACATAAAAGAGTATCCCAACAGGAGCCGGGAAGCTTTCCTATTCAGATCCTTTCACTCTCTTCCCTTTGAACACGACCGCGCCGCGTGCAGCTTGCTGACTCCACTCTCTAAGATTAAAATTCAGGCGAAAATTCAAATATTACTTACACTGCTTTCATTTTAAAAGCCACTTGCAGGCTCCAGAGCTCTTTTGCACCCATAGGGCACCCCGGTGATGGTTTCGCAGGACACAAGGCGGCTCGGATCCCTTTTGAAATGGGTAGACGCTTTGGGTACGACATGAAAGCGGAGAGTTTTCCGTGCCATTATGTTATGTTATGCTAAAATGGCACAGGCGGGGGTGGAGCTTTCTTGCGGTAATTCTCATCTTTACTTCCTCAGAGCTAGTGGAAAGTCACAAAGCGTGCACGAGTTGCCCTTCTACTCTTCCGCGTGGTGGCGGTCAAGGCGACGGACAGTTGAGGCGTCAGTGAGCTTGGCAGGAAGCGTTTGTTTCATTGTCAGACAGTTTGAAACCTGCCACCCTGCAGCTGTTCGACGTCCGGGAGTTTGAGCCGCTGCATTTGACGTGATTCGCAGCTTTCTGAAACGGACAGTCATGCAAACTGCATGCAGTTCTCATATGCATACAGCAAAGTGGACCACTACGAATGGTTTTGAGTATTTGCTAATCCCTTTTTTCAATGATGTTTGCGTCTTTCCACTCTGTAACACCAGGTTTTGTTCAAGAATAGCACATCCTGAACTCTATGAGGTCTCAGCTTTTACTGTTTGTAGAAAACAAGACCGTTTGGGTGAACTCCATAGTGTCTCTTTGCATACTATGACATGAAATCCACTCAAATTCATTCAAATGCATCCTGTATACTTACTCTAACCTGCTGTAACTTGTGACTTTTATGTCGTGGCTCTTGTTCTGTCTGGAAACCTTGTCCTGAAACGGTGCCAACGGGCCGGATCCTGCGTATGAATCTTGCTCTCCTTATCAATGACGACCTTCTGGCTACAGTCCTGAGGATGAATTAGGCGAAAAGTAGGCAGTCAGTCAGCTCCTCCACTTGTTTCTGCCGCCTCAGTTGGGTTGACAAGTTAAGTGAACGCTCTGATTTGTTGTCATACTAGAGAAAAGAAGCTGTTTCTTCAGCCTTTGTCAGCCGTTTAGGAATCTACAATGCAGAACGCAGAATACAGCCTCGCACTTCCTCTCAGCGCGGCTTTTCTCACCGAACCGGTCATTAGAGTTTGAGCATTTCATTGTCCCCACGTTTGACAGGCCCCACACGGAGTCGCTGTAGAAGTGGTGGCGTTGTTCTTTCCGCGGTGAAGTATGGAAACGTGTTAACACACTTTCATTAATGTGTATTATGCCCAATTCACGTAATTCACATGTAAATCATCAGGAGGCTTGTGCTGTTTGGCGACTGGATCGTATATCGACTAAATTGCTGCCGAAGGTTAAGTGTTGCCTCCTCCTCCTCTTACTCTGCGCGTCCCAAGAGTGGCTAACATTATGGATACGATTGCATTGAGAGATTAAAGATAAAGATGATGCATAGTGACTTGGAAATAACACGTTTTACATAGCTTGTAGATTAGCATTGTAACACCAGTTCAACTGGCATCTGAATAAAACCCATAATATCCCCAAATACAAGATGTTGCACTAAGACTAAGTCAGCCATGTTAGCATTTCACTGACTATAGTGTAACTCCAGACCCCACCCCTCAGCAGTCAGATCACTGACTCAGGTTCTCAGGTACCCGATTCGACGACAACCATCGCAACACATCACAACATCTCGTCCATTGTTCATTGTCCCAGCCAGGGGATGAAGTCTGTCAGTCTCATAAACTCAACGCTGGAGAACGTATCGTCTTTTATTGTGCAAATGCTGATGCGGAGGTGGGAGTTTCATCAGGACAGCATGTTCGAAACCGTGACAGGACAACAGTAAATCACATTTGCATAAAACAACGTGCTGTCAAATGACAACGTATGCTGTCAACTTACATCTTGTTAACGGTTCCTTACGACAACGACGTTTAGCGGCTTAAAGACGAAGGAGCTTTATGTGAAAGGAGTCGCTGTAGCTCGTTTCATCGTGTCTCTGTCTTCGGTGCTAATTGCTCATTAGGTGTTTTTCTTTCTTGCCAATCAATTTGTGCAATTTCTTCTATTATTACCATTGCACAGGATCAGTAAACTATCTCATTCCTTGCAGCCGATGCAGTCCCTCTGACAAATATCTTTTTGTCCACCGCGGTCTGGTGAAAGCTAAATTGGCTTTTGCCTGGCTCGGAGAAATCATCAGCGGACGTTGACCAAATTTACTCTGCCGGTGTCTGGCTCAGCCTTTAATGAATCAGGGCCACAGACCAAACAAAGCCCTCAATTCAAGTTTTAAAGGAAAAAGAAAATCCCAACTGCTCTGCTCCTTGTTGTCATCATCTAAAGCAAACCCCGCGGTTTGCCGATTGGTCGGACTTCCAGCTGCCAAATATAAAAGCATCCACGGCTTTGATTGAAGAAGATTTACCGCCGCGTTATATCAGCCAGAGAACAACAGAGCTGTGAACTGCTGTGATTAACGCCTGGAGGAGATGCACACAAATGAAATTTGCAACTATACGTGAAACAGAGTGATGTGTGCAGGTGCAGGATTATGGGAACATTTAATAACATCACAGCGCACTCTGGGAGAAAGGGCGAATAAAAGACTGAAGCCTGCAGCCTGTGTCTGGCTGTTTCCCGTTCTCTGAACTGCAACAAACTTTTGTTTCTTATCTCATTCTCCCCTCGGAAAGAGCTAATGTTTCAGCATTACGTAACGGGATACAGTTTTGCAATATTTAATTTACTAGATTCCCAAACAAGGAGGGAATCTGGGCAGGAAAGCCCCAAATCCTGGGATTAATCCCTGCTGTTGATCTTCAGGCTGAATACGCAGCAGTACATGGCATCTTGGCATGAACGCGCAGTCGCACGGAGACCAGTAAGACCCTCCATCTGCTTTCTTGGCAGCTTGAATTCTGATGGAAAATCCAGTTGAGGTGCTCAGCCAGCTTTGGCCCAATCAGGTAAACACAAAGGCGTGGTCTCACCTATATGGGCGCACTCAGCGAACATCAAGAGGATGGGATCTTTGATGTGATGCTGGATGGAGGGGCAGCGGTGGCCCCTCATGCCATAAATCAGGCAAAAAGTGCTCCACGACTCTCTCATCTCCTACCCTCTGATGCTCTTAGAGTCCTCTCCATTTGCCGGGATGCTCACCTACACAGATACCCACCAAACACACACACATACACACACACACACACACACACTTCTGCAGCCCAAGAGGTGCAGCTGATGACAGTGACAGAAGAGCTCCGGCTGGGGAAAAAAACATTTTCTTCACTTTCTTTGTCTGTGTTCTCGTGGCTTTCCACTCCGGCATTGACATTTTCTGAGATCAAGGTAGCGATAGAAACACACACACACACGCTCACACACGAACACACACACACACACACGCGGTGTCGAGGCAGCGTGTCACAGACAGATTAATCCCATCTCTTTCCATCCTCACGGAGGATCTTTCCAGCACTCCTCTTTTTCTCCTCGATGATTAAACCGCACAGAGAGGAGTGGATGAAGGGTTTTCTCTTTAGAGCAAAAACACCTGAAAATGAGCATGAAAGCACTGGGGGGGGGGGATCACACCGCCGTCCGTTAGATTTAAAGTCTCAGGAAAGATTAAGAGGGTTCATTTGCAAACACACGTTCAGCGAACGCAAATACAGCTGCAAAGTGTCAAGTGCTGTTTGACGAGTCTCCAGATCACATCTAAAAGCTGAATCAGAAGCAGTACGTATGTGATTTCTATTAAACCTGTGGATTGATCACGGGGTTTTTTTTGCATTTTGCACGTGCTGAGTTTAAATCGTGCAGCTTCCACGTGCGTCTGCTGGGAGATCGCCGACCACAGGCTGCCCGAGCTAATGTCCTCGCATCTATGGCGACGCCGCAGAGCAATTCAGTTCGTTTTGTCGCCGAAAAAAACCCCCAAAACTATTCCTTTAACAGCTCCGCCGTCCTTTGCAGTCTATCAAAACCTCAGCGCATGTTCCAAAAAGCCACATTTCAGCAGTCGGTCACGCCGCCTTTGTGAGGGATTTAAGCTTTCACTACATTCTGTCTGCCCGGCACAGGGGTGTGTTGTCTATAATTCAAATACACACATCTTTGCTAAAGCTCAGACACACACACACACACAAATGGGCGCGCGCACGCATTGACTAACGTAATCGGATCACCGTGTTTTCCTCCGAGCCTGCTGGTGACAGCGGGGAGCGCGCGGTGGATGGATGGAGGGATAAATGATAAACTCTCTCCGCTTATTTAATCCTCTGTTCCCAGCCATCCCATTCAGCAGAGTGGTGAGAGAGAGAGAGAGAGATGGTTATAAGATCTCTCTGAAATGAGAAACAGAAGGCTAGATTCATGAGGAAGTTCGCATCTCCATTCATCCCTCGTTCCGATACGTTAATCAGACCTGATGCAGGTTGTCATCTACCTGCTGCGCGGCCGTACACTGCAGGTTCATGGTTGTCAGCTCCTGTATCGGTCCTCCGCTGCACCGTGCCGCATGTGGAGATTCTCCTCTTTTTTACTCCACGGTCCTTGACAACCTGGAACAAACTGATGAATGAAGTGTTCCTGCAACGATGAGAGCAGCCTTTCACTTTTCACGTCGTAATTGAACTCCCGAAGTCAATCCGGCCCCGGTGGATCCGAAAAATAAATAAATAAATAAATAAAAGGAATGAGATGGAAGCGAGCCAGCAGATCGGACGGTCAGATAGCAGGATAACTGGATGAGGAATAAAAACCAGAAATAATCAAGTCGCCCGGGTCGACGTGTTTCTGGCTGCAGGCCATCGGCTCTGTGGCTCAGCTGCACACAGTTGTGCTCAAGTCAGGGACCTCTAAGAAGCAAAAATCGTTTTCTTTTACAGTCCAGTTGTTGTAAAAACGGTGGAATAATGTGGCGAACAGCTGCAGATGGAGAAGAAAATGTGTTTGTTAATATGTGACGCATTAATATAATATTTATGGTATCAAAAATGATTAATTCATCTAAATTAATTGCATATAAACCAATGGATTAATTGCAAAAATGCGTCATTTCCAATGGATTCAGTGAATCAGTGAATAGCCACAGGTCGACTTCTTCAGCCTGCACCTGAACCCCTGCTCCAGTGAGGCTCGATGAGGCTCGTCTGCTGCAAGGTGCATTGTGTTGAGGTGGTATTTTAGAATAATTATGATAATTCAGGATAATGATAATCTGTGTGTGTGTGTGTGTACATTTTCCTTTCACTGGGCCAAGCAAAGCTGCTGTGGACACTTGTATGCTCAGTGACGTATGAAGTCACAGGGCCTAGTTTTCTGCTATTAATTAAAAGACATTCGTGTGTTATTGGCTCTTGAAGCCCAACTACAGCCGTCATGTTAAACGGCTCTACTCCACAGCAGACATAAACATGCTAACAGCCTGTTACAAAAACCAGTTTGGGTCTCTAAAGCTCGTTTCCCCGTTCATGACGACTGTAAGAAGTAAAGTTATGCATAAATCAATTATGCGTCAACCACGTGCCACCTCTTTGCCCAAATAACTGGACTAGGCAGGAGTCAGGTGACACCATGCACTACCAAGATGGCGACATCCAAGTCCATCAAATCCACGTCGCTGCTGCGGACGTTGTTGGTGACAAAGAAAACCAGAAAGGAAGTTAGTTTCCTCAGCTGCACGTAGCTTTGAGACCCTCACACTTGATATTTGATGATTTCTGGGAAACGACAACTGTCAGTTATCCCTTTCTACAATATCTGTGGTGTCTAGGATGTAGTTAATGTGATGTAGTTAAGGTCCTCTGCAGGTCAGTGAAAGGTCACGAACACCAGTCTTCACTCCACACCTTTCCACTTCCACGACGCAGGGCTCCATCCCTATTCCCAGACATGAGTGTTGGCACTGGAGCCAAGTTGGATTGGATTACCTCTGGATAACTTCTAACCATGTTTCTTATGGTTCAATATGAAGCATAAACACTCGTGTGCATCTTCTTGTTTAAGTGCTATCTTGGTTGTTACCATGACAACAAATGAAGCCAGCGAGAAAAGAAGTAGAGCTGATAGTTTTCCAGCTGCCGTCAATAGTACTCCAGATCCTCAGAGGGAGTGGGATGAACCGCTCAGTCCGCCTTAATGAAACCTGAGCAAAGAGCTGTTGTAGCAGCCTGACACTGCCAAGACCCGTGGAAAGATGAAAGGAGACAGAGAGTAGGCTGTAATCAACTCAGGGTCTCCACAACAAAACACACACTCACACACACACACACACACACTCATACAGACACCGGCCGGCGCCCAGGCTGCATCCCAATTGTATCACTGAGATCTGAAACCTGCAAAAGTGGAAAAGACCCAGATGCCGACTTTGTACTTTGTGTGGCCCTCAGACTCTTCTTTGACATCCCTGCTCTCCTGCTGTGGATGAGTGTGACTGTGTTGCTGTGAGCTTTGAGCCGTTTGAACTAAAATCAGTCAGGTTTTAGACCCAAAGGGGCCGTAATTAGAGCTGATTATGGGGGCTTTTAACTTTTTATTCTTCTTCTTCTTTTTTTTTTTAGAAAATACAATTTCCAGCATGTTTGCAGAGAATTGTTTAACAAAATAATATCTTTATGGTCTGCAGGTTGAAATGTGTGGAGTCAGACGAATATTATACCATAAATGGTCAGAAATAATCCTGCTTTAATGTAAAATATTAAACAATTATTAAAACATCACCACCAGCATCAAAACAATAGCTTCTTTTTCAATTTCATCTATTGTTGGTCTTCTTGGTGAAAGTCACTGGAGTGCATTTCGCGCGCGATATGAAATACAATCAACGCTGTGATCGAAACAAGCCGCCAAAGCGCGGGGACGCGTTGATTTTCCCCGCTGCTGCGAGTGAAAATCCATACCGTCACAGCCCTAATCCAGCAACCTACTGAAGACACGCTGCAGACGCGTGCACTGAATTTCTTTTCCCATCATAAACGTAAGAAACAGTCCGGTACTGTGCAACAGAATCAGTTTGTTTCTCTCTGCGTTAAAGAGGCAGAAAGAACAACACAATGCACTCAGAGTACACTAATGGCTCCAGATGGCGCTTATTATTCAATTACAGGCGTCTCTACTGTTTAGATTATGTAATACAGTAACTCGCACACACACGTTCACAAACACTAGACTTTAAAAGCCATATGCTTTTAGGTTGCATGTGTATTGGCAGCACAGGCCAGAATAACTGGTTAAATTTCCAACCGGAGCGCAAAAACATAGCTGTCTTGCCAGCAGCTTGTGGACTAAATATACTCCGCCGGCAGGACTATGTTTTAGATTTGGATTCAAATGAAAAACCTCTATTTCGTGCCGTGTCTTCCACAGAATCAAACCTCCCTCG
This sequence comes from Datnioides undecimradiatus, assembly GCA_008933995.1. Classification (NCBI taxonomy): domain Eukaryota; kingdom Metazoa; phylum Chordata; class Actinopteri; order Lobotiformes; family Datnioididae; genus Datnioides; species Datnioides undecimradiatus. The sequence goes on from WARS01000046.1 coordinate 725,395, forward strand.
ATGAGCCCGTGCATATTTAAATTTGCAAATTTAAATGTTCCTGAAAACCTAAAGAAGGGTTTACCATGTGTGCATGATGGTCTCCTGGATTTACTGCGACATGCGTGGTTCAGAGGTTCAGAGGTGCACGACACTGTTTGCATGCAGATTACCTACACACTCCACCCACACCTGTGAACCTGTTTACCTACACTGAGCGCAGAAGCCGCCTAAAATAAGATGCAGAGGTCTCAGCAAATCAGCTCCTGTGGAAAACGGGTTCACTCAGTCAGTGCATCGCTGCAAATTAAGCAACTAGACCTGCTACTCTAGTCCCTGTGGTCCCACTGAGATCATAACGAAACCCAGACACAGAGTAAATAAACTGGAGTAGTATTTATCCCATCAAAACAAATGTAATATTTAAGAGCAGAATCTAAATTAATCACATAAGATGCCCTCTGCTAATAGCACTTGATGTTCAGCCTGATCAGCGAGGATAAACTGTGCCACAGAAGTAGCTTTTAGCCGCTAAAGGTTTCAGTAATAACTTGAAAAACTGATTTATCTGACATGCCATGAAAGGATACCTCATAACCGAGTAATGCATTCTTGCCAAATGATAGGGAAGATGCACTTTTACACTGTTTTTGACAGTCTGAAGCCCGGTTTGTCCACTTTTACATCTTGGACTCTTCCATCGTAATCTGTTTTCCTCATGTTTTTGGAAAAATACCCTGTCCTGAGCATCACAATGGAAAATATTCACTTCTAAACAAAATACACTATGTCCTTTACTTTATTAGTGTGCTGCTCTTTCAGTCCAGCTGTGGCTCTTTGCAAAAATGTAATTTGCAATTTACATATTTTAGTCTACGCTACAAATTCGATTAGGAACAGTGCATCTTTGCGTGGGGTGGTCAAAAACCAAACTCTGTATGTAACCGAAACATTCAGACGTTGTCTCAGAAGCCGTGGTGAGTGGGCTCTTGATTTATTCAGCAGTGTTTCGGGAGATATGTGAGGCATTTGCATTAATCGCTTTCCCCAAAAAACAGGCGAGAAAACATGCACGGTCCGCGGCGAGCCTCGCTTCGTTCGGCTTCCCGCCCTCCTCAGCCGACAGAGCGGATTCCAACATCAAGTCACGACTTTGCTTTCACGGGATTCTTCATTTAAAATCTGTTGTTGGTGCAGTTTATTTGCCATAATACTGATAAAGCTCTTCGGCTGATCGCAGATTCTGCCTTTAATTAAGGCCGAACTTTTGTGTTTTTACTCCTCGGCTCAACCCCGTCTCAACTGCACCGCCACTTACACCGCCACAGAACATCCCATAATTAGCTGACGGATTAAGGTGCACCTTACAGTTTAGCAGATCACAGCCACGCATTATAATTAAAGTAATTAGGCCTCCTATCTCTCTCTCTCTCTCTGCTTCGGTAAATTCACTCCCAGTAAACGCATAATATTGAGGCTGTGGAAATGAGATGGCATGCTGCCTCAGTCTGCAATAATTTTTACATAAAATATGAAACTTTGAGACGGTGGGAGCGGGGGTGAAGGTGCAGTGATGATGCAGCACAGTATGGATGCTTAGACCAATATTAGTTTTAACATTCATTCCCTTTAAAAAGGTTATTTCTCACAATGCTGCCGTGCTGGAGAGTTTGCACATTGCATATTGGTGTGAAATCCAGCTCTGATACTGCACATGAATCAGTCTGGATCAAAGCAAACAGGGTATCATTGAATAATTTCTTGCATAATCAGTCAAATTCCTTCTTATCTGCTTCATCTGTGCCACCGAAACAAATCCCAGATCCATTTTTAATGAAAGGCCAGTATCAGTATTGTCAGATTATGTCAGATCCAGATTATTTTAAGACTTTTAAAAGACAAAGAAGGGCTGGAAAAGTGGAGCAAGTGAGACACACAAACAAAGGACACAGGCTTTGATGTGGGGATAAATATAGAGTTTATCACCACAAAGAGGGTGAACGCAACCTGGTTTAAAACTGTCTTAAGACCAGGTCAGGTGTTGCTCTTTACAGTATCTTAACGTCCAACCTAGTCCGCCTGCAGACCTTGGTTCAAACATCACGAATGTGTAGGTGGTGCAACAGGAAAGACAGAATAAGAGCGATGAAAGCAGAAAGTTCTGCTTCCACAGTCGTCCCTGCGCCAAATTAGAAATTAAAATTCCAATTAGACAATGATTAAGTGATAATGAGTCTAAGCAGGTAACGATAATTACCAACTAATGCACCTTGCTGCAGCTCGGGAGGCTCCTGCACTCCATCCCAGTGATCAGACGTTACGTCAAAACACAAACAGGATGTGCAGGGACTTTGTGGACCGACCTGATGAATATGACTTTCACAACAAAATGATTGGCTGGGGCACCACTTTAGCCACTCATCCTGGTGTCCACACAAAAGATGCGATGCAATCAGATGAGATACAACCAACTATATTCAAGACGTTTTGCAGCACATGTTGTTATTCATATACTATAGATGTTAAATGAGTTATCCAAGTGGGTCTGAGAGATGGACAGAATATGAATTACAGTAAATTAGACTGGTTTGGTTGCTCCACCTTGACCCTTCACCTGTGGCTTCACAGCGACCATCTCATGGCCCTCATCCGGGGGAATCATGCTTTCTACAGTTTATTTTATTCTGATCAGATTGGAGGGAGTCTGTTTTCCCAATACAGTCATTGTGAAGTATGGTCTTGATGTCTTTGCACTTTATAATCAGGCACATTCAAGTGTCTTTCTGGCCTTCCCCTTGTTGGGAACTGATCTTCAGGTCTCAGACGTCTTTAATCATGTCGTCCTTTCTTGTTCTCTTGCTGCTTTGGAAAGTGCATGTAGACATCTTGTTTTGGCGTTAAAAGACTGATGCAGTCCTGTCCTTTTGGGTTTTGGTGTTTGGAGCGCCGGTTAACGTTAACACCAGTCAGAACAGGTAGCAGGGCAAATGTAATCAATGACAGGCAGCACAGTTTTGTGCACAAGGTGTCGCCCCATCCTTCACCTACAGAGCTGTCAATGCATGGACTACAGCACGACCGAGTCTCTATGGGTCCTGAATGATAACACAACCAAACAGCATATAGGCCAGGGTAGCACCTGGGTTCAGAAATCTGCACAATTATAAAACCTTTAACTTTCTCAAACTGCAACAGAGTATTTATGCTTGTATTGAAGTAAAGTGTTTGCAGCTCATGGTCTTCATCTGCAATTGTACCTAGATCAGATGTCATCAGATAACCTTGGTTGATGGGTTTTGCAGAAAATTGACCAATTACGTCCAATGTCAGTTCTCCCTCTCTACAAGAAAGGCTGATGATGAGATGTCTATGAGGTTTGCAGTAAGAGGGCCTTGAGTTGATGTTATTCATACAAACTGAGCCCAAGGTCAAGAAAACTCTGTTGTGCTCAAGAAAACAAAGCCCGTCTTTCAAATCAACCAATGAATAGAAGATGGCAGAGGAGTTTTTAAAGAGGCGAGAAGGTCTTTAGTCAGGGACTCTTCTAAGGAGACTAGGGCTTTAACTGCAGCCGGAGAGTTAAGGGTTAAGGCTGGAGTTTGAGAAAATGGAGTGAGAGCGAGAGGGAACAGTCTGGCTTCCAATCAACAGAACAATAGCTTGGTATGCAGCAGTAATGATGAAGTTAATAGCTTGCTAAACCAGTTTTCCACTAAACTGACTACCCTCTGCGACGGCCCCCGTCTTTAAAAGGGTTCTGCCAGTGAAATGACACATCAATAGTTGTTGCAGCAATTAAATGCTGCGTCTGCCCATTGCCCTTCCTCCATGCAGTTAACGATTTTATCCCCAAGCGTGCATGAATCGATACACTGCCACCAAAATACACTCATTCATATCTGCAAGGCTTGAATTCAGGCTTCTCCTCGGACTCCAACTTTTCAGAAAATGTGAAATTATGCTGAAGGTCGTGGCCGTATTGTTCGTGACTGACTTTCATAGTGTATTTCATGTCGCTTTATGTTGCAGGCTGACTGCATAATTTAATATTTCTGACCCCTGAGATCAGAATATCAATACCTCTATCATATCTGTCTTAATAAAATGCTATAGCTAGCAGTTGGTTAGCTTAGCTTAGCATAAAGATTGTAAATAGGTACATCTTAGCCTAAAATGATAATATATCATTATATCAATTTGCCATTTTATTTCTGTTACTACTGTTTACTATTTCTTGGCCGGGACCGGTAACTTCCTGGAGTCTCTGCTGGTTGCCTGGGAACTGCTCAGAGCCAAGAAACAGTCTGGCACATAACCCCCTGTAAAATGGCAAAGTGTCATTTTTACACTTCAGGTTTTTTGTTTTTTGCACAGATTAAACAAACAAGATATAAAATGTGTTAATTGGGGAGCTTTAGAGGTGCTGGTAGACGTTTGACTGAGCGGGCTGTTTATAGCCTTTATGCTAAGCTAAGTTTCAAAATGTCCAACTACTCCTGTATTGGTATGATTTTATTAAAACTACAGACCGTTAGGAAAGTCTTCATATTGAAGGTGGCAGCCGTTCTTCTAACTGCCCCACAGTACCTCCATCTGTGAGCAGTACGTTCTTCATCAGTCTGCAGTTTTGCCTTTTATGTGCTCACACCCACTGCACTCACAAGACAAAGCTCCACTGCCACAGGGTGGAAAGTGACTACTGGCTAGCGTTAAGGTAGCGAAATGGTCGTCATTAGACATCGTCATTATCATCAAAGTCTCATCAGCCGACGGGGAGGCTTGAGCTGAGAGATGAGTTAGGTGTGTGTGTGTCTGAGGGTGTGCGTTCAAGCCTGTGAGGGTGAAATACGAGTTTTTAGCCAGAGTCATTAGCTCCTTTGAGGTTGAACCAGCATCTTTTTATTTCTCTCTTTGATCCCTCTGTAAAGCCGATGACACCAGACCAGAGGGACACAAACCGGCACCTGCTGTCGCTTTGGCGTTCGTCTTTGGTCACGATCCGCCCCAAAGTTTGTTTCTTTGGTCCTCAAGCTGCAAAGGCTGGCGATTAGCTTTGTTAATTGACTTCGTTTTGATACCTTTCATCCCGCCGCTTCAAAGACTTTTGCGGCACATTGGCGTCTAAACACACCTGATTTCACTTTAAAGTGCAACTTTAAACAAAGATTGATGGGGCGTTTGCTTTCTGTGGATTTGTTTTTCATTTCAAAGGTTCTTGATGCATGAGGCGCTGCTGGATATCAGAGGTCAACAATGATTTCATTAGATCTATAAATTCTGTTTTTTTTTGTGATGGAGTACTTTGTTGTGGCTAACTACTCCACAGTTCCCTTGAATGACAAAGCTGCTTGTATTTTCAGCCTTAAGTGCAGTTAAATTGAGCTAAAGGAGCAAATACTTTAGATTTTGAGCAAATAACACTCTGCAGCTCTACAGTTTATCCTCAGAGAGACACAGAGTTACAGCATGATCTCGTTTCCCTCCTGGCTTTGGAAAGGTAGCAGCAAATAAGCACAGCACAGAAACCGCAGACCAGTATCTTGTGAAAATATTGCCTGTCTTTGGAAAAACCAATCTGACCCAATGGGTAAAGCTGGTGGTGGCCTGGAAAAGCATTAAAAAACCTTAAAAAATAGCACTCATAAGCAATTTACAGTGACAAAATTTGAGATTCGCGAGTTTTGGAGTGGAAGATGAAACGGCATATTTTGCTTTGATCACCAAAGAATCTCGTATTTTATTACCTAATTAAAATCTTATGACTTACCTCCCCCCCATCAGACGAGCCCTACCTCGCTCTGCGATTGTCGAAATGTTCTGGAGGGATTTTGTTTTTGTTCAGATGAAACTTTTAGGGGTTTTTTTGGGGATTTTTTTTTCTGGTGGAGCATTTTTCATTATATCATAAAATGTTACAGCATGGATTAATTAATTTCTAACATTACTGGTGTTGGACAGATATCTCTCTTATCGAGTCATTTTTGCCTTTAATTAAGTCCTTAAATTTGACTTTTCTAAAATTAATTAAATGACTCTGCCAATGCAGTGAGAACATTTCAGTGGTTTTCTAACAAACATCACATTGTTTTATTAGTATTTAATCTCTTTGTTTTGAGATAAAGTCAGTTAACATCATGTTTAATGGGCATCTTCACTTACTTTCACTTATTTTCAATATGGAGGCATTGGTATTTTGGTGTGTTGTTATTTAACTAATGCTTCATGTGTTTAAAGGTTCATTTAAATTAAATTGTGTGTTCCTTCAACAATTTCTGTGCATGCGAGATTCATTAATGTGATGCCAGATTTATAACCGACTGACGCTTCTTATGCATGGCTGATTGAGATGAGACTAACATTAGTAAGGCAGCTAAACTGCAATAACGTCGCTAATCACATGAAATCAACTCTGTGCCCCAGGAGGACACAAGAGGAGCAGGACTTTAAGCTTTGTCTTTTGTGTGTAAATACTTGCAATTAAAATACTGTCTTTTGCACTGACTTACCTGAGTTGGTTTCCTCATGCTGTACAATGATGCACGTTAGCTTGTCAGTCAGTATGAAGCATCTTCAGGATCAAAATCAAACGGGGAGAAGGAGTTAAGAACGATGATTTATTTATCCTAATCTCAGTATTTTCAACAAAAGCTTCACTTGGGCAGCTGTGGCTCAGTGGCAGAGCAGGTCGTCCACCCATCTGAGGATTGGCGGTTGGATCCCCGGCTCCTCTGGGCTGCGTGCTGAAGTGTCCTTGGGCAAGACGCTGAAGCCCAAATTGCCCCTGATGCTGCACCATCGGTGTATGAATGGGTTAGAAATCCTTAGTTTCCTTCCTTAGTTTCATTTGGTGTGAATGGGTGAATGTAGACTTGTAGTGTAAAGCGCTTTGAGTGGTCACATGACTAGAAAAGCGCTATATAAGTACAGGCCATTTACCATTTACTTGCATCTTTATAAATTTGGCATTTTGAGCAGGTTCCTTCAACTCACCATGAACCCCATAAAGCGCGGTGGTGTGACATTAACCAACTGTTTGCCGACATCTGTCAAACTTTTCCGAAGTTTGTTCTCTCGCTTGTTTGAGGTATTTCTTCAACAAAGGTCATATGATGTTGATATGTTGTGTTTCAGTGTGTTTCTCCATGCGTCTCCTGCAGGCTTCAATGGGAATAACACCGAGCAGAGCGCTAGAACGTTGGTTTTCTTCTTTCTTTACTAAAGTGTCCTCGGGTATGTACCGCTGAGATTAACATTTCTTTCTTGTATTCTGACATCAGTTGCGGTTTGTTTATTGAAGCTGCTTTCTGAAATGTCAAGACTACAATGCAGAATATTGACAGTGCGACGCTTCCTCGCTAACAAGGACTGTATCCGAACAATGAAGGTGGAAAAGGGGGTCAAAGAGAAGCAGAACATAAAAAAACCCAAACATCACGAAGGTCAAATAGGTGGTTTGTATAAAGGGAGTAACATAAAGCCGAGAAAGTACAGTAGAGGTTGAAAAGTGAAAGTAAAAGTGAGCAGAAGGAACAAAACAACCATATATTTTCTGCTTTCACAGAGTTTGACAGCGGAGTCATATTTAATCGAGCAGCTAGCAGGGACTCAGCTGCCGCTCGCCTGGTGAAAGTCTCAGCGAGTTTCTCAGCTGTGACTTTCTCCCCGCTGACAGATGAAATTTGTGGCATTTCGCTGTCACCTTATCGATCCGCCTGGTATCACTGTCATTTATGCAAACTCCTCCAAGGACATGAACCAATCGACCCAAGGAGATGAGAAAGGATCACCGCTACCAGACAGGCTCGCTCTTTCTCTCTTTCTGTTTTTCTCACACCTTTAAAACAGCGCGCACACGCCGACATTAGCCAGAGAAACTCCATTTTATCCAATAAACCATCGTACATGTTAAAAAAATCTTTAATATTCAATATAAATTACTTAAACAATGACTATTTTTGCAAAACATATACCGTAAATGTTTTGCCAAATGCCCAAATTCAGATTCAGCTAATTAAAACCACTATTATTCTCTACGGTAAAGTGCAATAACAAGGTTTGATCCAACCAGGATACCATACTTTGGTTGCATTCAGCGCGTCTAAAGAGGGAATCTGTAATTTAAATTCTGACTGCATGTATGTGCAAGTAACACTCAAGATACACCGAGACACTGTTTACCTACCTACGTGGTAGCCACACAACACCCCGACAGATAATTCCACCTTAAGACAGGACATCCTTAAGGCCGTGCACTGCCCTAACGAGAGCAGAGTCTGTGAGGAAGCATTGCCTGAGAGGATCAGCAGAGGATAAGAAAGTCCCTGAAATTGTGTTTATTGTAGTACTCACAAAGCCCCCAAAGTCTAGCAGTGACTTGTTTTTGGAATATTGGCCCAGAATGTGTTCGCCGGTGCTAAAACCAGGCTTTGTTTACCTAAATTCACTTCACTGATGAGGTTAAATATCAGTTTTTGTGAGTATTGACACAAAATTCGGGCTGATATCAGCTCCTTTCTTTTTAGAATAAATAATACGCTTTTTGGCACATCGCCGGCTCGCAGGATCAATATTGATCCCTCGCAATGTTGACAACGCTGACAATACTGGCAGCCTTCGTCTCTCAGGCAGCGATTGTCATTTTCCTGGTGTTTGACACACACACACACACACACACACACACACACACACACACACGTAGTATTTGTCAGGCAAATTACGCTGATGAGTTTGGACGCGGGTGCATTCGCTCATGAGGATCTTCACGGTCTCTGCTGGTGTGTGTGTGTGTTTACTTCAACACGTGCTGCGTGCATGTATGTGTTCATTGTGTGTGTGTGTGTCAGCAGACCCCCACAGCATTGCGATTAGTGCATTTCATCTGCAGAAGTGTGCTGATGACTCTGGGGATGCGATGGGAGATTTCAGCTCCTCTAACTGTTACGTCTGCTCCATTCACTTCCTAAGCTGATGAGGGACTGAGCTGACTGAATAATTCAGACGTGTGCAGGAAGAGACGCTGTATTTTGGAGCAAACTGAATTTCCTCGGCTTTATTTGGCTCCTCACTCCTCGATCTTGGTCATTTTAGCAGAGATGGTAAAACCCTGTGGAACTGAATTATTTTACTCAATGTAAATAAAATACTTGACTTTTCCAGACTTCAGCACGTTGAAAAATGAATTATTAGCAATAATACGCAGGCTCTGCGACTTTAAGCATGAAAATGTTATTATACTATTAGATGGATTTACATTCGTGGTCCCCAGAGGATGAATCCCAATGACTTTACTGTTTAGTGTTAATGCCAGAGCATCCGCAATGTTTACATTAGTATTAAGTGAAATGTCTCAAACAGCTGCAGAATGGCACGCCAGAAACTGTAATAAATTAATTCTTAATCATTACTTATCATTACTTTATCAGGTCAAACCTTTAATAAATACATTTGTTTGGTTTATGGCCAAGCTCTTGAAAAACTATTGCACTGCCCATCAGCCCCAGACGTACTTTGGGTCAGTTACAAGCTGAATTTTGTTAAATTGTAGTTTACCTTAGCTTTTAATTTAGCATGTTAGCATGCAAGCACAGTGTGCACATGGCGAACTAATTCGGAGAACATGGGAAACGCTATAGTAGCCAAACTTCAGTATGTTGTGAGAAAGTTAGCATGCGGTGATGTTAGCATTTAGCTCAAGTAGCAGTGCACAAGTACAGACTCACAGAGGTGCTAGCATGGCTGCACGTTCCTGCTGGGATGGTCAAACTAGTTTCATATGAATTAAAATAAGCATTGATATTGAATAGTTGGCACATTGTGCTTAACGTGCATGAACTTAAACTCATGAAAACAAAAACAATGCCCAATGTGCAGCACACAGGCAAATAAAGATGATCATGTTCACATAAAGAGGTCAGTAAAATCTAATGAGGGGATAACTCCCATGGCTGCGCACCTCCCCGATATAATGTATTTTGGTTTCTCGTATTGATTAAAGCTCTGTGTCAGCAAAAACTGTGTGTGTGTGTGTGTGTGTGTGATGGTGGGGGTGTAAACAAGGAGGAAATTGGGAAAAAAAAAAAACCACAACCACTTGTCAAACTAAATCCTCTCATCTCTCAGCGCGGCATAAAAAGTGGATGTCGTCGTCTCAAAGAAAGCTCCTGGCCTCCTTTTCTCTCTCTGCTGCTCGCTCCCGTTTCTAATTCTACTGACGGACTTTGGTCCAAAGTAAACAAAGGCTCTTTAGCGCCATCGCACAGTTCAATGTGCTGAATTATTGACTTGGGTTTTTTTTTTTCCAAAGCGCCAACACGTAGCTTTGTTTCTCACGGCAGGTAGAGAAACACAGGGAAGAGGTTTTTTCATGTGGAAATGTAAAAACCCATCTCTGTCCTCCCTCCCTCTCTCCCTCCATCTCTCTCTGCTGCCTGTGAGCAGGGGATCACTGCGCTGTCAGATTATGGCTCTGTGGATGGCTGCATGTATTTTTGGGATGGATTTAAAGGTCAATCTCATGCACAACAGTTTGCTCGTGTTATTTTTATCCCCGGCAATACAAGGCATCAACCGATTTCTAATTTATAACTGTGGGGCACGGCTGATGCTTCTGAGCTAATACTGGAAACATCCAGGCATGCATGCACTGCGTACACCGCGTGCAGCTGCACACCAGCCCCACGCCACAGCTCATTTACTTGTCGTCTTTGCTCATTTGTGATGCAGTAGCATTATAGCACGCTTCACACGTCTTCGTTGCATTTGATCTTTAAGCTGATTTGACGAAATAAATGTAAAGAATCATTTATGTAAATATGTGTTGAGGGTTTTTATGCTTCGCCTGACTGTGAGGAAGGCGCTGGCTTCTTGTTAAAGACGATATTCGCCAACAGCGGTGAAACTGTGTACATCTTTGCACAAATGCAGCATTCATTAGCTAGCTTAGAAGTGCTTTGGGTGAATTACGCTGCATTTTCCAAATCCTAACCCCACTTTGTATACACTGCCAACGACTGCACATGAATGAAATCATTATAATGGTTTTCAGCAAGAGGCTTGATAACGTAAATGCTATACAGAAGCTTTTCTATACTGCAAAGGAAACATTTAAAGCTCAATTCTTATAAAAAAAAATCTATATTCATCATTTTTTCATCTTCTTGTTTTACCTTCCTGCAACATCTCGATGCTCTGCTCTTTCGCTTCTCGCTCCCACTTTGATTCCAGGGCAAAATACATAAAGCTCGGCGATCCTAACATAGCCCGTGCCGGCTGAACCCGAGTTACGAGAGGGCGCAGCCGGCCTCTCGCCAGTTTTACCACTGTAATAACTCCTGATTATGAATGTGTGTGTAATGGGGGCTTCTCTCCTCCCCGCTGCAGGTTATCTATGCACTGAACACGAAAAACGATGAGCACGAGGCGGCCATCGCCACCCTGAAGGAGGCCCATGAAGAGGAGGTGCAGCAGATTCTGTCTGAGACCCGGGAGAAGATACTACAGGTCCATACCCTCCTCTGATTATCAGTTCAACACCAGCGTCTTGCTTTGAGAAGAAGTTACCGCTCTATGAGCTCTGACACCTGTCCTACTTTGGTGAGACGTGTCAGAAAGGTCGACTTCCTCCCACAGTTTGGGATTCCCGGGCGTTTAGACAGAAAGGAGCTGCCTTGCGGTGATAAGACGTGAGGAGAGAAAGCAGTTTCGTGGGTGCAAATGAACATTCATTTAAATAAGTAATGTAATCAATCGCTGCTTCCTGGTAGGATTAAGTAAATGCATATTTCAGTATTGCTTTGGAGGGGATTGACAACCCGTGAGTTAGTCAGTCGAATTGATGATTTAGAAAAAGACCGTGGTCAGCAAGAGTCACCGTCAGGTCAGTCGGTCAAGATCTTACAGTCCTGTACAGCTGCTGTGCACTGAGGAAGCTTCACCGAAACACAATGAATCGGACTGAAACTGAACGCGCCAATCTAATCTTTTCATTTTCAGTTTCATCTGAGGGTGATGCTCAGGAGCTTAAGCGATCGGCCGAATCTAAAGTCTGTGCACGTCAGCCGATTCACATCAGAGACGCAGTTTTAATTAAATCTGAAACCCTCTGCTGTTTATTTACAGTCGCCACAGAGACGTGTGCCGTGATGTAATATTCCTGCTCATAATGTATATGTGCTACGTGTTTTGTCACTTGTATGTCGTCAGAACCCGTGAAAACAATGTTCACACGTCATTCGGCGTCTGCGATGGTGGAGTTCAAAGGACAAATCACAAACAATTGTATTTCGGCCCTGATGTGGCGCCTTGTGTCCCATGATTGTATGTGTGTTGTACCTAACCGAGCCCTTCACGCTCGCTCCAGTACAAGAGTAAGATCACCGATGAGATGGACCTGAAGAGGCGGATCCAGTCCCTGGAGGAGTCCATGGAGCTGCACGAGAGGATGAAGAGGCAGGCGCTGGCCGAGTTCGAGAGCTACCGTCAGAGGGTGGAGGACATGCAGCTTTGCACTGAAGCTCAGGTAGACAATGGAATATGCATGTGTGTGTGTGTGTGTGTGTGTGTGTGTCAGCTGTGCCCGGCGTGACTCTGCAGTCACAGCTGCAGGTAATCAGGGCTAATGTCTGTTTCTGTCCCCTGTTGTGAGGCTGGAGAGTCGCTCCGGTCCGTCCGGCGATGTCATTTGGAGCCGATGCTGCATCAGGGTCCCGTCCGACTCAGTTGCGAGCACACAGTAGCTGTCAATCATGACGTCATCGCATCAAATAACTCATTACAACCACATTTATCAGTAAAACGGGGAACAGTCGCGTTCATCATCCTAATATACACCCTGTGAGCCAAATATATGATCGTGATATGATCTCAATCAGTCTTCCGTGCACCTGAACACACAACAACTTGCTGCACGGTGCAGTACCACTCTTCATGTTATGAGTAACGCGGCTCTGCCTCATTTGTCAGAACATACTGTCTATGAACTTACAGTATATCAGTCAGCCGGTGTGTATGACCTTCCCCCCCGTGCGTGTGTGTGTGAGTGCGCGGAAGACGGTGAGCCGAATTACAAATCAATACCGCGGCTGACAGATTGAGCAGAAGGATGGATGGATGACGTTATCGTATAGATTTATATACAGAGGGCGGAGGATGTGCGGCTGGGCGTCGAGGTAGAGAACAAAAGGCAGGACGGACGGGTCGATCAGAACATGCAACCGCGCCGAGGCTCACGTGTTCACGTTCTGGTGCCGAGCGAGATGTCGGTAAGAAACACTGGATGTCAGCAGCTGTCAGTCACCCTCAGCTCCCTCCCACAGCTCGCGCGTCTCTAACTTCATCCACTTCTCCAGTTTTGACGCCGCGGCGGGTTCAGAAAACCCGTGAACCCTCTGAGCTCGTGCTCAGGTACAAATTGCACTTAGTGGTTAGCGCGAGTGGCTGATTGTGTAATTATCCACCTCCTTGGCAAATGGAGCGCTAATTTTAGACTGCGAGCCAAATTAAATGAAAGGCACGAATCTGCGCATGTAAATCTGGTCCTCGGAGATGTTTATCACTCGCCTCGCCTGCTTCACGAGCGAATTTAGAGACCACCCTCTGAGTCATTGGTATTAAATATCAAAACCCGGTAGACTGACGCTAACCCATGTTGATAAAATGCTGCATCAATGCTTTTTCTGTTACATTTAGGCGTGGTGGGTTTCTGGTTACTGCGTTTGCTGGTTTTCAATGTAAATTTAGAGCCAGGCCCCCCGAGCGGGTACATCACCAGCTGCCTGAGGGCGTTTTGAGAAGTTTACCCCTGGTGCACGAAGCCCACAAACCCATAAATCAATCCTCCCGTCAGCTCCGTCTTTCATTCCTGTGCTCCTTGGCAGCACACGCAGCGCGTGGTGTCCATGTCGAGGGAGGTGGAGGAGATGCGGCGGTCCTTTGAGGAGAAGCTGCGCACGTTCAGCCAGGCCCAGACCCAGTTCGAGCAGGAGAAGCGGGCTGCTCTGGAGGAGCTGAAGGCCCAGCACAGACAGGAGATCCAGGAGCTCCTCCGCAGCCACCAGAGTCAGAACGCCAACTACAGCAAAGACCAGGAGAAACTGGGACAGCTCCACAAAGCCGAGGTAACACACCAACAACTGTGAAAGTGGAGCAGCCCCTGAAAGCCAAAGCAACAAACTAAATGGCTACAGGGAGAAAGTGGGACAGCAGTGATTATTACGTCGTTAACTGTTTGTGTACAAGCCAGCGCATTAACCTGCTGCATTAACCTCAGAGCGCAGCAGCTCGGCCTTTTCCTGTGAGCTCGCCCTCCTCACGCTGTGCTCACGTGTTGCAGGTGGACTCTCTGACGGAGCGGGTGGAGGAGCTCAAACAGGACAAGAAGAGGCTGGTGGAGGAGTACGAGGCCAAACTCAGCAAGGTACAGTCCTGCAGCCACTGCATTAACATTAGCATGAACTCCTGCTTGCAAGTTACACACACACACACACGCTGCGAACGTTTGTGACGAGTATCAGGGTTGAATTAGATCAAACACCACAACATACTTACATATAAAACACCGAGGGCAGACTTTAAGTTTGCAGAAGCTGTTCATTTCAATAGAAAAGCCGTCCTCGCTGACAGCGAACACCGTCAGCCAAGTCAGGCTGAAGCCAAGTTTGGCTTCAGCTTCTACTTGCGTTGATTGTTTTAGCATGAGGCTGCATTTTTGATGTTTTCCGGTCAAGATCCTAATTTTTTAAAAAAGAGGAAAGAGGGAGAAGTCCGGGCAGAGGTAAAAGAAAGCACAGCATCCATGTTTGTTTCTGTCTCCAGGCTCAGGCCTTTTATGAGCGCGAGCTGGAGGCCATGAAGAGAACTCAGCAGCTTACCGCCGACAACCTGTTGGCATGGAAACGCACCGAGGCCGAGCTGCGGCGGGAGTTCCAGACTCAGGAGGCGGCGCTCCAGAAGACCCTCGGAAAGCTGAGGGCCGAGTTGGCCAGGGTAACGGATGAGGCCCGGGAGAACCGGGAGAAGTCCCACAAGCTTCAGGCGTCGCTCGCCAGCGCCGAGGGCAACATCAAGGTGAGTGCGAGCGCCAAGCGGCCGATTCAAGCACAGCACGCCCTGCATCTCCTGCTGCAGCCGGACTGGGCTGGTGAAACTGTAGCTGTACTTTAATCAGAGATGATCTATGTTTGGCCAGTTTTTACGGACAGCCCACAAAATCTGTCCTCTGTGACGGACGATGAAATGGGCGTATAAAATAAAATGGCTGCGCGGGGTAAAATGAGATAGAACGGTTTGCACGGCGTTGATATTTCACTTTTAAAGATTCAATTGCAAAAAGCAGATGTTCAACAAACTGAGTCAGGCTTTATTTCTGATCTTAAACCTTTAACGCTGTTTTATCGCTATTAAAAATGCCAGAAAACGGGAAATATCAGAACACTTTGACGGCGAATATGATGCACACATGTTGCGCCTCAGCCACATATCCATCATAAACGAGGTATTTGCAGCATGTCGGCTTTAACTCCCCTCCTGCAGATCACTTCTCCCGTCTTTTGTGCAAGCTAACAGTCAACACAGCGCAAAGCAATGTGCTGATGAGGATGGGTTCGCAGTCAGAGCCGTTCCCTTTCAATCCACCGCGCTCCTCTGCCAAAGTAACTTCAGCTCGCAGAGTCCTCTGTTGGCTGGTGTGTGTTAGTTTGATACTTTCGATCGAACCATTTGAAGAAGCGGGAAACTGTGCGTGACTCCCATTTTCTCACTCGCACAGGTGAAATTACTGCTTTTGTCAGTTCAGCCTGGTGTCTTTGGAGAGCCACGTAACGCCTCCGGCTTCTGTTTTGCTGCAGCAGTACATTGCGCGGCTTCCTACACCAGCACTCCCGCTGCTTCTCCGCACTGGAGGCGTGCCATCTACTGTAGATAATACACTGACTTTGCATTAGAAGTTCACACAAATCCCCACTTCAAAAAAACAAAAAACAAAACCTGAACTACCCTTTTAACTACCCCCCCCCCACAACAACCTAACCTCCCACTCTGGCAGTAACGTTTTATTTCATTTTGTGGGGCAAAAATAGCAGCGCTGTGTTCGTCTTCCAAGTCTTCTTCTTTTTCAAATTCGTCTCTCTGAGTTTTGGTGCGGCCTTTGGAGTAGACTCTCCACCGCTGAAAATAAAGCTGACATGTGCTCCAGGGGAATTGGTTAAGTAGGTCTGTTTTGTTGTTATGATACGCTCTGAAGTTTGTGTGAAATTATCCCTGATTGCACAGAAGACAGGAAGTGGTCCCCCCTCCCCAACCCCTCCGCACCCCGCCTCAGCCTCACTGAGGAACATGATCAAGGTCAGCAGCAGTTGGTGCGCCCGGAGTTAATAATTTTAATAGTTATCAGAGCAATTAACTGTAACCCAGATAAAGCAACAACAACCGAGCGGCAGAGCAGGGAGCTCGAAACCGACTTCACTTGACGGCACTTCTGGGTTCTCGCGACTGATGCGAGGTTCAAGCGAAAACAGACGTGAAGCGGTTTGATCCCGCTCCTTTTATACGACACAATGCAGATGTCTTTGCATTGTTGCGGAGGTAATATCACGATAATCTCCTAATAACAGCCTCAGACTATGAACATATCCCTTAATCGCTCTGCCCCTGCTGTGAGTTTCAACGTCGGAAAGATAATAGATTTTAATTTAACCTTAACAAGCCCGCAGCAGATGCTCTAATCTCCACTTCGATCGCGACAGCGCACATCTCATATCTCGCCACTCCTCCCGCCTCTCGTCTGAGATCATTTTTAGACTCTCCTCGCTGTTAAAGCTCTCCTCGCCCTGGAAAATTAAGATGTTGCACCAAATCAAAATGTCCCCTCGTCTCAGGAAGCCGTAATTACTGCACCAGCGAGCAACGCGGGGGGGGAAATAGTGGCATCAAATATCGACTTAATACCAGTCGAAGGCGCTCGTGTTTGGTGTCAGGATGCTACAGCTCCTTGCTTCGGTGTTCTCTGTCATCCTCCTTTAGCTCATGATTTAGTAGGCAACTCTCCAGAGAAACGCGAGCAAATGATCGCTCGGAGTCACCGAGACAGGCGTAATTAATGGCTGCCTGTTCGCGAGCTTCTGCAGGAATGTGCACGCCAAAATTTACAAATTATCCCCCGAGTGAAATACTCCGCTGAAGCTATGGTAAATTGCTGCTGTCGCTGCATTTGGACCTGAACGCTTCACACTCAGGTGAAGCCTACCTGGACTGCCTGGCGGAAGCCTTCAGGGAGATAAAACAATAAAGCATCTAGTTTTCAAGGCCTTTTATATTCAAATGATTGCAGGATTCAGCCATGTCCAATAAGGATGATTGGCAGAAGTGAGGCTCTGTGTGTGTGTGGTGTGTGTGTGTGTGTGTGTGTGTGTGTGTGTGTGGTGTGTTTTTAGCATTTTAATATAATGAGGGGTGAAGCAGAGGTAACGACTAAACGTCTCTAACAATGGGTTTCCTCTTTTAGCCCAGATAAATCAACAGAGATACATTTAATTAAGCTATTAGTATTTTGACCCCTCCGCCATCCTCACACATCCACACACACACTTGAATTTATACTCTATACTTGTGGGGACCCCGGAAGAGAGAATAGGCTCCCAGGATGTTGCTGAGTAGTTCCCAATGAACGCACTCTTTATTCCCGCTGGAGTAACGTTCGCTCACAGCTTCAGTGCACATGTTTGTCCTGTTTTTTAAAGAATGAAGTCTGCACTAAGAACTGATGGTCTTGGCCTTTTAACATCCTTTTTAAGAAGTGTGGATGGATGCAAGCACACACACTTTCACAAAATGCGCTCGCTCACCAAAAGTCCTTTAAAATGCAAACTCAACTGCAAACTCAGCATGGTCAACGTAGTGTGTTCATACTCAATATCATTCCCTCAGTGCAAGGCAACAAAGAAGATAAATGGAATAAACTAATTAAAACTGGACTAAGCTAAAATAATCAGTCAATACATTTTACTGTAAAATTAATGCACCATCGGCCTCATTAGGTCTACAGCCATTGTTGTTTTTATGTTAATCACTGTTCATCAAAACTAGAAATTCACTTGCAGCAAGTAATTAAAACTGTCCCCGCTCACATGTTAAGATGTTTAAATTATATCCAGCTGCAAAAAAAAAAAAAAGTATGGAGGGTCGTTGCTATGGAAACAACACACCGTCGCATCTAGCATTGGTTTTCAGAAAGCTGAAGAAGCTTCGACTCATCTCGACGTGAGTCTTTGGTCTGAACTGGGCTTCAGGTGGTCTCTCCTCACTCACAGTCCCACAGCATCTCCAGACCTTCCATCTTAGCAGCGTTAACCGCGGCCGCGAGCAACCACGGAAGAACGCGATCGATCTTAACGGACCATGCATCCTTTCTATTTGTCTTTATGTTTCTTTTGTATTCCCCTCACATACTATTGTTCCGTAAATACCTCTGTTGTCCAGCTGTGGTGGGGACCAATACTAGAACCTAAAGGGAGAACAATAACATGTAGCAGCAGCACACACGCAAAGATATGATGTTAGACAGCACTTGTGAGGACCCCCGTTGACTTGATCATATCTGTAACCATTAGACTGACCAATCGCTTATTATTCAGCCAAAAAAAACACATTAACCATTAAACAGCCCTCCCCGACCTGTGCTCACAACACAACACCATAGCTGAGCATCAGTGCATCACAGTGACAGGTCTAACCCCGACTTTAACCCTAAAATCAAGTCTAAAACCCATTAGTCCTCACAAAGACGCACCAGACACGTTTCATGGACCCCTCATCTAAAACTAGTGGTCTGGTACAACTATGAAAACATCAGGGAAATCAGCGTACACACACACACACACACACACATACAGTCTAACACACACACACACACACACACACAGTCTCCTCGGTGGTTATTATCATACTGAGGTTTCTTTGTCTTAGCCGTAGCAGCAGTAATTAAGTTTGAGACAGGCTGTTTGATGGGATTGAAAGATGTGAAATTGCCTCTCATGAGTTCTTACAGAGTGCTAAATCACACTCTACTGTGTGTGTGTGTATGTGTGTGTGTGCTCGTCAAATCCCTCCCTGAAGTCTAGTTCTTATTAATTGAGCAGCAGTCAGCATTTACATTCTTGATCCTGCAGTATTAGTGTTGTTCTACCAAGATGCTTCGCTCTGAGAGCTTGACAAACAAGCCGCGGCCGTCCAAAATATCTTTAAAAAACCACGCTTTATTGGATTAAACTACGACTCTGATAAAAATAGTAGTTTTATTAATTAAAGTTAGATGTATAAATGTAAAAGGTTTCCTTTGTCTGTTTTAATTTGTACATTTTCTGTCCCAGTCTCCTTCAGATATGAACGTGTTGCACTTCTTTGTTTAAGACTGTGATCCAAACACGTTTACAGCTGATAACAGAGCAGCATTTGAACTAATCAGTGGATCTGACAGCAGCTTCATAATCAGTAAATATCATATTGTAGGTAGAAATTCACAAACATTTACTTTTGCTCCAGTCGAACAACGTCGCCAACCTTCCTACATTCACAGTCAAAGTATATTCAGTTTGCAGAAGGCATCATAAACAATAAAAGAAACATGTGCGACTACTAAGTAAACCTCATTTCCCACTTAAACCTGACATATTTTAAGTTAATGCAACAAACCGGCGCTCATTCACACATCCAGCACTTACGCACCAACGTTAGCATTTATGTAGACTTCTGTTTCTGCCACTGGGGAATTCACGGCCGATATTTACCCTCTTTCAGCCCAGGTTTTGGTCTCAACCAGCCCGTTTGAAGCACACGTTTTCACGAGCTAGTCACTGACTGTCTGTTTGCTATGCGTGTACATGGAAACACATCAATCAGCTCACGTCGCCTGGTGTTCTGCCACTCCGTTGCTCGTGTCAATTACGGCTGCTGCTGTATGTGTAAGCAGAGTTTCAATGCTTTGATTTCTCTCCAGGACTTAACCAAGCAGCTGGACGAGGTCACCCAGAACTCAGAAATTGTGGAGATCCGTCAGAAGGAAGCCGAGTGCGAGCTAGAGGCAGCCAGGGACCGGGTTCAGCAGCAAGCGACTGAAATACTGCTCAAAGCCAGTAAGACCCTCAATTGTTCTCTCCCGTGTATGGACCTGCATACATCAAGCTACTGAATACTTGCACCCACGCTACCCAGCAGACACTTCACCAGCTCGTCATGCAAACACATCAAACATATCCACTAACAGATCCTCTCATCTTGTAGCACTTTAATGGCCCAACGCTGTATATCCAAGCTAATGTTATTCCCGCTCCCTCAGAGGCAGAGGAAACCCCTCTCACATCAATTATGCCCATCTTAAGGTGTGTGTGTCTGTGCGCGCTCACACCGGGTAAACTGTTGCATGTTACAGTCTGATTTAACATCATGTGACGTCTCTCCGTCAGCGCTGTGTGAAACAACATTGCATGAACATAACTGTAACTGCTCCTGAGAGCCGCCCGTGTCCAATGAGAACGTTTTATCGGTTTCCACTGGAGCCGCTCGCACGTGAGGGAGACAAATCCAGCGAGTAGATGCAGCCATGGCAGTCACACTTACCACGCAGCGCAGATCATAGCTCTTCACTTATTTAGACTGTAAAGGGAACAAAGGATGTCTTTGGTAGAGTAAGTCACACATGTGCAGTCTTAAACTTCACGTTACTGTGGTGAGAATCAAGACGAATCTCTGCTGTTAGTCACGAGCCAAGTCGTACAAACCGATGATCCACCCCAGTTTCCACATTTAAATCAGTTTTATTTTCAGTGTTTCAAAACCTGCTGCAGCCTGCCTGCCTATAACCCTCCCCGATATTTGATCTTTGGCAGGCGGTAACATATCAATCACTGCTTAGAAAAACCTCATGTGCATTCAGCGACGGCAAGAACACTAGGTCAAAGCCGAACCAGGAAGTTGGCCTGTAACCTACTGTGAATGCACCTCTGTGAAACATGTAAGGCTGTCTCGTAATACACTGGACCACTGAGCCAGTCGTTGGCCTTAAAGGGTACGTTCAAGTAGATCTGGTGCGGTGCCCACCGACAGCTGCTTCTGCCAGCCGGGAAGACCGTCAATCAGTCAGAGCTTTGCAGGCGACATCATCCCTCTGCACAGTGAACTGACAGACTGCGATCATGGAGGATAGTGATGTAGTTACAGCAACAAAGGTGGTGATGATCATTTATGAGATTAGCACAGCTGAGATAACTCAACAGGAAATGACATCATCAGGGTTGACACGTCACGACAAAATGCTGATCCAGCAAAGATTCATTGAAAATCCAGAATTTAAAAAGTAAAAATTTGCCGACGCCACTTTATTTTAAGCGTCAGTCGCAACAACAAACCTCAAGGAGTGACAGTGCGCAGGCGGCGTCACTCCGCCATTTGCGTTCCTCTCACGTCTGTCGGCTCCGTCCTGTCATAGGTCAGATAAGCAGCCTGCAGGCGACCCAGATGACCCAGGAAGCAGCCATCAGGGACCTGGACAACGAGCGGAGCCGGCTGAAGGACAAAGTGCTGAGGATGGAAGAAGAGAGGGAGTCTCTGCAGAGCCAGTGCCAGGCCCTGGACGAAAGACAGAAACAACAGCTCCAGTCCCTGGAGAAGGTGTGTGTGTGTGTGTGTTTCTGTGTGTGTGTGTGTGGGGGGGGGGCTGCGTGATTTGTATTCACTTCAGACCGGAACAACACTGTTATGAATAACCAATAAGCCATCAAGATGCTGTGACTCAAGTTTTTGGTAGACTTTGCGTCAGACCTGCTCATATTTGGACAATAGGTCGCTGCACAAAAGAACCTGTCAATTAATATCACCAAGAAGCCTCAAAGCCAGTGTTTTTATGCAGTTCAGGGTTTTAGATTAAATGAAATTGGTCCTCTTTCTCTGTGCCTGTTCTCTCTCCGTGCATCTTTTCAGAGTCATAGAGGCTCGATTGTCACATTAAAGATGAGGAGGTTTATTATTTCCTGTAGGAAGTCTGTATTCTCCGTCTTTCCCTCGCGGTTTTACCCGAAACTCTTCAGTAATTCTCCAAATCCAGGCTTTTGGAGAGAAAAGCCCAGAAGTAAAAGACAATTTTTGTGGGCTATGAAGCAATCCTAATACTTATTTTGGCCCAAAACAAGAGAGAAACTGGTTTATTCCTTCATCTCTATTTGTTTTGTTTTTCCTTTTTTTTATTTTAGCTTTGCAACGCTGACATTTCTGTGACTTTATAGAGACAGTAATCCCCCTGTGTGCTCGTGCGAGCTTGATGTTTTCTCCAAGGCCAGTCTTCACAGGAAAGTAAAAGGACCATTTGACTTGAATTATTGATATATTTCTGGAAGTCCTTTATGGAAAACACAAAATAAGAATACAGCTGCACAGAATTCGGGAAAACCAAATGCACAGTCTTGTCTGTCTTTACCTTCCTGAATCCCAAGAGTTACTGTGCTGCACAAGAGCTCCTGCACATTAGGAAGAAAATAAATGTCATGCATGCAAAAATGACTTATTAGCCAACGCGAGCATAAGTGGACCCATAAGCATCAAACTGTTGAAAGGGTAAAACCTGTCGATCACTGCGTTAACAAACTTTGAAAAAAGAAAAAGTGCAAGCCGCTCCTCTTTCTCAAAACCAAGAAGCTTAAAGGTCAGATGATTTAAAGAACAGCGTAGTCAGCAGACCAACCACAGCCGACGGTAAATGTCAAGTGTTGCTGCTTCATGTGTGTTTTCCCATCCTTTTATCTCTGACATTTGTGCAGTGTAATCCTCTGGGACCTGGGAGAGTTCTCCCGCCGAGCGAGGCCGCTGTGAATTTGAATGTCGTCCTCCGGGATAATGGAGGATCTCGCGCCATATAAACTTCACGGCCGCTCGCCGCTCACGCCGACCTGGTCTGTGCTCGGAATGGATTAATCACAGTTATCTGCGGCGGTTAGCGAGAGAACTGTGGTGGGTCTGACAATAAGGAGCGTTAAAAGAAAGAGAAAGAACATTTCGGACGATGTTAGCTGTCTGACTTAATTGTAAAAAGTTGTGGAAGAGTCATTAAGTTAATGCGAGGCTTGGTTTTCTTTTCCCCTCTGTCTTATTACCGCTGTCTTTCTTATTTTATTTTTTTTCTTGTCCTCTGGCAGCAAAGGATGAAATTAGCCTCCAAGGATGTTTTTCGTGCCCTGTCGTTCACGTCGCGCTCCGAGGATGTTCCCCCTCTCGGGTTTGTTTGACCATATGATAACACAGCAGTCTCGCTCGGTTTGACCGGTTTGATGGACGCTTCTTGGTAGATTTCCAAAAAAACAACCCTTGATTTGCAGCAATTAGTGCACAGCAGTACGATTCCATCCCTGGTGGGAAATTAAGGTTTTTTCATGTTGCTGCCAACGTCTGATTTATCCCGTAATAAGCCAGACACCCGCTATTTTTGAAATGACTGTCGAAGGCTAAATAGAAAATACATTGTGCATGTTTTGGGACAGGCTGATTTGAAGTGTGCTGGCAGAGAGGGAACACTGTGTTCGTATACGCTGTGAAGATGTGCAGCATCTGTTTGAGTTTAGCAGTTGTTAAAGGAGGGGCTCGGCGTACAAGATTTACCAGAACATGCCAACGATTTAATTAATAATTAGTGCTTTTAGTTGATACACGTGTCTGATTCATTCATTTTAATGCCTCAGAGTCTAAGGCAGGTCTTTGCTTTGTCCACCTCAGCCTGCTGGCGTTGCAGCCAGGCTTTACAGTGGAGCATTTCACTGCACATGAGAGTGGAAATTGGACCGAATGTGAAAAATGATTTGGCTGCACCGGTGATTAACTCCCTGGATTGCAAAATTTAGAAAAACACCGACTGTAACGAATCCGTTATCTGTCGCTTCTCGCAGGTTGAGTTAATGCTGGCGGATGTTCACATCGTCTGCTGCTAATTAATGTTAATTCCATGAGTGACTTTATGACAGATCAAAATAAAACATGGCTGCCGTCTGGTTAAAGCGCTCTCTGCAAGCTGATGCCCGTCCTCAGTCAGAGATTGTTTATGAGGTCGGTTGCAGGAAGCATCCCTCTGTACTGTGAATGTGACACCACGCAACTCTCCAATACAGTGATAGGAGTTATAGTATTCCTGTACTTAACTTAATATCACATCAACAATTAAAGCCCATTGACCATATAGTTTTGAATTAGGACCTTTAGTATTTGAATACACTGTTTTTGTTGTCGGCAGAATATAATAAACTCTACAACTCACTGGTAGTCAGATAATTCCTGTGCACACTTTAATAGAAAATGTTCTCACACAAAGTTTCTTGGCGCAAGTAATTGATATCATTGTCCCCGTGTGGCTTATTTGGCAAAGTTTGGCTAATTAAAGTTTTGTTAAACCTGCAAAGAGGAAACAGCTGCTCTGCTGATTGAGTGTGAAGCAAAATGGGCCACAGATTAGTGTCTTTTTTCCAGTTTCCCAGACAAATCGCCGCTTTTCTGCGACCTTAGCCTTGATTCACACCGTACCAGAGTTCACAATGTCAAACCCAGCGCACCGTCGCTTGGTCTAGAGGGCATTTGTTCTTGCCCGTCTGCTCTTAACACAATATATGGAGCTTGGTAACATTTTAAATCTGCAGGACTTCATTCTTTCTCCTCTGCGCCCTCTAAGATACATCTTTTGGCTGTTATCCATATCTATATCCAACCACTTTCCTCTATCATCCATCAAGTTTAAAATCTATGAGGCAGCTCTCCTCTGGTTTAACTGCCACTCCTCTCACTTATCCACACACCGATCCCGAGCAAATCACTAATCATGCAGCCGTAACAAGGATCAGTGGGACTGTCGAGCTTTCATATCTGTCTGTGTGCAAAGTGTATGTACGTGCTAACAGATGCTGTAAACATTTGCATACCAGGCTAACTAGCTTACAGCCTGCAGGAGTAAAACAGCATTACTTTAAGGCTAAGAGTTAGCATGTCATCAGCTAATTACAGTTTTTTGGGGATTACAGGTTACTTTAGATGCTGTAAACATTTGCATACCTGGCTAACTAGCTTACAGCCTGCAGGAGTAAAACAGCATTACTTTAAGGCGAAGAGTTAGCTCATCATCAGCTAATTACAATTTTTGGGGGATTACAGGTTACTTTAGAAAAAAGACATTCACAGCTAACGTATTCACTTTATTGAAGCCAAGATGCTATTTGAGAGGTTTATTTGGGCTAACGCTAGCTGTTCTCTTTTTTTGTTGGATTTGAGTCTAAACTTTAAGAAACACTGCCAGAATAGCTTTTGAGTTGGACGTTTAGCTTTAGCTTCAGTCTTTTAGCGTTAAATCATGCAAGCAGCTATCACGTGCACACCAAAGAACATTTTCTTGCTTTTATTGTAAAATGGGTGAGATGAAACATTAGAAAGTCTGGCGTTTTCACCCACTAATTGATAAAACACTGATAAACAAGCTAGCTACAGCTAATAAAATCTACTATCAACTGATGGTTGTTGTCTGAAAACAAGCTTTTATTATCTTTCTCCCTAAAATCAAGATAAATAAGAATTTCAGGTGTTGCACTTATCAGCTCGAGGTATAGCAACAGTGAATGAAAAGGTTGTGGCTCGGGAAAAGTGAAATTGAATGCATCTTTCACTGACATCTGACGAACACCCACCTCTGTCACGACACCGTCTGGGATCAGAATAATTGTGAGGTTAATTTGCCGATTGACTGTCAGCTTTATGCATCAATAATCAATAAGCTCATTATCAAAACACCCACATGGAGCCTGCTACAATATGGTGGTTTTGGTGCGTTTAGAATAACAAATATGAATGTGAAGGGAATTTTAGATACAGACAGGATGCAGGATTGATTCCTTGGCTGTCACTTAGTAAACACAAGCAATATGGCTGAATTATGCAGCATATGGTGTGAATGTCAGCCCGAGCTCTGTGTGAATCTGTGCGTATTCGTATCGTCTACTGTATCGTAACGTTCACCTTTTGAACGTGTTTAAAACGCATGCGCATTAATATTCATATCCTGGGGGGGGGGGGTTTGTCAGACGCTGCGTGAGGAGAAGGTGTCCCACGAGAAGGAGATGAGCAACATGCGAGCTCGATCCGAGGAGGAGGTCAACCAGATGAAGGAGAGCCAGGCTCGGGCTCTGGAGGAAGTCGCCAAGAAACACAGAGTGACCCTGGAGAATGCTCTCAACAACGCCGAGAAGGACAAGAACCGCCTGCTGGCTGTGAGTACACACACACCAACACGCTCACATCTGCTCATGGACGCCAAGGTTAGACCAATATAACATAAACATGCTGAATCCTGACCATTAGATGGTGAGTGTGCTGGCAAAATGTCTGAAAATCCACAGAATTCATTTTCAGACCGCGGCGTGTTGTGTAATCAGCGTTTATTGCTCAAAGTCGGAGGAACAGCTGTATGTTTTAATTGATCCTGCATCAGCGAGCTCGGGGCTCATCTCGAGCTGCAAAGAAGGTGTCCTTGGGAAGTTTGTTTTACTCAGTTTGGTACGAGTATCACTCTCTGTAAGGAGACCGTAGAGACCGGCACTGGGCACAATATCAGCTAGTACTGTGCAACTTTGGCACTACATGTAAGTGATTGTAGCAGACGTTAATTACTTTAAGGATGAAGAAAAATGCATCAAATCATGTGATCGGCATCTAAAACATGATGTTCTGGTGTTCCTAGGTATTTCCTTAGTTTATTATCAACAAAAAATAAGAATTGTTGTGTTTGTCTTAGCTTAGAATGAGCGCTATATGTCTAGATAGTGACATGTTTCTACAGGAACCCTTAAGGGACAAACCAAACCCCGGCTCTAGAGATGTTTTTCATAGACATCACAGGTTCTCATGGGCTGCTCAGATAAAGGGGTACCATAGCATTCTTTTTAAAGTAGGTTGAGCTGAATAGATTAGCAGTCAGCAACCAAACAATGAATTGCTAAGTCTGAGTCGCATTTCTGGAGGCTTGACCGATAAAAGGTTGTTATTTTTGGTCTCCACCAATCACAGAAGCTGTCAGTTATGTGTCTGACACTTTAGCCTCTGGGATCAGTTGCTAATATTTGGTGTAGCTAGTGGATCATCAGCTAACCAATATCCATCCCCGACTGTCCTCTTTCTTACATTGTTTACAGTCCAGTTAACATGAGTATTTCTTGTCTGGAGGACATTATAGCTAATATCTATCAAGCATATGACCATAGGAATGCAGAATACATTCATTTCTATTAGTATTAAAACACTGAGCAATGCACCCTTTGCAATACTGGATGGATACAAGTCATGACACATTGATAAACCCACTTAAAACTTCGATATTTCCACTATTCCTGTTGTCGAGAATCCAAATCTCACCTCCTGCGTATCTTCTGGTTGTTGAGAGATGCTTCGTTTTTTTTAATTAACATAAAAGTGAATGTGTGATATGATATTCAGGAGTGACTCAGTCAGAATAAAAGCTGTCATCTCGCTCCGCCGCTCCGGATTCGCTGCCTGCCAAAAGATTTGGACCTGTCACGCCACTCCAGTCTGTTGGTGTTATACAGTATTTGTTAATGAATAAGCAGTGATTATGAATGACAGACGTCCCGGTGGTGGATGCATATGCTCCAGCCTGATCATCACCGCACCTCTGACCACAGTTATAGCGTGTGCGTATGGAGGTAAAATGACGCCGGCGCCTGCATTGCTGCCCAGAAAAGAGTTATAAAGGTTATAAAGGATAGAAATGCAGCGAGTACAAACACAGTCCTCTTCTGTTCGCCGTTACGGCTCATGAAGTTGTTTGGAGAGGAGACAGCGGCGCTCATTTACTCCCCCCGCAGACACTCTGTAAGCTGGTTGAGGGATTTCAATGGGCAACTGGTCACAAGCCTGCCTCTCTAACCTCTAAACTGACTCTACTTTGTTCACTGACTGCACCATCTGTCGCAAGAGCTGTGAGGAACTCTGAGCCCTCTTCGCCTTGAGAATCGAACATTTGCAGGGTCTCAGGAAGGTCTAAACGTTGTTCCAGAAGCTTTTCTGTCTTGGTATGAATGAAACTATTGAATGACATGCTGAATTGTGAATTGGGCATTCAAGTAATTTGGCATTGAAATACAGGTAATGTCCTTAGATTATTGTTCACGCCTGAAACACCTCAGATCTCTTTCCTCCAACCTTTTCATTTGGCAGCCTTGCCTGTAAAAGTTCATTGGTGGTGGAAAACAGGATTAATGCGTGTTTTTCACTGCCACCATGAGCCAAAGGGGCTTCTTCTACTGTGGACGTCAACACTAAGAGAGGTTTAACTGCGTTCGAGTGGGAACTATATAAGTTCATTTGTACTAAACCAGCAGTTGTGGTGCAACCCTGAGCCTGATGGTCTGCTGCAGGAACGGTTCACATGTTTCAGGGGGTGCTTGGATTTAACGAGCGGACTGATAACCCATAAAAGACCCTATAGGTTTCTACCGACGTTTACAAGGGATACCGTATGAAACCAAGATGAGCTCAAGTTGTTTTTCTTAGTTTATCTGCCTCCCAGCTTTATCAGACCAAGCTGCACTTCCTGTTCAATACGCGAGCGTGTTTATTAAATCCATAGTCGGGCTTTAACTTAATCGCTTTTACCTTCACTGCAAAAAGAGCAGTGGTATCTAAAAAACCCACAAGCTGTTGCTGTTACAAACGCTGATCAGCTCTACACAGCAGGACAGAAATGAGTCAGAGATGAAGTTAATGCTGGCAGCAGTCGGACCCTTGAAGGCTTTAGCGGCACAGCAGGCGACAAAGAGACGAGATCAGAATCATGAAAGTTCACATCATGACTGTAATCACACGTGTCGGCGCGCTCTGATATCACGGGAATGTGAATTTCCAAAGATACGGTTCAGTGAGCGTACTGAATAAAGGCTTGGGATTTGTAATCTCTCTCAGCAAGGTGGTATAAAACAGCACACATTGACACTGGAGTCTAAAATTAATACAGCATCACACAGAGGCATAAAAAGAGTGCAGGTAGCTGTTTGTTTAGGACGTCTATAGACTAAAACACATCAAACAGGGGTTATGAGAGTGACTAAGAAGCTGGCAGACTCAAAGCAGGAAATGCAGCCTACTGACGTGGGAGCACATTTATATTTATCACTTGTAAATGTCATCCAGGACACCCCCGAGCTCACATAACCTGATCCCGGTGAAGTGTGAGCAACCCCGGAGGAGTGATCTAACGCCGCGGAAGAGTAAAGTCAAATGAAAATAAGCAAAGTTCGGAGACGTGGCAGCTGATGGAGAAGCCACATGTGGACGCGGTTACGCGCAGCCTCGTCTGATGAGTCACACAGGTGATGAGAGCGACGCGACGCCCTGAGCTGCTATTTTTGGGGCGATGCTAAACCTGCCACTCCTCCTGTTTTAGCACAGCAACGCACGCAGCTGCTGAAGTGTGACGCCGTCGCTGAAGAGGAAGTATTTAGGCCCTTTACCGAAGTAAATGAGTTAAAACCACTGCAGAGAACTGCAACTTATGATTGTTTTCTCCATTAACCAACTGATTGTTTTGGTTCCTCATATGTTTTGCATGTAAACAAAGCTTTATTAGTAACTAGTAACTAAAGCTGTCAGATAAACGTAGTTGAGTGGGAAGTGTAATATTTTTCTAGGACATACGGTGGAGTAGAAGTAGAAACTGGCATGAAAAGGAAACACTTGAGTTAAATACAAGCACCTCAGCGTTAAACAGAGGCAATAAAACACTAATTACAAGTGTGGAAGTGTGGGAAAGTGCAGTGGACGATTGCTTTTCCTATAAATTGTGGAAAAATGCGCAGAAGCGACTGTTGTCTACTTCACATATTTGAATCTCCGTCACTTTAAATGATGACTTAGATCTATTCTCAGGGTTAATACAGGAAACATGACCCCGCGACTGATCATATCAAGCAGCAGTATCTTTAAAATAAATCAGGAAATGAAGGTTTGGAGTTTGGACGTTTAAGTGGGTGCGGGACCCCTTTTCGATTTATACCCGCAGTCCTGGTTGTACGCCGGTGACCTTTACTGCACATAAAACTGTGAGTGCAGAGCATAAAGCGAGCAAAGTAATCAAAATTAGGACAAAATGATGTGATGGGGAGAGAGACAGATGTGAGTGTTGGCTGATGTGACTCTGGCAGCCAACCTCTGCGCGCGCGTGTGTGTGTGTGTGTGTGTGTTTCTAAAGCTTCCAGCATAAATATTTCACCGCTACTTACTTAGCGCAGAGTGTGGCGACCCTAACAGGCCTTAAGCTCATACATACAGTACACACCCGCTTCTTGGATGGCGCTTTTACGCCGCGTGTCTTCTGCATATTCCATGCTATATATTTTTACTCCACAACCTTTTTTTTTTTAGCTCTTGGGAAGAACGTGAGAGTTTTTGTTTTTGAGCCGGGGAGAGATTTTATCCTGAAGTGAGTTCAGCAGAGGCAGTTTAAGAGCGAGCGTGAATTTCACTTGACGGCACTTCAAAGAAAACAGCTGATTCGTATTATTAGTATTCCTGTGATCTCGAACGTTTCAACCTCTTTGTGTGTGCCTGTGTGTGTGTGCGCGCATCAACCAGGCAACCTAGAAATCCAAATTTCATGAAGAGACAAGTCCTGAAAGTGCTCGAGGCCGCCCTGGAGTGAAATACCAGCAGTAGAAACCCTTCGACACTGTAACGCAGGTTCAAATACACATAAAATACAGCATTTATAATGTCATTTAATACTGCGTGTGTAATGTAAAGCAAGTTGGTTCAGCTCTGGGCTTTGGGGCTTTGAGATGGATGGATAAATGGATGAATTAATGAATTGATTAATGAATGAATTAATCTTCGGAATGGTTCATTACCGACTTAATGTTGTAAGACCTTCATTAAAATCAGAAATGTTAATATGTGATCACGCAAACAGTTTACTAAATACAAAAATGTGCTTAACTGGCTCTCATTATGTTAGCCAGTGCCAGCGTGGTGGTGTGTTTAGGTTGAATAGGTTACATATATACGATATTGGAGTAGTGGTAAGGGGCAGTTTGGGCTCAGGAGGCAGAGCGGGTTCTTCATTAAACACGAGGTTGGCGGTTTGATGAGAGGCAAAATTATAAAGTACTTTGTCCCGTCAGGCGGAAAAGTAGTTTATAAGTGTGATCCATTTAACATTTACCTGTGGTGGGTCTGTTTACACAGCACTTCTCAAGCATCTCAAAGAGCCCCACGATAAGAGCGAGTGAGGCGACAGACATTAAAGGCCGAGACATTAATGCAAAGTCTCCGAATCAAACTAAGTGCTTTTTAAAGTGCACTTTAAGAGATATTCACTGAAATCTGAAGAGATGAGAGTCTCAAAGTTTAAGAGCCGCAGCCTCAAAGGCATAGTCTCAAATATAGATATTAACGCAGGATGATATGGAGGAGATAAAGGAGAATTTGCTTTCTAAATAATTACAGGCGGCTTGTTCCTGCTTGATCTCGGTGTCCAAATAGGACCAAAGAACCAAATTCGAGCATCATGACGCTTCCTGTATCAGATATGAGACGGTGAAATCGCCCCCTGGGATCACAAACCGGTCCCGGGGAAACTTGTCTAATGAGCCTGAGGTCTTGCTGTTCCAAACCACAGCCTGCCACTAATTTGACTACAGCCGAGGCGCACGGCTCCGTCAGCCTGAAATAGCCTCGTGATGATGCCTAATCTCCGCAGAGTCCTTTATTCCAGTCACACGCGGCCATGTGAAAGCAAGTGATCAAGTATTCTCTTGCATCAAAGTTGCATAATGAGGACGTGTTTTAAATGATACTCCACAGCGGAGCCGATCAGAGCTGACAGCTACATTAAGAGAAGAGCGTTATGCATTAGATATGCATTCCATACGCAGGCTTCCTCCTCTCCGGGCCTCTGTGAGTTTCCTGTTCTCCTATTCCCTCCCACCGGGTCCCGATGTGCACAATAACCCGCCTTTGTTCGCTCCCGTTCACGATAACGCGGCGCAGTAATGTCCAGATTGGGAGAGCGACGGCGAGGCAGCGTGGTTCGTTCGCCTTCACTCAGTTTTAGGTGTTTTCTGCCAGAATCAGAGGGCGGACAGATGAGAGGAAATGCCTCCCCGTCCCTCTGCTCCCCATCACGCGATTCTTTTGTCTGATCCCGGTTTCATCCAGTTAATCATCTTTTCTTTCAACACCTCCTATTCTTTCATCACTTTAAATTATAATGGGAGTTGTCTGTGCGAAGGCCAGGTTTGGAATTTAAATTAACAGGTCTGCAGCAGCTCGGTCTCGCCCCCTATATCGAACGGCGAGGCACGACATGAATCCTGATGTATCACATTAGATTCCTCCTCACCTGACTTTGTCTGCTCCTGGATCGACCAATGGGAAGAGAGTTCCTTCTGTCAGACTGACAGGAGTCACTTTAGGTTACAATGAATATTCAGTTTTCACATATGGAGGAAGATATGACACATTTAGTGATTCACTGTTTGACTAAATTATTGTTTTCCGTTGGGATTTGGGTGAAATGATGCATTTAATGATTTGCTTGTGTGCATCTGTGGTAAAACAGTGTCAGGTCTGTGTGTGCTGTTAATTCACCTCATATTTAAAGCAAAGTACGTGAAACATATACATTTTTAAAGAGATGGCCAAGCCTTTGTGCTTGATGCTAATGCTTAAGACAAGTAGTTACACATTCAGTTGCATTATTATCACCACAGTCATTACAAGTCTAGCATAGAAGTATAGCTTTAACTGCGCCTCGAGTGCAGTTCTTCATTTTATAACTAGCTTCATTGTATTATTGTGTTTTATTGTTTGAATATGCAGGACAACATGTTTGGTATTAATTATTTTTGTTTTAATTGAATATATAAATTAAAATTTTAATTTCTATTAATGAAAACCCTACTGGGAATTAGCTATGTGATGCATTGTAGCATCTTTTAGCTCGTTGTTTTGGTTTTATGGCACAACCTTATGTGTTTTCCTTGACTCTCATTGCTGTTATTAGTGGTGTTTCCAGCTACAGCAGGTAACAACAACAATAAAACAACCTTTATTCCACATCCTCAGCACCACACAGCAGATTGGCAAAGTTAGCGTCTAGCATTCGGCGAAGCTAAAGAGACAGAGCTAAATGAAGAATCTGTTTCACTGTGAAAACGCAAGCACATAAGCTAACACACATTATCAAAAGGTAATAATGTGTCAGTAATGTATTTACAGTCTGTTTTGCTGCCCCAGGGGCCAAAATAATGAACTAATACAGATTTAATAACTAGCAATTAGTTTTATATAAGATTATGGACCTTAGGGATTATGCCTGCACAAGCAAAACATTAGTGCAGCAGGTGAAACAGCAGTGAGGTAGTAACCATCCCTGGAACAAACTCTGCAATGTCCAGAAACAGTTTTTGAAGTTAGTCATCCCGAGTCCCGACTTTTGCCCGAAACCTATTTCACCGCTGGTTTCACAAGCAAGGAATAGTCTTTGTGAGGAGCTGTGGGAGCAGAGGGCTTCGGGCAAGCGGTCGATCAGAGAGATCTTGATGTTTCGTGGGGTTTCACCACGGCCCGGAGGACGCCAGGCACCGGCCCATCCTGCACGTCTCTAGGATCACAGGAGTGTTTCAGGAAACCCTGGGGGGGACGGCTGCAGTGGTCATTTTGACTGCAAATTTTAAATTAGTTTTATTATTGATGATTGATCTGTTGACTCAAATGAATCGATTTAGTTTTAGTCTATTTTTAATGAATACATATCACAAGATTTTCATTGACTACATAGATTTTGTTTGTTTATAGTTGTTTTATTGTGACAAAAAGTCTCAACAATTGATTGTATTAATAACATTACATTACATGCTCATTATTTGTAGGTCCTGCAATTTACTGATGTTCCTGAATGCCTCATGTCCAGGCCTCTGCTGTTACCGTCCGTGTTTTTTGCTCAGCCGAGGTACTTTTGCAGTAACCTTCATTACAGCAGCTAATCACCAGCTGTAGGTCTAAACTTACACCACTTGTGCTTAAGCACACGACTTTCTTGGCAATCCCGCGGCTCGTTCACACACTGTTTTCTTAGCTTAGCTGCTAGCGATGGTTTAATTGGAAAGCGTGATGCTGTAGTTCTAAAACAGGTAACATGCTTCTGTGTAGTGTTTATGAGGATTAATTGATAGTGTGCATCTGCTGCAACTACCCACAGCTCCACAGACAGATATTCATGCTTACCCCCACTTGTCCCTCCATCTCCATTGTATTAATTCAGTGTCTCTTTCACCATCACGTCATTAAAAACGATTTCTTTGTAGTTTTTGTAAACACGAGTTAGTTTTTATTTAATTGTCGTGTCCATTTTTGCCCGTGAAAACCCCCGAAGGGTGATGAAAGCTGTCGCTCAGTGACATTAACGCTGGCCTGTTGGCAGGACTAACAGGAGTGCACTGGTTTGCGAGTGTTTGAGCAGGCTGGGAGAATTTCAGTAAAATGCGAAAACCGTTTGCTTCTCCGTTCCAAATTAAGCCCAACAGTTTTACAGATGCATATTTGTGTCAGAGACAGTCCTCGCGGTCATTATCCTGCCAACAGAAAAGCTTCCTCCACCCTGTGACCCCCACCAAGGCTGGCAAAACGCAAGATGTCGTGGCGCATTACACGTGAATCACTGTGATTTTTCCACTCTTTCTTCCATTGAGATGAATTTCTGTGAGGCTCCATTCATTTTTATGGATCTATGTCACTGTAGTCAATGCACTGAATGGTTTTTTTTTGTTTTTTTTTACAGCATTACAAACGCCATCCTCCTGTGTAATGAATAATGGTGGCAAGTTTCATTTGACATTACAGCAATTTCCCTCAGCTCTAATTGTCCTTGGAAAGCAGCAATCATTGCACACTATAACAGAAACCGTTCCCCATTCATCAGCAGGCATAATAAGCTTTATTATAGTAACAATGCGAGCGCTCTTTCTCTATTCTCTGTCAAGGACAATGAGATTGTTTGAAGTATTTTTAGAAATGTGTACAGATGACTGCAGCGAATGTGAACGCCTGACAAAGAGCAGCGAGAGAGTTTGGATCTGAACCGCAGCTGAGGAAACACTGCGCCAACATGGAGGATATCAGACAAGTGTGACGCTCAAACGCCGACGCATCCACTTCCTGTTATTAACCACACCAGCAGCAGGTCAACTAGTCAGCTTCCTGATCATCACTATGCTGCAGACTACTGTATGAACTGCTATGACGTTCATGTCCCCCAGAGGATGAACCACTTTGTTTATCCCTTATTCTCATCTGGTGCCGTTATCAAGTCAACGTTTGTCCAGTTTCACCAGATATCTCCAAAGTCATTCCCATCAACCTCTGCTCCACTTATGTGTAGTTCTGTTGGCTGACGTTAGCATGCTAGTAGGCTAAGCTAAGACGATGTGCGTACAATGAACATGTTAGCATTTAAAATAACAGCAGTGCCTTATTACAGCCTCACGTAGCTGCTAGCATACTCGGAAACCACAAAAGTTGTACAAATGGAGATTTCAAGACCTTGTATCAAACAATTAAAAGGAAAAACTGTGTGGTACTCGTAGCTTTGATAACAGGAACTGAGCATGAACGGGCTCCATACAGCTTGACACAACAATAAGGTCAGAGTGCGTCGCAAAGTCATGGCGGTTGTTTAAATCTTAGGAAGTCGAAGGAGGGCGGACTCAGCAGCGTTTTATCAGAATCATGAATAAATCCATCTGCGTCTGAGTCGTCTCTTTCAGGGATCCCATTACCTGTGAATCTCCACAGATGTAAAACACCATGAATACTAATAAAACGCCGCTGTTCGTATCCCTCGCTTGTTTTGACGTATTGATGTCTGCGATTGGTTTCTGCAGGAGCTGGAGCAGCAGTTCGAGAGGGAGCGGCTCTCGCTGGAGGAGCAGAAGACGCTTCTCAGGCAGCAGCTGGACGAGATGAGAGACGAGCTGACCTCCAAACTCACCGCAGCCAATGAGGAGGTAATGACACCTAGAACTTCACTGTGCACTGATGTCAGATCAGTGAATACCTTTAAAAACATGTAAACTCCCTGTGGTTTCTTCAATATCAACCATATACCCAAAATAATGAATATAGTAGTTTTAGTTTAGTGTGTGGTGAAAGTGCTTTCAACCTGGAAACAAGGTCAGGAAAGACATCCCAAGGTCGATGCAGTGATCACTGTGGGCTTTTCAGATACATCAAATGATTGTTAGCAGATGGGGTTAATTAGTTGTCTTGGAGTCAGTAGATCAAGCACCTGCACGGGTTCAGATCCAAGTTTTATACTGTCAGTCAGATCCAGTGGTATCTGGTTGTAATGATGCACGTCCTGGGGCTGCTTAGCAATATCTGAATAAATCTAAAAAGACACCAGCGTGACAACACTAATCATGGCAGTAAATATTGATTATGATATGTCTAATTTTGCCAAATTTAACTGCTCCTATTGTGCATTTGCTTGCAGCGTAACAGCGAGCAAGCAGGGAGGTCAGGGTCAAAGGGCAGAGGTGGTGGCTAATTAGCAATGCTAACAACGCCGGCGGTGGCAGCGAACTACCGATCGGTATTATAGTTCAAAAGGGTGGTCTGAGGTATTTTTATTATGCTGGATGCAACAAAACTGCAAATGAATCCAGTTTGTCATTCATCATCGTGGCAGCATGTGGATTGGCTGCTGAGTGGGGACGAGGTGGCGTCACTGCGAGCCACAGAGAAGGCTGCTAACATTGTGTAAGTTGTGTTTTTGACAAACTGTGTATAGGAATCAACTGTGAGCTTTAGGGTCTGTGTCTCCCAGCTGGGTTTGGGTCTTAAACGTCTCAGCTCTGCATAGGTCCAGGTCCCAGCTTTGGGTTCGGTTCTGGGTCGCCCACTTGGGTTTGAGTTTCAGAGTTCACCCTTGACCTGCTGATGAAGATCATGTGACACGTCTGAAAGCTCCGCAGCAGCCACAAAAATATGGGATTGTCTCGCAAACTATTAATTTTGTTTGTTTTTGTTTATAATTTCTCGCTCGTTACTCTGAACTTCTTGCTGTTTGTGTCCCTGGAGTTCTCTGCTCCCCTTATAGCACGTGCCTCGAATGTTAAATAGCATTTACCATTTGAAGGATGAAGTAAACAGTATTTTCCAGTCATATTACCAGCTGAAGAATGAGACGAGGGTCACATCCAAATGTGCAGCTCCCATCTTTCTTAAAGGACTCATTAACATTCCCTGTGAGGAGAGCAAACTGATTAAAACCAAATGTAGCTTAAGAGTTATAGCTACTCAACATCCCAAATGTTGCAGAGCACCTAAAGGGCTCATAGCGTTTTTAATTATATTATTTATTAATAACATTTATCCTTTTAAACCAACAGCTCGAAGTCTGTGCTGTTGTTGGACCTGACACTGCACCTGAACGGCTCGGCCCAGCTGCAGAAAGGCGTTTTTAGAGCAGTTAGGAAGAAATGATATTGTTTTAGAATAAAGCCGAGTGTTTCGCCGCTCCACTCAGCACAATGCAAAGACGTACGGCAACACAAAGCGGAGTCCTGCTATGAGCCTTTGGTGCAACTTTACCATCACCTGTTGGTCATTTTTCCTAAATTTAAGGTATGAAAACTTGTTTCCTGTTTAGTTTCAGATTAAATTTGAGCCATTTTAAGTGAAAATATGAATAAATGTGGTGTTTCTATTAAAATGCACAGGGGAGGACAAAAAAAAAGCAAAGGTTTGTTTAATCCTCATTCATTTCTGAAACGGGCACAGTGTTTGTTGTTGTTGTTCGTGCACTTCATCCACACTTTTCCTTTGTTTAACACTGAGGCAAATGAACATCTGACAGCAAAACTACGTTGCCACATTAGCAAGTGTGGCGAGCGTACGGGCCCGGCTCGTTTAAAAATCAGGAGCAGAAATGGTTATTGAATGCATTTTTGATGGAAATTCCACTTGGCTGAGCAGAAAATGCTGATGCAGTTTCAAGGTTGCTGCCACGCTGAGATTCAGCCTGAAGTGCAACACAGTGGAGGGGCGTGGGATGTGGTTTGGCTCCCTGTCTAACTCCGCCTGAATGTCTGCCTGTCTCACCTCCAGAGGCAGGTGACCCGGCTGCAGGAGGAGGTGCAGCAGGGGGAGCGGGACATCGGGACGGCTGAGGGACAGATCTCCACACTGAAGGAGGCGCAGGACAAACTGCTGGAGGAGCCACGCCATCAGGCCCGGCTGAGAGAGACCAGCAACCTGCTCACTGCCCTGCAGGTCAACAAGCAGACACACTTGTTTATTGTATACTTGTGAGGACGCTCATTAATACAATGCATTCTGTCTCCCACATATCTGACCGTATCCATCACTGTAACACCAGCTTAAGGCTCATCTAAATGGTTTAACTTCAAGCCTGAAACCAGGTTTTAACTTGCAAACACACACACACACACACACACACACACACACACTTTGCGTCTTCCTATGACTTGTTTACAGTTTGATCCAAAGTCTAAAATGCAAAGTATCTAATTTACAACGATATAAAACAGAGGAACACTGCAAATACCATATTTAAGGTGACTGCACCAGTGACTGATTGGTTAATCGTTTAATAAGGAAAAGCTTTAATAATCAACTTCGCTGGAATCTCCTAGTCATGTCAGTCGCATTTGACGAGACGGATTTGTCTGGCTTTGAAGGACTTTTAGTAATACCACTGCTTTTGGATTGACACTGCCGGCAGCAGACATGTTGTGTCGGCTGCTGGCGGTGTCACTCCAAAAGGCTTTAACCTTTTTTCACGCTACAAAGAATCCCCAAAAGTTTTCAGGGTCGCCTAAAGAGCTGGATTCTTGTCGGGGCGGAAACCTCCAGCTGCATTTAGACTATGATGGCACACTAACACTTTCCTGTGAGACCTGCCCGTCTGTCTGCCTGTCTGACCATCTGTCTGTCTGACTGCCTCACAGGGTGAAATTCCAGACCCAAAAGCGTCAGCATGAAGCCAAACTCTCATCACCACCAAAGAAGAAGAAAGCATAGATATGATGGCTCTGGAGTTGAGCTGAAAATGGACTGGAAACACTCTGTGGTAGGTGTTCATGTGTGTTCAGGTAGGTGTAGGTGTGTGTGTGTGTGTGTGTGTGTGTGGTGTGTGTGCGCGCACATCAGGGAAAAAGAGTGTAACACCTCTATTGTCTTGTCTTTTCACAAAAGGGAGAGCATGAAATTAAGACTGGATGGGAAAAGGAAGTCTGTCTGTTTCCCTATTTTTGTTTCCCACACTTCGTAGAACACACACACACACACACACACACACACACACACACACACACACAGGTCATCTGACTCAAGGTATTGACCGTGACAGAGCATTATCCTCGGCGGGCTCCGCAACTCCTCAGCTCAATCCAGTGTTAAAGCCCCCAGCTCAAAGTCTCCGTTAACGTCCACGGACCCTTTTTGAAGTGTTAT
This sequence comes from Datnioides undecimradiatus, assembly GCA_008933995.1. Taxonomy (NCBI): domain Eukaryota; kingdom Metazoa; phylum Chordata; class Actinopteri; order Lobotiformes; family Datnioididae; genus Datnioides; species Datnioides undecimradiatus. The sequence continues at coordinate 764,923 of WARS01000046.1, forward strand.
TATTCAAAAACCTCGGAGAATGAAATCGACTGTTTTGAGGTGTGAACCGATGCACTTTTCACACAGTAGAGTCGGCAGCCTCCAAATGACTCTGTTAGAGTTTATCACGGCATTAAATTGCATCTTAATGGTGGAAACCGCAGAAAGCTTTTCTACGTAAAAGAGGGTTTTTGTCTTTTTCATGCCGAGTGCCCGAGTGCTCTGACGTCTCTTTATTGTTTTACATCACTTCTGCTGTCGTGTGATGATTTAATTGACTTTTTAATTGACTGACTTTTCCCCGGTCTGCAAGAGCTACAGACAGCGACTCCTTACGCTGTCCAGACACTACCAGTGGCATGAGTGGACGCACTCGTAATTCAGCTTGTTGGCGAACACCGTGGGAGGATAGGTGGTTAAAAAGCTGCACCAGGGTCGGTTTGTTTCCAGTGTCCCAGTTACGCTGGATAATCCACAGAACACATTGTCAACTGTTTTCACCAGCACTGTATTTTTATTTTTTATTTTTTTTACGCTTTTGAAAGTAGTTCAAGTGAAAGCTGTTCGCAGTGAGGTCTGTGGATTAACCGGAGTAATTGGGACACTTTCTCTGCAGAGAATTTGCTGTTTTAAAGCAGTTTTTAATGCCGTGCACATCGCAGAGCGCTCCATTCGCGTCGCCTTCACTGGCGTGAAGGTAATGCCCAGCGCTGATAGAGATGATATCTGCTTGCGTGGTTCACCAGTGGACAGGAAGGGCTTTTGTGGTGAAGGTAGAAATCAGACAATTATCTCTGACACGGACGCATCATGAAACGACGGTCTCCTGGGCTCAGACATGGTTAAAGGTCATCCCTCGAACAAACAACAGCTGTTTGTAGCAGTTTTTTGCGTCCAAGTGACATTTTGCAGGTTAACCTCAGCTGTAATGCGTCGCTGGTCGTCGGGAACGTCGCCTAAATGTCAGTGTCTGTTGACGCCAGAGATGAAGAGAGCCTGTTCGGTCCTGTCCAAAGGTTCCTGCCACAGCGGATCCACACTGACAACCCTTCATTACAAATGTAGATATAGAGACCACTGTAACGCAGATTACACAAAACCGTTAAAGCCTGCGTAATATTGTTTTTTACTCATTTTAATGCAAACGTGCAGGTTAAAGATTAAGATTAAGAATTACCAATTTGCAGAGTTGACAGCGGCAAGGTAGGATAGGCATAAAACAACAATAGATTTGGATTTGGAGGAGGTAAACAAATGATCAATATGGACAATGTAAACAACATGTACAGGTAGTACAAATTGTTCACATCTGACCTTTAAATAGTCCAGATACTCATCATTAAAAGTCTTCAACTCGGGCCAATAGAAGAACATCTCTGCTTTGAATTGGGCTCTTTGACGACTGTAGGGGCCTCTGGACCCCGTGGGACCTGGAAATAAGCCTGGTCTGCTCAGTGATACATGGTCTCAAATGCTGGATAAATAACACCAAACTAATTAGGGCCCGAAAGCTTTAGAGCTAAGTGAGAATGGACTGAGAGTTCACTGACCCTTACGCAGTTTATATGAGCTCATAACTCAGACTGTCAGAAGAGTTTGAGTCATAAAACCCAAGTTTAGCCTGTATTAAATCGTTATTATGCCACATAATGTTTCTAATGTACTGTAATTTGTCTGATGGAGGCCTTTTTGGCTGATATTTGACTAATATTTAACCTTCAAAAATGCTAATATAACTTCTCGTCGGCCAATGGGTGACATCATAGTGGCTCCATCTACTTCTACATGCAGTCCGCTTGTCCCAGAGTGTATCCCCGTTACTTACTAAGCCTTGTTTCCACTGCACCGGTCTGCTCAGCTCAAGACGACTCCACTCACTTGTGGCGTCAGGCGCTTTTCTGATTTTCATTGTTTCCCTGTCAATAAAGGCAGGGTTCCCAGCTGGTCGTCATGGCAATGACAAGTGACATCATCTTCCAAGAGCATTTGAGGAAATCGAAGGGACGCTGGCGACTGACACTTCATACGCTGCCGTTTGTCGCAGCAAAGAGGCAAACTTTGCTTCCGAGAAGGCTGAAAACGACGGGAGAGTTTGGGAAAAACCTGCATCAGAGTGACGGCGTTGAGACGACTCTCTGGTCTGCAGCGTGTTTGAACCTCCGCCAGGATGAGACCAAAAAAAAAAAAAAAAGCCAACAAAGAACAGTCGAGCTGAGCTGTGTGTCGTAACATGCAGCGGAGATGAAGCGTTAGCTGACAGGAGTATTTTTCAGTTGTATATCCATTCAGCACACGTTTTGATCACTCTTCTTCAAGGACTCTTGAAGAATATGGGGTAAAAGACCACTGACATACCTCCATACCTTTGTTTATTCTGCTAATGCTCCAGCTCTTTAGCCTTTCCTCACTCTCGGAGCCCATGAACATGTTTGCTCCTCCATAGGCTTCTTGCCTGAGCTGTTTGTGTGGCATTATCTTGAATAAGCATCTTAAATAAGCCTCAGATCAGGATCCTAAAATATACAAAGAAAAGGTTTATACTGACTTCGTGATCCCATCTGTTTCAAGCTAAAGGAGAGACTTCTGAGAAGCACAGAAACAGAGGGACAATAGGTGTCAAGTCTTGCATCAAATTATAAAAGAATCAATGTTAAAACACCAGGAAGCAGCTTAGGAACCTCGAGCATCCTTCTTCCTCCTATCTCAGGAATCATCACAACCTAAATCTGTCAGCCAGCCTCTCTCCAGACGGTTGTTTTCTTTTTATACCTCCCCAGTCCTATGAAGGGTTTCTTTTTATACCCTAATCATTGCAAGCACAACCTTCCCTCTCCCATCGCGCACTTAGCTAAACATGTAACTTCATCCGATCGCACCTGCTGTTTCACTGGATACTACTAGTCTGGGCTGTTTCAAGCAGCGGTTTGAAGAGGGGTCTGCAGATTACATCCAATATCTGATGTGACAAAAGCACAAACACAACAGGAAACAGCATTACGCGCAGTGACGGGATGACATTAATGACTAAAAAATGGCTGCATCAAAGACAGATTAGGGAGCGCCTGTCCTGATTTTCTCTCTGCTGCGCTGACAGGCCGACTGTGGCCAATTCAGTTTAATCACTAATGAATCTCATAATAAGAGTGGATCTGTAAGTGGAGGTCCGCGCGCTGTAGAAATAACAAGAAATAAGAAATATAAAGCGGCGCACTCTCTCCCGAGCACCTGCCTATCTGTCATTAGTCCCCTCCTCTCAGTCGCCTCTTCATTACCTTTCATTCACCTTCCTTTGTCTCTCCGCACAGAGCGCTTTATTCTCAGGAGAACATCTATTCATTTGGTGGCTGGGGTGAGTACACTGTGGTTAGTGAGCCGTCTGAATTAAGGAGGCTGGCTTTTAATCCCTGTTTCACAGCGGAAACAGACGGTTTCTCTGTGATAGCGTAATCACGGAAAGAGCTCCCGGGATTACCAAATGAATAGAGGCGGTTCAGCGGATCAGGAGACTAAAGCGCAGGCAGGGCCGCGCCCGTTTGTCATGGTCGTACAGGAGCTCTTGAGGAGCACGCTGGGGACCTGAAGCCTTTGTCTCCTGGTCCTGTCAGTCATCATGACCTGGTGTGTAAATGGTTGGATGGGTTGGGACACTCATGGTCCCCAGAAGATGAAGAATGATGATGCTTTTGATACAAACTCCTAATCTGAGTCACGCACAGGTCAAAGTTTCACCTGCCCTGTAAATATCTCAATATTTATTAGATTCATTGGCATGTGTCCAAACTTTGATGATCCTCTGAGTCTTCTGCTAACCCAAAACATGTTGTTGTCATGGAAACTCTTGGAAGATTTGCCACGAGATTTGCAGACATGATGATTGATGAACTGTGTCATAGAGCGCCACCGTCAGGTCGAACCTTTAATACATTCAATATTTAGTTTCATCTCCAAATAACTGGACAAATAGTTTGCATCAGCCTCAGCTGGTTTGTGTTTAGTGCTAATTAGCCTGTTAGCTACATATTACGTAAGATAACATTAGCAACTTTGTCAGCGCAGAGAGTACCGAGACAAATAAAATGTCCACCCAAAGGTGCGTATTCATAATCCAATCTGTGTGAATATGCTGAATATGCTGAATATGCTAAGACATATTAGCTATACCAAAGATGGAACATGGTCAACATTATCTTCTAAACAGCGGTCTGTTATCATCGCCACTGTGAGCATGCTAGCATGGTGATGTTAGCATTTAGGTAAAATCACCATTGTGTCCAAATAGAGCCTTACAAGAGCCTAGCTAGCAAGACTGGACTGACTTTGGGTTAGGGGATGTTAGCATTGTGGCGTTAGCATCTCAGTCTCTAACGTGGCTGAAGACTCTTTGTCTTGTTGCAGCCTGATCTAGTGTCAGTTTGCAGGAACAAACAACATAAGTCTGACAAAATGCTATAAATGTAATTACTAATTGTCTTTGTTAGGTAGCTATAACAAGAGTACGCTCCACGAGTGGGAGATTACCCAGGAAACACTTCTTTCTCATGGATGTTGAAATTCAAGTCCTCTAAGAGAGCAGCGGCACCGAAGCTCCTGCGAGGTGGAGCGCTGATTTCCCCGCTGAGTGCTCAGGCAGCTCAAACTGCAGAGCAGAGTTTTGTGTGAGAAGCCGCCAGCACGTTTCGTCTACAGTGATATTTGCGTTTGGGAATATGCGTCTAAACTCTGTACGTCTGCCCGCGATCCGACATTGACATTGACAAGGTAAACAGCAGAAGGACAGCTAATATTTAATTACCCTCATTACCACATACAGTAGCTCTAATCCCATCTGAGTGTTTGTGAGAGGCTTTTATTAGAACGAGACTTTGAACGACATGAAAATACAGGATAACTGGTGGTTTTTGAAAGTTGCAGCACTTTGTTGAAGCTCAGTAAATCATTTCCTGGTCCTTCTTGTTTGAAGCCATTGTTCAGATCTGTCAATATGTTTTCAGGGCCGTCTTTGTGAAGCTGCCGTGCTGTGAAAATAAACAATAATAATTTTTAAAAATGATAAAATGACTGACTTATTTAAACTGTATAGGAAGCTGTTACCAATGACGGCGTCGGCTCATTTATATGGTTATTTTAAATGGAGTGAATTATAATTTCTGGGAATCTGTGGGTGTGTTAAGTCACGAACAGTGTTTTACATCTCAGCTGGAGACTAACTGTGACTTCACCTTTGTTTCTATCAATGGTGGAAAGTAACTAAGTACACATACTCAAGTATTATACCATTTTAAAGTACTTTCTTTTGAAGTATTTCCATATTTTCGTTGCTTGGTAATGTTCTACTTCTTGTCTGCATTTATCAGTACTCTGCTACATTCACTAGTTACTTTACAATTTAATATTGAGCTACACACAATATGTCAATTAATTCAAAAGAAACACACACCAGCCTCAACATTAAAGTACTATTCAATAACATAATGCAAATTATTCTGAAATGCACCATTCTGCATAATCAGTGCTTTCAGGTTCTTTATGTATTAAGTTTTGATGAGTATTTCTACACTGCAGTATTGCTATTTTTACTTATCTAATACATGTCAGATACACTAAAGAGACGTGCCAGGTGGTGATGAGACGTAATTATGGGCCCGTAACTGCGTCGCACACGTGATCAGAGGGATGCTGAGCACACGCAGGTCCACATGCATAAAGGCATATACCTGGGATGAGCATGCGGGCCTTATATCTAATAGCACAGACGGTAAAACGCAGCCAATTATTCCACATTTTATCAGGATGTGTCCTCCATCTTTGACAGCTCCTCCAACCCTCCGCTCCTCCACTCCCCCTTTCCTTTACCTCCCTCCGTCTGCCCTCGTCTCTCCTCTCATGTGCTATAGAACAATGCTTATTAGGTACACCGGCGCTCTTTGAAGCCCAAGGCCTGTGTGTGTGTGTGTCTGTGTGTGTGTGTTTGAGAGAAAGAGAGACGTGGAGAGAGAGTCGGCGCATGCGTGCACCGACGTCCGCGGCCGTGTGCTTTTATACTGAACGAGGACATGAATGATGACACGTGTCAAGTGTGCTGCATGATGAACGTGACTGTCTGGTGTGTGACTGCACCGCTGTTGCTGCTGCTGCTGCTGTGTGTGTGCGTGTGCGTGCGTGTGTGTGTAAGAGAGAGCGAGCCGTGAGAGAGCCCGCCTTCAGTCTGACACTTTCTGGCTCTCGAAGTGACCAAAAAAAAAAAAAAAAGTGTTTGCCTCGATACTTCATTTAACAGCTGCCATTTCAACTCCCACACACCTATTATATTGGCTGCACACACACACACACACATCATGCAAAGATGCAAAGAGGTGCGAGCAGCAGCTTTAAAGAGTAATGGTCAATAGATGCAATGCTGAGGTCTGATAAAGGACCGTTTACTGTTCCCTTAAAGCCGATGCTGAGCTCCCTGAAGCGCCTGTATCTCAGCCGGCTGCTTGTTTGAGTCTCCTCTTTCACTGGATGTTGTTGTTGCAGCAATCCCGAGCGCCAGCGACGCGAGAACCAAAGCTAATTACGTCGTTATCTTGAGAAAATAAAGCTTATTTTGTTGTGATAACGGGTTAATAAAGCCAGGTCTCCTGTCACGGCGAATGAGGGATAACTCACCCGTCGTCCTCTTCCTCCTGACCTGACGCTTCTCCTCTGTCTCATGTCAAAATCTGGTATGCATCAGAGGAGGCTGTGCATAAAAATCCAGGGCAGGTCTCCTCCTGCATCGATTCAGGAAGGGACGGTACATTTTATTGATTGGCTGCAAACATAACGAGGACCGATGTGAACTTTACCTCGGACAGAAAGATACGGCGCAGCTTCCTCCGGTGTTAGACCTTGATTAAAGTACGGCCTGATGTCTTGATCAATAACGGCTACTCCTTGATCTGACATTTTCAGCTTGAATCAGTCGCCGCCGTCGTCATGATGCCCCAAATGCACGCTGGCGTGGTGCCCCAGATCTCTGATAAACATTAAAAGTAATAAGGGGGACGCGACCTTTTGTTTTCTCCTGATAACAGGTTGATTATTTTGTTATCTAGAGAAAATAAAGCTTGTTTTCTCTGGAAAATTAAATAATTAACCCGAGATAACGGCATGCTGCCTGTCCTCGGTACGAAGACGGTTGAGCATTTAGCAGCTAAAGACTCAGACAGGTTGAGTCAGAGCTGGTGGAGACCAAACTAAAGCTAAAACAGATTGTTTATTGCTTTATTATGGCTGAACTGCTCAGGAACATCTCAATTTTACTGAGCCGTGATACGTCATTACCTAAAAAATAATAATTTGGCTTCACCAAACCTCAGGATCAGCCATACTGAGTTAACGATGTTTTAAATTAAAGTTGTGAGAGCTCAGGTCTTATAATAAACTCACTCCATCCTCCTTCCCTCACACATTGATATTCTGTTTTGTTGTTGTTGTTATTATATTGATTATTCGAGTGTAAAGGCACTGACCCTTGCTCTCTCTTCTTCTGGCTCCAAATAAATAAAGTTTTCAATCAGTTCGGCAGTTCGACCCGACGCTGGTGCTGATGCAGGTTTGGCGACCCGGCAGCGTCAGACAGAAACGTCAATACACATATCCGCGTTTGTCTTTGCTGCCGCTGTAGGCAGGAGTGCAAGAAGCTGCGCGAGGAGCTGAGAGAGGAGCACGAGGAGGACAAGGCGTCGGCACTGGCTCAGCTGACACAAACCAAGGAGCAGGACATGAGCAACGCCAGGGAGAGCTGGCAGAGGAAAGTGGAGGACCTGCTGGAACAGGTACGGCCGCCGCCGGTGGACCTGCGTACGCGTGCAGTGCAGTGCGTGCACGGGGGGGGGGGTTTACAAGCCCCTCGACTGCTCTGATGGAGTGTTTTTAATGTTTTAATACCCTGTGAAGTTACCCCCCGTTTACTGGTTACAGATTGGTTTAATCGTCAACTTGTGCTGAACACAAAATACCACATGCCTACAGCTTCTAGTTGAATGGCTGCAATTATACCGGTGGTATAAAAATCAATAGTCGGGTGGGGGGGAAGAGAGAGGATGAGTGAGCCAATAAGAGCAACTGCCTCGCTTCAAAGCTCAGGTTGCCCCTGTAAGACCTCCCGCCTGTGCCGCCCTGACTTGTGTCTTCCTCGCACTGGTGGACAAACTCGCTCACACATTCGTTATTTGGCGCCGTGGCGGACACACCGGAGCTGGCCTCTGTCGCTAATGACCGCCCGGTAATATTAATGTAGCGTGACTAAGCTCTCCTGTGGTCATCGTGCGCGCAGCACGCTGTGTCAGTGGCTTCATTTATGTTCATTTCTGCCTCTGATGATGATTTGTCGTCACGTCCGAGCTGTCCGTCAGCTGCCCGTCCAGGGATTAATGGGAGCGCTCCATGCCTGGCGATCAGCACAACCATATTTATTTACTCTGATGTCAAATCAGGGCAGCGGTCAGTCTCTTGATGGATACACACTGACAGGAGATGTTTGAAAAGCAAGTCATTGTCTAGACTCTGGCCTGACAGTCTGCATATTTAACAGATTCCAGTGCCTTTAACTCTGTCCAAAATCCATTTTAGCATCTGGGAGCGCACAGAAAAGGCAAAAGTCCCAAAAAATACAATAACAAATGTGTGTGTCATGTTTGCAAGTGTAAGTATGAGGATGAAGCCATGTTTGCACCTTTAGTAATACAAGGAATAGGCACATCTGCACATTCAGCTGCTGTACGGAAGGTTTTAGCATCTTTCAGCTCATTGTTTTGACTCTACACCCTTCACCAGCGTTGTTTCTGGTAGCAGCGGCTATATTGAAAGCCCTGACTGTGCAACACCTCCACCAAATGACACTTTTAGCAACGAGCTGGTGAACAAAAAGAAACATTTAACAGCTCAAAGGGACTGTGCAGGGTTTTTGGAGTTGCTTATCCATAGTCGGTGTATTACCTACAGTAGATGGTGGTCAGCCTCCACCAAGATGGAGAGTGGAGCAGTTACACCCATCAGTGCAACTGTCTCCTTTAACAAGACCAGGACACATGAGCTACTGGTTTCTAGCTGCTTCAGTCAGTTACTGTGATGAACCTGCAGCATGACGCTTCATATCACAGTGAATACAGGAGGAAGACGTCACCTAAAAGGAAAGATGTCTCCAACTTTTCAAATGAAACCCGGTTGTTTCCAGCATCAACGCTTCACTTTAGAGGCCCCGTTGTACCAGCGAGCAAACATGGTAATTATGGGATCAGACTACAGCGTATATAACCATACGTTATCCAACCTCATGACACATCGTGTGACTCATGTCTTAGTCATCGTGCAATTTCCAAATTTGGGGACGGAGCTATTGAAGCTGAGCAGCATTCGCTTCTCCTCCTTTGTTGTGCGTGGTAATCCCATGCACGGTGACGTGCAAGTCCAAAAGGTGATGAATTCATCTATATTTATTCCAACTACGTCTCAGAGTGATGATGCATTAATCATCCGGGGTGCAGCTGGTCTCACCTGAGCTCAAAGTTAAAGAATTCATTTCAGTCTTCTTCCTGTCGCTTTGCTCTGGGGGACCTGACGAAGCAGACAAGGTCGTGATCCGTGGGGAAGAGGAGCTTTGCGTCCTGTCAACAGGCGCTGCTGTTTCTGGACATGTGTTGTTTTCACACAGCAGCTGGGTTGACCTTTAGGTTGCATCGTAGCTCCCATACGCTCCTCCCCCTTTGTCAGAAACTTTATTGTTTGAGGCTTTGAACAATTACAACTAGATTAACATTTATGCCTAATTGATCGCCGCCTCTATTCTGTTACTCTGCTGCAGCTCTGCGACAGCCTAACCTTCCTCATACTCGTCCTGCACCATCTACGCACATCCTTTTGCATAAGTTTATGCGTCCAAAGGTGCAAACACAAGGTTTTTTCAGTTACCCCAGTATCAGGGGCTCCATCCCGGTCCAGCGCTTCATCATTTTGTCTGCTCTCCGTCCAGATCTCCCTGTTGAAGCAGAGTCTGGAGATGCAGCTGTCCCAGTCGCAGTCGTCGCTGCAGCAGCTGCAGCACCAGTTCAGCCAGGAGAGGGAGCACCTGAGGATGCAGCTGGACGAGCTGCAGGCGGAGCACCAGAGGCGGCAGCAGCGCCTGCAGGAGGTCCACTGCTGCTCCTTGCAGGACATGGAGCACGCCAGGCAGAGGGACCTGAAGGTAGGCGGTGGCGAATGTGCACGCACACACAAAAACAAATGTAATCACAATTGTTTCCTCATAAAACATTTTCAATAGTTGTTCTTAGTTTTTGACACCTGCATTGTTTACATCCACGTTTTTCTACTTGTAGCTTGTAGACTGCTGCCATGTGACTGCCACCGACTGTCAATCGCTACAATAGCATCAAACCGATGTTTTAAGCTTATACTGATGAAGTGTATAGCTATAAAACTTTGACCCTTGTTACAAAACCTCCTCAAACAAAGTTATCTGTCAGCCAACACGTGCACCGATATGATGCACCTGCGATAAGATAATATGGGTGAACTGATCTAACACAACAGCGACGTCTGTCCTGAAATACATACTGCATTTATCAACAATACCTCCCTCCCTCTCAGTATCCTTCACATCTTGTAGTATGATGGTGAAAACCTGCATTTTCAGCGCGCTGAATAGTCAAACCAGTGCAGAGTGATTATCCTGTAATTACCCGCAAACACTGCACATGTTTTTGAAAAGATCACATGAACTGTGAGCTGCAGCGTTCACGTCGTCTCCGCCACCGGTTAGCGGAGCTCCTCGGGAGAAGCCACCCGTGACATTTTAATCCAACAGAGCGTCGTCAGAGTCAAGGTTAGACTGGCAGTGAGTCATCGCCGGCGTTACTCACGCTCGCTGACAGCAGACGGCTTCTATAGCGAGCATATACTGACAGCCCCGTGTTCCCGCTTTATAATGTCAAAATGTGCATGCACAAACACAACGTACACGCTCCTCAAGGTGCCAGGAAAATGTTCTTCAACGCTAATCCTCCCATTTCACAGTCAAGGTCGATTTGGATCAGCTATACATCACAATCCCAAATCCCCCCCTTTTTTTCAGACTTGGACGCCGTAATTGTATTAATGCTTTGGGCAGAATGGAGGTCAGGAGGCGGCGTCCTTTATGATGTGTGTTTTTGGCAGCTCCTTGAGCACGAATGCGGCGAAAGAATATCACCTCTGAGTCACGCAGCACTTATGAAATCAGCGGCCTTCATTATTTTCCTGTAAACTAAGCCGACTGCGATAACAAACGCGCCCCTCCCCGTCGTCTTCCCCTCCTCCTCCGCTTGCTTCCTCTCTGACGCCAACATGCACAACAGCTGGTGCTCTGGCTCTGGAGTGCAACCGCAAAACTGACCAGCTTTATGTCAGACGCTCATCGTATTCCTCCTCCGTTCACGGTCTTAGTTAATAAGCAGGGAAGCAAAGTGTTAAAAGCTTTGCCGTGGGCTTTCATGGTGGCGGGGTGTTTATATTTCTGTCGGCAGCGCAGGGAGAGAAAACTCAATTATCCAGAGTGGAGGCATTAGAGGGATGATTTGTGCATGTGTGCTTTATGTGTGCTTGGGTGGATGGGAGGTGCGTTCGGATTGTCTGCCGTTATCAGTTCACAGTTCGCAGACGGCGACATCCAGGGAGTAATAAAGTTTTTCACAAATCCCCGCCACGCAAACACATTCGCATAACCTAATTTGGCTCCTTCCGACTTCCCGCTGCAGAAAAAGATACAAATAGAAACGGCGGGCGTACACGGAGCAATTGACAGCTTATTGATTTGCTTATCATCTTTTCTTACTTATCTTATTTCTCAGACTATTGCTCGCTTTCGTTTCCCCGCACGCTTCCAGAGAGAGAATTGTTTTACCATGAAAAGTCTGTTTGTTTTTCCCGAGGAGGTGCGGATATTAGTGCGAATTAATAGACGAAATGAATACAACCAGGTACCCGAGTGTCCGGCTAAAGGCGAGATTGCACTCATGAATAAGGAATGAGCAATATGTGATGACAAGTCTGCATCTTTTAGAGATACCAGCCACAGGGTTTCGGGATTTGCTTTGTTGGTTTACCCACCAGTTGTGCTCAGACTGAAATAAATCAAATCTCATATTAATACTCACGGGAGGATGAATTCTCCTGACTTCATCAAAACTGCCTCCAAATGAGTCTGATCGGTGTCGGTACAGCTAAACAGGAAGACGTCAGGTGGAAAGAGAAACCCTCGATAGCTGCAAATGCAAGAACTGTTGGGTAGAAGTAAAATTAAACAACCAGCAGAGAGAGTTAAACCCAAGGCGGCATTGATCCTGCTGATAAACGCAGTGGGTGCAAACTAACTGCCAGAGTACAGGTTCAGATCTTTACCTGCTCTTATTAAAAAGGAAATGAATCTGTGGCTCCCGATCCAGGAAATCTGTGGTTCCACCTTAAAGAACCCAGATCAGAGAGTTTATTCAGGAAGCGATGGTTATCAGAGGCGTTCGTGGTTCCTTTGTGGCCTAAAAACGTTTGTTCGTGACTCTCAGGTGTTGTGCCCTCAATAGAAAGCAGCTCTAGGTGCAACCTAGTCCGAGTTTGAGAGGTAGTGGCAACCAAACCAGACCCTACCGAGCTAATAACCCACGTTAATGTGATCAGAAGCCTCCGTGTTTGTGCAATTATTGTCGTCACCGTGGTTACAGCACGCCCATTTACTGTGATTACACACATGGACACGGCGTAAGTGAGATGACGATGAGTTAGATCGCTCTCAGCCTGATGTCAACGCTGTGTTTTTACTGAAAAGTCAAATAGGCTGGTACCTGGAATACCTGTCCATGGGGTTTAATGCTAGTTAGCATGCTAGCACGCTAACCTGTGTTGTTGAAATGTCGGCCAACTCCTTTTTTCCTTCGATCTGACATGAGAAACATATCGTTAAAGCAGCTTCTCTGGGATTTCTCCAGCCTCACTTCTCACGGCCAGGCTCTGCAGAAGGTTACATGTGCCTTTATCTCCAACAGGCTCTGCTAGTGTAGCGCTCTCTGTTCTGGTCTAAACCGAAAGAAAAGCTTTGAACAAACCGCAGATCATCATAATGCAGCAGCCTGGGTGCTGACTAAGACCAGAAGAAGAAAACATGCTTCAAAGTCGACGCGTTTGGCTCCGGGTTAGCTCAGACATTAAGATTCTGCTCTTGGGTTATAAATCGCTCAACAGCCGAGCACCTGAATACATATCAGACGCACTTTTAAGACGAATCCCCTTTTTAGACGCCCCAGTTCCTCCGGCTCGGGTCTTGAAGTTGTGCTGGGGGTCGGGATTAAGACCTGAGCTTGAAGCGGCTGGATCATGCCGCCGCAGCACCTGGGGGCCGCGGTCTCAGTTCATGTCTTTGTGTGTTTACCCGTCCCGTCTCTCTCGCTCTTGTTCATCACTGTCGCCCCCTTTTCACTTAGTTAAATGGATCCAGGCACCGGCAAAGTAACAAATATCGACCGTCCGATAATGGAACGAAGATTGAGCCACCAGGCCTCCACGCACGAAGACGCACAGGGACGAGGGAGGAGGAGGTGGATGTAACAACATTACAGTCAATTTGTAATTATAGGAGTCACTGCGATTAGGAGTAATTAATGTTCTCTCTTTAATTAAAGGAATGGAACGTATGGTTTTTACTGACCCACGGCAAGAAAGGGGCCGGTGATCAATAGCAGTGAATAAGAGGGACGAGCGGCTTTTAAAACTCACTTTTTCACACTGTGACGAACGTCTCACATTAAAACTCTATAACGTTTATTGTTTTAAAGCTTCTGTAATGGGACGAGTTTCTAAGCGGAATGGGATTCCCACATTTAACCCTTTAACACCCGAGCCTGTCCTGTCAGTGCTGTAGCCCATTTTTCCAGAATACCTGCAGCTTTCAACACCTGGCAGTTATTTCCTATTAGCTGCATGTTAGCAGAGTGTGATGACAGTTGAAAAACACAAGAACAGAATTGGATTTTAGAGTTTTAGTGAACAAACAACACAGATTTTGCATGTTATATTTGAAATTTGAAAAGTATAAAACTATTTTCCGGTAAAATTCGAGAGTCTGTGTCTCGTAATGTGCGACAACAGGCGCAACGTCTCAGCTTCCAGAAACCGTGACGTAATCACTGTAATACAAAGTCGTGCAAACGTGTCGCCGGCAACACATTCGGAGTTGAAGAAGCACCATGTGCAGCTTTACGTGACTGTTCCTGTTGTTTATGTTGTTTGATAAAGACAAGGAGGGCGAGGGAGGAATGACGCTAACTGAGTTTCATTCCTCAGAAACGTAAACAGAGTTTTTGCCAGTTAACGTCCAAACACACACTTGTCATGAAGTTGCTTTGCTAGCCACTACGAATCACAAGCTAACGCATTGCCTACGTTTATGTATAAACCCCTGATTGCTGTAAAAATGAAGTTTCACAGTCTTCACAGTGCTTATCTGAATGCAATGATTCGATCGGCTCATTATCACCACAGGAGATCATTTACCACACGTGCAGCTTGTGCGTGCGTGGGTGTCCTGCACATGTGATCCAGTGCCATACAGGCTAGAGATGCTGCACTGAAACACGGATAGTTGTCCAGACCTTTACTGCACTGGGGGAGCTGACTGTCAGGGTTTGGCATCAGGTGCGCGGGTGGATGTGGAGGTCAGGTGGTGGTGAATGGCAGGAGGAACCGGAGGGGGGCCGCTGCAGGACGAGGAGGCACTTGGAAACGCCGGGCAGGCAGAGAGATAGCGGCTGTCAGACTGAAGATAAATGATGCAAAATATTAAAACCTGCTTTTTGACGAGAGAGAGAGAGAGAGAGGAGAGGCTGCTCGTCATGCTCGATCGTATCATTTTTAGAGGATACGCAACTAAATACAGCGTGAACAACATTATTATCCATCCACTCACAGAGATCTTGTCATTAATGAACTGTAACACTGTTGTTTTGCAGTCTGGGCTTTTCGAGTGTTACCATAAAAACAGCATGCGTGCTCCGTCAGACGAATCGGGGACTGCTGTCCGCCGACTCCGAGCGAGGGTTCATTTGAATATTCAGGGCCCTCTCTCTCTCTCTCTCTTCGTTCCACGAATCATTTCCCAGAGGCATTACATATTGGTGAATTAAAATGCCACAGATGTTGCTGTCAGCCCTCTATGAATATCATTTCACATGTTCCTTGTTGATGGGCTCTAGTTATATTTCGCAAAATGGCATCCTAATATTTTACTGAAAAAGAAAAATGGGTTAAACTCAGTGTGAACAGCAGTTTTCTGGCCCGTAATGGTGCTTTTAGGGCTCCGTGTGTTAATGAAACTGAGATCTCAGCTCTATTGAATATTCTAAGCCTGGCGATGGAAATAGCAGCTGTGTTTTCTCTCTTGATACTGAACATTTAATTTGACGAGTCTGTCTGCAAAGGCGCGTGTAACCTGAGAGCCGGCGTCGAGTCGGATTACACTCCAGACATTAATCCATCCAGATATTATTTTAGACACGGGTAATTCTCCGGTTTGCTTCAGACGGCGCAACATTGGAAAATATTGATTTGAATTAGTGAAAACAGGGGCCGATATGCACGCAACGCCGTACGGCACAACAGGGGCGACACTGAAAACGTAACAGCAGAGCACAAAACGCAAACACAACACAGCAACACAGTTAATTTAATTATAATAATAATAAGAGTAGATAAGGAAACAGCTAGATTACATATTTCTGTTAATACACGCATCAGTTTGATTCTGACTCCGTTTGATCAATTATACAAACTTTGATCGTGCTTATGGTAAAGAGCGACTGAAACTGAAACATGCTGTCACGTCCGCAGCCGGCGAGCCAGCTCGACGAGCTCGACGGACGCTCGACACGCCAAACTGTTGAATCGTTAGACGAGTTCAAAGGTCGAATGACTGCGCTTCCAAAAAAGTGGCACCATATTTCCTGCGAACACAAAAACGCTCGGGCGCACATTGTGGATCCTCACACATCAACAACAGCTTTTTGCTGCCAGAGTAAACGTTGGGCTGCCAGCAGTGTAACGTTAGTAGGTCTGCAGTGTGTGTGTGTGTGTGTGTGTGTGTGTGTGTGTGTCATGGCAGCCGTCCAGTCAGCAGTGCTAACGCCTGACGCTAATACCGTGCGCACACATAAGTGCTTGTCAGTTTCCTTTGCTAATAGTCTAATATGTTGCTCCGCGCGAGCTGTTTGTTAAATTCTTGTAATGAAGCCAACGACAGCTGGATCAAACACAGCGAACACACTTTTAATTAATCACCTTTGGAAAATACATACGTGCAATTAACAAAACGGCGGGAAACAGATGTTTTTTGTTTGGACTTGTTTTCCTGGCAGGAGAAGATTTGTTAATGGATATCTGTGAAGAATTCAACTCCAGGATGGTTTCACAGGTTGTAGTGGGACGTTCACAGAGATTAGCTGATTGATGGTTATCCATGATGCATCCAGTCATCCTGCGTTAATCTAATCCAGCCCCTTCACCAACACCTTAGGTCATAAAAATAAGATTAAATTAGAAAATAGGGTCCACATAAATACTCTTTTTCTGCTCAGTGTAACTGTGGAGGACGTATATTTAATTTAGTATCAGTGTTGTGAATTTAATTAGTATAATGTGTTAATGTAATAAGTAGATGAAGTTGCTTTTTCAAGTGTCAGTTGAGGCCGTTCTGTACACGAATGCATCGGAAACCTTTTAAGGAAACACTTGAATGCAGCTGTGAGTCTGAGAGGACTGTCTGCGTCGTGCAGTGCATGTCGATTTAATTGTCGAGTTGACCTCCAAAACACTGTTCAGTAGAAACCGGGAGAAAAGTTGATATTCGGGGTTTTTTTAAAAAACATTTTCCTGCATCTTTACCTTTTTTTTCCCCGATTGAGTTCGGTGGCAGTCAAGGCCGGCCTGCGCAGGCACCCATTGAAACTGTCGGCAAACCTTTTAAAGAGGAGCATTTCATGTGACGAGGGGCAGTTCTCTCTCTGTCTCAGCCTCATAATGCATTTTGACACAGGAGGTGAGAGCCGTACAGTAGTAATGGCCCGACACCGCCTCTCTTCTTGGCCGACGTGGATGATGATTGGCCGGTTTCAGCTTCAGCCCTTACAGAGGATTTAAAAAGCTGCTGAACCACCCTCCCTGTCTCCCCCTGCCTCCCTTTTCCATTTTCATGTTTATTTCACTCTTACTTCTCTCTCCCACTCCATCATCTCCACCTACGTCGTAAACTTTTCATCACCAATGTATCCTTTTCCTCTCCCCCTCGTCTCCTCTACCCTACTTTTCCTCGATTCCCTTACACTCCTTCCCTCTGGCCCTCCCACTCTCTGTTCTCCTCTTTCCCCCTGTTTTGCTGCCCTCGCTGTGTTCCCTGCTGTTATCCTCTCTCACCCTCCCCTGTTCCCCCCCACTCTCGCCTCTCCATCAGGAGTTGGAGGAGCGTCTCCGCCATCATCACCAGGCAGAGCTGCAGTCTCTCAGAGAGGCTCACCGCCAGAGCATCGAGACGCTCAAACAGCAGTCAGAACAAGAGCTGCAAACACTTCGCTTTGAACTGGAAGACGAGGGCAAAGCCATGCTGGGTAAGGTCTTACGAGTGTGTGTGTGTGAGCGGGGACATGCATTAAAATGACTCACCCTCCCATGATCCTTTGTCACGCAACAAACTTACTCAGGGATGCACATATTTTGGTAGGTTTGGTCGCAGCGTGCACTGATTCTGCTGTGCAAGCTGAGGTTAGGCTGGAAGAAAGCGCTGAAAAGCCACAAAAGACTTGCTTTAACGTACAAGGTTTCATTTTTGTGTCCAAATGCAGTTGAAATTCAAATAAGTACAGTTTTAAAGACTTAAAGACTTCAAATAAAAGAAAACATTCACACCGAGAGGCCGTCATGGTCGAATGGAAAGCAGTCAGCTAGCTTAATGCTACATCACCATACGTAAACTCTTAAATATAAACTCCAGCTCAAGTTTGTGTAACACGTAGCTGCTTTCACACCAGTTCTTTATTAAAAGATAGTTTTAGCGAGCTAATCTGTGTGAGCAGTGTCTTGCTAGTACGTCACTGTAGCGCTGCTAGCTTTAGCATAGCTGCTAGATATTTGTGTCATGCTGCGTTTGTGTGTTATTTGTTTCTTCTGTCACTGGTTTAATCTTTAAAATGTGTTTTGTGATTGGTTTATAATTCAAAATCTTCCCGCTTTCAGTCACTACACACCTTGAACATCTCTTTGCGCTGCAACCCATTTCAATTTAAACCTAATTAAGATCTTTTGTTTCCTATCGAGCTATCAGCTTTAACGTTTGCTTTATAACAAGGCTACCTTTGGACAAACCTTCTGTCTTTATCTTAATTTATTGGTAGAGCACCTTTCAAACAAAAAAAACACACACAATTTAAAACAATTTCCAGCAATAAAAGACACAAAAAAGTCTGATAACAGATAAACAACAGAAGGAAATTTCATAAAAATCAGTTAAACCGAATAAGAGTTGAGGCCAAAGGACATTGATCATTTTAGTTTAACACACTTTTTTCTTTTTATCTCCAAATACGGACTTTATTGAACAAATCTACAGAAAAGGTTATTGTGATGTTTCCATCATTTGCTGTTCTTAAATTCAAAGTTAATGTACATATATACATACATATAATGTACATATAATGTACATTCTCACACTGACTGTAGTTTAGCCTACTGAAGAAATTCATAGAAACTTAAACTTATATATTTCATATCAGTGAAAAAGTAGATTAAGAACAAGGCCTAAGAGACAAAATGACCTTACATCATAGGTTAAACTGAAATTAGAGTAAAACTAGCAAAAGGCTTCAGTCTGCGTCCTTGTTTAGAGTTAATATGATGCAGGAACAGCAGTTAATGATGTGCAATGAGAGCGTCGGTTGAAATCGGAGCCGGAGACAGACGGAGAAAAGTGCAGTGAAGTCTTGAGTCCAGTTTTTAGTGCTAACACGCCAGCGCTGTGCTGTGAAAAATGGTCTTCCATTAACCCTCATGTCATGGTCCCTGACACCGGAGAGCTGCTTCCATCCATCTCTCACTTCCCACCTCCTGACATCCTTTCATTACCCTTTTCTCTCCTCGTCTCTCTCCCACTCTTACTTTGCTTCATCATCTTCCTGTGTGTGAATCTGTGTGTGTTTATGTGTGTGTGTGCTCAGGTGGGAGTGTATGTGACCATTATGTGTGTTTCTTATTATATATTAGCATATGTTGAAAAAGAACAATCTGCAGCGACCACTCAGACATCGCTTCAGCTCCCACTGCTGCATTTCTTTATTCTGACATTTCAAATTGGTCTTATATTCAAATAGAAAGGTAATAGCAGTGTGTGTGTGAGTGTGTGTGTGTGTGTGCGTGTGTTTCCTCTCAATGCCTCTCCAAGCCATTATACTGTTTGCAGTGAAAGGTGTTCATTGGAGCGAGGATTAAAGGCCACTTGGGTAAAGGCAGCCGAAGCACTCTGCTTTATGTGCACAATAAAAAGAAAGACTTTTTTTTATTTATTTATGTATTTATGTTGTAATAAAAAATGCCTTTGCATCTAATGAGCACTTTTTTTTTTTCACAAGCAGGCCGAAGATTTTCCAACAGGCCTTAAAAATCCCTCAAACCTCAGTGCGAGGAGTGCGAGTTTCCTCCTGCGTGATGTCGTTTTGTACCGCTGAAATGCGACGTCTCTATGCTTTTCCCAATCAGCCTCTCTGCGATCGGAGTTGAACCACATCCACGCGTCGGCCATCGAACACCTGAGGCAAACCCACCAACAGGAGGCGGCCGCTGCCAAGATGGAGCTGGAGAAAACGCTGGAGAACAACCGGACACAGGTAGGTGCTGCGGACATGTTGAGATAACAGTCTTAACTTTGATTTAATGAACAGAAATCAAAACATTACACGCACAGCTCTAATTCAGTGACCATCTGTGCAGTCACGAGCACCCTTTCTTGTTGGTACGCACCATCACTACGGCTTGGAAGCGAATCAGCTGTGATGAATGACTTTCTAGTCGAGTTTGAATCCTCCCACAACACAAACCAGCGCGGCCTCTTTCTTTCACGGCCACGGGAGTGAAGATTAAAATAAATAAAACAATGAATCCACAGTGCGTAGACACCTCCGAATAGCCTTTCAGGACTTTCACACTATTAAACACATTAATCCAGGAAGCTGTTTGAGTGTGAAACACAGAGGGAGACTTGTTAAATGGTCAGGATCTACTCCACGAAATGTAGAGCGCTGTTGGGTGTTCGGAGTTTTAGATGATCACGTGTTGCTGCTGAAGCGGCTTTAGATGAAAGCTAAGCTACAAGCTAACCTGTACATTCAGCACTGTGCAGCACTGAGCACTGTGGTTTAATGCTGCAGGTTTCCTGGAGGCAGCAGACACACGTTGAGCAGGTACTTCGTCAGCTGTGCAACACTAGAGCAACTGATGGATCTCCTAACTTGATTTCTGGATTTCACACTGCGTACACTGCAACCGGCAGCGGGGCAGAGCAAAGCTGGTTGCCGCCTGCAGCTCTTCATCAAACATCTCACTGTGGCTGTTCCCTCTCGTTCTGTTTCTCCCCGCAGTGTTAGAAACTGACCCGCTTTCAAGAAACTGCTTAAACGAACCGTGTTGTTGTTGTTTCCTCTTGTTTTCTAAAATGCAAATTTAAGAAACGACCGTGCACACCACGGCGGTTGATAAATAAACTTCCTGTTGACTCTTTCACAATAAGACTCGGCACGTGTTTTGCCAGCTGAGTGCTTTAAATGTGAAGCAGCGGTGCAGTAAACAGTTGCCAAAAACGGCGTTTGCCTGTAAACAAGTGTTTAGTTTGGATGATCAGATATGGAAAACGTTATATCTTTGGACACTGGAAACTGTGATCGGCCAATTTAACACTGCTATATGTAATTATTATTAGACTAAATAATTAATATATCAATCAAAGAAAACATTGGAAGGTTAAACTGGCAAAAACAAAACTAATTTAACTTGGTTTTAAAGTGTTTTGCAGGTGCAGGGTTACCTGTGTCGACTCTCAGACAGACATTAGGGCATGAAGGCTGTGTGAGAGATGTAGCCAGAGTGCTTAACATAACACCTGCTGCAGCCACACACACGCACACACACACACACACGCACACACCAACACCAACCAGCAGGCTACCCTCTTACCATCTCTTGTAACCAATTGCCCCAAACACCACGGTTTCTTCTCCCATCACCTTGTCATACAGATGTTCTTGCAGGGAAGCACAGCTGGTCGTCTTTAATAGCCCCCACGCCACCATCAGTCCCTTTCATCTTTAGTTGCCAAGGTAACAGGGAGTCAATGAAGGCTAATAGTAGAGCATTACAGTCTGAAGCGCCTGTCGGCCACGGGTGATGTAGCAAATGCGGTTCAGGCTGCGTCGCTCCTGCAGCACTCTGGAGTCACAGACCCTCAGTCAGTCCCACGCCGTCTCATGTGAGAAGATGTTAACTGAACACAGTGCATTGAAAACTGGTGCGTTGAACTGGTTAACTGAATATGAGGAGACTGAAATGACGTGGCGTGTTGTGATTTCACATCTTTTCTGTCTTGTCCCAACTGTTCTTCCCCATGTATTTACTGGACTCACATGAAGGAAGCATGCAATAGACGGACTCTTTACTTTTAAACCAAATGAGCTTCTATCTGCAGCACTGGCTTCTGAATGCAAACATCTCAGATCCTACCATACACAGCTACATCTGGTAAAATGCTCCTGAATAAATATGTTTTACTCTTCTTTAAGATTTGCTTTGGCCATTTTTAGCTTTATTTGACAGGTTACAACCAATAATTAGACCTAAACAGAGAGAACGGGAATTAAATGCAGCGGGGATTTGAACAGGGAACCCTGGAGTGTTATGAGTCTCAGACAGGACGAACGGTGACCTCACTGTTGGACCGTCCCAATGTGACAGGGGCTTTATCCTTTCTGTCCCTTTTCCATCTGCTGTTATCTCACTTTGTGCTTCAGAATAGAACAAAAATAGAAATCCTCATTGTTACTGCGCTGCTGCTGCTGCTCCTGATCACGGCAACAACACAACACAAGAGCAAAACAACCTGCGCGAACTAGACATCCACAGACGACGACACAGGTTGAAAATGATGACATTTGCTTTAGAATAATGTAGTTACTGCAACAGCATGAACGTGATTATTGGAGTTGACATGGTTTGCCAGAGTGTCTCTGTGTGCCGCCATCTTTAAAGCAACCCTGCAGGTTTAATGGCACAAGCTACAACCCAGCGAGTGAAACTAAACTTGTAAAACATGATGCAACAGCACCTGAAAGTCTTCTTTAATGATTTATCGGTGTTAAAATCCTGCACGCACAGCGTTTTGAAGTCAGAGACGGAGACGTCGGGAGTTTGTGTTTACATTAATTCCTTGTTTACTATGCCGGAGCCCTAATGGCACATAAACTGAAACTTCCTGAGTTGAGTCATCAGAGGGGAAGAGCTCAGCAGCAGACAGTCGTCACGCTGTGTTAAATAATGTTTTTATACCTCCAATTACTTTAACAGACGGGGAGGGATAGGCTGATGAAGTACGGGCTCTGTGTGTGTGTGTGTGTGTGTGTGTGTGTGTGCGCGCGCGCGTGCACACGGTGTCATCTGTCTCCCTGGATCTCTGGCGGTAACTTGTTTGATCTAAACAAAGCTGTCTGATCAATTATCACATCATCAGCATCATACCTCCTCTGTCCCGTTCCCACGATATTGTCCTGTTGTTAAAGTCAGTCTCTGCGGTTGTGACGAAGTGTTTCGCTCTTGCCTTCGCCTCCACTTTGAACCTATTATTATTTTTATCGACGCGGGCGAACTATCCTGGAGGCGCCGTCATGTTCTCCGTCGTCTCAGCTCAGTGTTTCGTTTCTTCTCCTCTTGATCGGCTTGAAACGTGCGGCTGTGATTGGGACGATACAGTTACTCAAATCTAACGAACCCAGTTGTCTCGAACAACATTTCACTGATTTCCAGTCACTTTAAAGCCTCTGAAAGCGTGTTTATCTCAGGGGTGACTGTTTAGATGTTATCGGGGTGCTTCAATTGAAGCTGGAGACAGATGATTATTAAACGTGTCACAGATGATCTAGCCAGGCTATAAAGGCCAGTGAATTGTCATTTAGTCCACTAAAAACAAGACTAACTATCTAATTCTACACTGTCTTTGGCAGACGCTTCCAAAGCGACGTACATACAGAATAAAGTACAACACAAGCAGAGATCTATGTAGGAAAAGAAGTGCTGAGGAACGTTTTGAGTCTAATAGGACAAACAGGAAGTGCATGATTAGGTGAGCAGGTGTTCTGAAAGCAACAGGGTCTTTAGCAGTTTCTCGAAGGTTGTGGGGGACCCTGAGGATCGAATTGAGCTGGGTAACTCGTTCCACCTCTGAGGAACGACTGAGGAGAAGAGCGGGATGGAGTTCAGGTGTTCTCATCAGCCTTATTCAGTCGACTCTCTGGATGAGTATTTGAATAACTCGTGTATTTCACTGACTGTGCCGTGCTGTTTGCGTGTTTAACAAAGTTCTCTGGAGGGCGGGGTGAGGGTGAGATTACAGGACGAGGCGGCGAAAGAGAGAATATAAAGTGATGACAGAGCAACAGACACAGCCAGCCCACATCTCGCCGTCACGTCTGGTTTAATTTGATTAGATTAGACCTTGAGAAGCTCTCGCTGTACACACCGAAGGAGCTGAGAGGAACCACTTTTTTGTTTGTTTCCTTCTTCTTGTTTCTTTCTTCCTTTTCTTTTTCCCATGTCCCCTGTTTGTTTTTTGCTTTTTTGCGCCTCCCCTCTCCCCAGAAAGACGCCAGGAGTTTGACAAGAGCGTAATGAGTAAATGACTCATTAAATATTAATCCGCCCTGTCCCTGTTGTGCTTAATTGTGCTGCTTTATTGTTTATTGACAGCAAAAAAAAACAGCCAATGATATTAAATTAAATGTTTGAGCGAGACTCAGATGGAGACAGATAGTGAGACGGGAGCTTGCGACCACGAGGCGATTAAACAAGATTATGGCTTTTGGATACACGAACGTAGCCCTTGGCACAAGTTGTTATAGAGACGGGTGGAATGAGATCTTCGCGGAGTGAGGAATCATTAGCGGACAATAACTGGACAGTATTTAATCCAATTCTGAGTTAAGTGGCCCAATTCAGATCGCATCTAACCTCAACGATCAGTTTGGCAGAGCAGAGCTTGGCGGTTTCGCGCGTTTGACGGCTGGTTAATGAGCAGATAAAACAACAGGTGCGCGGGTTCAGAAACTCTGCAGCTCACTTTGTTCGCAACATGTCAGCCCTCAGACCGTCATCAGCGCCAGTGGCCCCGCTGTGTGCAGGAATGTTTGTGGAATAAGGTTGTACTTGAAGTGTCTTGGATTCAGATCAGCTGTCCAGACTCCATCTGTCTTCGCACACATGGGTATTAGTGTTTTTGTATTAGTGTCCTAAAGAATAACATATGTTCATTTCTACCTGTCACCAAATACCATCAAAGACCATAACTGGCAATATTTTAGCGCTCGATTCCTTATCACCAATCACAACCTAACGTACGTAAGACAGCTCCTCTGCTGTGGTTGTGGATGCTCGGAGGGAAAAGAGCAGCTCTGCAGGGAGGGTCATGAGTAATGTGGATGGTTGTTTACATTGACGTCACTCAGTGATTCGGAGAACTTGGGTAATTCAGGAGTGATTCAGACACAGTTTAGCAGGTTGCTTTGTCATTAGCCACCAACGCGCCCCCTTTACACATCACAGCAAGGGCTTTTCACCATCTTCTTCAACATTAAAGGTCGCAGAGATGTCATAATGTGGACTTTCATTCAGTTTTGGCCATTAAGTAATAAAGTCAAGCATTAGAGCACACCCACTTTAACAGCCAGAAGGGCCTGGGCAACACAAGGACATTTATGATGACAATCCACGTTTGGACAGTGAATGATAATGATTACCATTCACTGACAGTGCATTCATTAACATTCATTGTCAGTTTACCAGCATTTAACAGCCAGCGTGGAGCTTTGACTCACATCATTGAACGAGATTAATCATCTCGTTCAATGATTGGTCCACAGTCGATCCCTGAATAAACACCGTGATCAGGAACGTTGGCTTTACGGTCTGAGAAACAACTTTTAAGCATAAAGGAGGAGGTACATTTCAGTATAGTACCAATATACTCATGTTTTATGTTTGAGGTTGTGTTTTAGAAAACTGTCAATTCAACTTTGATGCGATGTCAAGTGGGACAAAGTGCCTCCTCTTCCTCCCATTGTACAAAAACAAGGCCAAAATATCACAAATATTACCTAGAAGTTCCTGCAAATTGCACCAAAATCTCTTGTGCACAGCTGTTTTCGTGTTGTTTTACATGTTTTCTATGTAGTTAAGGGTCTGTGCTCCAACTGGGTCGTCCAAGCCTAGGTCCAATTGGATGTGTGCAGGTTTTGTTTGAAGCTGCTCACTATCCCTTTAATCTTGACGAGAGGTTTGCTTTAGATCTTCGTCTAAAATTGTCTGTTTTACAGTAAAGCACTAGCAACATGTCACATTATCAATCCATTTTAACATAAAGATTAGCCAAAGATTAGCTTTCAGTTACTGAATAAGACACATGGTGCCTCTCAGTTAATGTACAGACTCATTGTTGCTCTTCAGAAATGTGTTTTCCTTATGTTGCATGTTGGGGTTTGTGCCTAAAGTCGGTTTTCAGGGTGTTGCAGAGAGTTTAATTAAAAACCTGACATCATTAGTGGACTAATGACGCAGTGGGACCTCAACGCTTTAAACCGTGAAAGTGAGACAACCTTTTCCTTTTGCCCATCCCAGGAGCGTGAGCTGCTGGGCCGGATCACCGAGCTGCAGGAGGAGGTCTCCAGGAGGAAGAACCACATCGCTCAGCTGGACCACCAGATCCACACACTCAACGAGAACATCAGCACTCTGACTAAAGAGCTGGAGCTCAAGGGCAAGGAGGTGCTCAAGATCCGCAGCGAAGCCAATCAGCAGATCAGGTATGACTCAGAGCAGCGAACGAACCTGTGCAAAACACTAAAACTCCACTTCAGTGGAGAGGGTTTGATGCTTCCCGGGGGCTCTGCTGATCTGATTTTGTCCAATAACACTTGACAAGAGCAAAATACAGCGGAGGTTTATTACGACTGGCCTTCAAAACTCGTTCAAACACTTCCTGGTTCAGCGATCCGAGCCGCTCACACTGTGAATTGGTTTCTTTTATGGAAATCAGTGTGTCAGGACTGTCTCACTCAGCCCTTTAACACAGAGTAGACGGTAATACAGTCATTTTGTTTTCTATTCGTCAAGGTTAAGTCGGCGCAATCTGCTGCTAACGTGGATCTTAGAAAAGTGACTTCTCTCTCTTCAGGGGCTTTTTAAGAGCCGGCAGCTCCTTTCTATCCACGTGACGCGTCCTCTCTTTTCTGTCTGCGTCTAAAACTATCCACAGCTGCACATCCAAAAACCAACCGGAGACCCAAGAAGCACAGGCCCCATCGTGTTCACAGCGCACTTTATCTCCATGCATTGTAACCTGGCAACCGAACTGCTGAATGTGTTTCTCATGAATTCAGAGCTTTGGTCCTTGAGCTTCTTGTTTTCCATTTTCTTTGCCCCCATTTTGGGTAAAAGGCAGTTGCGCGGTGAGGGTTTTGTGTGGTTTCAGTGAACAGTCAAATAGTAACGGCTGGTATGACGTCTGTATCCGTGTCTTTTTGGCTTTAAATTTAGAAATGAGATGATTCATGCTACGTTTCAAGATGGTTTTACTCCGGTTCACCTCTTCTGTATTGCAAGAAATCGGGTCTGCACCCCAGGCTGGTGCCCACGATTATCTGGAGCTGTGAGGCGTTTACAAATCCAGTCTTTGACCTTCTGATTTGCGATTTTGCATGTTCAGTATTTGGGATTTAAAATGTTAATGATTGCATGTCTACTTTCAGAGAAGGACCAATGAGAGACAAGCACAGATGAATCCATGTAAACAAGGAAACATGGAAGTGGCTAAAAGAATAAACAGCTGTCCTACGAGTGCGTTGGCTACAGCCCTGAGGCTAAAGCTAGCTAGCATGCTACCGCTGACAGACAATCAAACTTAAAACCTCTCTGAAGAGCGGACGACCCCTGAATTCTTCCTCCAGGCTCATTCAGCCTTCTGCTTTCCTTTCCCACAGCAAATCATCAGCACGTTGCTGTTGGTCCCCCCCTGTGAGATCCTGTGAAATAACGTGAGATCATGTGAGGCGGTGTATTATAGTCAGTGCTCCTGCTGGCGAGACAAGCTAACTAATTAACATCCTGTAGAGTGTGATGCAACGCTTTTTTAAAATCCTGTAGCGTGTGCTTGTTTGAGGATCTGTGAAGAATATGCTGATGTGTGTGTGATGCAACCGGACTTCACAATCAGCGGGGATTTTAAAAGTCCTGCAGTCTGAGGAAAGCCCTAGCTTTGCATGACGGCTGTACGTGGGGCAAACGGTGAGCTGTGCTGTGCCCGAGGTTCAAAAGTCTGCCTGCCAACACCTTTAACTGCACATTCAAACAGAACACGAGCCGAGCTTTAGAGGTGGATCAGAAGACGGGATTAGGCAGAAATTGACCCTGAGCACCGCAAATAACAAAAGATGTGACCTCAAAAGTCACGAAACTTGGAGCAATGAGTGAAAGTTTACCCTGCATGAAACTGCCTCACGTGAGTGGAACCGGTGGCTCTCCTGCTGACGGCCACCCTGCGTCGTGTTATATGAAGAACTGAGACGATCTCCGTTTAGTCCCTCGTGCACAACTCGTGCCCCTCCACGAGTGAAATAACACAGGACTATATTACACAGTGAGCTTTAACTGAAAAGTGAACTTATATACATGGTTTAGCATTGTGTGGACAAGGAACCTGCTAACAATACAGCATGGCTCTCCCATGGAGTATGCTAACAAAGGGGAGAGTTACGGTGGGAGACGCCCCTTTATACCATTATACCATTACTGTTTGTGGATTACACAACGTGGATATGATGTGTTGTTTGGCAGGAGAGGTGTGGACAGCCATGTTAGCTGCGCCCCCCACCGGCTTCCAGTCTCAGCGCTGAGCTAAGCTAATCACCTCCAGGCTCCGGCTTCGCGGTTTAACACATACACACGAGTGTGGCATCGACCTCCTCGTCTCGCTGCAGGAGACAATGTGAATACGAGTATTTCTAATCATGTTAAAAACTCCTTTTAGACAATCAAGCTCAGCGTAGCAACATGAGGGGCATTAATAGGACACAATCGCACACAAGTGCCCACACACAACAGCCCCCTCTGCTCCCCCGTCATCAGTGCATGTTGCTCTATTTGACTTCTGTGATTATATTTGGATGACGATAGTTTCTGCAATCCTGCCCCTGCTCCGGTCCTGAGGAAAACACACCGACATGAAAGAGAGACCAAACGAGGCATCAGTCTCTCTCTCTCTCTCTCTCTCTCTCTCTCTGTGTCTTTCGGCCAGTGTCAGCAGCCCATAGATTAGGAGATCTGAAGGTTATTTAGGGTAAAAGCAGAATGGAATCTATAATCGTGTCGTTCCCTGCGGCATGTTATGAATTTTTTAAAGTGCTGTATGGCTAATGTGGTCCGGCTGCTCATTATAATCAATCTGTAGCCTCGGAGTTAAGTGTGTACGTGTGTGTGTGTGTGTGTGTGTGTGTGTGTGTTTGATGAGCGCTCCCATGGTGCTTTATTCTCTATCGTTAATTCATGCGCTGCCGGCCTTCATGTATACGCGTCCTGCGTCTCTCTGCTGGCTGGCAGGCCCATGCGCAGCACGTTGCTCCTCCTGTTACGTAACTCCCCGTCTGAATCCTGGTCACAGGGATAAAAATAGGCTTGATAAATAAATAAAGAGGAAGCAGGGAGAGATAAGATGTGCGCCCCTCAGGGAGAGTTGGCCCAGTCAGAGCGAGAGGCAGACAGACATCCATGTTTCTCCTCCATCCTCCTTCTCTCCCTCACATCGCTTTCATCAGCCTTTTTCTCCTCCTCATTTAATTATCATCATCTTTTATTCCCATTTCCCATCATCCCCCGCTCTCCTCCCTGTCGAACAAACCCTCCACGCTTGCAAACCGAACATATTTGTCAAAGAGGAGCACCTCATCGCACGTTCTCCGCGCACGTGTTTCACTTAAATGTCATGTTTTGCACTTGAGCCGAGCCTCGTTCACACCTTGGTGCGTTTCCGTCTCGTCTCCCGTTGTGTTCTGCGGATAATTTGCGCCAACTCAAAAGTCAAATTTGTGTCATAATTACGTTCAGAGCATGCAATTATGTTCCAGGAATTCATTCTGTGCATCTGTCGGCTCTTTCTAATCTCGCCACCGTTTCCTCCGCGGAACAATCCATTATGCTCGCTCCTGCGGTCGGAGAAGGAGAGTCTGCAGGTCCTGATTAAGTCTTAAAGGGAAATGTCACCAATTCTAAAAAAATAAATAAATAAACAAAACATGTGACCAACTGTACTTAACTGACAGTGTGCGGCAATAATACAAATATGCAACATGGTTGAAAGTAACTAAGTACATTTACTCAGTACAACTTCACTGCAAGTGTCTCATTAATCTGACCATTGTAGTTACTGTTTGCAGAAAATGTTATATTATAAACTGCAGATCAGCAAAGTATTTTCTTTAAACTGTCTTTTATCCCCAGTAAATGTTTGTTTTTGTTTACAATGTGCTCGTACTCCTTTTTATCTGCAATAATAATCTAAACTGGGTGATTTTATGACTCGGGTCTCTTAATTGGCTGCCTGTGGGGAGCACTAAACGTGGATTTTTAAAAGTACAGTATCAGTAAAGATTATTATCACTATTATTATTGTGTTGAAGTGAACATCGTGCATCTAAAAGTCTATAATTATTCAAATTTAGACCCACAGCGACAGGCTTTGACATGAAAATGCTGCATAAATGTAAATGCATCAGTACTAATAATCTAATAATGTTGTATATGATAATGCAGCACTGATAATGCTCAAGAACTTTGACTAAAGCTGATGTTTAATGCAGGACTCACTAATAATGAAGTATTTTAAATTGTAGTAAAGGATCTAATTCCTTCTTCTATCGGTGCTGAGTGTTATTGTTTATATCATCTCAGAGTGTATTATCACTCTAATACCATAATTACCTACTAAAATGAGTTCATATTGCCATTTTTATGGTAAACTAGATTGATTTAAGTGCATTTAACTCGTGTTTTGGTCTGTTTTACCATGTCTGAGGCGTCCTGTCCATTCTTGTCTCTCCTCAGGGCTCACGAGCAAGAGTTGACGAAGAGGCACGAGAGGGAGCTCGCCGAGCTGAGCGCCGTCCACAGCAGAGAGACGCAGAACATGCTGTCCGACTTCAACAAAGCCCAGGAAGTGCTAAAAGACAAAATCTCCGCCCTGCAGATACTGTATGTACCGACTGCGAACACACAATTTGTGCAGCAGACAGTGAAATCACACGAAACTAAGCTTAGCTCGTGATTCTCACGTGAGCAGGTCAGCCTATTCATCCCAGTGTAATGCATGTGTGTGCTGCCGGGTGCCAACTGGAAACTTAAAAACAACAGACAATGACACGTTCACACCCGCGTGAACACTCCTGGTGTCCCTGATCTGTGAAAAGCAAGTTAAACGCTGTGCTGCTCCTCTCTGTCCGTGCAGCGACCTACAAAACCACTGCCTCGTTTAGGCAATTAGGGCATATCTAAACAAACGTACAGTGGTTAGTCACGTAGGAGCAGGACTATTTTTATTTCCATATGCGTCAGGTGGAGGGGAGTGTATAAATAGGAGGCTGTGATGAATTATTTTCTCCTCAGCTAATCATATTGCTTGTGTCATGCATTATAAACAGCGGCAGCGAAGCACGACGGCGCGTGACGAAAATGGCTCGGCATGAAAGGCGGCATCGGGAGAGATTTACCGGCGCACCCTCAATCTGCTCCCGAGCCGCATTCTTCTGGAAACAATGCATTTTCCATTCCCAAAACAAAGAAAAGCACAAAAAGATAAAAACGACTCCATGAAATCGAAGATAGAGGGGCGCGCAAATGCCAGCGTTGTCTGGCGCCGCTTCGGAGTCTTTGATTAAAGTCGGTGTTTTTCAGACAACTGATTCCAACTTAATGAAAGATTGATATCAGAAGCTTTTGGGTTTATGAGTGAAAACCAATCTCCTGGATGTCTGCTCGCCTGATGTGCGTCAACACGGCTGCGTCACACAAACTGTAGCTAACTGTCCGGTCCGCCCCGACGCCCGAGCGCAGCCCGATGACTTCATCTGAGCGCTGCTGGTGGTTGTTGGCGATGATCTCAGTGTTATCGCAACTGAAGTGCGAGCAACAGAGGAAACGCTGAGAGGAGTTGCGGTGACGGTAGGCGAGCGGAGAGCAAAGAGTGCAAAACATCATCAGTCATCAGACGAAAACATCTTCTCAGATTAAATCCTGGCCTCTGGCGGCGTCACTGGCGGCGTCTGGGTGCAGAAGAGGTCGTAAACATCTGTCCCACCTGTTAGCAGATCAGACAAAAGGAGAAAGTGGAGACCTGTCGTATTAATTAATTTACCCGTTCAAGTCTATTTTTGGTTAATTTTATCTCCCAAAATGAAGCTTTCAGACATTTTATAGTGAATACGCGCTGCCAAGATCATAACATCGATATTGTCTTTGTTAGACTTGAATTTAAGCTGATATTAACCCTGAATGTGTTGGATTGTTAAACCCAGTTTAAAGGGACACGGATAAAATTACAACAACCAGTGTCTCAAAACACACCTGAGGCGACGGGCTGCAGAACAGAAGATGCAGCAACAGCAACGATAGAGGGTTAAACAACAGTAGTGAGGGATAAAAGCATAAGCAACATGTAATCTGATAAAAGAGTGCATTCAGACTGTGGAGCACGGGGAAGGTGACAACACATGTAGGTGTTCAGATGCCATTTAACAGGAACAACAGACGTGCAGGGAGAATAATCCAGACGTGAGGACCAGCCACACTGAAGGCCCTGAGCCTGGAGGGGGGGAGCGGAGAGTGGGTGGTTAGAGGAAGGAAGTGAGTGAACAGGCGTCTAGGGATTGAGGAGACTGGACGAATGTGGTCTGTAACAGGGAGCGGGTGCAGCAGCTGGGGGGTAGGACCCTGTGAAGCAGGGACGAATGTGGACATCGCTGAAGTGGGTAAACTATCTGACGTTCCTCAGGTGGAAAAAGGTCATTTTGGTGATGTTTTCGAAATGACGGCGTCCACAGTTACACCTAAACTTTCAACCTCAGCAACAGAGGGCATCATGAAACCAGGGACGGCAAAGTTTAGATGGAGTTTATAGAGTTTAAAGAGGCTGGCCTCAGATTTGTCCTGGTTAAGTCTGGTAGGTAGGTAAATGCAGGTCATCCGAGCACTGATATCATTTAAGCAGGATATAGGAATGCGTGCCGGCTTTAAAAGGAAATGGAAAAACTCGAGTTCCTTAGATGTTTGGAGTCCTGTAGCCATAAAACACCCATATAAGATGAATTACACATCCTCAAAGTCAGGACACGTCCTGCCAAATGCACAGTATGGAATAACTCCAGTGTAGATATCAAATAGCTGCGAGGATCAAAGGTAATGTATAGACTCGCCAGGATCAAAGACATTTAGCTGCACTAGTGATGATGCCAGGGTCTAAGAATCTAATTAGTGGAAGGACATTAATGAAGACGAAGAGGGAGATGTGCATAATTGATGACATATAGGACATGTATGAGAAAGAGGGGTCAGGTTAGGTACTGGGAGAAGCCTGAAACGCTGCAGCGTAGCTATAGGGCGAAAGGAGATGACAGGAAGCTGCAGGGATGCAGTTTGCTGAGGTCACAGCTGCAGGCGAGCGTGGATGGGACGCGACGTGAATGAGCGCAGGTGAAGACAGGCGGGGAGTCGGAGGAGAGGAAGATGGATGGAGAAATTAAAAAAAAAGGAAGAAGTGAGTTTGAAAAGTATGGTTTTCTTTTTTTTTGTGCCGGCGGGCAGTGGATGAAGTCATGAGGGAAATGAGCTGAAACCTGCGGAGAGCGTTTCAGAGATAGACGGGGGGGGGGACAACAGATAGAAACAGAGCGAGATGAAGAAAGAGGAGCCACATGGAAAAGCCGGTGCGGCGCAGAGTCGGCGAGAGAGCTTCCTCCTCAGAGCTGACCTCCTTTTAGCCCGACTCAGCTGAGAGCAAAGCGCCACCTGCTGGGCTGCAGAGGATGGGCGTCCAAGTAGAGCTCACTATAAAGAAGACACTTCCTATGAATAATCTAATATTTTCTCTGTTTTAGGATTCATGTTTAATCATCTCACCGTGCTCTGTGTTCAGGGTTTTGTCTCGTGTCATACTCTATCCTACTCTGACAAATGAAAATGTGTTAAAGCAGAGAATCACAGGCTTATACAGCAGGTCTTAAAGAAACAATGTAAACACATGCACTAGAGATTTTTAGCGCCAGGTCCACTTTTTAAGCTTCCCATGAAATGTGTAGACATCCGTGGCTCGGAGCAGATGAGTGGTGATCCCCAGACTTTCCCTCCTGCCCATGAGTTTGACTCTTGTGAAACCTCTTGACAGCTTCTCAATGGGCTGCGATGAAATTTGGTGCAGGGATCCATGCTCCTCTTTGGAGAAGCCCCATGACCGTGTCCAGTAGTTTGGCTCATGACATAACAACAGTCCCAGCAGCCAATAGCATGCTTACATGTAAAGCTAGCATGATGAACACAGCAAACTGTAAAAACAGCTGCATTAGCATTTTGAGTTTTCTCATTTAAAACCAGCTTAAATCAGTAGTATTTAGTGAAATGAATGCATTACAGTCTGCTTTGTTGTGTTTCTAATGTTCAACAATACCTCTAAAAGTATAAATGTAGAAACATGATTAAAGTATAGTTTTCTAACAAATATTAGGCTAAACTTTGCACAAACTGTCAAAGCAACTAGCCGCTCAGTGAAGTCGAGTGAAGTCTGTCTGCGCGGTGAATTGACTTTACAGACTGAGCATGTAGCCACGCAGTTCACTTTGTCTTGTTTCGACCAGTTTTCTGGGTCAAATGAACTTTAATGGTCAGCAGTTTGTATTTTCTGGCTGCGTCTTCACTCAACACACACTTCTGGGTCCGTCCCCAGAGATGATCCACTGCCTAATTAACCAAAACACAGATCTGTCTCTTCGCACCTAATTAATCACCGTGGTGACGACCGCCTTGTCCCTCATTACAAATCCCACTGAGAACACTCCACCGTTTAAGTTTCATGAACATTTCAATATTTTGGCCCACGCCTGCGCCTTATTGGTTGATCCTCCGGGAGCTGGAAAGCGCGTCCGTCGGTTGAAGTTTGTGTTTGTTTGGGTTTGGGTCGCCATGCCAACTGGAGATGCAGTTTGCAGCCGTATCAGCAATGTCCCAGCTTGCGAGTGACGCCATCCGGAAAAGTAATTACAGGCAACACTTTTAACGACAGTCCTCAAATCAGCGTGTAAAGTGTATTAAACTGCAGGTAACCATGGCAACAATGCTTTCGCCTCCCTCGCTACATTTACCCGAATAAATCCCACCAGTTAAACATTTGCGAGATTAAACAAGACTCTCCGGGTGCAGGAACGTTCAAACAGCCAGAAACACCCATTTCTTCTCAAACGTCCAGGAGCCCAAATTCATCACGACGAGGAGAGCGATGGAGCTTAAATGTCCCTCTGTGCTGCGATCGGCGGGAATCTCACGAGGATGGAGTGCGGTGCCTCTAGACAATTGGCACAGGCCTTTTTAAAAGATGTGCAGATAGCACTGTGCTGTATGTACAGTCTCTATTTAGACTGTGAAGTATTGTTGACGTGCGTTGTGGTTAATCTGGGACATCCAGAGTCAGATGTGACCCCTTAACCTCTCGTTTGCAGTCACGTTAAGTTGTGCGTACTCAATCCTTACGTGAGCAAAGCCCTAATCAGCATTAATGGTGCTTTCAGGGAGTTAGTGACGGCTGCTGCTGCCCCCATTGCCTCCTGTGGTGATGTAGGAGCTGCTGATGACATCGATTAAGATCAGATCCAGAGTTTGGTTTTTACTGAAATAATGATTTTTAAATTATTTAACTACCGTTGTGTCATGCTGTCATGTTGCTGAGCCGCTACATCTGGCTGCATGATCAGAGCGGAGTGGTGGATGCCATTAGCCTGCGGGTTATTAGGAGGGTCGGCTGGAGCAGAGGTTTGACCTGCCGCCGCGCAGACAAATTGCAGGGCAACACCAACCGCTGCTAATTACCTTCACAGTCCAGGTTCCCGTGCTTTGAGCTCATTGATTCGGCCGTGAAAGGGGGAGAACCGTTTATGTAATAAAAAGGCATCACATGTGGGTCAGCAGCAGCAGCAGCAGCAAGGAGAGAAACTGACGCAACGACCAGAAGGCAGCGATGATAACAGAAGCCACTTACCCACCTCTTCCTCCGCACCATCAGTCATTGTCGGTTTTAAGGTTTTGTTCAATCCCAGCACCTTGAAAGCAGACGCCACCTTCACCAGAAATGAAGTTCCCAGCTCCTTTACTGCTCAGAGCCGCCCGATGTCTCTCACTCTAAATCGGTTTGACGGCCTGTGTGTGAGCCTGGCAACAGCAGGTGCGTTCGTCCAATCCCTCGAAAGACAAACTCAGGAGATATGATGGATGCTGTGTGTGACACCGGAGTCCCTTTGCCTTTCGTGCGTCTGACACCGACACTTCAGCTGGGCGACACAGAGGCGCCTCCTGCACAGTGAAGGGTTGCTGATGCTGCGGCAGTCGAGCGTAAAATAGTTGGATACTAAACATTTGGCCTCCGTGTGCTCCTGCCCAGAGGAGCCTCAGCCACACTTCAACCAGCTAGTATGAAGACATGCATGCACACGTTGGAAAAACCTGTTTTACATCAAGCAGAAACATCAAAAACCCGAATACTTGGATCTGATCACGAGCTACCCACCAGCTCCTGTGGGAGCACGCGAGCGAGTATCCTGAGCAAATGGTCTGAAATAGGTTTTCCAAGCACTTCGTGTTCTGGTGCGGAGAAAACCCCACATCTACACCTCACGCTGTACAACTTTGCTTAAACCATATTTTCATAATGAGAAGCTTTAAAGCTGCATTACTGCACTCATTCTGTATCATAGCTCTGCAGTTCCTCACAGCTCTGTGGAGCAGTGCAGCATCTCTCAGCTCGCTTTCATCAACCTATCTTCAAGCCAGTGTGGACGTTTAAAGTTAGCGACTAGCCGATGAGCATGGATGCAGAGGCTTTTGTGATTTTGAGCCCCGCTTCACTTTAGAGGCCAAAAAACTGATTAAAAAAACATTTTGATTAAGTTTAACATCAAACCTCCACTGGCATTGCTGATGTTGCTCCATGTCTGCTTGGACAACAGCATTTCTGTTGCCCTAAAGGTGCCAAAAAGACACTTAATACTGTTTTAAGTTGTTAAATAATTAAGACTAGTGCAGATAAAGTTAATTGAAGCTGATGCGTTCCTTTGTTTTTGTTGCAAAACAGTCCAAAAGCCAAACAACAACTCTGCTCGAGCAGCAAAAGCGATTCTTGAGCTCCAGCAGCAGAAAGTGTTCGACTGACAGGAGGAGCACGATGCATCGGCTATCAGAAGGGCACAGAAGGACCAGCACAGCAGCACACAGATTATCTGATGAAACTGCAGATCAGTATGTATCAGTATCAGTGAGCAGTGCTCCAGTGGCTGCTCCTGTACGGCGGCGGACATTCAGCGCAGAGACCGGAGTGCAGCTGGGAAGACAAGCTGCTCCAGTGCTCAGCCTTTGAGAAAGTGTGATTTCACACTGTGGCATGAATGTCACAAAGATGCCCCTCGGTGGCTTGTGCTGTGGTAGAGTGGGAAGTGAAAGGCTGTTTAGCTCACTGTCACATAAGGTATTGGAAAAAAAGAGAAAGCGGCTCGCAGCTAAACATGCTCAGAAACCTTGTTTTCATCACTGACAGTCTCTGAGAAGGACTCCGCAGCCGAAAAGGGACTTTGTAGCCGAACGCTGCGACTGTTTCACGCCTTGTTTTCCTCAGCTCTGTTCTTGTTTAACTTTAACCAGACCAGTTGGATCTCAGACGTCAGGCAACGTTGCAGTTCTTCAAAGAACGACAGGGCTCTCCAAAACTGTCGGTTTCATTTTCACCAAAACTAAAAATTGCAGCACTGTGAAAATATCTTACAGCTCAAACAAACAATTTCATTGTAACACAACAATTAGAAAGTTCATACGAGGGCTAGGCAATTAACTATAAATGTAAACCATAATCAGTGATGAGTACAGTGAAATTAACAATGCCACCAGTAGCTGCAGAAACCTGCCTATGAGGCGTTCAGGAACACCTGTAAATTCTAGCATCTACCAATAATCAGCACATGAGCTATATATGAAGTAATCTTTGACACTTTTTGTTTAAATAATCATTGATGTTTGTAAAGTTGTGATATTAATTATAAGTCAAATCTCATGGCCTGAGCTCGTGCGTGATATTAATCTGTGGGCGAATCACTTTTTGAGTGTTTTTAACATTTAAAAGATGGATTTCTAAAACCGATCAAGCCGCCGCTGCCAAACGGAGGCTTTTAAAAGCTTTTTGTTTTATTTCATTACAGGTTAAAAGTAATTTTCCAGGCAACGGCGTCACTTATGATTGGTTGGGTATTTCACCTGGCTGATGTCAGTCCCGCTCAGCGATCTTTAGCACGCGTTGCATCAGGGGAAATGTCAGACTTTTAAATGAACCAGAAGTTCGGTGGGGATTTCTCTGAGGGCCCGTCGGAAAAATAACAAAAATCCATAATAAGATTTTTGAAAGTTCTCATAACTCAGGGAACAAAAACAACCTCCGGAGGAAGAACGCAGCCCTGTTTTTGATTTGAACGTCCGACGCCTTAATGGTTTTTGTGATGAGAGGAGAAGAGGGCAGGGCAGGGCAGGGAAGGGACCGGAGACAATTACCGTCTTATTGATCAGAGGCTAATGAAAAAGGAAAGCCTGACTCACTCATCCTTTAACTTCCTGTAGTATGCAGGCATTTAATTCTCTTAACTCGCAGACGGTTGCATCTATTAGACTCTGAGGAGTTCACCTGACTCCTGCTGCAGGAAGAGCATAAGTAGCCTAACAGTGTATTTTCGTTCCCTCATTGTATTTACATAAGAAGCTGTGAGAAGTTTGAATGGTCCTGCAGACGATTAATGGATTTGTGTTTTATTCATGTTTCTCATCTCCCAGGCTTGAAGGAACAGAGGAGAAGTTCAGGAACAGGGAGAGTCGTCCTGAGGATCTGCAGCTCATCGCTGAGCTGAAGGACATGGTGTCTGAGAGAGAATCTCTAGTCAAGAAACTGGTGGTAGGTAACAGCTGCTGAGGTAACGTGTGCTCGTATGGCGCAGGACAATGTTCCCTCTCCTGTTTGTGTTAAGCTCTCAGGTGTTGTAGAACATCTGAGACCTTCTGCTCCGGTTAATGACGTGACGGGTGTCTGTAACCGTAAAACCATTACAGCTGACAGTCAG
The DNA here is from genome assembly GCA_008933995.1 of Datnioides undecimradiatus. Lineage (NCBI taxonomy): Eukaryota > Metazoa > Chordata > Actinopteri > Lobotiformes > Datnioididae > Datnioides > Datnioides undecimradiatus. The sequence continues at coordinate 803,634 of WARS01000046.1, forward strand.
ACTTGATATAACTACGGGAAAATTGACAAATTAAGCAATTTTCTGTTTGTTTCAGTTACCCTGACAATATTTTTGGGGACATATCATCTCCATTGTCATCAGCTTCTTCAGTTTGGTTTCAGTTTAGAACAACAGAAATTAGTTGTAAGTAAACTGACCTGACAAAACCAAATGAGATACTAATGAGAATGAGACCGGACCCAAGGCAGAGCCCTGAGGTACACCACAGTTGATAACAACCATCAGTCTGCCTGAGAGACAAGGGACTTTAATAACAATGTTAAAAAAGATTAAACAGACATTAGAGATTGTTCTTTCCAACAGCCCAGCAGCTTCTTTACCGTATGTTTAACTTGTTATAAAGGATAAACTTGGAAATAGGCAAAATGTATTTTCATGTTGGCTGTCAGAGGCTCGGTAAATCATAAAAATGCTCACGGTTTAGTAAAATTGCACAGTTCAAGATTGTAATTATATCTTATTTGAAGCTTTATTTAAAGTCTGTTTAACTACTGCGCATCAATATGGCCGACCTTACTTCCTCCCTCTAAGACGGTTTGAGATCCGATGCACTCCACCTCATTAACGCTGTGATTTTCACTGGGTTTCTCAGGGACACGGTTGACAATAACACAAGGCTACTGCAGTTCCACCGCGCTAATCACATGAAGGTGACTTCATAAATCAGCTTACAGTTTGTCACGGTGTGGTGCTTTCGCCATTGAGGTCCCTGAGTCATGGGCTTGTGCCTGAGATCCACAGTCTGCAGTCATTTCGAGGTAAAGAGGTGACACTAGAGTGCTTAAAAGGTAACTTGCAGGTCCCAAATTCAGACAGGAAGAAGGAATGAAAGGTTTAAAATGGTCTGAATAAATGTTTTGAAGGAGTTTTCACGCAGTATGAAACTGTGCGCGCCTCTAAAAAAGAAGAAGTCTGCAGACAGAGCTCATTAAACGTGTGATTCTCAGTCTTTTCTCAGTCACTCGAGTCTTCCATGGCCTTCCTGGCTGCCAGCTAACGTGGTTTTCTTCTCCAGGACGATAAGAAGTTCTACCAGCTGGAACTCGTCAACAGGGAGACCAACTTCAACAAAGTGTTCAATGCCAGTCCTAACGTAGGCGTTATCAACCCACTCATTAAGGTAGGCCCCCATGTCCCGTGACACACCACACACAGGGGCACTCCAATAAGCCTGTTGATGTATTTTGATGCAGTATCATAGCAGAGACGGTCCACTCCATCTCATCCCATATCCATCAGTGCTGATTGGTCAGAAAAACAATCCCTAATAAAGTTCTTACACGTGCATCATTGCACTGTAACCACTATGAGTAACGACCACATTAATTACAGAACAGAGCTGTATTCGCTGTCAACAAATGAGACCGTTCAGAGCAGATCGTCAGCTTTTATCAGAGCATTTCAAGGCTGAACCGAGCGGGACAATTTGCTGCGGCGTCTTCTGCCGCAGCAACGCAACGGGAAGCCGCTTTACAGCTCCACACAGTTATATGACGTTTCAGGGTTCACAGCGATGGCAGATGGCAGAGGGGCGACGGAAAAATCGGTTTTAACGAGTTCGTTCTTTCTAGTACAAACAAAAACGAAGTTGCCAAGGACGGTGACAGAGGGCAGGAAGCAACGCTGCGAGATGGCCGTTGTTAAATTACTGCACGGCTGTTACAGAAACAGGACGCAGCTGTACCTACCAAGGTCTCATTTCTTTACAGCTATTAAACCAAAGTGTCACGGTTTAAAAACTAAAATTCAAGGCTGAAAACGTGAACTCAATTCAATCAATTAATTTATTTATATTTAATTAAAAAAAGTTTTTGTGTCCCACAGACGGGCATTTAATCTGAAAACAATAGAGACACCAGTGCTTTTGTCTGAGTCGGTCTATTTTAATGGGGTCATTGCATTTATTTGTGACTGAACATGCTTTAAAGGCCCTGAAAGCTTGTATTTAAATAAGCAAGTACTCGCTTTAACTTTCTATATTCCAACATATGAAAACTTCCTCGATGAACCAAACAGGATGTGACATCACAGTTTTCAAACTGAGCCCCGCCCTCCTGCACGCCATCGTGAAATCTCCCCACTGAAGCGACCGAATGTTTCGAAGTCGTGCGTTCCGTTCGTGCGGGATCCTGTCGCATCGTAACGAGAAGCCGCTTTGAGAAAACGTGTTTTCAGGGTCTTTAACGGGAAAACATGACATCTGACTTCCCACAGTATGTGTGAGCTGAACGGTCCACCACTGCATGATCAGTACATGACTGTTGACGCCATGTCTCAGGTTCTATAACTTCCAGTATTTGTGTTCCAGCCGTTACATGTATGTTTCCACATGTCTGCGTGTGTGCCGTGCGTTCGCCCTGTGCTGGTTTTTATTTACATCGTGTGTTTGTGCGTCTCTGTACGCCAGCGGTTCTTCCTCCCGATCTCGATTGTTCCTCCCGACTCACCCCCACCCCCACCCCCTCCTCCTCCAGCTTTCCTTTGCTTTCCAAGCCATTTGTTAGTGTTGAGATGTTTTCTGCTCTGACACATCTCTCCTCATCTGCATTCTGCTCAGAGCGACTGATGCTTTAAGACTGAGACTGATTGATGCCAGTCTTCAGATTGATCCATTCACTCTGCTTCGGTCAACGTTGAAATATGATCAAGTTAGCACGCTGCTCTTTACCTCTCTCTCGCTGGATGGACCTCCAGGGCTGTCCCTGTTCTCCATTTCCCCCCTTTAATCCCTCCATCTCTTCTCATCCTTTATTATTTTGTGCCCAACTTCCCTTTTGCTCCTTTTTTGACCTCCATGCCCCTCCTTTTCTTTTGTTTTTCTGTGTAGCAAAAGAGAAAGAATGAGAAAACAGCAGCCAGCAGATTCAGCAGCTCTTCTAATGTCAGGGCTATGGAGGCAGCAGGTATGGGCGTGGGCGTGGCAGGTTCAGGAAGTGGGCAGCCCCCACAGCCCCCACCCCCCCCCAGCCCAGCCCAGCCGCCTAGAGCCCATCCCCAACTCCCCCCTCCACCACCTTGAACTCAACTCCAACAAACCTCTTCCCCCGCCGACCCCTCCCACCGAACCCAAGAAATTCATGAGGTGAGACCTTTTCAGCCCCGACGGGCAGCAGCTGGTCAATCCACGCATCAATCATCCAATCACAGAGCTCAGCTTAATTGGAAAATCCTGCTTGTTGATTAAAGCACTTTACAGATTTGACGCACAGACTCGGTGAAACCTTGAACGTAGGAACTGTGTTTTAGGCTGTGTGTTCTCTCACAGAAGCCTCAAAATTACAGAAAAGCCCACACAGACTCTGTCGTTTCTGCCTTTGACTGGAAACTTCTCAGTGGGTCAGTAACTGGTGTTTTACATGCATCCCTTCCTGCCAAGTCTGGCCCTTTCATAAACCATAAGTGGCATGAAATCATTGTCATCACGAGCCGCAGAGTCTAAAATAAAAGCTTTAAACGCTCTGATGTGTTGTAATTGACCGTTCACTAATACCCACCACCCTTAGTTACTGTTGCTACGCCTGTCAAGCTCTCCATCCTCACTCGGTAATAATAATGGAGGCAGATTTGCAGATGAAGTAGCCATTTTTAATTGATTAGCTGTCTAAGCTAACATTAGCGCCGGCAGCATTGTTCTTGTCTTACAGTGTAGAGAGGGTTACTCCAGCCATTGGAAGTAAGACATGTCATCCCAGTATAACCCCTAGTTTACACAACTTGGACAAGACGGAGGCCAAGGTTATGCTTTTTTCAAACAGACCTTTAAGACGAGAGCTGCTCCAAGTGTTTAAAGGAAACGCCAGTAGTAGGTGTAAAAGTGTAAACTTCTGAAACTCGACAGAGAACAGAGACGCTAATAACGGTTTCAACTCTGATGTAGTAACATTCAGATCAGCTCCCGCACCGTAGGAAGTACCATACATTACAATGTAACCATAAAGTTGCTAAGGTAGGCTAGCAAGCGAGTTAGCCAGGCATGCTAACTTTTGCAGCTAATAGTAGAGCAGATAAACACCTTACTGGGCGATTGCAATTGAAACAGAAGATGTCTGGCCCTGAGGCTTATGTCAAACATCAGCTGGACCTGACTGCATCCTCCCGCAGCACGTCTGAACGGAGAGACGTCGGCAGAGTCGCAGGGCTTTAAATAAAACTGGTGAATATTGAGAAAAATCATTATTATGACCAGAACATTAATGTTAAGCTTCAAAGAATGGCCTTGGAATGCAAAAGTGGCATGTTGTTTTGTTTATTTATTTATCTACTTTGATTTTTATTTTTTTATTTTTTCCTTTCTCTGTGTCCGTCAGTCTGAACATGTTAACAGCGTGCATGCCGACAGGTTTCCCTCGTCTGTTCAGGAAGTTATACAACTTGCCGTTGATACTGTCTGTGGCTCTCTGTCGTGCATCGCCTCATCTTCATCTAGATCTCAGCATGTTGCACACGCTGCACCGTTTCTCCTCAACTGGAAATGGGATTGTCTGTTTTTCTCCAGAATATGTTGAATGTGTATTTATAATGAAGCAGATGTTGTTCTTTTTGTCTATCATGGACTGTCCCCTCTGTGTGTGGTGGTGTCTTATTTTGAAAAACATCTCGACGTTATGGTCCAATAAATGCTGCTTCTCTTCCTGGATACTTGGTCACCATGGTGTCAACTGATTCGATGATCAACTATGTAACATGCTTTTCACATGAATACATGCAGTTTGTGCATCGCATGCCAACAGATGTGTTTCTCGGGGGGGCCGCGGCGTCGAGGTTTGCAGCATGTATGAGCGCGCGCGTGTGTGCGTGAGAGCATGTTTCCGTCACTGTCTGTCCACCTCGCTGCATGTTTTGCTGCCGTTTGATGTAAAAGAATGAGTTTTGGTGGCTGCTGTGCAAAAGCTTTGAGCAAACCACGCTACATTACAAAACGCAAACACACACACACACACACACGAGCAGTGACAGTATGAGGTCAGATATTATAGATCTGCTTTGAAATGTTTTCAGACTCCATTAAACGATTTGTCCCTCCTCTCCCTGCACGCTCGCTGTTCTTGACAAACATTTGTAGTTAGACTGAACCCTCTGCCCCGACAGTCACACTCCACCCAACACAGTGATCAGCAATTTGTAAATCTGACCTCTTAAACACCGTCGGGGCCCTTTTATAAGTGACTTTTATAAGACAAGCAAATCCCATCGCAATGGACTTAAAGAATCTATTATACACAAATGCAATAGGCACAAGTCCTTTTTACATATACAGATATTAAAACACTGATTACTTTAGCCAGTGTGTGAGAACTTGAGCTTGATTTACAAGGGAGAGACAGATAAAGACGGCTCAAAGGTTTAAAATGGAAATAGGACGATGTAACATAATTTAAGGACGAGCAAGAAAAAGGTAAAGATTCATACAAGTAACGGCTAAATAAAAATAAAAAAAATAAGAAATCATTTCCAGTATTTACTAAAAAAAAGCAACATTCAGAGAATCAGATAAAAACAAATGTGTAGGAAAGTGAAGTTGCAGCTGTCTGTAGATCCTCTGTGCTCCTATAAACACCTGTAGAGGGTTTGCGTTGTGCTCCATGTAAACCCTGTTTGAACTCCAATAAAATATATGTTTAAAGTCACAAAATAAGAACTTGTTGCAGCCTTAAAGTCCAACTGAAATCACACTTAGTCAAACTTTTCTCATAGGCAATGGTTTTTTTTTAATGCATCATTAAAGGTTATTGATCAGGAGGATAAAAAGGGAGGAATGGAGAAAAGGTCGTTGGGGCCTGCACTGACAGCAGCTGGCAGGCTGAGCCCCTGCAGGGGACTGAGAGACAAAGTAGTCCAGCTTTCTTTGTAGCACGTGATGAGCAGACGTTGTGTTATCAGTGGTACTAAAGAGTAGGGACGACACCTATCTGACTGGACTGAGGTGGCATTGACATGTTGTTTAATGTACAACAGCAGAGCAGCTAATTAGCTCTTTAGTCTGCAAACTGACATTAGTAGTGCTCTGTCCCTAGGGGGTGTTTGTCCGGTCGCTTGTTCGACAAGCTAACGTGCAGGACGTGCATTCATGTTAACTACTAGCAGCTAACGTGGCTCTTGGGTTGTGTAGCTGCCGCGTGGCACCGTGTGACCGTCTGCTCTACCTGTGACAGGAGACGGACGCTGCTGACATCACAGGGCAAGTGATTTAGGGAAGAGATGTAGAAACTGTAGCAGACAAAAACAGAATTTCAGTTGGACTTTAATGCTAATTTGTCAAATTTACACCAAATAATACAAAACAAGCTGTAGATACTAGAAGAACAATGTAAAAACATGCTGATTAACAGATCCTGATTATAAATAAGTAAGGAAGCAGACCTGTACGATCTCTGTTCGCCCCTTACAAGCTGTAAAGAGAAGTCACATCATTACCTCGTGTCCTCCGATTCTCTCTTTCCATCATCTTGATTCTTGTCTTCGTGCTTCTCCCTCTGACCTTGATTCATCATCTCATCCACTGCCAAACTCTTTCCGTGTCCGCTCCATCACGTTTCCTGCCCCATATTCCTCAATTTATCCAACGTCTCGGCTCACATTTGCATTCCCTGCCCTTCTTTGCTGGTCACTGAAATCATCTTTTTTTTTTTACCAATGAATCCACATGAAATCCTATTTAATTGGGTGAATATTTAATTTTACTGCCCATACACAGATCACAATAATTCTCTAATGTTAATGAGAATATATATTTACTCTAAATCACATGTAATTTCACGTTTTCCTCTCATTCTTATGGTTCAATCCCTCCTGTACTTTCATACCAGTAGCACACATAATGGTTAAATACATATTAATAATCAATATATATATAAACGAGGAATTAATAGATCGGAAATCTGTTGCCATTTTGCAAACCAACTACCAACACCAGCTCCAACAGTACAGTACAAAGTGTATTTTAGTGTTTAATATGCAAACAACCGCACACGTTACAATTCATTTTATGGTCTGTCCTTTTAGTCTGAGTTGTGACCATGTACAGTATAAACGTGATTTATCAGGCTGCACAGATATAAGGGAAGCAGCCCTTTGGGAATTAATTGACTCAACAACAACAACAACAACAACAAGAAATGACCCCCTCCAAAATTGAAATACTACCCCAGGGTCAGGGGAGTGTTTATTAAAGAAGGAGCCCCTGAAAAGGCCCTGAAAAGGCCAAAACCAACAATGAGTTCATCGGCCGCTGCTCAGTACGTTCTGATTGTCCTTCCCCGCCTGTGCCTCTCAGCTCCAGCGCATGAATCCTTTTTAACAAAAACACAAATATATCGTTTAGTTTTAAAAAGAAAGTCCAGTCATTTCCTCAAAACACCTGAGCAGGAGGAAGCTGTGTTGTAGTGGACTGTTTTCAGCGTGTGTGTGTGTGTGTGTGTGTGTGTGTGTTCGTACTGCTGAAACAACAGCGCAGGGTTAGGGTTGGCACAGAGGAAGGCGATAATTCAGTCTTTGCCATAAAAACAATATCTGTTAATATGATTAATTACCAATTCATTGTTGGTGTTGCTCCTCTCATGTTTCTCCAGACAAAACACTTTGCACTGTTTCACACTATACCAGCTATAAAAACACAGTTTATTACGACAGTTAGTGGAACAGTGGACTGTATACAGCTGTACATGCTGTGTGGAGTTGGGACGCGTTACTCTGAAGCGGCTCACTGGATCCTGACAATGGCTTTGCTGCCCCCTTGTGGACAGAAGTGTAGGTGACACCTTAAAAGCTTCGGATTAGACAAATCTAAATAAATCAAACGCAAACATGATTTTTAACACAAATGGAGATGAAGGGGTAACTGACACTGCTGTTAGCATTCAGTCCTGACCTCTGACCTCTTCCCTGACTTGTCTTTTTCTGTCTTTGGTCTTATTTTTCTGTTGCGGGTGATATTTCGCGCTCCCCGTCCTCCTGAAGCCCTCCTGAAACGAAGGACTCCGCCATCGACTCCCCGGACGCCCAGCGCCAGGAGTGGTTCGCTCAGTACTTTTCCTTTTGATTGACCACAAACCTGCAAACACAAGGATTCAGCATGTCAACCAAACTTGAGAAAACAACAACAACAACAAAAAAAAAAAAACACTGGAAAAAAAGAAAAAATGTTCAAAACTATTTGTTCTTTATCGTCATTGAGAGGTTCGGGGATCAGTTCACTTTAGATTCAGTCAACCTGTAAAACTGTAATTCATGAGATTTAGGGTTAACTCGTTGATCTGTCAAACGCACAGAACTCGATGTCACTTTGGTTTAAACAGACAAAAAACAAAAGATGACCCACTTCCTGTCGTTGACTGAGGTGAAGCCGAATTGAACCCGAGCCCGACCGTCAAATGTCATCACTCCGATCTGATTTGATTGTTTGATTATCTCTGATTGTTTCACTGTGGACGAGTTTCTCTCTTAGTACAGTGACAATGATCATCAGTATGTTCGATGTTTATTTCGTTTCTTTACTTCCTGACTTATTTTGCAGTTTCTTGGAACTAGAAAAAATAACTGAGTGGTGCATTATCATGCTGCTAATTGCCATTGTTGGACTACAGTAAGAAATATATATATAAAGAAATATACGGTAGGTTATTGTGCTCTCTCTGTACGTGGGCCCTCTGCATACAGCATCTTAGACTAGGAGCGCTGATCTAAGACCAGTTTGCCTCCTCATTTATGGTGACATTAACACGGACCTGATCCTAGATCAGTTACACTTCTCTGACATGCTCCATGAATATAGGCTCTGATTTTAGGACGGCACCATCATGGCAAGTTTGTTACAGCTGCATAGAAGTTTCAGCAGATTTTGGTAGAATAATTAAACCTGTTTGTATGGTTGTCTGTCTCAACACAGATATAATGATGTCTCACCAATTTTAAAAACAAAAATAGCATATTTTATATTTATATTATAATGTGTATGCTTAATAAATAATTATTGTGACATTTACTCGTGTTTCTCTGTCATTTATTTGAATTAACCTTGCATTTTAAGTTAAGTTTTAACTGTAAATCTGACACAGAACAGTTTAAAATGATCTTTGAGTTGTCAGTTTGAATTACTTTTCAGTATTTTCTCAGAGAATGTGACGGCTGTACTCTCAAAACAGGCTTCATGAGGACAATTGAAGTGTTTTTAAGAAGTATTCAGGTCCTTTAGTTAGGTAAAAGTAACAAAATATAAAACTCCTGCACTGAAAACCTCAGTTAGGGAAATTATTATGTTAATATCACTGGCAAAAGTTAAAGTATCAGCAGTGAAGCACTGCTCATGTTCCCTGTTTATGTTTTATTAGAGTTGCATTTATTTGCATTTGCAGTTACCAGGTGTTTAACACTGAGCACATTCTAACCACCTCGTGTACTGTTGTGTAACTATTAATCAAAGGGTTACTTTCTATCAAGATCAGCATATATTTGTATTTTTTATATATGCTTTTAAAAATTTATTTACTAATTAGGAGAAAACAGAATTTTCTAAACCCATAAAGTAGAGAGAGAGCTGTATAAAGATGCATAAATGGAAACAATCAAGTCAAGTGCAAGTACCTCAACTTTGTTCTTAAGTATAATACTTGAGTAAATACATATATTACATGCTGCCACTGAGTATTTATGACAAATGAAATACTGAGATGTTAGTTAAATGAAATAACACAGACGAGATCGCACCTCCTGGTCGATTCAATGAATGAGACACAGTTTAAAAAGTTAAAATAGTTTTGTCGTTAATACGCTTCCATACATCCTCATCCATGGCTTTCATGGATTCAACTGTTTGATCAGGACAGACACATGAGAGCTGTAACTGTGAGACAGCAACATGACAGCATGATCATGATGATGAGGAACAAGAGAGAGGAAGCAGGTACAGAGAGAACAATAGCATGGTGTCCTTAATACAGCTGTTACGTATATATAACATGTTGGAATTCATATTGGAAACTGTTTTGCAGTGGAAAACATGCTCATGCATTATCATCATCATACATTACTATCATGTATTTCCTGAAAGTTTGTTGCTATGGAGCTAAATTTATGTGAAACTAAGTGTGGGCGGCAAATTTATTCAGTTAACTGTAATTCAAGACATGGAAAAGCAGCAAATCGTCACGTTTGAGAGGCAGAAAGTTTGAACATTTTCTGGTAGTTTTGCATGAAAAATGATTTTTTAATTAATGAAACAATTAACTGATTAATTGATTTAACTGATTTTTGATATTCAGTTTAACCTAGATTGATAAAGTAACGAGTAACTAATGCTATTTAATATTTGTAACTGAGTAAAAAGCACGTTACTTTCTGAAATGAGTTACAAGTCTATTTTGCCTGAGGTACAAATTGTTCCCTGCACCAAAACTGTGTTTTACCACCGAGTGACCGGCAGAGGGCGGTAATGTTGTAACTCAGTTTAACAGTAAGCGACACCGCGGCTGAACCGGAACATAAACACACCGTGAATCTGTTCCTGTGCACGCTGAAAATGGCAGCCACGGGAGCCGGGACTCCCACCCGGTTGGTCCAGTACGTTGTTGTCCGGTCGGATCTGGTCCACAAGCTGTCCTGGCCTCTGGGGGCCGTTATAACCCAGGCCTGTCACGCTGCCACCGCCGCCATCCACCTGCACTACGGAGACCCGGACACGCAGCGGTACCTGGCAGAGCTGGACTCCATGCATAAAGTGGTGCTCGGGGTAAGCGCGAGACATCACGCCAGACTCCATTCAAATACTCGCCGCTTTAGTGCTGCCTGGTTTGACGCCTAACATAGAGGTTATATCACTTATCACAATTTACTTGATAACAAATATAAAGTTACTCTGATTAGCTGTGTTGTTCGGCCACACTTAATCCACATAAAGTATTATTGTTAACCAGCTTTCACCAGTTATCCCTGTGTAGCTGTGTAGGATTTCGAAAACACGTATCATTTAAAGTGATTTCAAAATTCCTTGATTTGACCATGAAAACGCGTTTTGCCTGCGTAAAGTGTATGCCGAATTGACAAGTGTTTCTGTCCTAATATAATAAAGTTTTGATTGATTTTGTACCTGTTAAAGCTTTGTTATGTTAAGCAAAGTAATTCTTAAATGACAGAATTTTGAATGGAGCATGGAGGCGGTTCTCCAATCAAGAATTACATCAGTAATAGCAACCGTAATGTCACCACAGTTAAATAATAAACTCGAGAAATGATTCATATTAAGAATGGATGGTTAAGAACTGAAATGAAATGTGACGATGTGACGTGATGGTGAACCTGGTCTTGTCCGTTATAACTTGTGTGATTTATAACTCCCTTCCCTGCAGGCTCCAGATGAGACGGCCCTCTCCGCTCTATCAGAGACTCTAACACAGGCTGGCGTGGCCCACAAGCTTTGGGTCGAACAGCCGGAGAACATCCCCACCTGCTTGGCTCTGAAGCCGTGTCCAAAAGAGACTGTCCAGCCGCTGCTGCGCAAGTTCAAACTCTTCAAATGACTTAAAGACAACGTCTGTATACGACCTACAGTGCATGTGAGCCGTGAGGAGGCCGCAAAGGCGTTTGAGTGTGTCACTTCATCACTAAGACGGCATGTGCCACGCCTGCAGTTCCCCGGGGTAAAATCAGCAAATATGAATTTCCTCATTAATTTATTCAGCTGGTATGAAAATTAGTTTACAGAGACAAAGTGAGCGGGCTGTAGATTAGAACTCATGTGGACTGTGAGCTCTGGGCGGCGCCATCAAAGTCAAAGTGAATAAAACTTGCTTTGTCATGTTTTGTTGATCCTCGTTGCTTCCACATATTCCCACATTAAATCTGTTACCCAGTTGTGCAAAACTCTGACATGCCATAGAAATGTATTATCACTCTCATGCCACATCAGCGCTTGTTATGCCGAGGGGATGCATGAACCATAACGTCAGAGTACCATTTCTCCCTCAGTCACAGTTCAAATAAAAGTTCCATTGGACAGACCGAACTGCCTCTGGTCATGAATCGTTGCACCACACTTGTATCGTGCAGGTTTTATTAAGAAACGCAGACGCCGTGCAGCAGGTTGATCAGCTGTTAGTGACTGATTTAAAGGGTCAGTTCAGGTTTTTTAAGCTGGGGTTGTACGAGGTCAGTGCAGATGGCGGTCGGCCCACCCTCAGTTAGGAGAGGAAGAGAGGCACTGGTGCAGGAGGCTGAGCCATGTGATGCTGCAGCAACAAGTGTTTATATATCATATATCATGTATTTCCTGATGTCAAAACATGATATATGTTTCACAGCTGCCATTTCAACTGCTTGCCCCTAGCTGCGTCGACTGTTACCTAGGAGCTTTATTTCAGGAGGATGAACACCGTTCAGTATAAATCATAAATCATAAAGAGTCTGTATATTAATGATTAAAGACTGCTTGCACTCGCCTGCCAAGACCCAGCAGATGTGCGTTTTATTAAACACAGCAGCGTTCATAGCTCTGATGTCTTCCCACAACTGCTGCCATATCATCCAGACGATCGTGGTGTTTCTGTGTAACGTGGAACAAAACATATGTATGTCTTTTTTTTTTAAAAAAAAAAAAAAAGCAAATTCCTCATTAGAATGAATTGCAAAATCTTCCACAATCACGACATTTAGGAAACATAAGACGGTATAAACTGAATGTGTTTACGTATCTGTGTGCAGACGTGAGCTTAGTCTCCGTTCTGGCCTCTGCAGCATTTGTAAATCCAACGTTTCATCCTTCAAATTGCACAGTTTTGACAAGATAACAGCAACGACTGTGAGACCGATCCTGACATTTGAGACGGTGGAACTATGGGAAATGTTGTCTCTTGCAAACTTGAGGTGATATATTGGCTGTAAAAGTATTTTCCCATCATTTGCCTGCTGGCTATTCTAATTGTGTGAGCTTCACGCAAACGCAGCCAATTAAAAATAATTACAGGCCAGAAGTCAAGTTGTGTAACAAAGCCTTTGAGAGTGCACGCAGATGCCCTCCAATTGTGAACCTGTTGCATCTCTGGAGCGTTGTTATGCGCCTGCTTCATATCTCATATAAATTACGCCATAAATAAAACATGCTGTTGATGTTCTCCAGCATGCATTTCGTGTGACGTGTGACAGGATCTCCATCAAATTAAAAATAGTCGTCACGGCTAATTTCACTCGACATCAAGGTTTGACAAAGGGAATTTATGATATCTGTTTACTTCACTGGCAGGTGTATCTGATGCCGGCGCCAACTGAGAGCAGCAGGGTGGCTGCAAGTTAATTGAGGATCATTTGCATATTGTGAATAAGGCTGCCTTTCATTCCTATAAGCGAAGCTGTAAAGTTAAATTAGACTGCATACCGTGTGTGACTCACCCCCGACGTCCGCCACCCTTTTCAGGCATGCTTTAATGAGACACTTCACAATTATTATTAAAATTTGGAAAAGAAAGCAGTAAAACCAAAGGGAACAATAACAAGGCAGCCCCGACGGCCAGGATTTCCATAGATCCGAATGCCAGCTGTCATGAGTCACAACCTTGAACTTTGAAGTAAGACTACAAGCTCTGGAGGAATGTAAGTGACCAATTAACATATTACACACAATGTAATTACTTTAGGAGTATTTCCCAGAATATCTCCACAATGCACGCCCATATACACGCTACTCCCATTCTCACAAGTAATTTCATCACAATATGCAGAGCCACACTGCAGCAGATTAGGAGACCACGCACGCTGCTGAAGCTTAGACCGAAGATTATACAAGTTTTACGTTTTCTTTCTTTAAACCAGCTGCACAAGTGTTTAAGGAGGGCGCAGCAGGAAGTGCTGTTTGCAATCTCTACACTCTGATGAAACAGTCTGCAGAACATAACAGGAGGGAGGTTAAAGCTGCGCTGCACGGGTGCAAATTGACCATGTGACGGGTGAAAGTTGATGCCTGCAGTCACGAACGCACAGAGGATTCTTGTGTTTTGCTCGTTAATATCGTCCCCATCAACCTTGTCTCCGGCTGAACCTAAACTTCACACAGCTGAAAGACAGACAGAGTTAATGAGCATCTGGTTAACACGGCTGGATGGAAACCAACATGTTGAACTTGTATCATCTGGGTGACCAAAGACTCCAAGTGAAAGCTACTGCTTCTCTCCCTAATATGTCAAAAAAACAGATTAGTGCAACTTTAAAGTGGTTTTACAGAATTAGTGTTTACTATTAAACTTCCATTGGCGACCTGCTTCAACTGCAACAACGGCAGGTGCATCATAATGCACAAATTATAATAACAACGACATATTTTGCAAGTTGCTTTTGCCAAATGCACATCTTGCAGCAGCACCTCTTCTCTTTCTTATGATTAATTAAAACTAATATCAGTTTAGTCTGAAAAGGGTTTAAAAACATTGTGAAAAAATAACAATTTCCCACTGAGACTTTTTGAAATTGCTCATCAAAGCTCTGACACTCAAGCAGATGCTCAACAGACCAGGATATGACCTCATAACCTTATCTCTACAGTCTCTTTGATAAATGCCTGATTATATAGTTCTTTACAGAGCATCCCTCAGAAAATATCAGATAATTGCCAATAGTAGTAAACACTATTGGTTCATTTCCAAATATATGTGAATAACTGATTTTATATTTATTTATTATGTTTGTTTTTGCTTTTTTTAATCCGCTCAAATAATATTCTGCACTCTAGGAATCAGTCAACCGGCCCAGTAGGTCATCCTTCCCACAATTAGGAGAAGGGTTATCCTCTCTGATAATAAGGGCTGGCTGGCTCAGGTGAGCCCTGAACCATCCCATGTTATGCTGCCCTAGGACCAGACTGCCGGGAGGCTCACTGGGATGCCCTGAGCCGCACTCCTCCATTAATGCATGTTATTAAGTTGACACTGACCTGTGATCACAAGCAACCTACTTCACGCCACCCTCTTTTAATTGCTTTACATCTCTAAGTGGAGCATGCTTTGTGCTTCTGTCTGTTGTCGCCTCCTTGGTTCTGCATCAGAAGGTGCCTTGAGGTCACCGCTGTCATGATCCGGCGCCGCAGACACAACCCGAAGCGGTTCACCCTCTAAAACGACCTCATTGTGCTGAGTAAAGCGACCTCGGGAGGCGTGTCTTGCAGCGAGGAAGTGCGTGGCGTGAAATTTGCGAAACCGCAGCAAGAACCGTGACGTCAACGACCACCGTGCCTCGGGTTTTGACGCAACCAGCGTGCGTCCGCTACGATTGGCCGAGCAGTCCGCGCTCATTAGCTATTCATAACTTCAGCGTAGGGAAATGTGTTTTTCTACGTGCCTCGTTATGGATTTTGCACAACGCACGAACACGCACCGCTGGAGGAGGCCTGGAGTTTGAACATTAACACACTCCTCACTCCATGTACTCTCAGTTTTCAATTAAAACACACACATACACACACACACACCTCTTATCAATACAATCTGTATCGTGTCCGCGTTTAATTATTAGCCTATAATCACAAGTCTGGCCCTCTTTCTATAAACACAGTGGGAGCTTCTTGCCCGCTGCCCTCGTCGTGAACGCGCCTCGACGCTCCGTGCGCACGAGCAGCCCTGTTTGTTTGTGTTGAGAGATTGGAAATGGCGGAGAGCAGAGACCAAAGCGACAACTTGGGTTTGCAAACGCGAGTGCGCCGTCATTGAAACGCATAAAACCAACCGCAAGTGGTCCTCGGAGTTTCTTACGATTCGCGGCTGCCGAGGCGGACACAAGTCGGACGCGGTGAAAAGGGATTTTTATTGGAACAAGGTTTGGATTCAAGCGAGCTGGTTAGCCTGCTAAGCTATCCTGTGCTGGCAGCCTGGCGTTAGCTAGCCGTGTGTGATTTCAACTACGCAGGCTTGTTTGTCAACATAAGCTGACGTTAAATTGCTAGCGAGACCTGCTAACACGCAACTTTCGCGCGGTTTACCGAGCTAAAGCCACCCGGGGTTCGTAACATTAGCGCCACGGCTGACCGCAAAACAATCAGTCCAAAGTAAGAGTGGATAAAAAAGTCAAAGACGTCTGACTATCCTTGTCGCGAGCTGTAAGTTAAGCTGGTTAGCCAAATGAGCTAACTGACTTTACGCACAATCTAAGCTGCCGTTTGCATGGGAATTAATCATCCAGCGTGACATCTTACGGCAAGACCCCGTTGGCAGGATCTTTATTTATAATCGGCCGACAAAACAGGTAAGTCAGATGGCGAAACGCCGCCGCAAATGCATGACAGCATGTCACCCAGACCGTGCGTGATTTAACTGGCCGCTGCAGCGGAGCATATGTGCCGAGGGCCTCCAAACATGCCTGACTCATTGTTGATTTTTTTTTATTTTTTTTTTTCTTTCCGCACGCACACGCACACACGTAACGTTGCCACAGTTCACCGACAACCATCTTCTCCTCTCTAGCTGAATGCATAACGTGCGGTGGTCGCCGGGACATTTTTGCTCCTTCGCCACCTGCAAAGAAACATGAGGCTGCTCTTATGTAAGAGCGTCCGAGCGGCCTCCAGGTGTCGCTGCGACTCGTCGGAGTCGCCCGCAACTTGCGTCTCGTACGCGAAAACTTGGAGGACGCGTTGACCTCGCGCTGGCTGGCGAAAAGAGAAGCCCGTGGTCGCGCGCGGCTAACCTACCTGCACGGTGCATGCGAAGTAGATCCAAAACATGCAGGTAGAGACGGTGGTAGCCACTGATTAGCACTGATGTGGTGGACAGCATTCGCCTTAATTGACCCCGTGTTCTGCTGTCACTGTGGGCCTGGTGCTGTTTCAAAGCTCTGCGCCCACATGTGCAAAGTTTCAGGTGAAGTCGACGAATGTAGTATTTGTTTTAAATACCTTTTTAAGTGTAAAAAGTGTAAAACTTGGTGCAAAATGTTGTTTTTCAACAGCGCAAGCAAGTTAATGAATGAATGGGTCGCCCATTGAAGTCTATTGGAGGCATCTGCACGTTAATCTGATGTTAAACCTTGTTCTAAATGACGCAGAAACATAAACAAATTGACTTTAACGACGCTGTTTGTTTTGCAAAAGATAAGCAACTCGTATGCCCCGCAAAAATAAATAGCAGGCAACAGTTTGCTAAGTTGATATTTCCTTGCATTTATTGATTGATTGTCATCCAAACATGCGACGTGTTTGGAGTGCGTAGCCTTGAATGACAAAATCACTATGACCTACTTGTTTTTTTTCTACCCAAAACAACATTATTTAAGATAAAAATCATTGTTGGAGCTGCAGTGGTTTGGCTGTAGAGACCGTTTGAGCACAAGTTTTACTTTGGGATTTGGCTTTTGTGCTAGAAATGAGTTCGGGGTACTGGAGAAAGGTGTTTGAGGCAGTTGGGTGAGTGGTGAAGATTAAAGTTAACAGTTCTGTCTGTGAAATGTAAAGAAAAAAATCTGTGAAAAAGGTTGAAATTGGCTTTGTTTCCCCAAATACAAATGTGTTTTGTCTCCAAAGGAGTCTCTATTAAGTTTTTCTAACGGCTGTACGTGCAACGCAGCGGCAAAACCAACAACAGCGGCAGCTCAAGGCTGTTTGAACTTATGTGAAGTTGAGTCAGTTTTATTTATAAAGCCCCCAAAATCACAGCTTTGTCCGGGAGAACTAGTTGCTGGCCCGCGTCCGGTCAGGGAAAAGACTGACTTTGCCTTTTCAAATGATGTAAATCTGCAGAATACCGTGACGCAGCCGCTGTCAAGCTGTGGTTTTGTCAGTGGCATCGGCACAGCTCCTTAACATCTTTAGACATGTTGCACTTATCTTTGTTTTGCATCAGTAAGCTGGTTGATAGCAGGCTTTGTGTAGTATTGGTGCTGCGGGCCCTGCCATGTTCTTAGTCAGGGCCTCCGCAGTCTTTTCCGATGTATGTGCATGTGTCACTTATTTTTCAGCGTGGTGGATTGTGTGTTACCCCACTGCTGCGGTGTCTTCTAACATACTTTGTTGTGGTTTGTGCGCATTTTCTGACATGCACCTGAAAATGTGGCTGCGTCGTCCCCCGGTTTCGCTCACCGTAACCCGACTTGCGCCTTGTCCTCGCCCTCGCCGGGCCTCTTTTTGCTCTTTCAAAAGTGACGACCTGCGCGTAACTTCGATGCAGTTCATTCAGACCTTTTGCGGTGCAGTTTCAGTTCCGTTTATCTAGAAAATCATCACTGCGTCGGTGACGTAAACACAGAGTTGCGCCCCCTCGATTTGGCGTCAGTCTCGTATTCAGTCTGCTCCATCTTGTGCGTTGTGATGGAGCCATATTTCTGCATTGAGGTGGCGACAACAGTCTGATTTGCTGTTTGCTTGGACAGCCTACGTTTCACTACCTCCACTCCACCTTCCTGCGACCGTGTGCAACGTGGTGGCGTTTGGTCCTGCTCGGTTGGCTCGGTGAGAAGATACTCAGGGCAGCGTTTGTCTCAACGCCTGCTGCTCCTGATCCAGCGTTACCTTTTTCTTAACGTTTCAGCAGTGAAGCAACACATTTTCCAGCAAATTCAAACCAAAAAAAGTTGTAAAGTTTTGAGAGCAATGGCCTAAACAAAGCGCCTATTAATAGATCATGTTGCATTTTGTTTTTTATGTTTTGAAAGTTTGAGCTATTTGAGGTGCATCAACCAGTTAGTTCAGGGTATATCCGGGAGGGGAGCGGGGGCGCCGTGACCTAAAAAGGGCTCTGAGTGAAAACATTGTAGCAGGGCCTCTCAGGGCTAAGATGTTGTCCAGATAAGAGCCAGGATATCCAGTTCAATATAGGCCCCAGTCATCCAGTTCAAAGTTTGCTGCGAGTGCCTGAGTACGACCTAACTGTAAACAACAACACAAGAATATTGTAACAAGACAAGTAACAGTAAGTGAAAATTGGCATAATTGTTGTTTTATTTCATCCAACTTGGGATAAAAGATCAAGCTTTACATGCAAACATATATATTAATGACTCCCCCCCCCCCGAGGTGCAACTGAGGAGAGCAGATGAAGATCCTTAACCAGACGTCGCCACAGCATTGTTGACTTGTTAAAGCGTGGTAGTTACCTCCACCTCCCTGGTTAAGAGAGCGAGTGTGTGCAGACTGATGGGGGGGCGTGCAGGCAGATGAGGGAGGTACGTCGCTGCTGCTCGATGATCTTGGGAGCGTTAACGTCTCGTTAGAGTAGAAGAAACCCACATGTTTGATATTTATTTAGTTTCAAGGACTGACACCGGTGCTATGTTTATTAGCTTTACACTCAAGCTGTGAAGCCTACCTAAGGATGAGCCACATTTGTGTTAAATTGTTGGGAGTGGGAGCCCTCCTCCTCCTCCTCCTCCTCCTCCTCCTCCTCCCAGCTAAGCTCTGTGTCTGTATGGAGAATGAGCAGCCATTTTAGCGCCGAGCACTGCTGCAGCCTGCCTGCCACTGTCACAGCATTCTTCTGCTGGAGCTGTAGTAGCTTTACATGCTGTTTGTTTTGAACCCCCCCCATCTCTTACCCTACCCTCCACAGGACACCTGCAGCCAACCTGTGAAAATGTCACTGTGATGCTTTTGCTTAAGGCCAGCGCGCCCTGCAGACACCCCCTGAGCACCAGCGAGGCTCACCTGCAACGCTGCCTGGCAGCCCTGCTGGTGATGATTGCACTTGAACGCCTCAGCTCGTGCAGTTGTCTGTCAGTGTTGGTCTACGTTTGAGCTCCAGCTTCAGCTCACCACCTGGATCATGTGTCTGTAAATCTGCTTTAGACCGTTCTGTAGGAAACGATGTCGCGCTTTGCTCGTGTGCGTATCGTCATCCTCTTCAGATTCGTTCCAGTGCACGGGGGAGATCTTTGTCGCGTCGTCTTTCCTCCGCTCTGCTCGCAGAGAGCTGAGCGTCCTGTTTTTAAGCACGAAGCCAAACTGTAGCTGCTGACATCTTCTGTGTTTAGATCCAATGTGAGATCGCCGTCGTAACCGCAGTGTCACGGTTGGGACAGTGAAGCATTGTACGCTGATGGCGGATCATAAGACCAGGCTGTTCAGACTAAATGCGTGCCCCAGGTGTTGATGTGTGGGGAACAGGGATGCAGCTTAGAGCCCGAAGCTGAAGTTCAATTATTATTATCTCACATTCTCACGTTGATCAAACCGCAAACGTCGGCAGCCAAGCGAGGGCCTCAGACTCAGTTTCACTTCTAGTTTCCGAATCTCTACGTCCACAGTCAGAGGGAGCAGAGGTCAGAGAGGAATCGCAGCGCTCCCGACCGACAGCTGCAGCGGCCTTGGTCAGCCAGAGATGGCGAGGTCCGAAACATGTAAACAGTGTACGAGTAACACGACCAATCAATGGCTTTTATTGAACCTGTGAGAAGATATAATTAACAGTTGACTTCCATTGACTTTAAGCATAATTCAGCTACACACACACAGGAGATGAATAATGAACATATAGAGTGACGTCATCGTGCTTTCTGTTGTGTCACATCTGTGTCAGAGTTAACTCATTCAGTACTGAACGTGCTTGGAGGCCACACACACACACACACACACACACACAGTATCACTATAGAGAGCTGATCCTCACCCACGTGCGACGCGATATCTTCCTGAGGTTGTTTTACCTTTTCCTTGTTTGACCAAAGGCTCTTTCAATCATTTTGGCTTGAGCCGAGGTAAACGTGCCACGACCTGGCCGCGGCTGACACGAAGTCGTCCCGCCTCAAAGGAAACAGGGGCGCGCTGGATTTACAGCACAAGACAAAAGGAGAAATGTAATGACTCACAACAACAGTTTTATCCATTTATGAAGCAGAAATCATAACAGAATATGAAATGTGACTAATATTGGCTGCAGCTCTTGTGGAATTATCATTTCCTGCAGCGCCACCTACAGGTCAAGCGTGTATCTTCTGTGTAACATCTAAACGTCTGCCTGATTGGTCGGTTTGCATGGTTATTCGCGGTTCCCAGATGTAGCCTGAAGGCGTTTGGGATCTCCCGACTCCTCCTCTCCTGCGGCACGTGTTAGCATGTGTGCTAGTGGTCAGGCGGCTTCTTAGAGGCGACATGGAAGAGTTACTGACAAAGAAAACTGAGCCTGCATCAACATCAGAACATTTTGAAACCATTGAGTCGAGCAGAAAAGCATAGACAAGGCAGCTTGTGCGTGCACACCTGTGAAAATATCCTGCCGCCATGGCTGAACAGACGGGTCCTACAGTGAAAGTCACGACGGTCTTCTGGTCCTGCTACTTCAACGCAACTACAGCATGGGCATTTACCGGAACGCTAACAAGACAGTGAAGCGTTCACCGCGTTCACTGCTAAGAGCTGGTGTCCTTCGATGCAGTGGAAAAGCCGTCTTTTCAGTGGCTTCTCAAAACGGTCGACAGTCGGTATGAACCTCCAGGTCGAAAGTACTTTCCTCATGCTGCCATCCTTGAGATGTATAATAACGACACAATGTGTCAGTGCTTGTGTCGACTGCTGCGTCGCTTATCTCTCAGCTTCTTCTTCCGTGGGTGCACAAGGAGTTCGGTGCAACCTCCGCCAAGTGGACTTGGGTCGCGACACTCATTCTCAGCCTTAATGTGCTCCCCTCTGGAGCCGCCGGCGAGTCAAGTGCGACACCTCGCTGTAAAATCCAGTACGCCGGTCTGGTCTTAGGCTCAGTAGCAAGCCAGTAGTTCCTGATAGGGCGCAGGGTGGGTCAAACCACTGTGGTTTGGCCGCCAGCGCGCATCTTGAAGCGTGATCTTGTGCGATCTCGCCGATCCACCTGCCAGGATTCAGGTAATGATTTCAGAAGCCAGTACTGATGTTGATCTTTAAATCAATCTTTTAATATTGAATCATGAGCGTAAACAAATTTAATTGTAAAACAAATGTGACAGTGATGAAATGTCAACGTCAAACAACCCAACAGAGACACGGTTTGCCTCGACTTTACTAATTAGCGTTGGTTTACGTTGCTTTTGTCTGAATTTACAGACTGTGCAGACTCTTGTTCTACCCAAGTGCTGATCAAACCGAAGAAAAACAGATTCTGCAGAAAACGGACTCGGTGTTGGCTGCGTGCTCGCGTTTGTACATGCAGTATGTTCTGGAAACGTATATTTATGTATTCTGTGCTCGAAAGTAGCAGAAGTGGGTGAATGGTATCATTTTTTTGGCAGGTGATTGGGGGGAAAAAGCGCAATCTGGACGGAGATCGTATTTCATCAACCCACAGCTCGTGGTTCCTTGTTTGTTTACTTTAGGGATAAGAGGGGAAACTATCTTTTGATGCAGTTTTTCCCTTTAATCAAAGTGTGATGTCTGCAGTTCTGGCCTAATTTCAGCGTGCAGCGCAGGGTCCTTGGTCTGCGCGGTCCTGACAGATCGGCGCTATCGCAGATCAGAGCAGGTAGATAAAATAAACTGCCTTCCAGAGTGTTTTAAGTCATCCTTGATAATGAGCAGCGGGACGTGCAGGAGCCCTCGTTTCTGAAAAACTGAAACAGATCGGCTCCTGGTGCAGCCTGCGCAGCGCGGGCCGCTGTGTGCTGCGGTTTGTCCCTCCACTCTGGCACTCTGAGGCCTCAACACACACGCGCGCACACATGCATGCACGCACACACGCATGCATGCATACATGCGTACTGTCTTCAGCTGCTGTGAGCGAGCAGAATGCGGGGAAGAAGAGAGAGGAGCGGCGCTGCTTCGACTCCTCGCTGCCTTCCTGCTGTCAGAGCGATGGCCTACATTCTCGCCTGGAAAAAAAAAAAAAAAAAAAAAGGGCTTGTGCAGCAGACTGTGAGAATTTGTGAGGGCTGGGAGGAAATGGAGGGAAGGAGAAAGGTAAAGGCGAAGAATGAGAGAAACAGAAAGAGCACGTACGAGGAAGAAATTGCCATGGCAAGCGAGAAAACAGAGCGGGGCGAGCGGCTGTTGTGGCGTTGTGAGCGAGTTTAACAGTCGGGGGCCGGGCAGCAATCAGAAGAAGAGCCGCACAACAGTTCCTTTTTACTTCCCTCTGTGGGTTTCGTAGGTGTTGTGATGAAAAATGTGTTTGCCAGAATCCTGATACTGAGAGCGCGACGAGCAGAAAACTTTTTTCACAGGTACATTATTCTCAGCTAATGTGACTGGATGCGTGCCTGTGCCCCGGGGGACGCTGTCAGGTGGATTAGAGGAAGTTTAACAGTTGTGGGTATCTCACCTCAGACGTGAAGTGAACGGTGCGTAATGAACATATGGTGGTGTAAACACCCCGTGCGAAGTGGAGCAGAAAGGTGTCTTATGTGCCTCCGGTTTTTTAAATCGGTGGGCGGCGACATCATTTCCAAAGTTTCGCTGAGATTTTGCGGGCGAGCGAGTCGCAGTCAGCACGTCCGCGTGTCTTGCGCTTCGACTTGACAACGCACACTTAGTAGTTTTTGTGCCGTTGCAGCATCTTGACAGCAGACGAGTGACCTCAGGGCTCCAATGTCCATGATTAGGAATTGAATTCAGCTTGTTATCAACACACTGGGTGTGAATGCTGGTATGTTTAGTGTAAATGGAGGTCTGTTTCCTCCATGTCAGGGAGCATAAAGAGCTGATGCCTGTGGGCTCCCAGTTTGACGACAATCCATCAGTTATTAATTAAACCAGCAATTAACAGTCTTAAAGCGATTGATTAGGTGTGATCAATCTCATATTAGTGGACATTTCAATCTGAAACTCAAAATGCATTCTTCATTTTACATGTGGATCTTGTATTTCTTTATATTAAAAGCTGCCCGAGCGATGCTGCACAGGTGCCACCATTACTCTGCATTCCAGCGTCCTCATTTACCTGAAAGCTGCTCAGCTACAGGTATTTGTTTATGCTGTAACAGTAGACCCTGACCTCAGTTTGGCTTTGTGCCACAACTGGCTCGTTCAGTCAGTGTGGAAATAAAATATATAGCGTGAACTGGAAATACTGGAAATGTAACCCCCAAGCCCACATTTGAAAGGCGAGAAGTTTTTCACAAGTTCTGACAGGAGCCCCGCTCTGCACACTGTGGATGTTTCTTTAGTCGCGAATGTGCCCCGTCATCTTTGAGGTAATGCCAATTTCACTTTCGTTTCACATATAGCCGCCTGCTTTAGACCCGCTACCGGCTCAGGACTGAGGGATTCACGACGCGAGGTGAAAGTGTGGAGAAGCTGGGGCTGAGTGGAGCAGGATTAATAAGGCTGAAACCATCTTTTGTCTGATCGGCGCTGGTGTGTCGCTCAGGGGTCAGAGGGGAAGCAGCCTGATTTATTTATCGCACAGGCTGCAAAGCAGTAAACCTATTGTATCGGCAATGTCTAGACTGTGACCATTGACAGAGGGAAACGGAGCACTGAGCGTAAAGGAAGTGGCCTTGTTGTTTTTGTCTGAGGTTCACTTCAATACAGCATCCCAGAACCAGCGATCGCGCTCGGCTCCGTTCTCGCCAACGCAACGCAATCCTGGATTTATGGGTTTAGAAATGCTCCAA
The DNA here is from genome assembly GCA_008933995.1 of Datnioides undecimradiatus. NCBI lineage: Eukaryota > Metazoa > Chordata > Actinopteri > Lobotiformes > Datnioididae > Datnioides > Datnioides undecimradiatus. The sequence continues at coordinate 828,126 of WARS01000046.1, forward strand.
AGTCTCCAGCGCAAGTATCGCTTCAAGAGTGTGTGTTTGTGCTTTATGTTTTCTTTTTGACTGCCCAACGCGAACTGAGACAGAGGAACAAAGAGCTGCAGCCGAATGGGAGTAGCGAACATCAGGAAGCTTGTGCGTGCAGCGACGAGCTCGTGAGGGCTATCTGAATTTAATGGCTGACCCTTCCTAGTGTTGGTATGCCACCGAGATGCAGCCAACTCAACGCACTCGGTAGCTCCGGCGATCATTGGTTAGGACCTTCACTGCGAAGAAGCTGCGGGACATGGTTATTTAATGATTGGGATAGGCGCCCGAGGTGGTGTTGTCACTTCAGGGACAGTAGAGATGCTTTTTAGCCATGTTAGCCGTGTGTCTGCAGGGACTGACACTGAGATGGATTTACATTTCGCACAGATGTTCATTGTTGCCAGATGATGCATTCTGATGACTGCAGTGGTCCCCGAAGAGTCGCTAGAGTTAGCGCAAACAGTCACATTCCCAACAAGACGAGCCGCAAATCTGGTGGCATCACCGGGTTACATATGATTTGTCTAATACACTCGATCATGATCAGATACCTGCGCGTTGAGACATCTCTCAGGCGTGCTTTGTGCTCTGTGCTAATTAGCCAGCTAGCAGTTTAAGCTAACGCTGTCAAAATGGTAACTATCATACCTGCTAAATGTCCGGTGCCATTGAGAGCATTCAAGTATATTGATGTTTGTATTTGGTGCAAAGCACTGCTCTTCCTGTTAGACCCCACTAGCTTCGCTATAGCTGGACTTATTTCCAGATGATCTCACTCATCCCCCCTCTCTCTCTCTCTCTCTCTCTCTCCCTCCATCTCTCGCAGCTCTGCATATTTATTTAAAGTTAAAGAACATTTCCTGCTGAATATGAGATAAAGCATCTGGTTCACGGGGTACAGAGGGTGTCTGGAGACGAACTTGTGAACAGAAGTGCATTTTAACATCAACGTACGCAACTGGGCAAGTGTCGTGCCGCTGTGTTGCCCGGTTGCCATGCAATTATGTCATACACTGTTTTAACTGTCAATTATGCAGTACGTGCTCGTTTGCGTCACACCAGACTCTCATTTTATTAATAATAACAGGTCTTCTGTAATTACTCAGTGTCATTTGTTTCTTGACTTAGTGCCCACCGGGGTCAATAGGCTGCAGCGGCTCACTTTCCCTCTGATAATATCCAAAGAACGGTCCCTTACTTCCTCCCTCCCGCCTCCCCTCGTCCCTTTCAGCTGAAATACGGGCCACCGAGGTGTGGTTTTCACCTGAGGTCGGCCCGCCAGTGCCACGACTTTTTGGCAGCGCCTGGCAGCTAAATATGTGTAAAGGAAAAACAGGTTGGGTGACAAAGCAAGTGACGAGTGCCGTCAGCGCTGTCAACACAAAGGGAATGGTGTCACTGACTACACGCAAGAAAGCACTTCGCTGTGTGAAGTCAGCTTAGCGAAAGATACCGTTCTGCTGATTTACCTCCAGCTGGTGAGTAATTTCTGAACCTTTATGCTGTTTTATACCTAAATTGGTAATTTATGTAGTTGTTGTTGATTGATTAAGTGAGTGTAAATAACTAATTGTAAATTTTTAAAAAACGCAATTTCTTTAACTTTATTAAAACTCTCAGTTGTAGTGAAACAAATTTACATTAAACATAGAATAATAGAATAGCCCCAATCATTTCCAACAAGTCGATAAGGGAGATGGAATAAGGTATAATCCATTATCAATACTCAGTACTTGCAAAACTCTGAGTTTTGGTATCAGAAGGGGACAAAGTGGAGGGAGTTTATATACTGACTTGTAAATTGCAGATACAGTGATGCCTGTAATGCAGCTGACACTCGCACAGGAGGGTTTGAGCCTTTAAAATGTGCGGGCAACCCCAGCAATTAAAGCGGAGAAACGCCAAAATCAGTATTCACAAGCTGCATCCCTCCTGCTTTTGCTTTTCAGAGTGTGGCCACGTTACTTTTCTGAAACAGGCTCAAACCCCATTTTTACACAAACAAGTGTTAAAAGATAAGGCAGGGTGTGATGAATGCGCTGTGAAAAACATACTGGCATCATTATGGGGCACATAGAACGATAATTATTGACTGACTCAACTGTAATTAGCCAGCAAGTGAGCCGTGGCGTGATTTATTGCAGTCGTGATTAGAAAATGTCACCTGATGTGTGGCAGCATTGAAGGAAGTTGGAGGGTGGTAAACATGTTGCAAACAAGATTATTATACAAGGTTCTACAATGACTTGTTCCCACAGTGAGGTTGTGCTGCAGACAGTCCCAGACATCTCCAGCGGTCGGTCAGTTGTCCAAATTGGGAACACTTCCTGTTTCTGGGTGTAGGTACTCACCTTCAGCTTCTGTCTTCTGGTGCAAACTACCAAAGGTTGAGATCATTGAAGCATTAGATACAAATCTGCAAATATAACCTGCACATCACATCTCAAAACTGTCTCAGCTCTCAAATCAATTCATTTCCAACTCCAGCTTCAACCCAAAGTCTTTACGGCGTTTCAGACCTCGACTACCAAAGCAAGCTACAGGATTGCTCCACGTCGTCTTGGTGCAAATAGTGTGTGACTAAATGTTCGGCACCTTATTATCAGGCCTGAGAACACCCGAGGCAGTTAAAGTTGTCCCAAACAGGTGAATGAGACGACTCCATGATGCTCCGCTGCGGTGGTTTCTAACTGCCTCTGCAGCTCTTTTATGTACCTGCTTTCATATGACTTTTGTAAATACTCTACGAGCATCGTTGCATGGAGCCTGACAGCAAAAAAAAAAAAAAAAAAAAACATTTCCAACAACAGCTTCACTGTCGTTCACTTAAAGGACTGCAGGTGCAAAACGCAGTGATGGTGTGACGGGATAATGAAGAATCCAATTTCTGTTAATTGGCCAATCTTGGCACTAATATCAGTAATCAGCAAGTGATCGGTCTGGTTTTCAGTGGGGCGTGCATGTTGGCAGTGTTTGTGCATTGTTGCATAGGAAGGCGTGAGACCAGAACTCATGAATATATTATGAATGTTATGAAAGTTGATGCACTTATAATTAAGAAAAGACCGGGGCTCTGAATTTGGACTCTTTTGTTGACCTTCTTCTTCTACCCGATAACGTGCTCGTATAGGCCGGCTGACCTTTCCACATCTGCACCGTTTGTCACGTAGTCCTTGCGCTTATTTACAAGCATTGATAGATGAGGAATAAAGACTGCCACGCTGTTCCATAACAAATCGGCGTTGGCTGGTCCACCAAAGCCAAGGTCTGCAGCTGGACCAGAATTGGCGAAGGACAGACGGAGCCTCCTGTGAAACGTAAAGGATTTGAGGACCACGTGGAATGCAGGCTTTATTGTGCGGTTGAGTGTTTGACGCTATCAAAGGAAGTGGTTTGTCAGATGTTTGAGGTTAAGAGTTCATCATGGCTCGAACATGACCAAGTGCACGCGTCTGCGCTTGCAGCTAACTTGATGCAGCGACGGCCGTAATACGCCTGCGCCTTCAGGGACGAAGATTTGTAAGCGTTGTTGAGCTGCAAGAGCAGAAGGTAAAGGAGGTAAAGGTCAGGCATCCACTCTGAGGCCCGTTTCCAGATGTGTGTGGGGTCTCGTGACCATTTCTGCTGTGAGAAAGTCGGCGCTCTGCTCTTGCTGAGCATACGTCCACATCTGGAGCGAGTCACATGCCTATCACCCTCATCCAGCGTCTGTGAGGGATGGGTCAGTGATGTGGTCTGACTGACCAATGAAGTCTCAGCATTGCGTGCCACCTAGATCCAAAATCTCAATGTGTGTGCTACTTTACCTGCCTTTACAAACAAGTGAGGCCCAGTTAAAGCTAAGGATGGGTCTCACTTTCAATGTGCCGGCTTGCTTTTGTGTGTTCTTTGCGTGTCGTGTAGGAGGTAAAACCAAAAAAGCTCACTTCTGAACAACACTTTCATTTAATGAGTCTGTGTAGCTCAAGGTGTAATTTAGAAACATGCAATCTGATGAAATCCAATGAAACATCAGCCAGTCGTTGATGCTGAACTCTGCTCACAAGGCATTTTGAATTGCAGGTTTTTGATTCATGACCACAGACATCAGCTTAACAGAGGCGCTCTGAGAGAACTCGCGGCCCTTGAAAGCAACTGGACAAACAGGAACACTGGATCAGTTGTTTGTATTTGGAGCTTTTGTAATTTCCCAACGCAACAAGGAAGCAGCCTCTAACATCTAAAATCAGTGCACTTCCCCGTTTTATGTAAATCTGCAATGCACAAATAATTTTAGCTACCGATTGATTTAGTACAGCGTTGGACGTGCACAATCGGCCTCGCCACCAGGAAATTGACCATGATGCAAAGCTCTGCTCTCTCTCCAGACTGAGTAAACTGTTGCACAGACCAGCTGAAGAAGAAGATTGTGAAGCATCACAGTCAGACTCTGATGTGGATGTAGATCGATTTGGGGTCTGGAAAATGTCAGAAAACATAAAAGCATGGTAATCGCTGTCCAAACCAACAGTCGTCAACCCAAAGATGATGAGTTTAGGGTCATAGAAGCTTAAATAAACCAGAACATACTCACATTTAAGATGCTTCAATCAGGAACTTTGGACATGTATTCTTAAAAAAAAAAACAGTTGGCCAATAATTCAATAGCTGACAACTAATCTATTGACAACTAATTGTTGCAGCTCTAAACAACAACCTGCTGGTCTGGACTGAAGAACTTGGCATGTGATCACTCGAGTAATTAGCTTGAGGAAGAGTTAACAAAGAGTTGCTAACCGCTGTGATGCTGGCAGGAGTTTTAGCTCCTGCAGAGTAAGGTCGGATATGTCAAACTTGCTCCGTAGTACAGCCCTCAGAGCTCAGGGGTTTTACAATGTTTGTATTTTCAAGTTCAAGTTCTTCAATTTCTAATGTCATTATCATCTGTACAGGAAACACGGGGAACTATAAAGGGAAGTTGTGTATTGTGATGTTGCAGGAAGCAGTACGGGTGCTAATGGAGTTTTGGGGGCGTTTGGCTGTTGGTCAGTTGCAGGTTAATGTCATGAGACAGTCACAGCACAGTTGGCAGCAGCCGGTGTTACAAGCTCAGAGACGGGAAAAAAAAAAAGAGATCACATTCCTGTTTACTGTCGTTCTTTCTTTTTCGCGCGGACATTAAAACACCTTTTGCATCCGCCGGAGTTTGCAGGCCCGTGGCGACTCTGACTGATGAGAGGGATTCTGCACGCCGGCGTGTGTTCTCGGGTTTGTGCTCGTTGACGAGGCGTTGTGATCCCGAGAGGGTGAAGCCGCGGAAGTTGACGGAACAGCGTGTGGATTTTGGTGCGTTCAGTCTGTCCCTACCTGCTGGGTAGCTAACCAGCCAGCTGTCTGCGGATATCAAGCTGATGCCTCGTTAAGGAACACAAACATCAGGAGCGGGTGAATCAGTGCGCAGACTTTTCTGCTCTGCGTGCGCCGAGGCTGATGACTAAACTGGGCGTCCGTGATCGCCTTTGTTGATGCATCCAGCACGGACAGTTTAGAGTTGTATACAACCTGATGACCTGCATTTATTGAGTAACGGTGGCAGCCTGCAGGTGGTGAAGGTCTTCATCCTTCTTCATCTGTTTTGCACACGAAAGTCCTAAAAAAGTGTGACCGACCCACACTTTGGACTGCGTTTACACGGGGCCTTTATTTCTAGTGTAGTCTAAACACTGAGCGTGCTCATTCAACTCATACCCTGATTGGCTGCCGTGCAAGTTGCCATCAGAAGTAGCTGTCACGCACACATTCACGGCACGGCCTTGGGTGCCAATTAGAGTTCAGTTGGAGAAAGCCTGGTGATCGAACAGCCAATCTTCTGAACGGCTTCAGCTCTGAGCTCCAGCTGCTGAACTGGTTTTTTGGTTGTGAGGAACGTTTAGCATCCTGACATCCTAACTGAATGCAGTGTTTTGACATCTTTAGCGTGTACAGCGCAGAATTGCTATTTCTAGCCCCTGTTATTGATATATTTAACTTTATTCTCATGTTATGTTATGTTCACGGTGCGTTCACTGACAAAGTATGCAATGCAAATACCATTCAAATAAATCAGAATAGGAATTTTGAATGGGTGTAGGTCCTTTTAATAGCCTGGTTGTAAGAGCAGCGAGGCTCCTTTATCAGGAAGCAGAAGGGCGTTAGCTTCTAAATTAGCATGGATTGTGTTTCCCGACCGCAGTCTCTGAGCTGCAGCGGGAGCCCATCACGCTGTGCTTACGCCACCCCCATTAAGAAGGTCACCTGATTATAAAAACATTTTAAGTCCTAATCACAGTGATAAATTACTCTTATTGAACTCAGTTAATGAATAGGGGTTGTTTTCGGTCGTGCGGATCACCTGTGATGACGCTTGATAACTTCAGTCAGAAGTCGACTGCATCGCACACTAACAACGTTTTGTCTCTGGTCTCCTCTCGCAGTCAGAGGCCAACCGGCTTCTCCCTGCACCTGGGATGGTGCCATGTGACAGAGCGGCCGTGGAGCCATAACCCCACCACCCCACCGCTCCATCATCTCGACTCCAAGCTGCTCGACCACCACTGATCTCAGTCCCAGCCTCCCCTTCCTCCCTTTACCTTTGCTCTGAGCCCTGGACAAGGCCACCACAGCCGCCACATGACTCACCCACTGGAGCCCTAGATCAAGTAAGTAAAGTGAGGCTGGTCAATATTTAACATGCAGGGAAGTAAGTAAAGACGAGTCATGGATTTGATGTGCACGCATGCGGCGCGTGCCCAGGCGAGCTTCTGTTTGTTCCGTGATGTTCCCAGAGATGCTGCGGCCAATGATTGATTTCATTATTCGTGATCTTGTCAATTGTTTGCGCGATGGTTTTTTGTTCTTTCGTGATGTGGAGCTCAAGGTAACGTCACCAATTTGAACAATCCCACGCTCGGAAACGTTCATTTCACATTCACGTGAAAGCAGGAACAGAAGAAAGGCTCGAAGAGGTGAACATTTGGTATTTTACAATTTAATCCTTTTTGCTTAAATGATTTTCTGTTGATAAACTAATTAGCTGATTGCAGCAGATGCTAATAGCTAATCCGGTCGCCGGGGCGCAGCCGTTCTCTATGCACCAGTGCATTTCTTAGAGAATATAATCAACCAGAGCTCAAAGATGTGGCTTATTTCAACAAATATCTTTATTAAAGAATATATAAATCCATCAAATATTCCTTATTTAACTTTTTAGTGGCACCAATACATTGTCCTAACCATTTTTTTCTGCAGTGTATGAATAATTTTTATGTATTGTCGCATATTTGGACCGTGTGCCGATGCTGATACGGTGCACATCAGCTGATAGCATCGCTCCTGCTGCATCTCCAGCAGCAGAACTCATTTATTTATCAGCAGAACTGTGCACATTCTCCACATTATATTGTATTATAACCTAAACTGCTAGGACTGATCCAAAGAGCAGCTCGTTAGAAGTGTGAAGGTGACTGAAGCTGAATTGAGCTGAACTGAATGCCACATTGAAATGCCATAATAACAGTTTGGTTATATTAATCTAAAGGACGTAAATTCAGTGAGAGCCTCGCGTTTGAAAGACCTCAAAGGCTTTCTTTTGCGTTTTCGCCGTCAATGATTATTATTTCGGCGCCTTTTATGTCTTTTACAGGGCGAGTTATGTAAAGATCTGCGGCGCAAAAAGACGATAAAGCCGCCGTTTGTCATGATACAAAAGCTGCGAAGCGAGGAAGCTGGATGAGAGTCGCTCGGTATGTGAAACAGAATGTCTCAGCGCAGATCTAATTGTCCGTCAGTGTGATTTTGAAGAGCACCTGTCAGCTCAGGATAAATTAATAGTGAAAGGAGTGAGAAGAAAGATAATACCTCTCTCTCTCTTTCGCTCCCTCACTGGCCTTTCTGCGTTATTCCCCTGAGCTGCGCGCTCTGAGATTTGTGGCCCCAAACCGGCTGCACGTCTCTGAACACCCCAGCACGTCTGACTAGGCCTCCCTTAGCGTTTTCGCGAGTTGAATCGAGGACACACTCCCACACTCGCGCTCCGAATTACGCAGAGGACCGGTGGAGTTCAATAGATGATGAATATTCATGTGGAATTATCAGTCTGGCGGCGAACGTGCTGGAGATTGAAAATGCTCTGTGGATAAATCAGGTGAGCGGCCCGGGGCTGAGCAACATGGCTGAAATCCCCATGATTGCACGTATCGCAGTGAAGCGAGCGGCCTGTATAACCAATTAGGAAAACGCCTTGAAATAACCACGCTGTACTGCCGACGCAGCAGCTCTTTTAGTAACAAGATGCATCTGCTCTCTGTTTACGGATGCATTGTCCTCCTCCGTCTGCTCGTCTCCTGCAAACCCAGCTTGGGGGAGCGTCGCCGCCACTCTCTCTTACGTCACGAGACGCGTTACGTTGCGCTGCGGCTAGGTTCAAACGGGAGAAACCCTGCAACATATCGTCCGGCGAATACATACAGAGGCCGTGTTTGGAAACCGGGTCACCAAACCTCCGCCGGTGCACGCACGTCTGCTAATTCTCGGTAAATACGGTCATATCGCACCAACCCTGGAGAGCAGCGGCGCCCAAAGAAACAGAGAAAAGGCAGTTAATTTAAAAATAATCCTAATTTTCAGTATTAATACTTTAAATCCATCTGTTCTGGTCTTCTGATTGACATCCCGTCTGTAGTGCAGCGTTTATTTTACGTGTCGCTGCTGCACAGACGAGAGGAGTGAATCTGGGCACCGGTCCACTGGCGGTAACTCACCACTGCACACTGCTTTACACTATGTATTCTATACACCCAGGAGTCTGGCTAGCTGGAGGAGTGTGTGTATGTGTATATGTGTGTGTGTGTGTGTGTGTGGGGAGCACAGTGCAGTCCAAGGTTATTTCTCACTCTTGGTAAACATCCTGGATCTGGGTGTACACAGATGGTGGGAAACAATGGAGTGGAACCTGACGGGGTATTCATTTGAGAAGCGGGGCGTCTGGGAGGGCCGCGCGGGTGGGGGGGGGGTTTTTTTGGCCTGTTGTAGCTCATTTGCCGCGAATCGTGTTTACGTTGCGTCGTTTTCCGTAGGGTTTTTGGCGTTTTCCACGCCGCCGTCGGTGTCCGTTAGCGTTACAGCGCCGAAAAACCCTAAGAGGACGTCAACTCGTCACCGAACGAAGTCTGAATTTTGATTTTTGATAATAACTTTTGTCATTTTATGAGCAAAAATCACTTTTTAAATGTAAATATTCAGCTGGTCAGACGAAACAAGATATATGTAATTTAATTAATAACTGTTATGATACTTTTCTGATCTTTAAAGTCATGTCTGCCCCTTTAAATGTAACAAGCCTCTGTTTTTCTTGCCTGATACCACAAAGAAATAGATATCTTTGTTTTGTAGCTTGTTAACCAGACTGCAGAACTAATTTTAGGAAGTCCGCCCAGGCTCTAGGCAGTTTTTCATAGCTTTCCAGTGTTAAGTAGAACAGATGATGGAGGAGTTAATCAGCAGAATTATCGATAATTGCGGTAACCATCAGTTGTGTCAGAAAATAACCGGCGGATCATCAGATAATGGCTGTTTTGGTCGTAGCCGTTCACACGTTTGCCTGTACCGTCGTTGTCACTGCGTGCAGACTTTGTCGACCGCATTAACGCCTAACAATAACACTGACACGCCGAGGCGAGGCAAATAAAGCGAGCGACGGCAACGGTGCTGTGGTTATTTAACCTGTCGTAATTGTTTCGTAGTCGGTTTGCTTTGGTCTTAGTGGAAACGGAAAGCCAACGGGAGTTTGTCCTTAGGTCACACGGCTGCACCTGATTGCGAGTTAACTATGCGGCAAAATGTGCAGAATGTGGGAAATTTACCCTCGTCTGTTTATCTGTTTTTCATCTGATTTAATGATTTCAACTCGTTAACCTTGTTCAGCGTTGAAACGCAGCCAAAACCTTCGTGTCTCTCGGCGAAAAACCCTCCTCAGACGCAGTTTGACTCACTCGCTGCAGATAAATTATGCACGCAGACGGGCCGATGTTGTGTTGATTCCAGCGGCGCGCCACTGAAACACCGACGGTTGTGAGATGTCACATTTCTGCACATTAGCGACTTACCTGCTGTAAGCGCGAGGCCAGAACATCACAGGTAAAAAAATCATCAGACAGTATTTCAGTATTCAGAAAAATGTGTTAAACAACTTTTCTGATGACGGACTTTAATCTCACGGAGGAACTTTGAGTGACTTCACCGACTCGAAGGGAGTCGAGATCGTGACCTGACCCGCCAACGGGGCGGCTGCGGGGTAGCGCGCCAGTGAAATGCAAACAAAGGCAGCTTGGTCAAACTGTGTTGCACTGGTGGATATTATGGGATGTCATGTGCAATAACACACAGATGGGTATTGTAAAGACACCTCCTCAGTTCAGGTCTTTATCAATACTGTTATTGGTTCTTTTCCGACCGCGTTTCTAATGATGCATGAACTTAAAACCAGGGTTAGTAACTGAGTAATGTTCAAATAAGAGAACCTGGAGACTTTCTGCAAGCAGCACAGGTGAAGTTGCACGACTAAATATTTGCGAAAGAGTGTGAGCACTTTATTTAAACTGCTCCAACGTAATAAAACTCTATTTGATCGCTATGTCTCCTGTTCGTACGCCTCCCAGATCATGTCCATATCTACCATTGGTGAGCAGGTACATGGAGATTCGTGTGCAGAAGTAGAAAACTGGTTCGTAATCAAGGATTTAAACGTGACTCTCCACCAAAAACATCTCTAAACGTACAATTTGATGCAGAATCTCCGATCATCAGTATACCATCTGATTGCCGGTCAGCCCGCGGCAGTTTATCAGCGGTAGAGTAAAGGCAGCATTGGGTTTGTTCATTGATTGAATTATGAGTAAACTGACCCTCATGGCCTCCACATGAGATCAGATTCCCCACGGCCGAGGACGTGCTGCTCAATTAAACCTGCTATCTGGACCGACGTGGAGCTGCGCGCAAACGGCGACCGCTCGGAAATCCACCTGTCCGCGTTTCAGCGCGCATGAAACGTAATCCCGGGAGTCAGGGGGTGCGCCGTGCCCCCGATCAACAGAAGCTGTACGCATTCTCTCGTCATGTCCTATATTCAAGAGGGTGGGCCTTAGCAACAGTGACTGAGCAGCTTCTCATGGGCTGTACCAAGTCGGTGCAGCAGGGAGGGGTGGTCACGCTGAGTGCATGAGCAGTGTGCTGAGAAAATAATTAGCATTTTGCATTATTTCTAATTATTCTTAGCTTCTGACAGTGTATCACAGCACTAAGCATCAGGTGAAATGTATTCATGTATTAGGTTATTGCTGTTCTTGCACAGCGAACGCTTCACACCCCAGGGTTCCCGCTGGATTCTGAGTCATGCAAACTGATGAAGTCTGGACATTTTACCAGGCTAAATAGGTTTTAGTGAGCACGAGGACAGAGATGTGAGACGCAGAGCTGCAGCCACCGCTCGCTCTGCTCCTCGCGCTCCCAGCAAGATGTCAGACATGCTGCTGGCTGTCAAAGAGGTCTAAATAATGATCGCGTGAAAGCTTGTGTGTGTGTGTGTGTGTGTGTGTGTGTTAGAGAGACTAATAATTATAATGATGTAGCCCCTCGACCTCTCTCCTCTCCACATCCTGCAACTCCCCACTCTTTACCTGGTGGTCTCTTCCTCACTCCCCCCTCTCCCGCCTCTCTGCAAACCCATACATTGCCGCTGTTGTGTGCATGCGTGTGCGTGCGTGCGTGCGTGCATGTGTGTGAAGTGATCGGGGTAGCTTGTGGAATGAGAAACCAAAGAGGACGCGAGAGGACCTCAAGAGAGAAAAGACAAACCTAAAGACAGCGAGACGGCGGGCGGCTGTAATGGAGAGCCTGTGGAGGCACGGGGCTGTGTTTCTTAGCGGTCTGGCTCTGCCGCTGCGCTGCCGCCGCCGCCGCTGCTGCTGCTTTTTCTTCTTCCTCTTCGGAGACTGAAGGGGGTCCACCGCGCGTCACGTAGAGCAGTGGGAGTGAGGTCAGAAGGTGCAGGAGGCTGACCTGGTCTACAGGTGTGTGGATTCTGAGTTTGTTTTGTTTTTCTTTTTTTTTAATTACTATTCATGCACATTTCCCTCCGCCTGCAGCTGTAGCAGTTTTAATTGCGATCGGCTCAGTCACATGTAGCGCAGAGACCGGACGTTGTAATGAGTGCAAGCTGTGGACGCTGTCATGCACACTCACGGGCATTAATATACCAGCAGAAGACTGTTTAAATCGACTGGATAGGCGAATGCTGTTAGCTGTGCTTTGTGCAGAGAGAAAGTTGTGTGTGTGTGTGTGTGTGTGTGTGTGTGTGTGTGTGAAAAGCTGATTTTGTTGGGGGGGAAAGAAAAAAGTTAAAGTGGATCATTTGAGCGATTTTTAATCTCCTGTAATGAAATTGACTCTCATCAGTGGGCGGTGTTAGTCAGTGGATTTGTTCCACTCGTTTAGGCTCTTGAACCCTAAATGAGCTGTTACGGTGAAAGCGACCGACTTAAACAGTTCGGCCGCTCCTCAGTCGGCGTTTCGCTAACGTTTGGCTGCCGGTGGGGTATTTATGTTTGTGCGTACGCGTCGTGCCCACGTGAGAGTTCCCACATTACGGGGTGTAAGTTGTGTAATAACGGGATTTAGACGTATTAACATATATTTAACAGTTATTGTGGAGTTGCTGCTAAATCACAGCAAAGTGGGTCGATATGTGTAAAGAGCCCATTTTATACTGCTTATCCAAACCAGCGCTTCTACGGGTCCATCGATGATTTAAACGTGCTCCTTACTGGCTCAGCTCTTTATCTTTAGTGCTCTTACAGGTTCTTTTTAGCCTCAAAATGATTTTTTTTAAAAAAGAATAAATTCAGAATTTGCATATCTCACAGGAAACATGTTTAAAATGCCAATACAGTGGTGCTCAGCGTGAACGACAGCAACAGGAATGATGATGATTTAGCCCCGGGGCCCGTTTTACCACCAGGTTTCGATGCCCTTCCCTGATTAGTTGGGTGGGGTTAACAGTTGCACTTCCTGATGTGGGATTACTGGTTCTGTGCTTTTGGCAGGTGAACTCTGGAGACGACCGATCTCCTGTCTTCATCGCACAGGGGTAGTAGTATTTAACTTCGCAAGCGCTGCCGCGTGTTTTGCGTTTTGCCTGCACTGTTGTCCCATCAAAGACGCTCCTCATCCGTATGCATTTCATGCGACGTGTTGTCTGACTGACGGATGGCGTCAACCACAAATAAGCCGCGAGTGAATGAATTTAGCCGGAAGCGCGAACGTATTCACCATCATCTTTTGTTGTTCGCGCCTCTTTATCGCGCAGTCGAGCGAAGTTTGGTCAGTGAGTGAACCTGTCGCCCAACGCTCCCGTGCCCGTTTAATCCCCGACAGCACGCCTTTTTGTGCACAGTAGATTAACAGCGCATTGAATATTTGTGGACCTTGAAACTGAAATAAACGTTCTGCAGAAATTTTCCAGCTTTCCTCGCCGTTAGCTCAGGTTTTATTGCGGTGCGACGCAGGGTTTTCATAACAAAGGGTGTGAGTACACCAACACACAGAGCAGCAGTGTTGTTGGTGAGCTTAAAGTGAATATACACCAGCGATGTAGTTGATCTGGAGGCAAGAAATGATTCATTAGAGGCATTTCTGCATTCCTCTTCTCCTTTCATTTGTCTTGGTGGCGGGTAAGGTTGCAGCCTGTTTCTGCCAACATGCAAATCAGGTTCAGCCCTCCCCTGGTCTGTCCGCCAGTTGCCAAAACCCCAGAAGAAGAAGAACTGGAGTTAAAATGGCAACAGTTTAGCTGCTGACAGCTGTTTGTGATGCACTAACCCTGATCAAGTTGTAGCAGGCTGGTAAATCTGGGAAGCCACATTGTTGCAGGGGAGTGAATGGATGGTGATTTTAAGTTTTTAAGCTTTAATTTACAAATCAGAAATAAAAAAACTGCTATAAACACAACTGAAACACACTTCTCTTACCTTTAAAGACCTTAAAGGAAGTCAGATTGCGAGCGGGTTTTTCCACAGACACCTCACTGACGTCGTTTCACTGTGGGAGGAGTAGAGATGTCAAATCCATCCTGCAGAGACGGTCGCATTTACAGCTTTACAACACGGGGGCGGGAATGCAACTCAAACCACCTCTGACGGTGTTCGTGTGTGAGCGCCTCTCTGACGCACTTACGCCCAACTTTCTGACTTGCTGCACCCAGCTAGTTCACCGAGGCCAGCCCGTCACGTGTGCTCTACGTGTTGTACGTTATAGTCTGACATCGCGGGCTCACGAGCGTAAAGACCTTAATCATAAACCCTCTGCAGGTGGGGAGTGTTGTTCTTGAGCCGCGATCACAATGGCAGGGAAACAGGAACAGCCTGGAAACGTGTTGACGGCCCGCCGCTCGAGCACGGAGCTTCTCAACAATGCGCACTTGACCCAGGTTTCCCACCATCCTCGCCCTAACGGCCACGGCGCGTCCGTGCATTTTGAATTTGTAAATAAAGCAGCAGCAGGCGCAGCAGATGTGTCTGCACATTAGAGTTGGAAGGATCGGTCTATTTACTGCCGTTACAGCTCATTTCAAGTCAGTCACTGTTTGTTTTGCTTTCTTAGATGTTTGTATTTACTGTTTTGCACGTTCTTAATGATATTACAGTGTGATGTGAGGTTGCAGGACAGAACAGGCTCTTTAAAAATAGGATTATTGAACTGCAACAGTTTGCATTAACGTGTTTAAACAGAGCAAAGTGTCAAAACTCTGGTGTTTTATGGACAAATGATGATAATATTTAGACTGAAGACAGATTAAGTGAAGTGTTGCTGTGTTGGTGGTGCTGTTCCCACACACACACACACACACACACACACACAAAAGAGACATTGTTTTAATGAAAAGAGATTCATTTGATATAATTGCTTCACGTGCGTCCACATGGCGACATTTAGGAGCTGTCGTTCTGTTCTCTCATTGGTCAGAAATGTTTCCACGGTTGCTCTGCGGTCGGCGCGTCAGGTAGACGTGCTTAAACAGCCTGTGTGCCTGTGTGAGAGCGCCCCAGCGCTCAGAGCTTGAGCCGGTCGCTTCAGATGGCTCGAGCGGAGATAAGCCTGCCGTAGCTGCTCTGTGCCCGCTTGTTTTGCCCCGCATTCGAATGCGGTTGTCGGGTTCGCATACGCGCAAATGCACAAATGCACCAAACAACTGGTGCAGACTTGATGCGAGTGCAGGCTAGAACACTTTAACTGGTGCATGTGAGACCAGGGCTTACCGAAGTGTTGCAGTCAGTGATTTGTGTCATCAGGTATTAGTTTGACTTTATCGTACTTACACTTTCAGCTGTTCGTTAAGCACACGGCGAACCTCCCTCGGCCTCTCAGAAACTAGGTTAATTTGTATTTTCATTGAGTGCTAATGTGCAGCAGCGTTCTGGTTTCTCACTGTGGCGGCGGAGGGATCCTTTTTAAGTGCTGCGTGTCAGCAACGCAAGGAGGGCCGAGGAGCGGCAGAGGGGTGAACTGAGGTGAAATGTAAACGAGGCTAGTCAGGAAGGATTAGCGTCCTGTGAGCGGCGTGGCCCTGCGGCGGCACCCGACGCCGTGACAATGGCGGGCTGCCCGTGGATTTGAAACATTCGTGTGTGCGCGCCTGTGGTTTTTGCGTGCACGTCTGAGATTTGCAGATTATTTTGTGCAGGCGCTGCAGCATAAACGTGGTTTTGCAGGCAGAGGACCTTGGCACCATCTTTTGTCATGTGTGCACAGTCGCCCTCCAGTCACTGTTGCGCTTCTTATTAAATGTCTTGTATTCTCTTACATTCTTTCTTAATTACAGTGCAGCGCTGGGTGTGTGTACTGTTCCTGTTGCCTGCATCTCTCTGTATACGTATAGACACGTAAACATGTTGTGGATCCTCTTCTGTCCTCAGCTGCCACTTGTGTTTTTATGAGTGAGACGCACTGTACCGAAAGCCAATTTGACCAGCGCTGCCGTGTGGCTAATAAACAAATTTACCTCATATACAAGCTTGTGTTTGTCAGCAGACGAAACAACGCGAAACACAAACCGCCGTCCGCGTCTAAACTTCGCCAAACACGACGCAAATGAAATAAATCAGCCTTACGCTCAGCCTCCGATCCCATTAATAGGTTTTAACTTCAGCGTTTGCCTTAATGGATCGTGCCGGAGCCCAGTTAACTATCCTCCGTACACGGTGTGTGCTTCGAGTGTTGCAGCGTTTCCTGTTGCCGTGGTAACGCGCCCGATGCAGCGGGAGAGAGATGCAGGCTCCAGACTTTGCAGATAAAGGGCAAGGCACAAGTCCGCTAATAGAGCCTTGATGAGGAATGTCAGGAACACACGGGGCAGAGGTATTAGGGAGGCTTTTCCATATAATACACTCAACAACAACATTACCAGCAAACTGCAGCGTTTAACGTTGTTACTGGGCGGAGACGGCTCCACCAGACGGGTTTGCCGCGCACAGGCTGCGCTGGAATCCACTGCAATGTTGCTCCGTTCATCCCTTACGGTTATGTTTTTATCTAAATGCAAAGTGAAATTGGAATATTATACATAATGCATGGGTCTAAATGAGTATTGGCATGTCGCCTACTTAAATATGTTTCTCTCAGCCCCTCAGGTGACACATCCGCCTGAATCCTCTGTAAATCTTCCTGAAGGTGCTGTGAGTCACCAACCTGATGTGAGAATAAGTTAAAAACAGACGATGGCTGCTGCAGGGACACTCTCCAAAAGAATCTTCTTAAACTGGTTCGTTGTTTACGCGGCAACATAACAGAAATACCCGTTTTTAAAGGAACTTGTTCACACGAGTGCTTGTTAGTCGCTGTGCTCCCTGAAGGGGTGGGCCCACTTTGTCCCCGAACTCACCTGGCACGGCTCCCGATAATAAAACAGTTATAATTACTGTATGACAGTAACAGCTGCTGCGTCAGAGCTGGTAAGTTTCACTCCAGGTTGTGTCCAGGAAGTGTTTGTGTTTTTCAGTCGTTTTTTCACAAACTGCAGCGTCGCCCGTTCTGATAAACAACGAACGAATGAGCCGTGGGCTTGTTTTGGTTTCCGCCTCACCCGCGTCTCCCTCCCTCCCTCCCTCCCTCCCTCTGCAGGTCAGTTGCAGCTGAAAATGAGTGCAGTAGGGGAAAACCCCCTGGACCCTGCCACGCCGGAGTCACGCAAGAGGAAGGGCTCGCCATGCGACACATCGGGGCAAAGGTAAGCGCGTCTCATCACGTCACCAGGCAGCGAGCTGCCGTGGGGATTAAACCCTTAACGCGTGGATCGAAGGAGCACAACCTGACGAACGCCGATGACAGGAGGTGCGGCGTGTGGGCATTTGGTCAACCGCTAACGCTCAGCTGGTCCGTCTGGTCGAGCTAGTTCCCCCGCGCACTTAAGTCGTGGTCGTGGGTTGCCGGGTTGCGGTTCCCGGCATAGTTCACGATGGAGTTCACGCGCGTTCTGGGGAGCGCATCAGCAATTAATCACTGAACAATGTACAATCAATGAAACAAACAAACACCAGGAAACGCCAATAATCATGCAGCTCCACTTGTCGTTTGGTCATGTTTACATTGAGTTTTGCAGATGGGATATCAGATGTTGTGCTGTTTTGATGATTAACCAGCAACATTCCCGCGTTTCGGCCTCTCACGTGTGAGGGTTTCCTGCTTTTCGCCACATCTTCGATTCAGTTCTGTGACATTCAGGACTAATCCGCTAATTAATGAATTAATCACTGATGTCGCCCACAGCTGATTACTCCTGATACCTGCAGCTCCGCGCCACGATCTGGCCTCATAAATAAAAGCTCAGTCGGTGGAGGGGGGGGGGCCTGTGGTTCACTCGTCACGCGTCGGCGCTGTGAGCGGAGCGGAGAGGCCTCGCTGAACGTTACAGCTCGTGTGTCTGCGCGGCGACTGAAGGAGAAGAAGAGGGAAAAGAAAACCCCGCCGCAGCCTCGACTCTGATTTAGGGTCGAGGTTAGATGCAGCTTTGGGTCAGGCTATTGTTAAGTGTGTGTGTGTGTGTGTGTGTGTGTGTGTGTGTGTGTGTGTGTGTGTGTGTGTGTGTGAGACTGATGTAAGCTGATGTAAGAGCCCAGCTAGCATTTCTACAGCGACTACGCGCAGCCACTGACCTGCGCATTCACACAGCAGCGACTCTCCCCCTCCCCTCCCCACCCCTCCCCTCCTCCCTCCCTCCCTCCCTCGGTCACCACGCCTGTGTGTTCTGGCTGGCCAATGCACTGACCTACTTTCTGCTGTTGTCGTCTCCCTCTCGCGCGCGCACACACACACTCGCACACACGCGCATATACACACATTCCTTTTTCCGTGTTTACCACATACCTTGCTGTAACTCGTCGGGTTGGAAGCATGTTATTGAAACGGGAGAGCGAAGCTGCGCTGGCGGCTGCGTGCCGAGCCCGGAGGGACCGGAGCCGCGGGCAGAGCCGAGGCCGCGTTCTGAAATACTTTGCGTCGACTTACGCCGACTTCGAGGTTTACGTTTTGCGGATGACAGGCAGCTGGGTGAGAAGCCTGAACCCAAACCGCAACAGTGTGACGTCGCCGATACTGATCCCAGGTCTGATAACTCAAACCACATTGTTGATAAAGAAGCGAGTTCGGTTTAATGCTCCGGTCATGAATTAAAGCAACGCTCACAGCTGCTGCTAATGATCATTATCATTATTTATTCATCTGCCGATTGTTTTCTGATTAATTCATTAAAATCTTTTGCTCTGCAGGAAGTTAATTAGCAACCAGTCAGACTAAAAAACGCACTGCGATCACGACAAACATGAGAATTCAACGTTTATCATTACGTCCGAGCAGCTGGAGCGTCTGCAGACGTACACACATCAGCATCTGCGTGTGACGGCTGATGAATAACAAACTAACTGCGGCAGAAGCACACTCAGAAACGCTCTTCTTGTTCCCAGAAAGTTTGTTTTTTTCAAGTATAATTAAAGGATGTTAAGTAACTATTAGTGGATATCGTTGAGTCATTAGCCTCTAAACTCTAGGAGCAACAGTTTAAAGCATACAGACGTATATATTTTAACATTTTAAGATAAAATTCACCTTTCAGAAGCTGTAACCAGTCATTTCTGCACACAAAATGCATCAAATATGCAAATAAATTGAATCAAATGCTAATTTTTTAACTTTTACTAAAGACATATCCTCTGATTCCACCCTAACCTCCCTCCATTCTCGCATCTTCCTCTGGGGAATTTCCCCCCTTATCTTTAATTTCTGTTTAATTAAGTGGAATATTTTCATTTTTACGATGATTTATTCGACTATTTGCGCTCTTCCATCTGTCGTGCGCTAATGACATTTAGGTGAAGAACAGACACACACAAACGACTGCGATTGACGCTTTAATTGTGGTGGGTTTTTTTGGTCGTTTAAAGCAAAACGAATGGTCTCACATGAGCTGGAACAGAGGAAGATGTCCCACAGCGGTAAAGTCTGCACAGCCGAGCTCGTTATCCTATGTTTACTTCCTGAAATCGGGAGTTTCGCGCTCAGGAAGTTGAAGTGTGTTTGCTGCTTCTCTCTGTTTTAGATCATAATAAACAGAGCATCTCTGGATTTTAAACTGTTTTGTAGATTTAAAAGTGTTTTAAGTGCGTTTCTGTGCTTGAATCTCATGGTCGTCCACAAACCTGCAGCCTGGAGAAGCGGAGACGGGAGCTGGAGTGTCGCTACATCGAGGAGTTGGCGGAGCTGCTGTCGTCCAACATGGGCGACATCGCCAGTCTCAGCGTCAAGCCCGACAAGTGCCACATCCTCAAGAGCACCGTGGACCAAATCCAGCAGATGAAACGGCGTGAGCAGGGTGAGGGGGGGGGGGGGGGGGCGCACACACACGCGCAGGACTGATGTGCGAGAGGCGTAGCCGCACACGAGCCTCAGTCTGTGGTGTTTTGTCACATTTCCGTCTGCAGATTTCACTCAGACTCTAAATCCGCATCGTTTAATGATGGAAGAGCATGAGCCCAGCTCTCGCCTCTGTCAGGGACACACATTCGCATCTTGTTTTCCTCATATTCAAGTCATTTCTCTTCAAAGTTGAGTAAATTCACCAAAACAAAAGCCTGTAACAGTGCTTAATGGGCTCTCTGCGGATTTTACAGTTTTAGAACCGATCGAAATTCATAAAAACTCAATTCTTTAGATCTTTCTTTTGGTTTTAACCGAAGGACTTTATGTTTTTAGGCTCATGCGTGTGAAATGTGTTGCTTCTCCTCCTTTCGAGCAGAGAAAGCAGCTCTTCTGTCTCCGGATGACGAGGTGCAGAAGAGCGACATCTCCTCCAGTAGCCAGGGGCTGGTGGAGAAGGAGGCGCTGGGGCCCATGCTGCTAGAGGTGAGCGGCGCGCACACACACACACACACACACACACACACACACACACAGCGCGTCCTCTCCGTCTCCGCTCCCGGTCTGAGCGCACGATCTGACCTTCTGCTCCTCCTCCTGCTCTTTCAGGCCCTCGATGGGTTTTTCTTCGTCGTCAACCGGGAGGGCCGCATCGTCTTCGTGTCGGAGAACGTGACGAGTTACCTTGGATACGCCCAGGAGGAGCTGATGACCTCGAGCGTCTACAGCATCCTCCACGTGGGAGACCACAACGAATTTGTTCGCAATCTGCTGCCCAAAAGCCTGGGTGAGTGGGTTTCGACTGAGAAAACTGACCGTGTGCTCATACTCTGGACCGATGCTTTATATCCCGGATTTAAGATGCCAATAGTTATTATTTTTTAAAAGATGTTTGGTAATTGCGTTTTCAGTATCCTCAGACTTTGACAGTTTTCTTGCCAGTGAAACCCATTAAGGAGGCCATAAAAGCCAGGAGATGGTTTTTGGCTGAAAAATCAGTTTACAGTCCGTAACGCGGACGATTAACTTGATTTATTGATGGAAAATATTGTAGCTGAAGCAGATTTGAAGAGTTAAAACTGTGTTGATTTCAGATTTCAATAGCCCGTCGTGCTACCTTTGCGCGCAGCTGCACAGATTCGCTTCAGTTTCAAGTGTTTTCCGCCAATAAATCGAGTTAATCGTCTGTATTAAGGACTCTGCGCTGTTTCCTTACAGCCAGCGCCTCCATCATCGGCACGGAAACTGTCAGATTTGAATCTGGCGAGAGGAAATTTCAAGAAATTTCAAATCGGCACAGTTTTTTTTGTTGTTTTTTTTTTTTTTTTAAAGCGCTCCGACGCAAAAGCTGCAAAATGTGCGAGGGAGAGTAAAGAGGGAGGAAGCAGCGAAGTGTGTGTGGGTGAGTTTGGGAGAGTGAAACAATGACTTTCTGCACTGATGTTGTTTTAATTTTTAGCCACAGCCTTGAGAAGGAGATTATAATGAAAGTGGAAGTGGAGGGGGGGGCGGAGGGGCGGAGGGGGTCACGTAAGGACAAAATACAGCCGAGCGCGGTTGTTGTCGACAAGGTTGAACTGTTGGTTTTCTTTTTTTTGGGGTTGATCTTTAATCCCTTTTATTTCTGCGCCAGTCTCTACAGCTCTCCTCTCTCCTTGGAAACAGAGATCCTCAAAACCCCGCCCTCATTCAGAAACCAAAGCAAATCCACATCCAAACGAACGCCGCCACAACGCCGGAGTTCATCTCTGGCGTGGCGCTTTGTCCTCGGACTGTTAGAACAGTCGCGCGAAACGTGGAAAAATCGGGAAATCAGGCGCGCGCCTCGCAAGAGCGACGCATGGGATGAGTCTGGGTCCTGCAGGGCTGCACGCGCGCTTTCTTTGTCTGGCTTTAATCAAAGATGCGCTGTGAGAGTGTCGAGTTATCTGTAAGAGCTGCAGCTTCTCCCCCGCGCTCGGTATTGATTGTTTGGCAGCGTAATGGGATGCAGCGGGTGACACACGGCGCACGTTAACGGCTGAACGGTTTATGTGCAAAGGTGTGGCGTAGCGTCGGTTTAGCAGCTGAAGTAGCTTCAAGCTGGCCAGCTTTTCTGTTTATGTGTCGTATTCATCACTAAAAACAAAACGTTTCTGTCCTCTAGGCCCAAATATGTGTTTGTTTATTTATTTATCCAGAAAATATTGAATTTTACTTTCCGTAAGTCTCCTCTTCTGCCTCTCTTCTTGCTTTCTCCCTCCTCTCTTCTTCTTCCCTCTTTATCCTGCTCCTCCTCTTCTTCTTCTCTTTGTTTGTCTTTCCTGCCTTCTCTCTTCTCCCTCCTCCTCCTCCTGCAGCCCTGCAGTTTGTTTAGTAGTTTTCTAACCCGCAGCGACTTGCGGACACTAGTTACTCAGTGAGCGGCGTTAAACCGTTCTCAGGAATGCGTGTTGCGTCTCCCATTCGCTCGTGCACACGTAACAAACCAAACAGCGTCCTGCTTATAATAACAAACCCCCCACGGCGGCGGCTTTGCCTTTTTTATGCGAACAACAACATAAATTGTTTAAATGTGTTTGTTTTCTTTCCCGTTCGCGCAGTAAACGGTGTGCCGTGGCCGCAGGAACCCGGCCGGAGGAACAGCCACACCTTTAACTGTCGCATGCTGAAGCGGCCGCCCGACGAGGTGGATTCAGAAAATCCCGAAGCGCGGCAGCAGTACGAGATCATGCAGTGTTTCACCGTGTCCCAGCCACGGACCATGCAGGAGGAGGGAGAGGGTACGTAGCACACACACACTCACACACACAGGCTGCAGACGTGTCCTACACTCAGTCTGTTGTCAAAGCCAATGTCAGTGCTTACGTTCTTATTATTTTGCCAAACCCTGCATGACTGAGCGAAAAGCAGGAGCTGAGACCTCCGCGTGCAACCGCCTCGCGCCTCTAAATCGGGCTTATCAGACAGCTCAGGTGGTTGACGGATGCGCCGGCGGTTCACAGTTTGAAAAGGCGATGGCGTTTTCGTTTTTATGGAAGATTAAAACATAGAATAAAGTGTAGTCTTTGGTTTCATCCACCCCACGCTGTGCGGAGGCAAACCAACTATAGCTGCTGTGACAGATCGAGCAGGAGCCCGTGTCGCAGCGGCCTCGTCAAAATCACGTTTTCTCGGGGCGGCCGGCTCTGCTGTTTTCAGGCTTTTTTGATAAAAAGCGGCGTTTGCGGATCGTAGAAACCTCGTGTTTCGCTCGATGTTCGCATTTTGTCTGATTTTTCTTTTGTTTGTTTGGGTTTGCCTTTTTGTCTCTGGCTTACAGTACCACTCAAACACACACACGCACACACACGCACACACACACACACACACACACACGAAACCTCACCGCTCGTCTCCTTTCCTTCGTCAGACCTGCAGAGCTGCCTGATCTGTATTGCCTGTCGGATACCTCGCGCCCAGCCGTTCAGCACTGAGTCTTTCATCACGAAGCAGGACCCCACAGGTAACACACACACACACACACACACACTCACACAGGTACACTAGCCAAGTTGTCGGTCTTTGTTAGAGCAGAGTCGCCTCACGCAGTCGTTTTAATTTTGTTTTATTAACGCGATGCGTTTAAATCCTGGACCTTTCAAAACTTTTTGAGAATTAAGGAGCGTTTTTAGGAACCGCTCCAACTTTTAAAAATCGTTCACGGGGGTCACGGTGTGACGGCAGCTGCTGAAATCTGTGTAGACTGATTTTGTTTTTGTGTGTGTGTGCGCGCGCTGCTCCGCTCCAGGGAAGATCATCTCCATAGAAACGAGCGCTTTGCGGGCGACAGGCCGGCCTGGCTGGGAGGACCTGGTCAGGAAGTGCATCTACGCTTTCTTTCAGCCGCAGGGCAAAGAGCCCTCCCACGCCAAGAAGCTGCTGCATGAGGGTGAGTAGCCGCGATCGATTGTTCGCCGACACGCGCTCTCTGCCATGGTTACCAGGGTTTCAGCTCCACTCTGATACCGTCATAAGAGGCTCGATTGGTAATAAATAAGTTTTCATACTTGCAGAAGATTTGAGTTAACGAACCGTGCATGTAGCTTTATTGAGTATAAACTGCAGAAAAGACCGTAATGGGGGATGAGATCAGACAGAGCTGCCAGTCTAGAGCCGCAGCTGTCAATTAATTGATTGATCGGCCTATCAAGTGTCAGGAAGCGGCTAAAAGTTGTCCAGTTTCCTAGAGTCCAGCGTGACCTTTTCAGGTTGTTTTACTTTTTAAACCAACTTACCAAAACACAAAGACAGGAGCCATCAAATGCTGGACGTTTGGCTTGAAATGCACCGAACTGATCACATGAACATTAGTCTGTTGTTAACCGACTGTTAGATGAGTTGATTTGTGGCAGTTGCAGTCCACCCAGTGAAAGACAGTCCAACCAAATCTCGATCTTCTGCACCCTAAAGTCTTAAAGGATGGACGCAGAGTTGATATTAAAGTCCTGTGTTCCAGGCAAAACCTGAAAATATCATTACAGATGATCAAAGTTAATCCATCCGAAGCATCGGGGGCTCGCG
Organism: Datnioides undecimradiatus; assembly: GCA_008933995.1. Lineage (NCBI taxonomy): Eukaryota > Metazoa > Chordata > Actinopteri > Lobotiformes > Datnioididae > Datnioides > Datnioides undecimradiatus. The sequence goes on from WARS01000046.1 coordinate 852,669, forward strand.
TCTGTCAGCTGTTTCCCAGTGCAAACCCTCGTTTTGACCTCAGTCCTTGTCCTGCTTTAACCCACATGCAGTGAGTAAACCCATGCAGGTCACGGGACGAAGGGAAGAACCCCTCGACGCGTCGCTCGCACCTCGGGGGGAGCCCGAGCTCTTTACAGCGGGAAAACATCCGTGAAACGAAAAAGTCCAGAGAGCAAACAAGAGCTGAGACCAAAGTCTAAACCCTGTTTTTGTCCTTCTCTCTTGCCCTGTGTGTGTGTGTGTGTGTGTGTGTGTGTGTGCGTGCGTGCGTGCGTGCGTGTGTGTTCCCAGCAGTGATGACCCACGGCACAGCCATCAGCCCGCTGTACCATTTCACATTAAGCGACGGCACCCCGCTCAGCGCTCAGACCCGCTGCAAGTTCTGCTGCCCCCCCAACCCTGACGTTCAGCCCTTCATCATGGGCATTCACACTATTGACAGGTACCGCGTTGGACGCTCGAGCACGCCAGTGCGCAGATTTCTTTGTGTTTCCACTGCTGCATCAGGACAGCAAACAGTTGGAGGTACCAGTTAGATCCCCACCCAGCGGTGCAAAACACATGTAAACTGGGGATTAACTGCCAAATGTAACCGTGTGGGTCACAGCCCGGCATTATAACGAAGTTTGGGGCTGCGCTAACCACTTAGCTTCACGTTAGCTAGCTGCTCTTCAGCGTAGCGTCCCCGAGTTTTAATTGGAAGTTTAAATGAACTCTGCCTTCCCTCAGAGGCTCCTGAGAACCATAAATCACAAAGCCCTTGCTGTCACGCCAACAGGTGCCTCTTTTATTGTTTTTCGACTGCAGTTGGCTGAGAGGAGCAAACTTTTTGGCCAAAGGCGACGAGCTTATCAGTAATTTCGTTAGCGGAAGAACAGGCGGCGCTGAAACCTTTTTACCTCCGATTTCTTGGTGTTCTGAGAAAATAAGTGCGTTGTTATCTCGTTTGGGGTTCAGGCCGACAGCCGAAAGTTCTTTATTTCGAGTATAAATGGAAAACAAAGCTGTATTTCACTCCGTTCAATCAGATCTGTGGCTCAAAACCGCGATACAGTCTGAAGCAAGAGTATTTTAAACTGTATGCACCCCTAATTGTCTAGATAAATCCTAGTATGTGCACGGCGGCGGAGTACGGAGTATCCTTCTGTTACCCTGGGTGCACAAGCTGGAGTCACTCTGATAGAAACCAGGGTGCTGTGACATGAAGGTTCGAAGGTGCATCGCCGGCTTAAGTTTTAAATTGAAGGAAAACTGAAAACTGGATGATAAATCATTTGATGTTAAATAAATGATATTAAACGCAGCTGAAGACTGAACTCAGCCTAAACCTCGACCGTCGTCTCCTCAGGTTACAGCTTACCTTTTCCTCTTTCCTCCCAGGGAACACAACACTGCTAGCTCTCAGGAAAACACTAACCCCAGCCTTCCACCCAGCGTTGGCAGCCTTGCCCAGACTCCTTCTCGCTCCCCTTCCCTTCTCCCCGGCAGCAACTGGACCCAAGGCTCGGGCCCCGCCGCCTCGGGCCTCCACCCAAACAACAGCAACGCCTCCTCCCACGGACATAACCCAGCCACACCCGCAGGCTACCTGACGCCCAATCGGACCTGTTCCCAGCAGGTCAACAGCCCCACTCCTTTGAGCAGCCCACTCACAGCCACCCCTACCTCTTTTATGTCGCCCAGGATGCCACGGGCCAGTCCTGGGTTAGGGGGAAGCCCTCGGGTACCGGGGAACCCCTTCTCTCCTTCCACACCAGGCCTCCATTCCCCAGCCGGGGCGCTAAGCAGCGGAGGCAGCCTCAACCGGCAGCAGTCTGGTGGTGACAGCAGTAGTGGCGCCAGCAGTGGGTCAACGGGATCCTTCTCCCTGTCCTCTCCTGTCCCTCAGAGACATGCCAGTACGCCCACCGGCTCCTCTACACGGCCCCCATCGGCAAAACCCCCAGAGGGAGGCGAAGGAGGGGGAGAGGACTCTGTTAAAGCCCCCCTTCCTTCTGCCTCACAGCTGGGTAACCCCAGACCCAATCAGCTCCTGGACAGCAACGGGACAGGAGGTGAATCCAACAACAACAGCATCCACTGCACCTCGTCACCTCATCCTCCAAACCCTCCCCCCGCCCCCCAGTGCCCGGCCTCACACAGCACTCTCACAGAGCGACACAAGATCCTGCACCGGCTGCTCCAGGACAGCAGCCCCAACGACGCCTCCACCGCCGCTGAGGACGGCATAAACAAAAACCAAGTAGAGATCAAGAAGGAGCCGCCCGCCAGCCCGGCGCTGACCACGCCCGCTCCCAAGTCCAGCTCCAGAGAGCCACAGGACCATCAGCTGCTGCGATTTCTCCTGGATACGGATGAAAAGGTGACCGTTAAGCACGCCCTGCATGTCAGGTTGTGCCTTGTTTCGGTTTATATTGGTCTCATTTGTAATGCTTGGATCGAAATTGCACCATCTGAAATGAACAAATAGCGATTATTAGCTAATTAGCTACATCCCTGCTAAATAGTACATCAGCGTTAGCGTCTACTCTGTCAAATCCACATCATTTGTCGTCGCGACGCCATGAAAACACTAAAACATTTGTTTTTGAAGGACTTGGGGGACCTGCCGCCTCCCTCCGCCCTCAGCCTGCAGACGGTCAGGGTGAAGGTGGAGAAGAGGGCCAGCATGGAGGGAGCGTCCTGCCCGGGCTCTGCCGTCGCAGCGGGAGTCGCGTCCAAACCCGGGGGGGTCTCCAGCAGCTCCGCCTGCATCAGCCCCAAGTCGAGCCCCGTCGCAGAGAGCCGGAGAGACAGCCGCAGGGACAGCCGCGACTCCACGGTACAGTTACCAACAGAAAACCAGAAATCACGTGAATTTGACTTGTTGCGTTTGTTTTTGTGAGTGAGTTTTAAAGCTTCACCGACTGACCAGCACCAGCAAGTCTCGTGCTAATCAGACGCGCCCAGCGATTGGTCGTCAACTGCGGTGACCCGACGATTGAAAAGTGCTTCGGACGCACGCGGGCGCTGCGTGGGAAAGATGGCGCCGCAGTTAAGCAGTGGAATTTTCCTGCGCCGAGTCCCGCTCCTGCGTCGGCGGCTCCCTGACAGCCGTTGTAAATTATGTTGAATGTTTATTTTCTTGGACTTTGTCTCCGCTGTCGGCTCGGCTACCAGCTGCAGCCTTTGAAGCTCGCTGGCCTTTGACCTTTTGTCTCTCCCCATCTCTCTGTCACTGATCCTCTGCCCCCCCCCTCCTCCCTCCGCTGCCACCCGTTATTCTTAAATTCTTCGCTCTTTCACGCCATTACGCCGCTCATTCGCCTCGTCCTCCTCGTTTTTTTTAACCCCCCTTGTATTTATTTCTGCTTTTTCCTCTCCCGCCCTCAGATGTCTGGTGGCCCTGTTGACATGGACCCTCTCACCCAGCTGCTGCCTGGCCTGAGAGGCCCAAGTGGGGCCAAACAGGGCAGTGAGGATCCAACAACCCCTGGAGGAGGCCCCCAACTCCAGTCTCCAGCCCCCCAGCCCCCAGCTCAGCTCCAGTCCCCCGTGCCTCAGCTCCAGTCCCCCCTGTCCCAGCCCCAGTCCCTTCCTCACTTGCAGTCGCCGTCACCCCAGCTCCACTCCCCTTCCCCCCAGCTCAAACTGCAGTCGCCCACTCAGCTCCAGCCCGGCGAGGCCAGCACTCCCCGCAACGTAAATGTGAAGAGAGAGCCTCCCGGCACTCCCAACAGAGGTACAGTTTCAACTTAGCAGGGGGGTGGGGGTGGGTCACATAGAGGAGGGGGGAGTTACACATAATGTGCTACCTGTGGACTGAGCCCAGCTGCTGAGTGTTGGCTGATTCCCTTAAATCTGTTTTCACAGTTTTCATGTCATAAAATTACAAAATGGTGTTTTTTCTCAGAGTTTTTAATGATAACTGATTGATTTTAAGGTATTATTATTATTATTATTATTGGTAGTATTAATAGTATTAATAGTATTAAGCGTAGTGGTATGACCCAGGCATGTCTGTTTGTTTATTCATTCATTCGCCTACACACTGTTAGCCTGCACGCCCCCTACTGGCTGTCAGGCAGCGCCGCGGTGTCGACACTCAGGACAGGGAACCAGATGAGTTTACTGCAGCGCTGCAGAGCAGTGCAGAGCGTCGTGCATCTGTCTCAGAGCTGGAGTAGCGGGGTCTTTGCGTCGGTTTTGCTCACTTTCCCGTGCGCCTGCGTTCGCTCCCCAGGGCTCGGTGACGGCGGCCCGCCCTCCGGCTGCAGCCTCCAGAGTCAGTCGTCCTTCGATTTCTGCAGCCCGCCCACTCCAAGCCAGACACAGGCTCAGGGACAGGGAGACCCCTTCCAGACCCCCAAAGACAGCAGTCCCTTCCCAGAGGCGGATGTTATCAACCCGTTCAGTTCAAGCACTGGTAAACAAGAAAACACAACGTGATCGCACCAGAAACATCACACGACAGCTGCGGGAACCCTGCTAGCCTGTAACCTAACACTGACTCTGGCAGCGGAGCTTTGTTGCGCTGACCTCTGTAGGCTGAACGTTTCCATACACCTGCATAAATGACCACACTCAGCATCAGCGCCGGGTGTGTTCTGTTACATAAATTACCCCAGAAGTCGTACGTCTTCGCGCCGTGAGCAGCGCGGCGCTTGAAGCAGCAGTGCTGAAAGGTGCTGCGTAGCACACACGTTACATTTGAGTCCAGGTTCGGTTTAATTACACTCCTGGGGTGTTAATTTGGGGGTTTTCCCGCCTTTAAAACGGCGCCGAAATCTGTTTCAGGCCTAACCAAGATGGATGTGGGAGACTCCCAGTTCCAGCCTCTGGCTCTGTCCGACACCTTGTCCTTTGATGGTCTTGGAACGCCTTTACAAGCTCCCTTGGCATCACCGCAAGAGTGAGTACAAGCATCCCTGTGCTCCCAGGACCCAATTTACTGACGGGGTAGCTCTGTTAATGTTGTCTATAGTGGGTTTATCACCTGCAGTGGATGACCCCGGACCCAACGCCCTGCTCTGATCTTAACACTCTGTGTGTTCGTGTGTGTGTGTGTGTTGAGCAGGCAGTGTGTGCCCTGTACGCTGGATGAAGTGCTGGGTCCTCCCACAACACCTGAAGGGCGAAACGATGAGAAAGCCCTGCTGGAGCAGCTCGTCTCCTTCCTCAGCGGGACCGATGAGAGCGAACTGGCCGAGCTGGATAAGGCCCTGGGTATCGACAAACTGGTACAGGTCAGTGTGCGAGACAGCGTGTCGTCATTAGAGACGACAAACGAAGCAGCTGCTCGGCCTGAACGTCTGGCAGCCTCTGACGGCCTCCGAGCTGGATTTGGAAAACTGTGTTTGAGTAAAACAGGAAGTGTTGCTGCTGTCGTTGTAGCTTCAGACTGAAGCCTGTTGACGGGCTGCCACTTGCTCGTTTGCTTCATTTAGATCATTTGCATCTTTAATATCTGCCTGTCCTGTTTCTGTCTGCCTTCATTCAGGGCGGCTGTTTTGAACCTTTGCCCCAAAACTTCCCGACCCAGCAACCCACTGCCAGCCCAGTTTCCATGGACCCCAAACTGCCCACCTACCCTTCCCAGTTTACACCAGCTTCACAAGCTCAGTTTCCTCCAGAGCTGGCCATGGTGGGGCCACAGGGTCCGGGCTTCGGAGCCCCCCGAGGGGCTTTCCCCGGTGGGACGGCGGGCATGGGGTTGAGGCCGGGCATGGCGCGTCCACAGGTGATGGGCACCCAGCTCCGGCTGCCACCCAACCAACTGCGCCTGCAGCTGCAGCAGAGGCTGCAGGGCCCACAGCAGGTGAGGCTGCAGAGGCGGTGGCTGCAGCGGAAGACGCTGCTGCTCGTGACGCTCTGCGTGCAGTCGCAGCTGCGCAGTGTGAAGTCAGCTCAGCGGCGTTATTAGGTGTAATGTATTCGCGCCGTCCTGAGGCTGCAGGAGCGGCAGAGAAGCACGGTCCCAGTTATTCTCACACTCCCTGTGCTGACGGTGGTGTTTTCATGTACTATACACACTTTACTCACAGCTCCTGACTGTGAAACGAGGTGTAATGAGGAGCACAATCGTAGTTTTCTGAATCCTTCGACGTCGTAATGAGTCTTCTGATTACACTTTTTCCTAATACTGTTCTTAAAGCAGCTCCTCTCAGTCTTTTTTATAGGTATTATTCCTAAATCCTGTCTTCCCTCCGCCCTCTCGCCGTCCTCACCTGTCTGACTGCTTGTTTTCACCCTCTGCCTCAGCTCCAGAGCAGGATGGCGGGCATGAATCCGTTTCCTGGAGGAGCCCAGCATGTGAACATCGGGATTCGTCAGGGGGTTCAGCAGCCTCAGATGCCCTCACAAGTGAGTCACGGTGGCAGCCGCTGCAGCCAGGCGCGCCCCCCCTCCCTCCCCGACCACCCACTGATGTTGTTCCACACAGAGAAACCAACATAATTTGTTTACATACATTTAACTACTTTGTTTGACCTGCACACTTGGAGCTGCTGTAATCAATATTTCCGTATTCACGCCGGATCAGACGTGCGGGGTTGCTCTTCGCGTTGAACCCGGGGATAATTGCCGGCTTCCTCCTCTCAGCGTCTTCCAGCTCGGTCTGAGACCAGGAGCCGGCTAATGTTTGATTAGCTTGCGAGCTGCTTCGCTCGGCAACACTCGTAGTTCTCCGTGGTAACAGCAGGCGCAGGTTAGTCACAGGTAACATTATCACTTTAACATAGATTTATTTGACAGCGTTCGGCTGTCGCGCAGGGTGATTACTCGGTTTGGAACGAGCATCGCTTGAGACGACGACAGAATGACACGACTGCCGCGCTGCGTTAGCCATTTGCTTGCATTACATCACTTCCTTGTTGCATCTGTCCTTGTAACTGCTAAATGGGTCTGGCGCTGACAGCTGGGTGCTATGTTGAGACCGTAAAAAGTGCGGATTTGTCTTTCTGCGTGACCCTGTACGAGCGAACCCCTTGGATAACAGCCTCTCCTCTGTGTCCCAGCAGCCTCCTCTGAATGCCCAGATGTTGGCCCAGCGTCAGAGGGAACTCTACAGCATCCAGCACCGCCAGCGCCAGCTTTTCCAGCAGAAGGTCATGCTGATGAGACAGAACATGGCGGGCGCTCCGGCCGGGGCCGTGGGGTCCGTCGGAACTGCCAGGGTCCCCAAAGGTCCCCCGACCACGCCTCAGCAGCAGCAGCAGCAGCAGCAGTTCAACTTCCCAACAGGGTACAACCCGATGACGGGAAAACCCCCTACCTCACCGAGTCACTTCAGCGCCATGAGCGGGGGCGCGATGGACAACAAGCTGTCCGTCAGAGTTCCCCTGAATAACCAGACGCTGATGGGCGGCGTGCAGGGCCAGTTCAGCAGCACCGTGAACTCCTCGTTGCAGCAGGGCCTGTTTCAGCAGTTTGGAGGGGCAGGTGAGCGTTAGTGACCTGCAGGTTATTACAGATAAATACACTCATAATTAGAATTAATTAGTGTCTAGTTACTAGTTAGTAATTGTAAAACCCCCCCAGTGATCCTACAGTAGCAGAAAAACCAAAGGCAAAGACACAACGATTATACAAAAAGCAGAAAAGAAGCAGAGAAACCGTCTCGGATGACGTCTCCGTTTTCACTTTTCCTGTCTCAAAGCCATGGTCCAGCAAGACCCAGCGTTCCCTCCTGAGATGAGCCCCACCAGCCCGTTGCTGTCACCTCAAAACCCCACCTCCCAGAGTCCCCTGCTTCAGCAAGCCCCACCTCCTGGCTACCAGTCACCAGACATGAAGAGCTGGCAACAGACGGGCATGGGCGGCAACAGGTGAGGAGGCGAAACAGTGTCGCACACAGGCGTCCAAACAGGTCCTTGAAACCTTTAAAAGTTTGTGAATTTGGGGAATAAAATCCAGCCCTTCAAGGTTTTTGAATGCCACAGACAAAGGTCATTGAAAGTGCTTGAATTAATATATTTTGCTCTGTAATAGAGACCACATCTTCCATCGGTGTGTTCGCACATTCGAGCCTGCCTCTCTTTAAGTGTTGTCAGTGTTTTAACAGAACAGTAATTAATTGGCTTTTATCCATGTTTTGAACGACATCGCGTTTGGTCCTTGAATTTGAGGAGATTCGGCCAGGAAAGTCCTTGAAGAGTCATTGAATCTGACAAATGTGTAAACAAAATGAGACCCACTCGCGCGACCTCAGTGTAACGTCTGACTGTGTCTGTGCCCCGCAGCCTGTTCAGTCAGTCAGGACAGGGTGCAGGGCAGGCCTTTGGCCAGCAGGGGGTTTACAACAACATGGCCATCACCGTCTCCATGGCCGGAGGCTCGGGAGGCGTCGGCTCGTTACCGCCCATGGGACAGCCGGTTGGCATGAGCAACAGTAACCTCAGCAACGTGGGTTCAGTGTGCAGCGACCAGCAGGTTCGTGACTTTGAGCCTCGGTTCATGTTCTCTGTCTGCTTGCCCTCCTGCCATCTAATGACTTTCTGTTTTATTTCATGTATTCTTATATATTTGCTGATGTTGTTGTGCAGAAAGTTGGAAATGTCATCGCCGTGGTGGCGTTTGACCTGCGAGGGAGAGAGTGCATTATAGAAATTCTGAATATGATGAACGTTTGAGGAGAAGTTGTGTTTTTACTTTCAAACAAATCTCAAACAGGTCTGAAACGTTCGATGCCACGTGTTTGTATCTGTATCCAGGTGCAGCAGGTCCAGGTCTTTGCGGACGTCCAGTGTACGGTGAACCTGGTTGGCAGCGACTCCTACCTGAACCAGGGCTCCATCGGAGCCGCGGCCTCCCAGAAGGGCCCCGGGCCGCAGGGCTCCCAGAACAACCAGGCCCAGCAGAAGAGCCTCCTCCAGCAGCTGCTCACCGAGTGACGACCCCACCCCTTCAGCTCTCCTGCTCCCTCTACTCCTCACTTCTATGCCTCCTCCTCGGAGGTCGGTGCACCAGACCCATTGCTGTCTCTGTCTCACCTTTAGGATGGATGGAAGGAAGGATGGATGTGTGGACGGCCGGCCGCAGAGGTTTGGCTGCCGGTGGAGCTGCGCGGCCGGGCCACTTCTGCGCGGGTGGGGTTGGGTGGGGTGGGGATCCGGGGCTGGTTGTCTTACCGCCCAGTACTTACAGAAAAGACTCAAGTCAGAAGGAGCAGCAGTGTATTTAAACCTGCCTGTCTAATCTGTCTGACAACCTGTCTGTCTGCCTCAGCCTATTAAAGGCAGTGTTGTCTTGCTGCTCATTCCTCGGTGACCTACTTCCTGCTTCCTGACCCAAGAAAACAACTGCGACGTCATTGTAGATTTGCCAAGTTGTCGTCACTGTCAAATCAGGGCCGGCCTCTTTTTTTTGTTGTTGTTTGTTTGTTTGTTTGTTTTCTTCTGATCGGACGGTTTCAGTCGGGCCGTCGCAGCAGCAGCAGCAGCAGCAGCAGCAGTGCATCTTGGGAGCATGAGTTGCAGCACACAGCTGAGCTCAGCATTTTTTATTTTTTTTTTAAAGTGTGGGAGCATCCCACACAGCAGCACCTCTGGCTTTTTATTTTTTTGTCTGTCTGTTTGTTTGTTTGTTTGTTTGTTTTTCCTCTACCTGTCTCTCAGCGATGTGGGAATGTTAAGGTTTCAGACCTCTGTGGCATTGTGGGATAGAAGCTCAGTATCAGCTGGTTCTGTGACTGTCTCTCTCTATCAGCTACAGTGCCTGGTGGAAGTTTGAGTTTTCCCGAGCTCTGCTTCTTCTTCTTCTTCTTCTTCTTCTTCTTCTACATATTATTCGATGACGTCTTCTCTTTTATTATTTTATTTTTCTTTTTATTTTTTTTTGTTTAAAATCTTCTGCTCTCACCGTCATCATCATCATCATCATCATCATCATCAACATCTTCACGATCATCAGAACAAGCTTTGACAACAGCCAGGATGGATGGATGGATGGATGGATGGACTGATAGATGGATGGATGGATGGGAGACAGACGGGATGCTGCTCAGTTTGGAACTTACGTGTCTCTCTCCCCTGGGAGGAGGTTTTATTTTTATTTTTATTTTCAAAGTATAAAAAAAAAAAAGACTGTTATGATTATTTAACTGTCTGTCCGTCACATTTTACCCCTCACCTCAGCAGCTGTGAATACAGAGCCCGGTCGGGTTCTTCCTCTCTCTCGCTCTCTTTCTGTCTCTCTCTCTCTCTCTCTGTATCTCTCATGTTATCTCTCGGCCTATCAGTGTTGTTTGCCATGTGCACCGTGCAGGCGGGTAGTATTGTACAGTACAGAAGGACAAAGACTTGGGGGATGAGCTCACTCTTCTCTTGTAACTGCTTTCCTTTAAAAAAAAAGAAAGATGTGTAATTAATTGACTCAGAACGGCAAAACTATGTACAGCGTGATTCGATCCAGGTTTCCTTTTAATTTTACTTTAAAAAGTCTAACGGCGTCCGCTCACGTTTGGGTTTTCTTCTCCTGTAATTTGAGATGGCCTGTTTCGGCGGTGGCGGCGCCACGTGTTGCAGTCGGACGAGGACGTTGTTCCGTCTTCTGAAATGTGAGAAAAGAAATTTACGGCAATTTGATTTATTTATTTTTTTTATTTTATTTTATTTTAAATACAGCCATTGATCTCGCTCCCGTTGGCGTCCGATCCAAGCGCCACAAGAGGCCACACGTTCTTAAAAAGAAGAAGAAGAAGAAAAGAAAATACTGGGTCTGAGTGCTTCGCCTTCTCCTGCGGTTACCAGGGAGCTCGTCGGCCATCTTTTCTCGCTTTCTCCTCTTCTTTTTTTTTTTTTTTTTCCTTGTGTGTGTACGAAACTTTCAAGAAAACCTTTTTCAGACAGTACACGTGTTTGTAACCATTGTATTAAAACAAAGAAAAGCAGAGTAACACCTTTTTTTTAAAAAAATAAAATAAAATCGCGCCCTTTGCTGGGATCGCGTGACCTCCGCCGACGCTAACGGTACCGAGCCGCATCGGCGCCGCGCTCGCAGCAAACGACGCAGTCCTTTTTGGGGGGGGTTGTTCCTATATAATGACATTTAAAGTAGTCATAGACGTTCCTAACAAAGATGTGATGGATCCATTCATTTAAAGCTGAAACTGGATCAGAGCAGGACGGGCTGAGTCACAAAAACCCGACATGTCTGTGTTCCTGCCTCCTGCAGACCTGGCTCATCAGTGTTACACCCCCCCCCCCTTTCTTTGAGGTTTTTGGTTCCCACTCCACTCCACTGGCGACACACAAACACAAACAGACCCGCGCACGCACGCATATACGGTTTTCTGTTGACTACTGTTGCTCAGTCGGACACTGTGTCTCTCAGCGATAACAGACCTCTCTCCACGAAAAGAAACGACTGTTTTGTGTTTTTTAAATCTAACTCACGCAGAGAAGATGTGCTACTCGTGGCCCGGCAGGAGTTTAGGAAAGAGAATAAACCCCCCACACAATCTTTACATCCGGCAGACATCAACGTTTGGGCCCAGTCTGAATACCCCCGAAGGTCACATGTGTGGGATGCTTTGAGGACCGATCGGCCGCTCTTTGCACGGGAGTAGCTACAATCGGGGAACAGTTGTTGCGTCTGAGCTCAAAGTCAGACGCCCCCTGATCGTGTCGCGCCTTCGCTTTCGGTTTGTTTCCGGTTTCCATCTTTTCACGTTCAGATGTTAGGAAGCACCCTCGCGCCCCCTCACGGCTCCCTAACCCTCCGCTCGCCGTAGGTCGCCATCATGCAGTCTGATGCCACTTCAGCGGAGTCGGGCTTCTCCTGTGTACTGTCGATTACAGAGACGCTTCGCCGTACGCGGCGTTACCCAGACGCAGAGGGATAGTATGCAAGGTCAACATTCCACCCACCAACGCCTCCAGTGTTGTACGATGTGAGAACCACTTTGTGCTCAGCTGACGCGCTCTCCGTCTGTGTGTGTGTGTGCTCATGTGTTAAGCGTGCATGCGTGCGTGCGTGCGTGCAGATCCGTGCACTGTGCATCCAAACAGAGGCCCAGGAGACGTCGCCATCTTGTTTTTGTTTTTTTGTATCTTTCTGATTGATTTAACGCTGCATCCTGGACTCAAACAGATCATTTTCAGAGGCTTTCTGAGGTTCTTCTCTCTGTATTTCTCTGTGTGTGCGTATTTATTAGAAAAGCATGTGGATGGATCGTCGGTAGGCTCTTTAGCACCTCCTCATTACCTCATTTTTGCGTCGTCGGACGGGACTTAACGTCTGACGATCTTTTCCTTTGGACCGTGCTTTCACACTGCGAGACGCTCTGCAGCCCTGCCAGTGATCGCACAAATCCTTTTTCCGCCTTCACCTGCAGAATAAACGTAGGAACAGCACGCACCCCGACGTTTAAGGCTAAAAATAAGGATTCACGTCATGTTTTAATCTGCTGAAAGTCTGCGACAGTGTCCCAGAGCTCAACGTGGCCTCCTCACACTCTGCTGAAACCAAATATATTCCGTTTACATTCATGTAAAACAGAGAAAAGCAGCTAATCCTCACTGGATCCAACTAGTTTGCTTCATAAATAACTTTAAAAAGTAATTAACAATCATGTTTCCAGCTTGTCCTGCATCAGCCTGCAGTAACTATAGTGTTGCCTCGTGTTTAAAAACACTTCCCCTCTACCTCCAGACTGAGACTTTCCATTACTAAAAGCTTCGCACGGTTCAGGGCAGTAACCAAGTCGTGAACTGGACCCGGTCTGCGGTTTTATCCATCCTCCGACGCGCACAGGTTTTCATTCCACGGTCGGTTTCTGCTGATTAGCGGCGGTCAGGAGCGTCGCCCTGCTCCCCCGTGGACTTATTTTAACGGTTTGACTCCTTTCTCGCGCTTCAACTCAGAGCCGTCGATTCCTGTGTTGTTCAAAACGAAACTGGCAGAGACTGCGAGGCTGCACTTCTATTCAGTTCGGTTCTAATCTGACGCGTTAATAAAAAGAGTGAGTGGGATTGAATGAAACCAACAAACGGAGAATCTGTAAATAATAATAATAATAAAACCTGCGGAAGGAAAACCAGGAAACTCTGATTTTAAAGAAGTTGCTCGTTCTGTAACGGCCGAGCTTTAAAAAACAAACAAACCTGGAAATCTGCGTTTTTTCCTGTTCCTCCCAGTGTGAAAGCGGCGGCCAGACACTCCTGCGCCACTGTTTGGTCCAAATACTCCGAAGAGACAGAAGCTGCACAAAGTGGACGAATGTATTTTCTTCTTTTATCTCTCCTCTCTCGGGGAAAAGGACTCAGCGTCGGCCTCCTCCGGCTCCTCCGCTCTGACGATGATTTCACACGTGCAGTATTGACCCCCTCCACCTCCCGCTCCTCGTCCCACCTTTCACTGTTCTGCGTGGAATAGGCATTCCTATGGAAATGGTTTCCTCTACAACCCTGTTAACTGCAGACACTCTCAGCTTACCCTGCAACTATAAAAGAAAAAAAAAACAACACAAAAACAAACAAAAAAACATGCCAAATACAACCAATGCATATGTAATCTTATTTTTATTTTTTTTTAATGCAACAGCCATTCAATGGAAACGACAGTCCCTCCTTCCTCACTACAATTAACAGGTACAAGGTTAGGTTCTTTTTGTTTTGTAACATTGGTTTTCGAGATGTTAACATAATGTATATAACAGAGAAATGTGAATATGTATTTGTTCAGAATCAACGACAGCAACAAAAAAAAAAAAAAAAAAAAGTAGTGCTCCGAGTTTGTGGTAAAAAAAAACAAAAAACAAAAACAAAAGGAAAAAAAAAACAAAACGACTCGCCTCCGTCATGTTTTTATTTTATGTTTTTGATTTTCTACTTTTTTATTTTTCTGATGATGTATGTATGTATATGACTATCAGTGAGTGCGTATGTATGTGTGTAAGTGATTAATACTGTATATCTGGTGTTCTCTAAGATGGAAAAGTCGAAGATGTCCTGGTTTGATCCTTTTCTTCTTTTTACTCTTCAGACCCTGCACAGTACCTGTGGGTGTTTCGGATAATAACTATGCCAGAGAATGGTTTGGTTTTGGTTTTTGTTTTTTTGTTTTTTAAAGCGACTGCTGAATGTGATTTTACTGAGAGAGAAAGAAGCAGCGTGGACTGGCTTTTTGTACGGGTTAATTTAAAAAAGAAAAAAAAAAAAAAAAAAGGCCATATTATTTAATTTTTCTCTGTTGTCAAAAGTTTAAGCAGATGTGGGAGAGTGGAGCCTTGGTTTTATGGAGAAGCATTGCCTGCTTGTTGTTGTGTATCAGTGGGTTTTTCCTTTCTTGACTCTGCTTTTCTCGTTCCAACTGTCCGACTGATGTAGCCCTTTTTTGTTTGCATTTGTCAATAGTAAAATGACCAAAGCTTCGAGATGTTTGACGGATATCATATGCAAACCCCCACCATCACTGGACAAAACGTAAATGTAGCGCTCCTTGTTTTTGTTGATTCGGATCGCACACAGCGACGCTCGGCTGCTGTTTCTCGTCCTCGCGTGCTCGTCCTCCTCCCCGCCCCGCCCCCTCGCTCGTCACTTTCCGTCTTTCCGTCTCTCAACGCACCGCCCCCCCGAAGCAAAGTTAGCTCGGCGTCATCCGCGGACGTCTCTCCGCTTCGCCAATGAGGTCTTTTTTTTTTTTTGTGCCTGAAGTGCTACCACTCGTTTACAGGAAGACAGGAAACATTGCAACCGATAGCTATGCACCTTACTGAAACAAGCATTTCCTCACTTGGGTACGTAGGATTAACACTGGAGCAACACTAAATCGTTAATTTCATAGGCAGTGTATTTATAGTTACTTCACGGAAACCACAAAAAGCCCCTTCAGTGGGAGTGTCCCTCTCAGTGAGTCTAGTGAATTTAGTCGATATCTGATGATCTTACTCAGCTTTTAACCTCATCGTTCTCTGGGGCGGGGGGGCTTTATCTTATTGTTTTCCATTAACTGAATACTTTATACCAAACTTGAGGTGCCTCGTGTATATACTTTCTGCAGTGGAGATTGCTCCTTTGCTGTTTGACAGTAATAACCTTGTTAACCAGGGTTTTTTTAAACCTTTTTTCACCTTTGTAAAAAAACAAAACAAAACAAAGCTTACTGTATTTTAAATGACTTTTTTACACACGTAGAAGATTAATCAGATTATTCCAGGAATTTGCAAATACAATCTAATTTTGCACTTTATATCGGATTTACTCGGAGTGAAACGGCCATCAGAAACTGTCTCGATCGGATCAGTATTTGGTGATAGAATAAGTAATGTCCCCTGAATGTACCACGAAAACCTTTAGTTTTACTAGTTTAATTTGGAACCGATGAATTGCTCAGGTTCTCGGTGAAGAGCTTGACTGTAGTGGATACCCATTATCCAAACGACGACTAAAAATTGTACACGCTACCTTCTCTGTAGTGTAGTTCTCTCTCCTCTCTGTGTCTTTCTGTCTACACCAACCGATCCTCAGTATAAATACTATGCCAATCTTCTTCAGGTGACGTCCCTCCGCTCCTCTCTCTGCGCTGTCCGCTCGCAGCAGGCGTACTGTTAAAATACAAAAAGACAAACCTCCAGCTTGAACTCTCAGAACATTCCTGCTCACAGCTTCAGCAACCGTTTCCCACGTTGTAGCTGCCGCCGCCGCCGCCGCCGCCGTCACTCTGCAATCACCCCCCCCCCTCGCAGCTTTGAACGTGTTTTTCCTTAAACCAAGGTGGACACTCGCATTGTTTTATCAGCAAAAGTCAAAAGTCTGGTTGTGTGAGACTTAACCTCTGCTCTCTAGCAACGATTTGTGCACTGACATAAGTGGCGACGCGCTGACCGCGTTGCTCGCCTGCTCTGTTTTGCTTTGTCTTGTCACACTTCTGTGCTGCCTAATGCAGAATGTTTTGCGGCGTGCCGGTACCAGGAGTGGGCCAATGTGCGGTGCGGGATCAGGCTAGTGTCTGATGCAGGTAGTCCAGCGAGATTCATTGCAAAAAAAGAAAAATAACAATTTGAATTAGTTTTCCATTCATAACACGAGGGTGCAGGGTCTGGTATCTGTGTGTTCTCACTCGTCATTGGTCCAAAATGGTACTTGTGCACCGCTGAGACTCTCCAGTGTCCTTTTTTAAAAACCCTAACTCCCACTCATTCCTAATGCAGGTGTTCGAAACTAACCTCTCCTCTGTGTGAAAGTTACTACAGCATCAGCCGCCGGGTATTGTGAGCGCTGCCGTGTCGGGACTGAGGTGGGACGCGGTTCAGAGACTTTAAGAGAAGGCTTCTTATTAACTCACCACTTTGTGTCGTGTTGGGGACGGGGAGGGGGCTGGTAATGCTTTCTCTGGAGACATTTGAGAAGAATGACCAAGGTTCCACTTTCTCCCTTGTACAAATTAATATAAATAAATATATATATAAATATATATTATACATTTTACTCATTTTTGTCCAGTTTTGTATATTACACTCATGTAAAGTTTGTTTTTAAAGAGGCATCGGAGCAGCTATTACAAGACAATATGAGTGACAATGTTCATCTGGGAGAATTTTATGCATGTTATATTTTCTCTTTCTCTCTCTCTGTCTCTCTCTTTCTCTCTCTCTCTGTCTCTTTTAATACCCCCCAACCCCCCCTGTTCAGGTGTGTAACGTGAATATAAAGAAATCTACCTTTTCTTTGGAATGTTGTAGACAATCAGTCTCAGGCCGGGTCCAGTCCCTGCAGGGAGTGAGAGCCCTGCAGGCTGATAGACAAACAGAAACTCATTTTGTTTGACAATTAAAGAAAAAAAACAAAACAAAACGTTTATTTGCATCTACTGGAAGTCTAAATTTGGAGGTTTTTGTTCATTCATATGTTCGTGGCTGCTCAAGTTTACACACACACACTTCTCTACTACACTCAAAACACAAACACCTCGTGCATTTGATCCCTCTGCTTTTTTTTTTTTTTTTTTTCCAAGGTGAGGATGCCAACCTTGAGGAAATGATGCTTTGACTAACAAATCTATAACATCTATGAATGTGGGAATGCAACACATTGCAATAAAAGCACCATTTGAAATGCAGCTCGTTGTCCCTGTGCCTTCTTTTGTTGCCCGGCAGTGATTAAACACGGAGGCGGTGTTGCACGTCAACTAGTTTGCAGACGATGGTGGTGTTTATTTTGGACTCTCTCAGTGACTCAGTGCATCACACAAAACACCAAATCTTAGTCCAGATGGAAAACCAAGCACTAAATCTTCACCAGGAGCATTACAGTTTTTAATTTAATTGAGCGTTTACAGCTTTGACAACACAGAACGACAAAAACTAGTCAACCTTTTAAAAAAAAAAAAAAAAAAAAAAAAAAAGATGACTTTAAAGAAACGTCTAGGTAAAATACTGGAGTTGTGCTTCTGTACTGGGACGCTTGATAGTCCACAGGTGTTTTGTATAAACCACGGTGTATCACGAATGTTTAATAATGTTGGTGAACACAGTTTCATATCCCTTATCTTAAAATATAAGGGTGTCTAATTATGAAACCTTGCGGTTGTGGTTTGCAGCAACAGCCAGAAACGCCCACTGACGCATGTTTGTGTCACAAGTGACTTATTTCTCATTAATACGCGAAACCACAAAAAGCCCCTTCGCTGAGCGCGCTCATCGCAGCAAGTTCAGCGTACATCTGAAGACCTGAGATCAGCTTTGAATCTCACTCGTGTGGTTACAAAATGCTTCTTTTTCCATTTACTGAAAACTTCACAAGAAACTTGTTTGATTTCCTGCAGTTAATATTCATCTTTTCCTGTTTTTTTTACAGAGCTGACCTTGTTTATTCTGTATTTTCCACAGCTTTGCACCGCAGCAAAGAGGCGAAACTCAGTATTTATTTACATGTCAGGTTTACTTAAAATGAAAAGAAACGGAGGATTTGCTGCAGTTCTTGTGGCTTTTCAACTGAATGAGTAGGTTTAGCTCAAATACCAGTGGTTATTATCAGTGTATGATATTAATTCTAAAGAATTAACACATCTTAAACACATCTATCACTAATTAAGTTATTTAAATATATACATATATATATATATCACTAAACCACGGTCTTGCATGAGGTTGTGCAGTAGTTGTTAGTCGTGTTCTTTCAGACAAAATGAGGTGATGTGACAGGAGCATGCTTGTCAAAAGCACGTAAAGAATCGAGACACAGAATAAAACATTAACACTTTTAATTTGCACTGAAATGCACATTTTGTCATTTCAGTTAACACTTAAACAGTTAACGTGGGGTAAAATATGTGAAACAATACTATACAAAATCCTTTGGCTTGATAATTGGACACAGCCAAAATCAAAAGTCTTTAAACGCTGTACAAAGGCAGTAAACCCAAATGAATAAGATTGTTGGTCACGACAAACAGGCTCAACATTTCCTTGAGGACTCTGGGATCCTGGTTTTCTCAGCACATGATCTGTATGCAGCCTATATACAACCTGTGTTCAGCCTTTGGTTTCAGCTGCTCGGGGATAAATCACACAAAGTGTTTCACTACAAAGTCTAATTTCTTTGTGGTCAGACCAGGATGTAAAAATGAAATAATCTTGTCTCTACATTAGCGTCTGGCAGATGATGTTGTTGTCTGCCTCGGCTGGCTCCTTGTTCTTCAGGAAGGTCGCCTCCTCCAGGGGCGGTGTGGGATGCTTGTATTCGTGGTACTCCACTATGGGGTACGTGACGGCGGTCAGTAGCAGAACGACCATTACGATGTACAGTTTGTACTCCAGGCAGAGGAAGGTGCTGTAGGCGAAGGCGATAACGAAACCCAGTGACTCCCACATACGGTAGTTGGCGAATGCTGCCTCTTTGTCCCGGGGGAAGAGGATCCCATAAAGAGCTGCGGGGCAGGACAACACAAGCTATGTTCAGGGATCAAACATATCATTGTAGGGTCTGGACTGATTAATACATATACATATAAAAGAATGTCTTTATAGGGCACTATAGAGAGCATGAGGTGTCCTGTAAGGTCATGCATAGTTCAGAGATGTTCTTCACTTCTGGTGTCTTTAGAGGACATCTGGTACCCGTGAGACTGTGAGAGTAAGGGGCCCAGGGTTAAAGGTTATTGTCTAAAAGCGAGGTGCCCCTCACTGTTTATCTTTCTTATTTTTCCCAGGGTTTCCTGTTATATACAAAGCTTCATGTTTGAGTATTGCCAGATGCTTTACCTTAGCTTTTCTGGTGGACAAGATGCATATAAGGCCAGCTCTAAGAGCAAATGGACAGACTTGACAGATCTGGCCCCCGGAGGTTCTCCAGGTTTTCATGGAACCTGTTTTTCGATGCTGTACTTTTTGTAATAAACTTTAACTTAAGCTTTAACCAAAAGACAGTCTGGGCCACACCTGTGTGCAGTTGTTTTCAGATCTCACAATACTAAATTGTAGGTAAACGAGGAGACGCTAACGATTTAGCCATACTTTAAGCTTTATAAAGCTAAAATGTCCTGAGAGTGGCGCTAGAGGGAAGCTTTAGGGTTCATCCTCCTGTTTGAGGACAATCTACTGATTGGATTTTGTTGCTGTGTCCAATATTTTGACCGAATAGCTGCAAAACAAAGTACCTTGTGTTAATTTGCAGAAGCTAACATGCTAAAGTAAGAGAAAGACCTTCAGTAACATGGTATTGTTAGCACGTTAGCAGTAAAACAATAATAAGGTTTCATTGCAATCTATCCAAAATACGTACGTGACAACATGTTGATCAGCACCATGGACAAACACAATACAAATGACTCCGAGGACTTACGATCAACTTCTTTGTCGGACCAGTGGAGCTGTTGGTCTCTTACCGTTGGTCTGAGTTTGCCAGATAGCGTCAGCCATGCCCCACAGAGCAGGAAATACGAAGAAGACACCGAGCTGGTCAGGATGAGGCCTCCAGAACAAGAGAGCAATGATGCAGGCCAGGTTGGTCACTGCAGCTGAAAACAGATGGATATGCAAATTTATGCAAACTTAGTACACGTGCATTGTTTAGTTTCCATTTACTGATGGTTTATATTTATAAAAGTGTCTGCTTCTATGGCTGACTGACAAGAAATGTGCGAGGGTGACGGAGCTGCTATTGACAAACAGAAAGCTTTATTACAGAAAATCGAATATGAAAATAACTGAAAACCACTAAAGATCTTCTTCTATCTTAAAGTCAGGATGTGTTCAATGTCAATGTAAAAGTGAGTTTACCCAGGCAGAAGAGCGGAGCTCTCCCAGTGTACTGAGCGAGTCTCCCGAAGAGAAAGGAGCAAAGAGAGTTGGACGCTCCGAAACACATCATGGCAAAGCCGACGAAATGGATCCCCAGAGCGCACGTCACGTAGTTCTGCAAAGAAACACAACATTAGTTTGCAAAGCTGATCAATTGCATGAATACTGCTGCAGTACATTTAATTTGCACAGCACATTTTAAACAAGAAATGCAATTCAAGGTGCTTTAAGTCAAAGAAATGACATACAGTGAAGTGCTCCATGTAAAAAAGACATATCATCAGTTTTAAAACAGAATCCAGCTGAACTGATTCAGATCTCTTTTTAGATCTTAATGCTTTTAACTACATTTAAAGTGTAACTTTGACGATCATTCATTGTAAAAGCAGGAGTTACCTCAGTGTCATATCAACAGATCTCACAAAAGACTGCCACAATATTAAAATAAACATGGTTACTAACTCATACTTGGAGATCTCCTCACCTTGGTGTACTCCCCGGCGAGAAAGCTCTGCTCAAAGCCACTGTACATGGTGAGCGGGATGAGGGTCACCAGCCTCCAGTCCTTCAGCAGCCTGAACGTGGCCAGGAAGGTGTGGCAGAACGGCTCACGGTTCCCCCGAAACTGGCTGGTCTGCTCCCGGTCGATGTTGTCCAGGAATATTGCCACAATGAGCATGGCCAGCACGCCCACGCCTAGGGCACAACACAGGAGACACACGGCGGTCAGATACCTGCAGACGTGAGCTGAGAGTGCAGCTGCTGCCGCCCTGCTGACTGAAGGTGCGTCAGCCTTATGACCTTCACCATAGAAGATAACATGCAACATGTTTCAGGCTTATTATCTTCCTTCTTTGCTCACTGTTGATACGTTTGCTATGAGACTATTGGATGCAAGTAAAATTGCCCCAAAATGAAGATCTTAAAGATTTGGTCACTCCAGTTATTAAACACAAAATGTCTCTGGGAGAATCCCCCAAAGACTAAATATATTCCCTCAAAACGGCACAAGCTGGTTTGTCCTGAAGAGTACGTGTGGCCAAGGTTATTTACAGCTGAGATGCAGGACTTTTGACCTCTGGCAGTGAGAGTATCCACGTGGCTCGATGCTCTGCGCAGTAATACAGGAATTTATCCGGTGCTGATAAGTGTCAGTGGACGATCAGCTGCACTGTATGCGCAATTGTTCCTATAACTGCTCTTCATCCTTTTCATGTACATGTGAGTTTTGCATTTTGCGTACATGCTGTGTTACTCTTTGAGGACGTGCACAACAGATGCTCCAAATACAGGCAGCCATCACGCACAGCGAGTTTATCTAGCTGCACTGTAGTGTTAAGTAACATGTGGTGTTGGGGGGTGTTTACAAGGCACAGCTTCATCAATCATTACTAATAACCGGGAATCAGAGAAGCCCAAGTGCCCATCAGCAGAGATGTCTGGACCAAAATCATTAATGAACCCTGAAATCTTCTGTCCTTAATTAACACCCAAGTAGAAGACGCTTATATCATATATAAGACATTCACTTTGCATCATCCAGGTCTTGGAGTCAGGTCTGAGTAAACAAATCCTCCTTGGGACCCACAGCCATGCATGTTTGAGATGCTCCTCCTATCACCTGTGGGTATGAGTCTGGACCTTGGAACAACAAGGAACAACGCATCCCATATATCCCAGCGAGGGGGAAGGAACACGGGTCAATAAAAGATGTGATAAATAACTTGGGGCGAGGCTCGTCTCAAGGATTTGTAAGTAATCAATGATGTGTCATTGAATGGGACAGGGTCACAGCTTAGATAAATTAGAGTGTCGTCTGCGTAAAAACTGAGTTTAATGGAGGTAGACACCAAAGTAGTTGCCCTTCAGACACCAAAACGCGGAAAAATTGGGTCCAAAGTACCAAAGTTCCCCCTTTAAAGGTCTCTTAGATGAACCTTAGTTTAGTCTTGACTTGACTGTAATGCCGAAATAAATGCCGTTACCAATGTAGCAACCGACGAGCGTCCACACGAGCTCCTGAGCAGGTCTGACGGTGGTGCTGTTGGAGCTCACGTTGAGGCCGCAGTCAGCCGCCCCACACGTCCGCAGCTGCTCCTCCGAGATGTCAGCTGTCAGTAAGAAAACACACGCAGCGATGTCAGCGTTTGCTCGTAATGGTCGATGTTTAATACTGTAAATGCTGTCAGATGTGTTGCAGAGAGGAGGAACAAGATATTCCAAAGACTAGGCTACTAATAAGTAGCTGCGTCATGTTGTTCTTTAACCCTAACGCACAGGGGAAAAAAAAAGTGAATTCAACAAGCGCCCATCATGATCTGTGCTGATAAGCCGGACAGCATTAACGCCAATAAAATGATTTGCTGCATACTCGGCAGCATCCTCCACTCGTGGCGCAAACACACCACGTTTTATTGTCTCCTGGACTGGCTCCATAAAAAGTGCTGTACGCCCGGCACTGACGGTGACGAGGTGAAGGTACAGGAGAAAAGTAGATCCAGAACCAAACTTAATTTAAAAAAACAGATATTTCTGATGTCCGCCCGTTTGTTACTGTCCCCTGTAAAGGCTATACAAGTTTATTTATATACCAATTCAAGGTGATTTACAGGGAAACACATTAAAAATAAGATAATAACATTTTTTCATTTAAAAGACAGTAAAGAAACTAAAATGTGACAATTTAATAGTGAAGTTAATTAAGGAATTGCATTGAAAGTGAAAGCGAAATCAAGCAAATAGCCCATAAAGGCTGCAGAGTAATTAAATTGAGGTTATGTGTCTAATTAATTGTATTGTGTTTTAAGATGACAGTGACATTAAAGTGTTTGGTGGCTCTTGTTGCTGACTTTTTAAGTGTTTGTGCTCATTTCCTGTAAGTCCCTAACTCTTCAGGATATCATAATAATAAAAGTAAAGGCCGTTACTCTGTGAATGTGCTGTATTTCCATTTAAAATAGGTGTACTGCCATTAAGCAGCCAATGAGGACACTGTTTGATAGGAAGTGGGAGTTAACCCAGGAAGTGCACGTCATGGTTTAAAGGTAAGGCTGGCTTTCCACTTCCCTCTCAGGAATATCCTGTTTGTTTCACAGACCATCCTGTTTTGCGCAGCACTGTCGTCTTATGGTTCGATTAAAGTGAACTAAAACTCATCTGCGCGCGTGTTGACAGGCACCAGAATGAAACTGTTCACGACGTAGATTCTGAGCGCTCTGCACAGCTCACCTGTCGGCTTCACAACCACATTTAAGCTCATTTTAATGCTTCTCAGGTTGTTGCTGGTCTGCAGATTTGCATTTAACCTCTGAACCCTCAGGTCAGATCCTCTGTTTTGTGGTGAGTATTTCTTTTAAAAGCAAACTGAAGATCTACTTTTTAAAATCTGGCTTTTAATTAAATTATTTAATCATGTTTTTATTGTGTTAAGGACTTTGATTGATTGCGCCTCCTGTTTTGGTGCAGTCTCCAGCAGCCTCCGGTGCTCTGTTCCGCTTTGGCCATGCAGATGTACATGAGCACAAATGGAGAACTCCTATTTTCCAGGCCCGAATGCAGTTCACGGCTTCACTTAAAAGGCGACAAATGTGACGTGGCCTCAAGACAAAACAACGACAAGGTAATGTTTCATGAAGCCCTACTCTGTGCTTAACAGATGCTGGTATTAAATATTATAGAACATGATATTATTCTGTTTTTGTTTTGTGTTGTCAGTGTGAAGCCAGTTGTAAGTACTTTGTGGATATTATAAGCAAGAGTATTTCCTTCCTAAAATGCAGTGGAGTAGCAGTATTCAGCGGTTTAAAATTAAAATTTCAGATTTCATTCATAATTTTGTATCATTTGTATCAAAGCTGATTGATTTAATATAATTTATGGCCGTGCTAACACATTCAGTTCCAGTGGTCTCCGTACCTATCTTGGTGTCCTGTCCGAAGATGAGCGACGACATGAGGTTGCCCCACACGGCGGACGACTGAAAGATGAAGAAGAAGATGCCGAAGTACTGGTTGATCACGTCCGGGCCCTTTTTGCCCTCCTTGGCGGCCTGAACGTTTCCTGAGATGGTCAGGTAGGTGCACTTAGCCGACCACAGGGGAGAGCCACCCAAACCCAGGATGGCCGAGGTGGGGATGAGGGTGTACCTGCGAGACAGACTCACTTTTTAATGCTAACCAGTCAGCTTTAACAATGACAGTATCTATAATAAGAGGTAGCTGTTGCAGTCATCGTGGTCCCCAGTGAGCACTGATTTAGTGCTGAGACAAACGCTGGTTTAATGTCTGACTGTTTCATTTCTCTGATTGGCTGTCGGTCTGTCTGTCTGCATCCAGAGTCCTTCTGGTCTTCTGGTCTGAATAAAACCAAAGCTAAAGCTCAAATCTGGACACAAGTAATAAAATACTGTTTGTCTTTTATTATTTCTCAAACACTTTTAAACTGACTTGAATAATAATGACCTAAACCCTAATTCTAACCCTGCACGGGGCTTTTCTTCAGGGGTCATTCAAAGACATCATGCATGACTTTAAATGTATTTTGTTAGCATTTGTTGTAATGAAGTCTGAGCCTCAATAATAACAGGAGCACACTAATTAAAAATGCAGAAATACAATAAAATACAAACTAATAGTGAATCTGATTGACTGATTGATTGATTGATTACCATCCCGGGTAGAGGTTTCCAAAGGAGTAGGAGACATAGCAGGCCATGCCAACCACGATGGTCCACTTACAGCCCAGATTTTTGATCATGATGGGGGGCAGGAACATGGAGGAGACGATGATGGCGGCGTAGATGACGCTCAGAGACGCCACGCCCATCCCCTGCTCCGCGTTCAGACTGCTCTGCACGGGCGGGGACAGGACAGTGCGCGATTAGTTTCACCGTCCTGTTCAGAACACTTTTCCCATGGTTCGCGTCTTTGAATTGGAGAGAGAGCGAGGCTTCTACTTTCAATATCATTTTATATATATATCATTTAAATCAAAATATAAATATTATAAATATTCCTAATTTCAGAATTTCTTTACACTCTAACTTGATTTTCTATTGATTTTAAACCCTATTATTTCCAATTATTAAGGGTTTTTGTATACAATTATAGTTTTTGCAGTTTGCAGTGAATGAAAACTCACATAAATGACCCCTTTCATTACATTTTTAAAATGCAGTGTATGAAATATAATATACTAACCATCTTTAAAGACAAAAGCCAAAAAACAACATATAATAAACTATAAAGAAATATAAATAGCAATTGTTTAAATGCATTGAAGGCGCATAATAAACTTAGATAACCTTTACTCACTGAACAACTTGTAGAAAGGCTGTAAATCATTCATAAAAGGCCTTTAAATCCCAGCTGTACTCACTCTAATGGGGTGAGGCAATCTAAACAAGCGATTCATCTTGATTAAATCTAAAATCAAATGATAAATAAAACAGATGTTCTAATATAATGACGTTATATGTGATCGTCACAGTCATCCCTTCATGAATCACCTCACACATGAATCCCTTAAAGTCGCAGCCAGCACAAAGAACTGAACTCTACTTTTTAGAGATGTTGCTTCCTATTTCTCGGTTTATCTAATTTTATGGGATGAAAATAAATAAATGTTCTAATTTAAATTAAATTATAGGGAGACGGGAACTTCTGAAACCACTTATTTCTGTTTCAAGGCTGCATCAAAAGCCTCTTAGTCTTATACTTTATCAAAACAAAAGCCATTAACTCAAACTAACGCTGCAAACGATGCACTAAAGATATATTCTTAAAGTCCCTTAATCAGTTTGAGCCCTCATTAAACAGCGCATGCCTAAATCCCTTCAATTCCCCAACGATATAAACGTTTAATCGTGACTCTGCTGCAATAACAAACTCTTACCTGTAAACTCTGCAGGCCTCCATAAGCCGTGAACAGGGACAGAAACCCGACAGAGACCACCAACACATTTTTGAAGTTGCGGCTGATCATGGCTGCCTCTCGGAGAGAAGGAGACCTCCTCAGACCCTCTACCTGTAAAACAGTAAAAATAAAAAAGCACTGAGGAAGGTTGAGTTTAAGGTTAGCGCCTTCTGCGCGGCTCCAGAGTGCAGTCAGAGGAGTTTCTCTCTGTTGACTGTGTCTGTGATAAACTCATACACTGGAAATAGCCCAGAACAAAGTCCAGCCCTCACACTGGGTGTCTGTCAAGTGCTGCACATGCAGAGGACCCCTTATCACTGGGTGTCTGAAATGCCTCCCACCTGTGAAGTTTTGACATAATTAGACTGTGCACCTCCCTCCATCGACCCTAAACGTCACAACCTCTTCTTCTTCAGTCCATCTTTCCTTCTACCCCGTCCCGTGTGTGTGTGTGTGTGTGTGTGTTCGTGTTCCTGCACAACCTGTCATCCCACTGAGATGTACAGTCACATGTTTACAAACATTCAGGAGCGGTGGCACGGAGCAAAGGTTTATTGCGTGTTATTTCTGAGCCTTTTCCCTTTGCGACGGCGCCAGCTTCGCCTTATTTACGGCGCGATGGCTTGTTTTTCTTCGAACGATGTGACGAAAACACAGCGGACGCCGCGGCCCTGTCACTGTTGTCCCAGCTGCACTCGGAGTCAAACAAAACAGCTTCAGACTAAAGCGTTTCTGTGTCGAGTGATGGTCTAAAGCCTTTCTCATCCTGCCACAAGAACGTGTGATCAGATTTAGTGTGGGTCAGTTCTGTCTGATGTTTCTTTACAGCTGATCGAATGGATCCAGATTAGAAAACAGGTTAATTATGTAAAACTGTCCATATCAGCACAGGGAGGTCATATAGCTCCAGATAGATCATTGTAAATCATTGATTGGTGCACTTTGTCCTCATATTCACCGCATTCAGTGTAACCATGACGACGCCATACGTGTTTTTACCTCAGTATAAGCTCTTTGATTTGGAGGTTTAACATATAAATTGGTCAGGTGATGTATTTATATCTAGCCTTAGTCTTTCAGAGCCTTTACACCTTTTTCTCGGCCTCCCACACAGCACACATAATGTAGTGTGAATGGGTGGATTACCAAACGTGCCTGCTGGGCACAGACTGCGGCCTTCTTGGTGAAAGTCAATCATGCAATCGCACCAAAAAGACAAAAACCGCCACGAGGAGCTGCAACAGCGCTACGGAGGAATCTGAAATGACTCCGGAGTGACCAAAAAAAATACCACAACGGACGCAAACCGACCACAGACAGACACAAAATGAGACGAGAGACGAAAAAGCATCAGCGTCTGTATCGTTCAGCAGCGTCACTGAACCCCCTAGTGGCAAAAAGCTTGTTCAGATTGAAATATTATATTTGTTTTCTTGGCAATAATGAAATTACAATGTATTGGAATGCTGCACTCTGTGTGATACTAATTGTTTGGTACGGCTTCTGACTGAATGGCCCCAGACATGCCCGCCATGCTCCCCCTGGCACAGATCTGAGCTCTTGTCACAGTTGCTAGGATTTATTTTAGTGGCCTGTACAAAAAACACAAAACTGACGCACATGTTCATAAAAACACGTTTTGTTGATATCGTGCATGAGAGAAAGCGAGGGAGCCGCAAACAGCCGCTGCTGGATTTAGATGAGAAATGTGTCATAGGTTCAGAACGTTTATGAAAGCTGCACAGCGATTAGCGTCGACTGACGGCTGCCCTGACGCTCTTGGCTTCAGGTCAAATCAGTGGACGCTGGACTGTGAGTACGATGCTCCTCGTGGCTCCTCGCGTGTCTCTTAGTCGTTACTATGCAGTAATCAAAACAATGGCCTGTCACAAACATGACCGGATGGTTTTGAGGTCGATTGAGGCATTCAGACCAGCTCAAGTCAGTAAAATTACCAACGCCGCAGACTCTGAGCACACGGGTGGTGCTGCTAAAACGATGGTCCAGTGGTGTCAGACTTCATTGAGTGATCTAAGATACCAGCTCAGTAATCAATAATTCATAAAGAATTGCCGAGTCGAGTCGTAATCTGCATTTACCGTAAACTGATTGTAGCCATGACGATGAGGATTTGGCTTTTGGGACGTTTACACTGTAAATTACAATGATCATTTAATCATTTTATGTAAAATAAACTACGCAGTTGACTGGAGATAAAAACAAATCAAGCACAAGCGGTTTTTTAATAGTGCTGATGTGTTTTTACACACTGAAACTAAATGAACAAGCAGTGTGATAGCAGCGAAGAGCCGTGGCTTTATCAGACGTCTTATGGACCCCTCCACCCTGTCGTTAAGCTTGGTGTGTCCAGCTCATTCTCTGATGCATGCAGCTGAGCCCAGCATCTCGTCTTTAAGCGATAACCGCTGCTCCTCTGAGCTGAGTGTCATGCTGCAGTCAGATTCATTGTAGCTTGTTTTCTGTGACGCAGCTGTAATGCTTTTTACATTCACACTTTATACTGCGTTCATATTATACTTCTGCTCCTCCAGCTGGAATAATTAACTAAGGCCATGTTAGCTGACTCTTGAAGCCACTTATTACCAAATTTCATGATTTTCAGTTCAATTCAGTTTTATTTGTATAGCACCAATTCACAACCAAAGTCATCTCAGGGCACTTTACAGACCAGGTCTAGACCACACTCATTACCATTAATTACACCCCCAACAGATCCACCATGAGCAAGCACTTGGTGGCAAGGACAGTGGCAAGGAAACAGGCGGAAACCTTGGGCAGATCCTGGTTCTAGGTGGATGCCCATCTGCCCTGACCGGTTGGGGGGAGAGAGAGAGAGAGACAGAGAGAGAGAGACAGGAGGGGTGAGAGAGAGAGAGAGAGAGACAGGAGGGGCGAGAGAGAGAGAGAGATAGGAGGGGCGAGAAAGAGATATAGAGAGACAGGAGGGGCGAGAGAGAGATAGAGAGAGACAGGAGGGGCGAGAGAGAGATATAGAGAGACAGGAGGGGCGAGAGAGATATAGAGAGACAGGAGGGGCGAGAGAGAGAGAGAGACAGGAGGGGCGAGAGAGAGATATAGAGAGACAGGAGGGGTGAGAGAGAGATATAGAGAGACAGGAGGGGCGAGAGAGAGATATAGAAAACAGGAGGGGAGAGAGAGAGATATAGAGAGACAGGAGGGGTGAGAGAGAGATATAGAAAACAGGAGGGGAGAGAGAGATATAGAGAGAGAGACAGGAGGGGCGAGAGAGAGTACAATATAGCACAGACAGAGATACAGGTGTACATAAAGATGGAATAGAGCATAGTAAATGGCAGCAGAGCACTGGGGGCAGGTCGATGGAGCCACAGATCAGATGTACAGCTCTGAAGGTATCTGTAGAGAGGTACAGAGAGAGAGACCAGAGAGAAACAAGCCTAGGGGAGAGAGGACACAGAGTTAATCTGTGGTGGGTTACAGATGAGAGGATGGGTGTGAGGAGGGAGAGAGAGGAGAGGAGGAGTGTGGAGAGGATCATGGGACGTCCCCCAGCAGCCTCGGCCTATAGCAGCATAACTGAGGGGTGGCACAAAGGGGTAGTTTTGACTGTGGGTTTAGTTGTCGTAATAACTAGAACTAGCTGTAAGCTTTTAACTTGAAGGTTTTAAGCTTTAAGAGGGTGTCTGCCTCCTGGTTCCACAGGAGTGTCGAGTAAATGATCTCACTTCTTAAGGATGATAAACAAAAAATGGCTGGAAAACATTAAAAAGTAAAAAAAAAAAAAAGTCTCTTTTTCTCCTTAAAAGTGAAAATTTTTGGTGATACGTGGTTTTCAAAGGACGGATATTCTACAAACATGTGATGATTTAATAAAGGAAGATAAAATATGTTGAATTTAACAACCCAGCAGACTATGAAGTGTTGCTTGTTGTTAAACTGAGCTCAGCCTTAAACAGTTGCAGCAGTGAAATGCATCGTACACATCGATGAGGCGGGGATATTCATTTAAAAAACATCAGATGTAATAAAACACTGACATTTTACTGCACAGTGCTTTTACTCACTTCTTTACTTCCACTGCCTCCTCACTATAAAGGGCCTGTGCAAAGTGCTTTTCACTTTAATATGTCTTTGACCAACAGAGGGAGTCAGAGTCCACATATAAAACCTTTAAACTTGGACACATCCAGCAACACTGTAGATAACTCATTTCAAAAGCATGCTTCGGAAAATGTAAATACGTAACTTTAAGTCATGAATAGTGTGTTTTTAAAAGAGTGTTGGCACCTTTAACAGTGCACATCACTTCTGAGCCTCGCGATGACAAACGCATCAGTGATGTCCTGTAATAGCCGCCGTGGCTCAGAAAGACTCAGATGTATTTATGATGAAACAGCCTCAGACACTGATTTAGATAGAAATAGTTATTAGTTATCATATGACTTAAACTGTAACTATCACAGGGCGCAGAGGGACCATTTAACTAGAGGCAAGTAGAGTCTGGGCCATTTTACAACATGCAGGACATCCTATTGAGCACTGAAAGGCACCTTTGAGGGCACTTTATAATGTTTTCTCCACTGGAGGGGCAACTCTGGGGGCTCTTGATGAGGATGTCTTTACTGAAAGGGCGCTCTAGAGGGCAGTGCTTTACTCTTTACTTACTGGAAGGGCACGTAAAGAAACTTGATCATGTTTTCTCCACTTTCTTGAGGGCATTTTATCACAGTTTCTCCATTAGAAGGGCTCTGTAGAGGGCACTCTTTCATGTTTTCTCCTCTAGAAGGGCAGTGAGTTGTGTTGTGTTTCACATGTTTTCCTCTAAATGGCACTTTGTAAGTATGTCTCAATAGGACGGGCACTCTAGAGGATACCTCATCAGGTTTCTTTCTAGACAGTAACTTACAGTTCACCACTCTAAAGGTGCTTAAATTAAACTTAACATTAATGTTTCTATGCTTTCAGCTCCTAATCCGCTACTTTTTAGAGGGAAATGTTGCTGTTGTTGTTGCTGTAAAGTGTGAGATGACAACTTAAAACCAGATGAAGATAACAACTTTAAGATAACAGACCAGCTGATGTAATTCTCTTTTGGTAAGCTTGACCTAAAGTGTGGAAACCCCGCAGCCTTCCCAACGTCATCCTGCAAAAATCCCTATCAATATTCTTCTTAAAGAAATACTCTGCCAGGTGAGGTGAACGGTACTTTCCAGAGCACTGTCCTGCCCACACATACGCACAGCCGAGGATTTAGATACGCCTGTCTTATATAAAGAGGAATATCTCTGCCCCACTAAGACTCAAATTCAACTGTACACACATGCAAACACACACTCCTCACCTCACCAGAAGTCTTTCCAGGCTTACCCTCCAATCCCCAGCTGCCTCTTATAAATCCTCTGAAGAAACAGCCACGCTGAATTTAAAGATTCCCTTTAGTTTTTACCATCTGCCTTTCGTCACAGCGCTCTGCAACTCCTCGCTGCTCATGCACTCGTTTCTATCTCTGTCTCCCACACTGTCTGCTGTGCTGTTGTTCCTTATTTTTCATGTTGTGTCATGCTGCATGTGGAACTCCTTCTTGCTGCTGTCAGCCAACGCACCACCGTATTGAACAGTACTTCCAGTTTGGTGGGTTTTCTACAAACAAGTCAGGGTGACAGACTAAAGGAAACTGTGTGGGAAAATAATGTTTATTGCCACCAGCACAGCCGCATGCTCAACAATTCATATATGTTGAGTTTGAGAGACCAGGGGTGTGTGCAGGCGGTTGTCCAGGGGTGACCTGTGAAATCTGCCATCCCATTATCCTGAGGTATTGATTGGCTAGTTGTGCATTGAGAGGCGTGTCATAAACTAGTTTTGAGGTGTCTGTTACAGCATGTCAGTTGTACATTTCCGTCTGTACAGTTTAAGATTTAAGGTGGTATTAAATGATTTTTTTGAGACGCCGGTCAATGATATCAAAAGCTGTGGGTAGAGCCAGGCTAGCCGCTTCCCCCTGTTTCCAGTATTTATGCTAAGCTAAGCTAGCTGGCTGTCCAAAACAATTTCCTTATGCTGCATGCATGCATGTTACCGGAGGAGCAGAATTACCAATTCGTCAACAGCGTTCACGTCAACATCACGGCTGTAATTACACACATTATACTATTAGTTTCGCCGTACTGCGCTGCAAGCAAACGTAGCCACTTCACATCAGCCAACGTCTGACATTCAAAGTAATTAAACCCAGATTTAAAGGATTTCCACTGGAATTGAACACTTGCAAGTTTAAAACACAGGGATCTATTGCATATAACAGGAACAGTACTGGGTTCAGCATCCACACCCTAAGTTTGTAGCATAGACTTTTTATCATGTGCTCTAAATTATATTCTCTTAACCACAGATGACATAACACTGGAGTTTGCAGACCGAGCAGTGACGAGTACACTGACCTTGCTGCTTGCTGCAACTTTTTAAAAATGTCTCATCAGAAAGCGTTTTAAAACAACCGTGGCAGGCAGAACGAGCAGTTCACGCACAGTTCACGCACAGTTCAAAGAGATGATGTAGTGTATGGATACTTAACATTCCTTTCAAATGACTAAAATACAAAGTGAGGCTAACGCGACAACAGCGCAGTCCAACAGCGAAGCCGCAGTCTCATTGGTTGATTTGATTTTAACTACAGTTTACTGCTGCCTTATTGGCTAAATAAATGGACCCACGGCAAGAAAGAGCTAAACAACACACACACACACACACACACACACACACACACACACACACACACACACGTAGCCAGACCCTGGGGTAGAGAATTACAGGTATTAGAGTGGCAGACAGACAGGTATGTCTGCTCTGCTTCAGATATGAACTGAAAGCTCTGTGAGCAGACCGGCTTAGGGCACTTTAATAATACACCTCTTTGCCTGTGTGTGTGTGTGTGTGTGTGTGTGAGTGTGTGTGTGTGTGTGTGCGTGCATAAGTGTGTGAGTGAGTGAGATGGAGAGCATAAGCCACCAG
The DNA here is from genome assembly GCA_008933995.1 of Datnioides undecimradiatus. Classification (NCBI taxonomy): domain Eukaryota; kingdom Metazoa; phylum Chordata; class Actinopteri; order Lobotiformes; family Datnioididae; genus Datnioides; species Datnioides undecimradiatus. Next base: position 885,832 of record WARS01000046.1, read on the forward strand.
TGAGGACTCTGTAACTATAGAGAAGTGTGTCAGAATAATCATTAACTGTGTCCGAGCTAATACTATAACACGCTCTAATGTTTCAACAGTTGAAGAACTGAATGTACTTAATCGTCCAAATGTGCAAACAGGAAGTAAAACACAACATCGTGACATGTTCAGATCCAGAGCGGTCGCTGCCATTAGCATTTACTGTTTGACCACGCACATGTGATGTGTTGATGGGTGGGGTGTGTATGAGGGCAGTAATAAATGTTTAGTGTTGGGATATAAAAGCTATTGTTTTTACTGAGTTCTGACCTCAGCTGAACAGAGATCCTGCACTTGCTGAATTGAGTTGAATGGATTTGTGCAACTTTAACAGCCCTTTTTTGTTGTATGGTGGTATTTTTGTATTTTTGTATTTTTATTATAAGATCTTTGCACACTTTGAGCTGAAAAATGCTATAAAAGCCTTAAAATGTGGACTTTTTAACCACATTTCAACAGCTCGACACTTGAACAGATTGCCATGAAATGGTTTGCACACGTTCGTGGTCCCCAGAGGATGAACCCTAATGACTTTTGTGATCCCTTGACGTTGTTACTTGCGCAACCAAAACGTGATTTGGAGTGAAATATATCAACAACTATGTGATGGATCATTATGAAAGACCTCCACCTCCCCCTGTTAGATGTTAGCATTTAGCTCAAAGCTCCGTTGCCACACAGAACTGCTGGTGTGGCTGTAGTTTTGTTGATAATACCAGGTTTTCTTAAAGATTAATTTACTTAGAATCTATAAAACAAAGTATCAATAAACAATAAAAAGCATTTAAATAAACAGACAAGCAAAACAACAAATCAGGGAAGGTGACTTTTCTCATAAATGCTCCTGCTTTTGCTGTGAGATTACCTGATTGTTTCAGTTCACATGTCTGTCTGCGGGTGGCGCTCTCCTCTCATTAACACTCTTAACACAGAGCGTAACTCAGAAAACAAACCGGACACACGTTGAATACTTACTGTGTTTAACTAGCATGTAAAGATTATCGTAACATAGGTTTGTTTTGATATAAAACCTTGCATCAAACGAGAGAATAAGAAGGTTTTGAGGTTTTACTGTCGGCCTTTGTCTAAGTGGGACAAATGGCTCATGTGGGCCAGTGAGAGCTGTGAGGGAAGAATTCATTCCTCCAGATTGAGCTGGGTCACACTCTCTAATCCCAGACCCCTACCTGTCTGACTGCTGCAGAGTCATGGGGAAAAAAACTCTCTCACACACTTTGTTTCACACACACACACACACACACACACACACACACACACTTGCTTCCTCTTGCAGACTCTCTTTTCTCACCCAATCCTGCGGCTCTCTCGCCCCCAAATCCCTCCTGGAATCTCAGACCTGTGTGTGAACCAGACTCGATCTGACTGATATGAGTTTTTTAAAAGACTGAGGCCGATACTGATCCTTCTGGATTGAAGACGCCGACGGCCTCCACGTCTTTAAACCTGACTACTTTCATGGCCAGCGGGTCGAAGCATACGGCGTTTGTTCTGATAGATCTTCAGTCTCTCATTAAAGCCGGCTTCATCACGAGTACATGATCAATCCAGCTGTATGATGGGAACCATATCGGGGTGGAGCGCTCACACAAGACCACATCTGATTTTAATAAAACCCAATATTAATAACATAAATTCTTCTAAGCTATAAATAATAAGCCGCCCAGACGGTCAAAAACATTGTCTGTAATTAGATGTTGGTCATGTGATTGGAGGCTGCTGGAGTCGCTGCGCATCAACGAATCCCACGCTTGAAAAATGATTCGGTAACCGTTCAAGTTACCCTCCGACACTCAGAGATCCAGATCAGTCACGTTTTCCACAGGTCAGGTTGTACCAAACATACCTGAGGATATAAATCAATTACTTTCCACTTACACACTCTAATTAGTCCTTACAATTAGAGTTTCACTTACTTGTAATTAGCAATGGCACAGTTTCATTCACTGTGCTTCTCACTAGAGTCTGTATAACCCTGGCAGCACAATAAACTATGTAACATGTTTGACTAAATTAGCAATTATTAATAATATAATATATAAAATATAAAAATGGCAACTATTATAGAAAAGATAATGATTAGTTAATTAAGAAACAAATAAGAAACCGTTTGGTTATTGATGACTTGGAATAAACACTGACCTAATAATTGGATGAGTTTGTGGCTGATAATGATGAGTTACCAGAGAACAGATGATTAATGAACTGGTAATGAGGGATTAATCAATTTCTACTAATGATTTACAGATAATCAACAACTAATCAATACCTAATGATTAATTAATGTAGGAACCACCAGTCTGTTCTCTTCTAACTCGTTATTATCTACGATACGCACTGTAAGGGAGACCAAGGATATACTTATTTACATGTCGTCAATTATCAAGTCATTCCTGAGTCGTTCCTCACTTGTTCCCTAATTTATTTATTAACTACTCATTAACTTGAATTTGAATTATTTTAGCACTTACACACACACTTTATGAAAAATCTATGTTTTCTTAATAGGATCCCTTCACGCCGTAACACCATTGTTCATGCTTATTATTATATTTATTATTTTGTTAATTAATTAATAGGGATTTTCTCATTATTACTAGACACCGCATTCTTTTAGCAACATTAGATAATTTAATCTTGTTATATCACAAAATATGATGTTTTTATACAACATCAATCAACACATAACTACTGAAGTCAGGAACCGCTGTGTTGGCAATTAATATTTTAAAACCCCTTTATCGCTGAGATCACAGCTGAATTACTGCATCATCTGCTGTCAGGTCAGTGGGAGGGGATTTTTACTTTTTTATTATTATTCCTTGTGGTCTTATTTCCATGAAAACAATAAAAAAAACAAAGTTTGAAAGTATGAAAACAAGCATTGTCTAAGATGCTCATACTGCAGGCGGCTTACCTGTGCAACAAATGTCATTCCGGCTGTCGGTCACTTTGTTTTGTCCCATCTCTGATCCACATGTAAAATACTGCAGCGACGGTCACTCTCGATCAGGAGAAACCGGACTAAGCGCAGAGTGAATGAGGGGCTCCTCGGGGGTTGACGTCTGGCTGCAGACTCACTTTCCCAGCAAATACAAAAGAGCCTGTTGATAAAAACTAGAAACCGCAGCAGCCAGAGAGGTGACGGGAGAGGTGAACGGGCATGGATCATCTCATCAAGCATCATTTGAGTTGGTGTTTTGAAGAAAGATTAAATTATTAGACAAACCACTTGGAAATTAATTCAGCACTGTTGATTAGAAACTGAAACTAAGTGACCCACTAAGTGACTAAGTGACTAAGTGACGCTTGAGAGGCAGAACCTCGACATTATAGTAAACTTTATTTTTAAAAATATGGACGTGTATGGTGCATGATGGTCAGCAGCAATGTGTTGTTTTGCTGCTGCAGGCGTCCTCACTGGGAGAAACAAGACCGGGGTGTGTCTGACTAACGCTGCCAGTAAGAGTTTGTTTACCATCTGTATTAGCTTATCATGCTTTAAAGTGCATTCCTTGCAAAGGGAAGACCAAAGAGAGACCCGGGGTGAGGGTGAAAGGTTCAGGTTTAGGGAGGAGGTTGGAAACCAGCAGAGGAAGACGGGACAGTCTAGATGTCACTTATTTCCTTCCTGTTAAAACAATGCACTGTTCTGAACAGACGGGCAAAAAGCAAAATGAACATAATTTGTACTATTATGTTGATGTGGATAGTGGATCAGTGCATGATGGGGCTCCTCTCGCTCCTGCTCTTGGAGACAGTGTTTTCATGCTGTAAGACGAGGCTGCTGTTCGCCAGGAAATAGCTTCCCCACACGCCTTATTGGTCAGCGGCGACTTCCTGCTTTTGGTTTTGTCTGCGCGATTCCAGAGACGTGATGTTGTTGTGCCAGAAGATGCCACGCAGCCTTCTCAGGCGTCCATTACGCAAGCCGCCAATCTTTTTTAATATCAGCCTTGGTTTCCCGCCATCACTCGAAGCCGTACATTAGGATGGACTTAAATAGATGAACCTTTGTTTTACAGCCGTGGTGCTTGGTCTTGCAGATGTTGCAGAGTTAGGAGCGTGCATCCTGAGCTTTTCCCTAAAGTGTCTCACTATAAGTTATAACTAGTGTTGCATTTGATTGTTAATTAGTCTGTTTCAGAGGTTTTTGGTGTATTATTGACAACTGTTTCTGCGGCTTCCACACCCATGCTAAGCTACGCTAATTACACCCCGTCTCCAGCTGCCTAAATATTCCCCTCAATATTAAACTGTTTATTCAAGTTAATGCTCGCCACCGATGCATAATGTATGTCTCAGTCTGGAGTACGAGGGAGGAGGAGGAAGGCTCTGACTGTTGTTTCTGCTAGCGTCCAGTTACTACGAGTCTCCTGCTCATCTGATGTTCCAGTTTGATTGATTAAATACTTACTCCCAGCGTGATCAATAAGACCCTGGATGTCTGCGTGAAGCATTACACACCAGTATAAATTGCAAAACTACTATCCCAGCGATACGTATTGATTTGGCCTTAATTTGAACTTTAGTCTCTAGAGTATGAAGACATGACAGATCCTCAAATGTGAAGCTAAAACATCTGGATGCAGAGTGTGGCTCATAAACCCCGCCTCCTGCATGCCTGCAGCAAACGCTAAGATGTTTTCCGTCATTTTAGGTCGTTCTTATCATGCTCGTGTTTGTTTAAGTGTTTGGTTTTAATGAGGTATTTGATGAGGGTGGTGTGACGTGGTGATTGACAGCTCACGCGTATCGGCCTGAAGAAGAGAAGAGAAGACGTGTCGTCCATCTTTAAATGCAGCCCTTTTGAGATTCAGACTCACGTGTGTTTTTCAACACATGTGAGTCTGAGTCTGATCTGCACCGACCACAGCAGCAGCTGCTCGCAGCCTCTGCCTCGGGCTTAATAACCACAGCAGGCTGCGACTCCGGCCGTTTGCTTTTAGCAGCTAGTGTCTGTGGCGAGCGTCGCTTTTAGCTTCCAGCCTCTCACGCTGCGTTTAGGTGTCAGCCTCTGCCAGCCGCGGTGACACGTGTGGGCACTCCAGCAGTTGGCCATCATTAGCGGTTTCAGTATTTTCTGCAGCTTAACCAGAGATGAGATCATCCTCAGCTGCTGCTGTTTGACTCCGATACCCAGAGTCTTGTAGCTCCATGTATGTGATGTGGAAGGGGCTCTTTATCTTGATGCTAATCACTGTTTGTGTTTGTATGAGAGTTTTGTTAAGCTTTTCAATGATATTGTGTCAATTACTTTTTAGAATAATCGAATAATCTCATGTATTTTGGCAGAAAATGCTAAAATGGCCTTGAAACCACTTATTTATTATTTTATTAGAGATGAAGAGACTCATGACACAATTTGGCTGACATCAGGAGAGGAAAAACTAAAAGCTGAACTTAGCCTTGATGTCATCTGGCTCAGCTGCGAATCCACAGTGAAGGAAACGTCTAATATTAAACCAGAATCCAGTCGAAACAGTGTCACACTTTGTTTCAGGATACTTTTAGCTGTGCCGAGCATGTTTCAAATAACCTGATTTGACTTTTGCTTTGTAAAACCTTTAGCTGTGCTCCTGGAAAGTGCTTGGAAAATCCTTGGGAAGCCTCCTTCTGCTCCAGAAGGATGTTTTGATATTTGTTTTTATCTCTGGCAGCATTTCTGAGTGTGTGTGTGTGTGTGTGCGCGCGCGTCTTGTTTGTACTGAGCTACATATTGCAAACAGGCTTAGTGTTTTACACTAGTGACAGCCGGGAGTCACTCCCAAAACATCTATTGTGACTCTGTGTATGTGTGCGTGTGTGTGCGTCTGCGTATGTGTGTGTGAGAGAGACACCAGACGATCTATTGTTATGTGTTTGCTGACATGGTGCATCATCCACGGGGTTGCTTCTGTTGCTTTCCCAGCAGCACAATGAACAGGCGATGCAGAGATGCTGAGCCCAACACACCACGGCTTTATTTAGCTGAATGGCACACACACACACAGCGTGGAGAGAAATGAGTGTGTGTTGGCATCTCAAAAGGATTGCGAGGACAAGGGTTCATGCGTTTTTACAGTAAAGGAAGTTTATTTCCCTAGCCATGGCAAAAACCACAAAAAAAGGCTAAATTTAGGCCAAAGTAAGCTTTTTAAAATCTGATATGATTTAATAAAAAACAGATTGTTCTCTGCTTCCTTTCAAACAGGTTGAAGATTAGCTTCTGAAGGCGTGGTTGCGTCTGAAGTTGTTTAGTTTGCCAGCGGTTTGCTTTGAACGCCGCTTTGGGGGTCATTTAGATGCCAAATGTAGAAAATGAAACGAGAAGTGGGCACGAGTTATAAAAGCCTCTTTTGTTCCATATCTGCTTTCCTGTGTTTTGTTTTTTGAAACAGAATAGATAAGATTGAGTTTGTGCAGCTTACGGCAAGATAAAAGACACATTTGAATAATAAAACCAGTTACACGCAGCTTAAACATTCATAAATAGCATCATTAATTATGCTGAATTGCCAGCAAGCAAAATCTCAAATATGCAAAACGATGCGTGCAAGGTGCTATTTCCCATGATTCACAGATAATCCGCGCACGTCACTCTTCTGTTGACCAAACAAATAGAAAGAGTCTGAATCAGCCGGTCAGCGCGGCAGCGAAGCCGGCAACAGTTAGCACAAAGCACGGCTGAGGCAGGTGCAAATGTGGTGGGCTCACACGTGCAGCAGACAGGTCGGCGGTTCAGCTTCAACTTACTCCAACTGATCCGGAGGCGATGATGAGTGTGTGCAGGAGAGCAGCAGGAGCAACAGTTTAGGTAGCAAAGCAACGTACTGCTGTGCTCAGCAACAGGATGAGGTCAACACCAAAATGTATTTTAGACAAAATAAACCCAACAATAACACAAACACACCAACCAGTGGCCCGGCGACAGACTGGCGACCTGTCCCGGGTGTGCCTCGCCTCCTGCCCAATGGCTCCTGGGATAGGCTCCAGCATCCCGGCGACCCCGAAAGGGTTAAAGCAGTTAGAGGAAGAGGATGGATGGCAGTTTGAGGCAGAGGTAGACCTGCAACGCCTGTGCTCTGTGAGGTAAAATTACTGTTTTTGTCAAAGGTGCTGGTGTCTTTGGAGATAACATAGATGAGTATAACAGCTTCAGATTCCCGGTTAAGGGGTGAAAATACTGTAAATAAAGCTCACTTTTAAATTAATTCAATTTTTTTTAAAACAAACAAAATGAAATGTACAATATTTTTTAAAAAAACTGTGACTGTAAACTTACAGTGAGACACATTTTGAGCTGCTTATTGTGCAGATAAACACATTTCTGAACGCTGGACTGACACATGAATCATCTCGTGTTTCCGCCGTTTCTGATGTGACCTTTTGATAATTAACAGCGTGACACACACAAACATGTCATGCGAGCACACACAGAGCGGCCTCATATCACAGCCTCCCCCCAAGCCCGTTACTCGGTGAATTCAATAGGAACTGGAGCCGTTATCAAGGTTTAGTTCGAGAACGTCCCCTCCTCGCTCGGCGCCGTACGTGCAAGAGGTGGAGAGATCCAGAAAGAGAGAGGGAGATGATGACAAAGGAAAGCTCCGTCAGGAAAGAAAAAAAAAAACTTCCATGAATTATTCAACTCTTCCTTTGTGCGCTCTCCATTTATCTCTCAATCCTCTCTTTTTCTCCTCTGCTCCCCGAGATGCTACAGACTCTGACAGCTTTATTGTAGCTGCTGGGAGCTGGGAGTGTGTGAGAGTGTGTGTGTGTGTGTGTGTTTCTATTCTTGCGTCCGTGTGAAGCTCAGGGCGTTTGTGATGTGTGTATACTGTGTAAGTGCTGTATAATGGTGCAATAGTGCTTCGCGTCCCTCCACACACACACACACACACACACACACACTCACATCACTTTAAATAGCCTGGTAATTAGACAGGCAAATTACAGCCCTTTCTGCCTGCCTGCAGCTGAGGACTGTGGGAAACGTAGGCAGCTTAAGTGTTTCCTTTATTGCAGGGATGGCAAAGGACCAGGAGTGTTTTTGGATTTCTAAAGGCAGAGTGTGATTATCGGTGGCGCTTCTGGATTCAAGGTTCGTCGTGATCTTGGTCAGAATAAGAGCAAAGCCAAGTTGGAAACACTTGATGATTAATTACTTATTTAAAAAAATGACGTTTATGCACCCAGAGAAAGAGGAGGAATTGCGGGCGCGGAGTGGAAAGTTCTGGAGATCGAGAACAGAATTTGACAAAAGCAGCACAAATATCTCTCTTGCATTGATTTGCTGGCACCCTCTGAAGCATTAAAAGAGTGCAAACACCCCCGCTCTGGCTGCACGGTTCTCCAAATATACTCGGTTATTAATAGAAGGTGTGGGTTTCTGTATTTTCTTTACAATCTGCATCTGTATCTCAGACTGCATCGAAATGCAAACAGATGATATCACACGGGTTTCATTAGGCTTGTTACTGTGGAAGCATGTGTAGATACTGTATAATGCCAATTCTGCGATTGCTTAATTTGAGTTATTACAGTTTAACTTCTGCATTTGTTTCGCCGAACTTAGTCGAGTTGTTGTCTGGACTGAATGTAAAGGAGTCGTTTTGAAGCAACGCAGCAGCCTGAACTTGCTGCGAGCACCTCAACGATTCAGGTGTTATGAGCACAAATGTGGTGCCAAATGGTGGTCGGCCTTCCTCGACCCACGCCCCAGGTTCCTAGCAGCTCTCTGAGATTTCCTGCTGGCGAGCAAATGGGGCCAAATGGGACAACTGGCACAGAACCAACAATCACCAACATAGGAAAGGATATGTTTAAATATGTGAACAAAACAAAAATACAATACAAATCAACATTGTTTTGGTGGATAATGAACATTAAAGGATTCAGGTCTGGATCAGGGCCAAATAAAAGTGTGTTTGGGACGTCTCTACTCCAATGAGAAATGAGCAGCTTTACACTATTGTCAGCTTTATTGTATTTTAATTCAGTGTGTGTTAATTACCTCGACAAACGGGATGCAAAATAGCTCCTAATCCCATTGTTCTGAGGAATGAGCGAGCCAGCTGATTCTGCACAAACTGGTTTCTGCTGCTTACTCATTCTCTCTCTCTCTCTCACACACACACACACACACACACACTCGGACACAGTCGCACAGTTCAGCAGGCTGCATGCAGACAGGTATAGCAACATTTACATTGCGTGGCTCATTGCTAGTTTGAATATTTGAAACTGGTCTAACTGGCAGCGCAGCCCTCCCTCTGACTCTTATCACCGCCAATACACAAACACGGTACAGACTCAGTCGGCTGGATCAGCAGTTATTTTGCCTTTTGCACTCAACAGGCTTAACAAAGTGAGCACGTCGTCATGGGAACAGGTGTGCATAGTTTTGTTTTTGTTTTTGTTTTTTTTCGCTTTTTGTTTTTTATATCGCAGAAGATGCTAAACATGCTAACAGGCAACCGGGGATCGTCCAATCATAGCTTAGCAACCCTACGGCACAGCAGGCCCGTGAAGCTGTGTGTGTTAATGCTGCGTTCACTCACTGCAGGCAGAATGGGAAGAAATGGAAAACAGCCCATTACTCTGACTGGGAGTGGCCGCACATGATCCAGAGATACTGACACTTGCTGTTAAAAAGCTGAAATTAGCAGCTTTTGCAGTGTTAGTTTGTTAAAATCAGTGCCTCCAGTGCAAAAGTCATATTTTCCTTGTTTTGACAAACTTGAGTTACTGAGTTATATATTTTGTGCACATGCTTTGCGTAAAAGGTAGCAGATGAGCGTGTGGCGGCCAGCTGATTCACAGCGCCTGAGCCGAGCGCTCCTATAGGATCAAAGCCCAACCTGCCCTCTCTCTCTCTCTCTCCCTCTCTCGCTCCTGGATTCATCCCAGCCGGTGTTTGCACGCTTTTGCCTTTGTTGGACTTTTGCTCAGCAACATCTTACACCTCATTATGCTCACACACTCACATCCACGTCACTCATGTCACTGGCGTACTCACTTCACGTTTAGAGTTACTTCCTTGCATCTGTATTTAAGCCTGCTCTTGGATAAAACACAAACAAGTTGGCTCGGGTCTTGTGCAGCTTTAGCCTCAGTCATCTAACGTTATTTCATCTATGTATTTAAGGCCTTTACACAGGGTTCTTATGTTAAATGTTAAAGTAAGGTGTGTTAAAGTCAAGTTTAGATTTGAGATTTTACTCTAATAGAAAGAAAAACATATCTTTTTTAGATATTTATGAACAATGCACAACAGTTCATCAACATGCATACATTTGTATGACAAACAAGTCAGCTGGAACCATTAAAGCGTCAGCTGCAGGCTGCGTCATGTGGCTTATACATGCTACAGCTGATAAAATCTTAAAGTGATAGTTGTTATTCTAGTTGGCAAAGTCCATGGCTGCATGGTTGACATGGAAACGAGACGCTGTTTTTGTGCCCCTCTGTTTGACATTATCATCAAGATTGAAAAATTAGCACAAACTGTGATGGTGAGTCTGCAAACCTTAAATCAGCTGGCATAGCAGGCACAGCAGCAGCGGCTAACAGAGACTGAGGGTAACCAGGCATAGGCAGCGACCGGTTTGGATACAACACAAAACAAATACACAGCAAGAGAGCGGGTTCGCTGATATGACTGCCTGTCATTTAGCTCACAAGGGTGACGTCTCAGTGCTATCAAGGCCTGTGTGTGTGTGTGTGTGTGTGTGTGTGTGTGCATTGACTCTATGACTGGCTTTAATGGAATTGGCTCTATCGGGTCCTTTGTGCATTTCCGTCACAGTCTGCTCGTGACAAAAGCTGACTTAATGGAGTGGTGCTGAGTGGTAGAGGCTGACACACACACACACACACACACACACACACACACACACTACACACTCATTTGTCTGTATATTGCAAAATGACCTATATGAACATAAAAAGGGCATATTGCATATTTCCTTCAGCAATGCCGTGCAGGAGCTTTTGGTTTTATGCGCCCACGATTTGAGGTATTCAAATCTTTGCTAAGCTTTGCCACTTTTGCAAAAATACTTTTATTTGTGTCCCTAAAAGTATTTAGAAAGCTGATGAATGTAGTGAAGTGAAGATACTAAAAGGACTGACTTTAAAAACATCACGTGCACAGAGCTGCACGCACCCCGGTGCATGCATACAATCATGATGATAACAAGCCTCAAACGTTAAAATGTGCTCCATTGCATGAACACAACTGGAAGCTGCAGCACTTTAATGACTGTGTGAACTGTCGCCACTGTCGCCGTTGCCATGGTCTGTCCAGTAAAATGACCTTTTACAACCAAACGAGGCCTTTGAGTGATGTGACCTGTGTAATCTCTGTTTCACTCTTAAATGTTAATGAGCATTATACTCTGGGTGGTCCGCTCATGGATTTTACAGAGAAATGTCATAATTAGCTTTGCGGGAGTTGATTTTCAGACTATATGGTGAAGATATGTGTGTTTTTCACTATTTTTAATCAGAATCCACTGGCCTTTCTGTTTTTAACAAGGTCAGCCATCGAGATTTATTCAGAAACATTATTTTGACCTCGGTCTGGCTGGACACCATCACTCAAGCTAGGCAGCGCGCAGGCACAGGGCCAGGACTCGGAGGTGTGGTTGCAGCTTGCTGCTGGCTCGTAGCGCTGAATGATGGCTGCACCTGGTTCAAATGAGGACTCTCCACTCTGCTCCCGGTCAGGGAACGACGCCGCTCCGGAGAAAAGCACAAGAACTGGCTGAGGAAGTGAGCTGTCGGTCCATCTGTCTCACAGAGGGAGTGTGGTGTTTACATGTTGTTTAGCTTAAATACTTCAGAGTCCAAAACGCTAAGACAAATCCTTCGGAGTGAGGATAAGTCTGCATTATCTCAGCTAGCTGTGGGCCTCACATGTTATAAAATGTGAAGTAATCCATACTGTTCTTTTCCACTGGTGCACTGTGGGGTGTGTGTGTGTGTGTGTGTGTGAGTACAAAATGCTGCCCACAGGTCTGAGAGCAGATCCCTGTCATCTATTCCCTGTATTCATCTGTCACCCACTGACGTCATTTAATGACAGTAAACTGGGCTGCAGAGAACACTGACAGCCACTGTGGGAGTCATCAGCATATCGTCTCCCTTTGACTAAAATATGGAAATAAGCTCGAAATTGGCAAAGTCCTCCTTTGTTTTATGAGTGCTGCTGACCGGATTACACAGAAAACACAGTGTTGTTGTACTGATGTGACCTATAATACACAGATAACAACATGCTTACAGACATATCACAAAGGGGTTAATAGAATAAAAGTATTTATATAAGTGTTTCCTGGTTTTGTCTTTTACATCAATGGTTCCCAACTTTGGGCCAACTTTGGGGGATGGGGCTCGCTCAAGGAGACAAAGGATGAAACCTAGGAGCCATGAGACAATTATCAGGACAGGAACCAGAAAAAAAAAAGAAAATGTTGTTGACAAATATCACATCATCCCCCTCAGTCTTCAATCTGTTTACATATAACATGATTTAACACCTTAAGTTGTGCATATGTCTTACCCCAGCTTTGCATCTACTACTACTTCCCATTAACTTCTTTGGGCAGCAGATCTACAGTCAGGTGTCCTTTGTTGTCGTGGTAACAAACAAACACATGGATAATGCTGTGGTTGCATTTTGATCGAGTTTAGGCGCCCGCAGGGTTTGTTCAGCAGCCAACGAGAAGACGCACTGAGACGTTCTTATGCTATATAACACCCTGCCATCGTCACCGTGTTTGTTTTCCATAATTCGAGTATGTGCTTACCAGATTATTCCAGACATGTTGTTCCAAAGTTTCAACATGTGTCAACCCAAAAGTGCCCTGCAGCTGTTTTAAGAAACCACGCTCAGAAAAGAATTCACCATACTTGCACCCACAGCCACTGATGCCTTCTCCAGATGCCTGTCAGTGGCCTCCCTGCCCGACACGAGCTCCCCAAACATCTGTGAAACTCAGCTCCTCTCTGCGGGTTTGTCACCTCCTCTCTTCTCCTTTTCCTCTCTGTCTTTTCATCTTCACTCCACCTCCCTGTTTCTAGCCTGCTGCCTTGCATCAACGTCGGGAGCGCAACAGAAACTTAATAAGTCTCGGTGGATTGCAGACGGTCAGCGCAGTGAGACAAAACAAGGATGTTCCTCTTTCACTCTGTTGCTGTTTAATTGCCTGTTCAGCCAGCGTGGAAGTTAATGGATCTGTTTGTTACCCTGCGCCGTTACACGGGTTCCCACACACTGAGCCTGATCGGAACAGAAAAGAATAAAGTTGCCTGTTGAGGAAATAAAGTACCAAACAACAATGAGGTGTAAAGAAAGAGCATTTGGCAGAAAGGTTTTGGCTTTCACTTGACAAACTGGGGATGCACGAAGAACAAAATATGAAACAAAGGGATGGAGGGACTTGAGGAAGGATTGTAGGAATGTAGGAAGGAAAAGAGGAAGAAACAAGCTGCAGCTGTGTGAATGAAACTGCAAGTATTTCCTATAAATATGCTCTGCTGAGTAGAAACAGGGAGACATTTGTTTTTGCAGTCAGTCCGGATTGGAGATACCAGTCGTCTTTAAAACACAAAGCTGGTGCTCGCAGCTGTGATGGCACTTTGTTTGTAAAAACTGTAAGATCATTTCATCTCATGCATGTCCACAGCATCCAAAGCAGTACAGGTTAGAGTGATATTAGATGATTGATTTGACTTCTAGGGAACTGCAGTTAGAGGTGAAGACTGGTTAGCTTAGCTTAGCATAGCATTTGGAAAAACTGTTTATATCCACAGTTTTTTAAAAAATATTTTTATTTTAAGACTCATATTTTAAGAATTTCTATATTATAAGACTGAACAAGCTGCTGTCTGCGTCGTGTTTCTTCAAGTTTCTTCAAGTTTGCAGACTTTATGCTAAGCTAGGCTAACTGCCCCCCAGTTATTAAAGCGGTATCAGACTTTTAGAGTCTAAATATCAGCAAGAAATCAAATTAGCCCCTTTCCCATGTAAAATGATTTCTTAAAATGTGGTAAAATGTGGAATTTTTCACATTTCATCTCAATTAAATTATATGTTTTCTTGAACCAGTGTAATCCAGAAAGCACTGAAACTGATCCTTTACAGAGGCAAATACAAGGGGCAAAGAAACACAAATGCAGGTAAATTAAATGACATAGACACAAATGTAACACAAGTGTATAAATATATTAGGATATAGAAAAGAAATGATACTGACAAGATGGGAAATGCTGGTCAGCTGTGTGTTAGTGGAGCCACTGCGCTTCGTGACTGTTAGATGTTCAGTCAACAGGACAGATCAACAGATGCTGCAAAGCCCCTGTAGCATGCATACAGCTCTGCTCGTGCTTAACACATACGAGTGGCTGCAAAGGTGCAGTATGGGTCTGTGCTATATACAGTATAAAACTATATAGGTAACATCTGCACTTAAAGCCTGTGAGGTCCTCATTTGTTTCCTTTATTTCTCTCTTCTGGTTTCTTCTGCACCAGTCAGGAGTCTCCATGACATAAAAGTGTAAAAGCTAGCATGCATTTTCAGTAACTTGAAATTTGAATAGCTTCTTATACATAAATGCATGAAAAGAGGTGAATTTAAGTACGAGGGTCCTTCAGCTCCTCAATCGGACATTAAGGACACAATGTTAACATGTTGTAGTATGTTGCTTTACTCCTGCATCACAGGAGATGATTAACTTTACTTGAATATCAACCACAATTCATATTTAGTGCCCACTCCATTTGTAAGCTAAGCTCTTAAAGATGCTGATCCTGCACATTGGGAAACCCCGGTAGAGGTGATTCAAGCAGCTAATGAGGACAGTCCCTGACATGCACTGCGACTCATCCTGCATTGTGTTGGCGGTTGGTTTGACAAAAAAAAAAAAACATCTGATGAGTTTCACCTTAAATAATCCGGTAAATCTAACCTGACATACTCTGGCCTCTGAGAGGGAGAACAACACTGAACTACTGTGCTGTTTGATATTACAGCAATATGAGCTGCACAGGAAAACGGCTCCATGCAGCAATTCATTCGAACCATAAACGCAGCAATTCATTTAGGCTTAACAAGGTTCCTCAGTAAGACCGACAATAGCTGGTTTGTCTGATGAACAAAAGAAACTGATGTGTCACGGTTTACAGTGCAGGATATTTAGCGCTTTGCAATGAAGGAAAGGAGTCACGGTGGTGTGTGTGTGTGCGTGTGCGTGTGTGTTTGCAAATGCACATGTCTGCTGGGTTTTTGCAAGCACCACAGCCTCTGCTCAACATTTCCAAGTGCACGTTGAACATATGCGTTGCATATATCAGGCAGTATGTGTTCCAAGGACCCATCCTGCATGTCTGCCTGCTTGTTGCATGTTGGCGTAGTTCATTTATTGATCTGTTTCCATGTAGAGCGAGCACCCTCTATGCTGAGTCAGAGGAAAGACTGATGACGACTCAGCGTATATCGGTAGATCAATAAATCTACACTGGTATAGTTTGTTTTGCTAGTTTCAGATATAATTTTACTTTGTAGTTTGCCGTCCTTTGACATGACAGGGAATTTGACACAACAAGCAGGGCTGTGTTTCATCACATTAATAATGAATGCATTTGATTCAGTTGCTTCAGCTCATAAGTCCTGGTATTGTACACGCTAGGCCGCTATCTAAAATGAATCTGAGCTGTTACTAGCTCTTTGTCACACCGGAAACTGATAAGATGAACTCCATATGTTCCCAAAAATGGGGGCCGCTAGAAGCTTAGAGGCGCAGGGACAAACCCCTCATTAGTGAACTAATTGCTAGCTGCTGGGTAGCTGAGAAAAGCTGCCAGCACTTATTGATCAAAATAGCTCCCTGAGCTTGCTGACGCGCTGAATGTCACTGAGCAAACCAGCCAGTTTGGTCGCCAGTGAGACGACCGTTCACACTGTTCATTGAAAAGATGTATTCGTGCAATTAGCTCCTGTCTCGTAGCTACGAGCTAGGCGCATCCTAGATCTCATTTCGCTATTGGTTTATCCCAAAATTGTGTTCCTAATAAAAGTAAAACAACTGCAAGAGAAGTCAAATAAGAAGCTTTTCTTTCAGTAACTAAATGAAATCAGCTTGCTGTGTACTGTACTGGGCTTTCGTTTTTCTTACAACCCATTTGAAAACAATAAAAACAGAGATAAACTTAAATAAAATGTTCTTTCCACGTCTTTCACGACAATATTTGATGATCATTGGACAGGGGTTTGTTTTAAAAAAACATCGTGTCTCCTATTTTTCCTAAAATTAGGCTACTGCTTACCTGTTCTGCTTCATTTTAATCCTGTTGAGCTACGAGTTAATCACTGCCGTTAATCCCCGCTGGTTGATATCTAGCTCACACATGTGATCAGTCTGATATTGTGTTTGTAAAGCCGAGTCGTTGGGGAAGCTTTGCGTTGAACGCTGCGATGAATATGGATGACCCTGATCAGAAAATAACGCTGCGCACAGGACGCCATCTATTAGAAAGTCAGGTTAAATGTCTTGTGGCATGAATGTGATGAATTAATAATCAAATTGTTGTTTATGCTGATTCAAAAATGGCATTAATCCAGAATATATGCGTCACATATTATAAAAAGGAGCAGTTTGCACAGGAGAGGGTGAGTACTGCAGTGATTTAACATGCTCCGCACTCTGTGGCTGTGTTATTTCTGCTACAAGAGCTAACAGTCATTTGTTCGCACCTTTAAATTCATACAATACCCTCTCCACCTCTGCATGTATCCTGCATGGCCACGTTTCACACTGCAGCAGATGTTTCCTGCTGCACTGAGTGGGAGAAATACATGTTTCTCTTGGAATATGAGCAACAGATGGCGAGAACAGAGCAGGAAAAAAGAAAGGTGTGTTGATAGATAACGTACTGAATCGTGCCGCCATGCAGAGAGAGGCACATTTTTCAGCTGCCTGTCTGATCACGTCTTTGTTAAAGGGATTGTTGTGTGAAGTCCTAATCCATAGACGTACCATTACCTGCAGCGGATGGCAGGACGGTTTGGAGAAGCAGTAGGAGGAGTACATTATCGCTTTAAATGCTATATTTAAAATCTTTTCAGTGCTTTACCTTCCCGTCAGATGGTCCTTGAAACAGTCATGTCTCTTTCTCCAAACCCGCCAGTAGGAATCTATGGGAATCTGTTTGTTTGTTTAGTGTTTTGAAGAGTTCAGAAAAAGACTGTTTCTCTCCCGGGTTGAAAATCAAGCTGTTCCCTCAAAGGGCTTGGTGAATCTCTGTTGTGTCGAGTGGATGTGTGGCATTTTTCTGCATATTGGTTTGTGTGTTTTTGACTTTTGCATGGACAAAACAAAAAAAATACAATCTGCAGGCAATGAAAATGTGTTTTTATGTGCTTTTTGCTTTCTTTCTGGAAACTATCAGTCCTTAGTTTTAGTTTACTTTATCCCCTCAGGCTAGTTTACTGCGTCGCAGGTGTCTCGGAGAGGAAAAGCTTATTTTTCATTCAGTTCAGAACCTTATTTCTCCCCGCGGAGTAACTTTCTCAGCACTTATGACATGAAAAGAGTTCGACGTTTTCCTTTCTTACCATCCGCTGGTGATAATCTGAGCTGTTTAAGTCTGAAGATATTCTCACTTCCTTGAGAAATCAGTGGGATAAAGATTATGCCGGGGTTTCCAGTCTGATAAGGGGAGATTTCGCTCTGAAATTGGGGGAGTAATCTGCGCTTTTGTGGCCGAGCGCAGTCGGAGAGCAGGTGCTGACCTCCAGCTGCAGGTCAAACGTACAGTCGATCATCACAAAAATCATTACACGAGGTCAAACTCCCTCCCATCTTATATCCTCCTGGTTCCTTCATCTCATCCGGCCCCTGTTTCCCCTTTTTTTCTGAAGTTTCTGTCTTCGTATCAGCTTTTCTGATGATCTTTTTATACCTCTGCTCGGCCTCTTCTCTGTCTTGATCTATCCGTTTTTATTATCAGGCGCACCCGCTGTATGTTCTTGTTTTATTACTATTCACATCTCCCATCTCAGCGCTCTTTCTCCTGACCACACAGTATTTCCAACACAGGCTCCACAGCACAGTATAGATTTAATGATTAAAACATAACAATGAACACCCTTTAGACGACGTTGCATACGCATGAAATTCAAATTTGGACTTGAAGGTGGAGCTAGTGTCCCTACAAAGTTAAAAATAATATAGAGGATAACTGAAATCTATTATTTCATTCATATTATTCATATTATTAGTTCATCCTCTGGGCACCATGAATGTCTGTGGAAATCCAGCCAATAGGTAAAGATACGTCAGATGGACCAAAGCGGTGAACTGACAGACTAGTCTTGTGATACCAGACAATCAGAGATCTCCAGTCTAAGCATTTGGAGAAAGTCCTCAGTGTCCAGGTGATCATAGCTTTCCGACTCAGCAGTTGCTGTAAACCACAATGAGCTAACATCGCCTTTACATGATGAGTTACTGACGGCCATTTATTCAAGCTGTTCAGCTCCTTCCGACTTGAATAAATCAGTTTTTCCTCTGCACGTTTCAGCCTAATGAGCGGCCTCTCCTTGAATGATGAATCAAGTCCGCAGCCGACTTCCTCTTTTCAAGTTGCATTGTTTCCTTCCACGCAGGTTTACTTACACTAACAATAAGGCTCATGACCATCTCAGAGATTAAATGCCGAGCTCATTGTCAAACGTTTGCTTGCTTTAGTAGTTTTCACTGTTCTGTCTTTAGCTTTTGTTTGCATCAACGGCCTTTCCGTCTTTTTCACAACCGGAAACATTTAGTTATCTGCTTCAAACTGCTACTGTCAGTAAGATAGGAGGTACAACACATTGCGTTCCTGGATGTTATCATCACTAATTCTCAAAACTACGAGATAAGAGACAAGTGTGTGAGGTAGACACTGGATTATGACACGGGAGGGTGGTGTGGTCGGAATAAGAGACAAAATAGTCGACGTAAGCGGATGTGAACATCAGAGAAGCAGATGATGAAAGCAGGTGATCTCAGTGGCTGTTTATCAGAAACTGACTCCTCCGGGTACCCGTAATGACCCGTAATGAGGTCTAAATTTAACTTTTTGTCAGCACAGATTTATAACAATCCCTGTGACTTGTATCTGTGACCTCTGAGTGAGCGTCTGTGTGGAACTAGTGATAGTATCACAGATACAGGAAGTGGCGGGGCTATCTGGTGAGGTTGGTTTCCTGTTGTGGTTTCTCACTTCTGCTGCGCTCTTGATTTCAAGAGACTTGAGAGACAATCTGACACGTCTGCTCACCAGAGGGGAGTGTGTGTGTGTGTGTGTGTGTGTGTGTGTGTGTGTGTGTAAGTAGTGGGATTACTAATACAACGGTGGGAAAACACTCCAGGACAAGCAGAGGGAGTAAAGTATTAGCAAGATACCACATAATTAAAAATGCATGTGTTTATTCTTATTATATAAAACATTATTACATTGTTATTAGTAACATGCCTCTTATAAGTTGTATTTTACTGTTACAGCTGACTGAGGTCGAGCTAACCTTAAATACTTTATCAGGTGCGCCATAGTTCCCAGCCTACGAATCAGGACCCCTCCCAAGAGTCATAAGAGCAATCTGAGGGCTTGTGAGATGACTAATGATGACCGACAATCATTTTTGTGATGTATTGAATAGTTATTTGGCTGAAACCGTGTAAGAAGCTGTCTCTTTGGCGGAAGCGCTAACACGAACTCAACTGTCACAAGCCAGAAACGCTGGGAGATCACTGGCTTCATCGTGAGTTTTATAAGCTTGTCGCATGTTTTATGTAAACTCTTAATCTGTGACTACGCATGTGAGATAAAAGACCTGTAATCCTCTGAAGTAAAGCAGAAGAATAAAGCGGCATAAAATTATTTTTTCACAGTCCTTAATTTCTCAGTTGACTCAGCAGCAAACACGAGATACGGTGTGAATTATCTCAGTTTGTTTGTTGTTGTCTGCTTGTTTTCACAAACCACCGTGTGCAGTTAGATCAGCTGGTCTGATAAACTCACACATGATGTTACTCACACATGATGTGAGCGCGGCGACTCACGCCCACAAATTCAGTAACAGTGACTAATGTGTTTGTAGGAAGCAGGGGGGGCTACTGTTCTGCCCCCTGTCTGGGAGAGCAGGTGGGAGGGCCAGCGTGACTAACCACACCGCCGTATCATAGCTATTTCTGTAGTCGTGATCACCGCCGTGTATTCCCGACGTTTCACACGGACCTGCCTGATATTTGGTGACCTTTCAGAGTCACAGGCAGTTGCGTGCTAGTAAAGAGATGGCGTTTGAAGAGATGGGGCGCTCTGCATGTCAGTTGCAAGAGTGTCTTATAGTTCTATTATATATTATATAACTTCTTACTTACTTATATAACTTCTATTATATATTATATATTGCATTATATAATGCAATGTTATATTTACTTTGCTAAATGCAAAGTTAACCTGCCACAACAACAGACAGCTGACTGCAGTTACAAAGTCTTACACCTGAGCAGGTATCTGATTGGCTTCCGTATTGGCTAAATAAATGGACCTATGAGGAGTGGAAGCTAGTGTACAAGAGGCCAGCGTGGGAAACTGGGTTTGCTTGTGATATCTGCTGGATAGGACGTGACATTTTTTGAATGGTTCGACTTAATTACCAGCATAACAAGCCCTCCGCAAATAAGCACGCACGCATGCATGCAGAGCTATGATAAACAACAAGACAGCACACAAGTGACATTACACAACTGAGGATGGGGACCGCAAAATGTTTGGCACGGTGTCTGTGTGTTGAAATGTTTGCTGGTGTGGTTGTTGTTGGTCTGTGAAAAGCATCAGCATACCAAACGTATGACAGCAGATGTGCAGATGGACTCAACTGGACTTTAGTTTTTCAGGATTTCAGGATTTTTGAGAGGCGCGCGCACACAAAGAAAGGAAACTTGTGCTTTTGTGTGTATGCAGGAAGGACACACAATATCAGTTACTGCAGACAATGGCTCATCCATCCCATACGTAGAGATGGGACGTGTTTGTTTTGAAGTCAGGAAGGAAATGCTACCTTTAAAAAGTCATCACGAATTCCTGAATTTTAAGATTTTGCCTTATTTTTCTTGCTCAGTGCAGAGTTTATATATTTTCCAGGAATTAATATTCTGAGGTCAACAAATTAAAATCATGATATATGTATGATACTGTTTTGATTCATAGTTTCAAAATGTCTTCACTTAAAGAAAAAAAAAAAAGATTTTTTAGATCAATTACAAGACCTGTGATGCTTTTTGCACCTAATTGGTGTAAGGAGGAGTGTGTGTGTGCATGTGATTGAACAGAGTGACTTAGCAGTGCTGTGTGGCATTCAGCACCTGCTGGTTAGGACTGAATTAGGAGACAACAGAAAACACTCAAAATGCTCCTCTCTCAATGTGTGATGTAATGAAATGTGTGAAATCTATATATGATAAAAAAAAAGATAAACAATGAAAACATTGTTATATATAAAATTACATATCCTACCATGAATAATGTTGTAATATCTATCATAATTTGCTGTATATTCTACACATTTATGCTGCCATGAATCGGTTATATAAATGCTTTATTCACCTATGAATTATTAACAGAATATATCACTTCAAAAATGATCATTTGAAGCTAACCACAACCATGAAAATGTATAATTTATATCAGTGTGACATGAAGTTATAAATATCACATCAGAAAGGACATGAAGGAACAGTTTTCTGGCAAAAACATACAAATTACAGTGCTGACTGTTTGGCAAACTAAATATGGAATAATAGCCTAACTGTCCTTGTATAGCTTATTATTTCTATTTCATGTAATTCTGTTTATTTTGTCCTCAGTTTTGAGGAGAGGTTTTTGTCACTTATAGCTTATATCTTCCCGTCCCTGCTGCACAGGATTTTGTCAGGTTGAAGTAATCTGAATATAGGTCAGTATGTGAATATTGTATATGTATATATTATATATCTTATAAAAGCTGCAATTTAATATGCAAACAAATGAAATAAGTACATTAAAAACTAAACAAATTGATAAGTTAAAGGATTTATCTCAGAATTTCTTAAATAGTGTGGTGTAAATATTAGATTTGTGGGTAAAAGGGTTAGAAGCTTAAATGAAAAAGAGAGACTTAATTAACACACGCTGACGTAATCCACCGTATTACCCTAAGTAGTTATTTTTAACCCTATTTACCAGAGTGCTTTAAGGGGAGCAGCGTCATGAATCACATTTATTGGCCCTGAAACAGTTAACAGTTTTGCGCGTGCACGGGCATCCATCCAGAGTGCACCGGGAGCGCGCAGCGACGCACCGTGAACGCGAAGCAGAAACAGATCAGACAGCAGGTCGGTCGGTGAGCAGAGGGGACAGACCGCACGAAGTACCGGCGATAAAACAGCAGACCTGAACCTTTGGTTTCTGTGGCGGCGCTTTCTTCGCCTGTGGACTAACGTTACAGGAAGTTTTATTCAACAGCGCGGACGGACGGAGAGGGTCAGAAAGGCTGTCCACCATGTCGGGGAGCAGGGAGGAGGAGAGGAGGAAACTGGCCGACATCATCAACCACTGGAACGCCAACCGGCTCGACCTGTTCGAGATCAGCCGGCCCACAGAGGTAGGAGACCCCCCCGAAGGAGCAGGAGAGGCCGCGGTCCCGCAGGCCCTCTCCTGGGTGAATGGGAGACCGTAAAGCTACCACTGGCTGACACTTTGGCTTTGAAAGCCAAGCTGTTGTGGGCAGCGTGGTTTAGTTGGTTTACTCGGTGGTAAGTCCCCGTACGTGCATGGAGGGAATGTATGCCAAACTCCATTGAAAAATCTGGCTATTTACTATGTCGTAATATAATGCACACATTATACAACATGAGACCTTTAACATTGAATAAATACGTGCGCTGTCGTGGCTGACGAATTGACAAATCAACTATGTGACAAAGTATTTGGGTAAAATCCTTTCTTTTAAGAAACATTTAACACAAACGTAACATTAGCTAGTCGCTAGCTACCGCCTACAACAGTATATTTGGGAACTAGCTAGCTTATAGGAATAATTATCAAAGTTGACAGTTTACAAAACCAGTTTATGTCTTATGTTTAGTAAGTAAGCCGAAATTCGTGTTTGATTATCAGTGATTTTTAAAAAATATCTTGTGATATGTTCTCGAAAAGGTGTACGTGTGTAAAAGGAAAATTGACAGATTTTAAATGGAGTTTGGCGTGTTGTCTCCAATACAACAGGGAACGGCACGTATCGGGGCTAGCTAGCTAGCTAGTTAGCAAGCACATTACCTGTGGAGCAAACATGAACCATGCCTTTGTGTTAAATAGAAGAAACTAGCAACCCTAATCAGCGACACCCCCGTGTAACGAATACCGTTTCTATTTAAATGAATAAACAAAGTTGTAATTCATACAGCTCTGTCAGTGTTAGCTGTGTGTATTGGTCATGAAGCGGGCTTGCAGCAGTGCCTGCAATGGCTGACAAACCCAGTAGCACGGTGAGGTTGTTTCATACGCAGGGCAAATAGATAAAAGCTTAAAGTATTAGCAACAAGCTGGGTGCAAATGCTTACACCAGGTAGGGCGGTCTATGCGTGAATGCTACCAGCCCACAGAGCACAGCACAATCTCCCTGTCAGTGCAATATATAGACCATGTCATGTCGCCCTGCATTGTCCTCACATGAGCTAGCTTGATGCGAGCTGCTTGTGTGACCAGCAATAATTTGACCCTGCAACATATTGAGGAGCTGTGCTGTAATTAAATCGCCCGTCTGGACTCAGGTTGTGGTTGTTTACTAACAACATGATAAGGACCTCCTCCCTGCAGGCTTCAGTTAGCTAAGCTACCAGAGACAAGCAAGGGTTGGGTGATGTTTCTAGTCCTTAAGGAGTTAGTCAATATCTATCTAACCTTACCCCCTAACTGGTGCATCTCATGGCTAAGTAGTTTTGATTTATGGCTATGACTGTGATTGCGTCAGCTGCAGTGTTTTTAGGCGGGTAGTCCACCCCCACCTCTCCTTGGTGGGTGTAGGGGGGCCACGGGGGTCCCCTCTGTTCTTCTTGAGCCGATTAATTTATCAGGATTGAAGCTGGCCAGCCGTTGGCCAGGGTTGTGTACTGCACACACAACCTCTCCATTCTGAGAGGAATGATTAACCCAGTCCCGAAGTTCTCTAACCCGTAATTCTCTCACTGTACAAGAAGCATTGCTCAAGCGTTGCTGCTGAAGACTGCCCAGAGTTTAGTCCAGTAGAACATGATTAAATGTAAGCAGATGTATGGCCTTCGCTGCCACGCCACACCCTCCCCATATGTCAGCTGGTAGAGCCCCCAAGCTGCACAAGTGTCCTTCACACTGTCTAGACTGCTCCTCCTGAGTGTAGCTGTGCATGAAATATGCTGCGTTTTGTAATAAAACTTCACAGTACGATCTGTGATTGACGCTGACTTCTTTTGTTCTGATTTACCACACGCAATCAGCACATCTGATAAGTGACTATGTTTAATTTCTGAATTTCTGACCAAACTCAGAGCCGTGAGATCATTCGTGTGATTAGATTAGCCGTGGATGGCTGATTAGTCTGGAGCAAAGGTTCTCAAACTTTTTAATCTTGCAACCCAAACTGAATAAGTCCTGCTGTGGGACTTATGGTGGTGCTCATTAAAACGTAACAGGTACTCGCGTCACGTGGGCGCTCGCGCGTAGGCAGAGACGTGGGGCTTATTCAGTAAAGGATTCAGTAAACACTGGGCTCGAAAGATGTAGCACAATAGATGTAGGGGGTATTCGGATGCAGCCACACCAACGGTTTGTTTTATTTGGATAAAAAGGTTGTGGGAATGTTTACTTTGCTTCACTTTTGTATTAAAGCTTGATTCACACTGCCTAATAATGAGTAAACCAAGTGTATGTAAACAGAAGATCATTAGACAGATTTGGTAACTTGGATGGGCAGCACGGTGGGGAAAGACATACAGTCATCTTAGTTGTCTTCACGTGTGACAACATCAACATTTAATTCCTGTTTCCTGTTTCCCTGTCAGACCATTGCTCTTCATTCACCATTAACTAACTGCGCCGTGTCAGCTAAAAATGATGGTCTTACTCCTGTTTGAAGACGAGCACTGCGCCTTTTTTAAAGTCTGTGAGCTCGGTCTGCAGCATCCTCAGGAACCCTCCCCAAAAACTCAAGGTTTCATGTGTGTACGGCTTTGAATTTTGACAACTCATATCCAGCTCTTCATTGTGCTTGGAAAGCTGCGCATAACAGAAAAGATGTTGTCAAAGTTTCTCCTGAAAATAACTCGTGGAGCGCAGCAGATCCGAAGTGACATTTCTGGAACTGATGGGCAGAACTGAAAAGCAAGTTTCTGAGAGAAAACTTGTTTCTAACCCCGTGTGTGAGTTTGTTTCTTTTATGGACAGTCTCTGCTTCGCTGTTAGCATGAACCTTAACAGCCCACAAACAAAACAGTCAGGGGCACATATCTAAAACACTAACAGTGCATACTAACACACATTGTACGCGACAAGTACGCCTTGTATGCAGAGCAAGATAGAGGATAGAGAGTGGATGATTCATATCATCTTACATTTGTACTTAAAGCATTCCCTCACTGTGCACACAGTCGGTATCCGGAGATACAATTAGGCATAAAGAAGTGGCCATGACAGCCGTCGTACAAGCACTATTTAAGCCAGTAATTACATGTAACATCGTTGTTAATCGGGCAGGTCTGATGTATATTCTGTTAACATTTTCCTTGGCGGTGGCAGTTTGAAGTTGGAGTTAAACGACGTGGTCACTTCCTGTATAAGTGTGACTTTCCTTGGATAAGTGCTGCTGAATTATGTACAACAGGCTGCATCTCTCATCAGTAAAACGGTTTAAGTTTAGGCTGGAGTCAAATCCATTGAACTGTAGCTTTATTTGCGTGATGCCGATGATGCAGATATGGCAGTTTTAAAGCTCTAGCAGCGTCTGTAAGTGCTAACCTAAGGAATTTTCTCACTTCTCCTCCTTTTCTTCGGCTGCAACTCAAGACAAACCGTCTAGTTCTCGGCTGATCTTGCCTGGAAAACTTCTTCACCACCGGATCAACTCTTATCAAACAGTGACGTCTGAAAATCTCCGCTTGCTGCCAAATAACAGGACATTAGGTTGTATTTTAAGTTAATATCAACTTTCGTTCGCGCTGTGGCTTGATTACGTGTCGGCCTGTAGATTACTGACTCAGTGGATCCCACAGCGAGGTGCCTGCAGGAGCTTAAAACAAACAGCAGGAATAAAAGAGATAAGTACTGGATCTAAATTTAATATAAAAGAATACCTTCCTTAAATAGACTTTATAGGGCTTTTATGTTGCAGCAAAAGTGGAAATTAAAGGAAATATTGCGTCCTGTTACACAGCCTCTCTTCCAACTGGCTGCAGTCAGACGCCCATGCTTGGACGACAGAACAGGGTTAATGCAGTATGACAGATACTTTATTTTTATCAAGTCTGCACCCGCTGAACAGATCCAAACATCGTGTCTTTTAAATGTACACCGTCCTGATATACTTCCTCAACCGTGCCTTGCTTATTTATAGTTTCCCGACATTTGATTGCCACCCGTGTGCTGGTTTCTGTTACTTTGGTCTGGTTTTTCTGGTTGTTGAAACCGTGTGAGACGCTAGCAGCTGGAACTCAGTCTCACGTTGTCTGGAGTTTTGTCCCACTAAAGCCTGCAGATGACGCAGCAACAAGAGTGAAAGTTAGATCGCACCTTTTATTGAGTGGCGCTACAAAATGACACCAGTCACATGTGAGAGTTGAAGTGTAACAGCTCATGTAACCAACGAACTGAATAGGCCTGGAGGAAGATCTCGCTTACCTTTGACCTTAGTCTAATTGACTATCCCGCTGCTGGGAAGTCTGACTTTAAGGGAGATTCAGGAATGCCGCTTTGACAGGATGCAGAACTGAATAAGGCGGAGAGCTCCATTATTAAAAATACAATCTGCATGTCTCAATAAATCCCTCAGCTCCATTATTCATTGTATGATTTTGCTGTTTTCAGTTAAGCATCTTTACTGAGACCCGGGCACGTGGCAAGACCGAGAAACATAACACAGCAGAGCAACATGAGCCTATTGTTGCTTTTGCTCTATGTTGTGGAAGAACCAGCGTCAGACAATGGAAGCACTTATTCATCTTCGTACAGCTTGATGTCTACGTGCTACATGTTGTCTGTGCTCTTCAGTTTCCCTGTTTCGCTTTACTCATGGTATGTTTAACCACAAATCAAATGCAGCAGTTACCGATTTGACACAATGCACTGACTTGCTGAATTTGACGTGGAAGTTATTTACTAGCAGGAAGCTCATGTCCACCTACTTTCCTCTGGGACCCGAATGCAGCATGTAAGCAGACCCGCTGTGACATCAGCGGCCACTCCCTCCCTTTTCCCCCCGCTGTGCAGGAAGCAGGAAGCCGTCAGGAAGTGTGTGTTGTGTGGAGATAGTGGGTTTCCTGCGGTCTAGGTGGAATGACTGGGTTCACTGGGTTGTTTTCAGAGAGATTTGTGATCAGATTTTCTTTTATTTACCAGCTATTTCCAGGTACCAGCGCTCCATAATAAATGTGGTCACCAGTGGCACCAGTATGGTTGTTGTTATACTAAGGCAACTATGTTTGCAGCAACCCATGCCATGGTTTTAGATGTTTATTGACTTTATTATTGATTATATTTTAGTTTTCTGTGTTCAACGGTGTGTTAATTCATATCATGGTTCATTTGAAGGGTTGTCAGCCTTTTTAACTTGGAGCGAGGAGTGGATGTTAAGGAAGAAATCAATCGTGATACATAATTGTATAGGGGAGCAACAAAATTTGGGACAGTCTGTTGAGAAACTCGACATGAGTAAGAAGTTTTTTTTGTTAAAGAAAACCTGACAAATTGAGGCACTTCATCACATTGATGCAAAAGCAATAAAGAAATCGAATATTCATATACAGCCAGCCTTGCTCATTGATTTGCAACATTGCTCCCAAGGGCAAGGGGATAGGCACCTCAGTTTAAACCGCATGGCAAAGCCTGGGCAAATTTATACCTGGGCTGCAAATGCTGATTATTTTGAATCGATTTTCCAGTAATTTTCCCTGATTGATTGATTCTTTGCTCTGCTGCAAGTCAAATACGTTTCCTGTCATATTTTCTGTGGCCAACTCGAAGCTGGAAGCACTAAATGTTCGGCATTTTCGCTTGAAAAGTAACGTACTATTCTGTATTTGTATATTAAATATTTGATTCAGTTCTCATTACATTAAAATATAGATATGATCACAGTGCTCACTGCCGTTTTTACTCCCCTATACACCTGCCTGTGTTTGAATATTATTAAATAATCTTAGAAATGATGATATGGAGCCGAGGAACGACTCTGTCAGTACTGAGGGGAGAAATGCTGTTGACTGGCTGGTGTCTGACTTTGACGAAAAGGTCAGCGTCGGCCTGGTGTGTACCTGTTTTCAGCAGCTGGCGATAGTAGCAGCACGTCTGGCAGCAGCACAGCGGAGGCCTGGTTAGCAGATTTGCTTGCCTCAGCCACAACTACAATAGCGTGAGGTCACACACACACACACACACACGCGCGCACAGAGTAGCTGACCGCTCTGTGCATTTATCTCTGTTTGCGTTGTCCCTCTGTGTCTTCATCGGCCATGCCCTCCCTCCGCCTCCCTGTCTTTGTCTCTCAAAGCATGTGGCTGCTAGCTGGCTACGTCACCATGGTAACGCCGTAGCTGTGATGAGCACAGGCTACAGGAGCTCAGCAAAAGAGTTGCGCGAGTCTGCGTGTGTATACATGAGAGAGGGATATAGATAGATGGAGAGAAAGAGGTATTTTCAGTCTGCAGTGATGGTGATAGTTATGGTTGAAGATATTCTTGATACACGTCAAAGAGGCCACTCATCACTTAGCATCCCATTTCAGCCGTGCACATGAAGTGAACAGCATTCAGTAATCTGCTCGGTTTGCTGCAGTTTGAGTATCAGGTGGGTGGGTTGACTGCGTCAGCTAAAGGCTAAATTTTGCCTGTTCTTCAAGGTGTTGCAGCTCCTAGATGTGGTTATTCTTGCAGGTAGGATCCTACTGATGTGAAGCGCATGGTGGTAACGCACAGGAAGTTCACGTATAACCGCAAAAAAACACAAGAAGAGCCACTTTTGCTCTTTCGCAGTTCAGTTGCAGCGATAT
Organism: Datnioides undecimradiatus; assembly: GCA_008933995.1. Classification (NCBI taxonomy): domain Eukaryota; kingdom Metazoa; phylum Chordata; class Actinopteri; order Lobotiformes; family Datnioididae; genus Datnioides; species Datnioides undecimradiatus. Next base: position 915,183 of record WARS01000046.1, read on the forward strand.
CGGTTTTGCTAGTTTGCTATCGATAAACTCACACCAAGACATGGATAACACATGTTAATGGATTACAAACAAGACACACGTTTTATTGATTAACAGGCTCACACTCGTGTCACTCAGTCACCCACAAATCAGTAAGCTCGGACTGATCAGCAATCTGTGTTATGTGTGTAGAAACTGCACGGGCTGCTTTTCCCCTGTCGCTCTATGAAAGCAGGAGGAAGCATGGCTAAAGTCTGTGCAATTGCATATCACCTTGTTTCACCTTTGCTGCCCTATGAGTGGCTGTCATTGTGACAAAGAAGAGTATGTTCACATACTGGAGAGGGCACCTTCTAAACATCTTGCAGGGATGCACCAAGCAGCTCTTTGGGTGCTATCTGTGAGTGCACAGGGTGGTCTAACCTGAACCCTCTGAACACAAACACAGTCGCTGTTTGTTTTGTTTTGGTTTTTTTTCTTGTTTGCTGGCAGAGTCTGTTTACAAGACAACATGGAGCAGAATATCTGGACTGATTGAATGTATTCAGAGGTTTGTGTGGAAAGTGGGTGAAGGCTCAGTGGGATGTTAATGGAAAGGAGCACGGGGCCTTATCTGGAGAAATATAAACACACTCAGTGGCAGGAGTAAAGTTCATATCACTAGTAGTGATGTGACGTTTTCTACTTTCATTTAACGTTTCCTGCTTTTATACTGGTGTTGAAAGTCCGTCAGTACCTTTGAATTATTGAAGCACCTAGCTTCTATAATCAGAAGTTGTTCTTTTATTGGTTAGTTTTAAGTCTAGCTATGATTAAAATATATTCACTCTTAACTAGGCCTTGCAGTAAATGTAATGCTCTAATGCTCCAGCTACTAATTTGATCTCTGCATGTATCTGAGACCCCATTTATACCTGGTATCAGGAGAATGATAAATGCAAAATGTAATTGTGCTGTGATCGGGCCTGCTTCTGTGCCATGAACTTCCCAGGAGATGTTTTTATTTAACTGAACTGCAAGAAAAATGAAATCCATGTGCACGAGAAACGAGTAATACGGTAAGAGATAGCCATGTGCTCCTGATCTGCTGCTAACGAGGCGTATCATTTATCTAGTCACACAGTAACCTACAGGTCGGTACCTCAGCACTCTGGGACAAACACATTGTTTTTATACAAAGAAAGTGGATAGCATAATTTATTACATTTGCTGAATTTACAACAGGGAAAAAAAATTAATTTGTGGTAGAGTGCGGTTCACAAAGTTTTCCTGAACAGCTCCAAAACTGATTTTTTTTAGCTGCATCCCTGCAGCCACATTAAATTACTCCCATGCAGGTTCAGCTGTGGAGGACGGAGATCCAGTCTCAGCGAGACGTCAAGAATACCAGGTGTAAACATCCGTTAAACAGCTCGTTTATACAGATCCTGTTATTATACCAGGTGTAAATGAGCTGTGAGAGTCCACGTCCACCTGCTTCATCCCCGTTGCTGTGCACTTCTGCCAAGTGTCTGCCCATAAGCTCAACCGGCTGAAGCTGTAAATGCGTCGCTTGTCACATTTCAGGGCCAAACAGGCGCATGTACGTGCAGGCGCGTACGCACGTGTGAGTAATCGCCACAGCGGTTCATTACAAAGCAGGGCAAAAGAGCCTTATAGCCTGTCCAGCAGAGTTATGGCCCATCTCTATCACACACACACACATAAATACACAGACAGACGGACTGATGTGATTGGATGAGTAACCTTGCAGCTCATTTCCATCCCAACCACTGCTCAGTCATGCTGACTTCAGTTCCCTGAAAGAAGCCATATTGTTCCTCACTGTTTGGGTGCTTTGTGGCTAAAACATTGCTCGTTAGTTGTCATATTCACTCGGTTTGTACCAGTCTGTGGTTATTTTATTCTGACTGTTGGTGGCGAAGCCGTTCTTTAAGCTTAAATTCGTGTTTTTGAAATCAGGATCCACCGTAATCCAACCTTTGTCCGGCCACCTCGCTCACTGAACCAGCTGTAATTAATGCCGCGGGCCTCGGTCTGTTGGCTGCTGCCCGTTAAAAAGAAAGATGGGGTCACGCTGGGCAGCCAGGATATTTATCACCTCTGTTTATGTTTCAGCATGTTAGGAAGTCCGCTCAAGCTTCCTGTTGAGCGTTATAGGCCGTATGTGGTTTATAGGCGCAACAGGCTTTATCAAGATGTGCGACTGTCCTGCGCTCAGGTTATTCCTAATGTTTCCAAAATGTTAAAACTCGGGGAAAGTAAGTAATTTTAATCAAAGAAGTGTTTTATTTTGTGCGTAGGTGTTGTGTCTGACTGCAGGAAGCTGTCTTAAATCAATGTTTTACCTGTTTTCAGTATTTTTATCATATAGTTTTTAAATCTTGGCCATTTTTACTCAGATTTTTTGCCAGTCATCGGATGTCTGGATCTTTTGCTATCACAGCAACAAAGCAAGCAAACGCCTCTGGGAAGTCCTGCGTGAAACTACTTTATCTGGTGCTTTCACAGGCTCAGTTTGTTTTGGAGTTAGAAATTGATAGAATTGTTTAAAGATGATTTGAAAGATGATTCATACTTTGCTGAAGCACCGAAGTCTCTGCCTCCAGAGGCTTGTTTTTAGTTTAGAAGCTGTAGCGGCCACAGCTGACTGTTATGCAGCAAATATATAATTAAATTGCAGGTAGTTTTCATTTTTCAGCATGTGCCATCAAGCCCAACATTAACCACCTTAGTAACTTAGTTTTTAGACTCAGAGATCAGAGAAAACAACAACAGAAGATTAAGACGGATAAACAGTAACTGAAGTATATCCCGGACACAAATTTATTGGGTCGTGAAGAACCTTTTGAAATTGCCTTCCAGTGAAATCATCTCGGCTTATTGCTTTTAAAACGTTCTCCAGCCCTGTAGTATCGTGGTTTCCAGCACAGAGTTGAGATTGAGAGCTCGCCCCGCTCTCTTGGGCCTGCGTCCAAGTTTTTGTTTACATTTGTTTAGGTTGTTAAATTTATCAGATAATTGATTCCCACGTTAACTTACAGGTTACTGGGCCTTAAATTAAACTCGGTCAGTCCTGCAGGAGCCCCTGCTTTGGCCGGAGGCGGTTAATTTTCCGAGATGGGCTGCCGAAGTGTGATCAATATATGCAAAGCGCTCCTTAAAGAAGCCTCCCTAAGCAGTTCAGAGTAACACATCAGCACAGTCTCCGCGCGAGCGCATGGGCGTGTGTCTTTGAAGAGTTCGTGAGGATCCAACTGGGTAATATGTCACAGTTTTCAGGGTTCCTACCGGTCCTGGAATTCCTGGAATGCAAATGGAGTTTTGAGCAGTGAATTCCAGACAGAGGAGGTCGGGTAACCTGATAGATTCTCTGTGGAAATTAGGGAATGTGGGGGAATTTTACAAAATACAAACCCGAGTGTTTTTGAGCACAATGCGTCTATTTTCCAGCTAGCTTTCAACATGCATTGCAGTAGACGGCTTCCAGCGAAACCTGGGTGGAGTCCAGACATTTGGGAAAATAAGGACAATCATGGAAGAATCATGGAATTTACATTAAGGCCACAGCGGGAGCTTCTCTCTCCCTGGAAGCACGTTCGTTGGGAAGCACCTGTGGTTCGTAATCTCGCCCTCTCTCTTTGCTCTCTCTGCCTGTGTCAAGCGCACATTCCTTCTCTGTGATTCGGCCTCTCTCTTATCTATCTTTTCTCTCTTTCCTCTTGTTCTAAAACAAGCAGTGTATTGTGTGTGCTCAGCAGAGCAGCCCGCCCTAAAAGCCGCGTGTGTGTGTGTGCGTGCGTGTGCATGTGTGTGTGTGTGTGTTTGTCCCAGCCAGCCTGTCAGACCGCGTTAATCCCTCAGAGGCCCGGCTCACCTCCTCTCCGCCTTGCCCCCCTTTTCTACTCTCCGCCGGCCTCCATTGGTTTGCGTTTCCTTCTCAGGCAGCTGATATGCTCTCCCACCTGTCAGTCAGAGCCCGCTTGCCTCCCTTCGGGCCAATCGCACGGGAGGTAACCCCGCCGTTGACCTCACAGGATCAGACAGCAATCAGGGACCAATGACTGTGAGTGTTTAGCAACGCTCGCTACCAGCTCCCATGGTGCTTTGCAGCAGATCAATGTCTAAGTCGTGGCCCACAAGGAGGGAAAACAAGGAGTGACGCGTCTGTATCATTAGTGGGAGTAAAACCTATTGTTTGCCACATGTTGGCAGCTCAGATGTGGTCAGAGGGAGGTGGCGGCAGGGCTGCGACCAAAATATTGGCTTTGGATTTGGTAAATAAAAATCCACATTAAAAACTAAAGCCATTAAAAACAACTTTAATGCGCTTTTCTGGGTTTATTTGTGTATTTTGTCAATGAAGTTTATTACGAGGAAGTGTTTTAGCCATCCAGTAGATTGCCTTGGCCTTAGAGCTGAGGGGCATGTGCCACGGTCGCATAAGGAGAATCCATCATAGAGGACCTGGAAAATGTTTATAAACCCTTTTAAATTGCTAGTTACAGAACATTTATGTGTCAACATACTCGGATTTGACTAAAAGTAAAAAGTCAGTGCTTCTTTTTCTCATTCTGGAGAGAGCAGGAGCAGGTGAAAGAAGAGAAAAGATTAATTAACACTTTATAAAATGTCCTGGATTGAAAAAACTGGAATTAATTATATCTGACAGCTGTAACATTAGTGCTGAAAGTCTTTAAAGTGGAGTAGTGGAGTCACAGAAGATAAGCTGACAGGTTATGGCAGCGGTTCAGGCAATTAATCAGTCGTCAAGTCGTTTGTGTAGACGAGGCCGGTGCGGGACAATAGGTTGCATTGTGATACTTATTAGACTTATTACCAGCATAAGAAGCGTGCTGCAAATATGCAAATGTATAATAAACAATACAGCAAACAAGTGACATTACACAACTGAAGGCAGAGACCACGAAATGTTTGGCGCTGAGTCTGTGTGTTGAAATGTTTGCTGGTGTGGTTGTTGTTGGTCTGTGAAAAGCCTCCGCATACCAAACGTATGACAGGAGGACGTGCAGATGGACTGAACTGGACTCCACTTTATTAAGATTTAAGAAATGCATTTAACGGACAGAAGCCGTGTCAGTTTCATCTGGGGTTGCAATAAAATATGAGTTCACCCTACGTCGCTTTATACCATGATTTGTAAAATACATTTGCTTAGCTACAGTATTTAATTCTACTCTTATTTAAAGATTAAAAGTAATGTTTTGGGAAATTGTAATAGTGTTTACAAACCAAAGAACCCCTTTACAATTGATAATAAAAGGACTAATAATAAATAATAATGTGTGTTGTCAAAACTGTGAAATCACGATATCTCCCGAGGCTATGTGCTATGAAAACCTGGTGTTGCTGCAAACTTTCGGCTGCGGCAGCTATTGCAGACAAACCGTGCACTACCCATACAGCACCAGTTAAGAGACGCATAAAGTTGGAGGCTAGCTTGTGAGCGCATTGGAGCATTTAGCAGCTAAAGAGCCATGAAACAGAGGAGACCAAACTGAATCTAAAAGGCGAGGGAACGCTCCGCTTAAACTTGTTGTGACACAGTCGTCAAAACAACTTTACAAGGTGATAACATGGCCGACGTTGCGCTTCAGCTTTTTTGTCTGCTGTCCCCAAGTGGCCTGACAAATCAACTTAATGCTACTCTGAGCTAGCGTTAACCATCGTGGCGTGTCTCCAAGAAAGCACTTAAGTTTTAGTGTCTTTTATGAAACGCATGTTAAAATGAAGTGTTATCTGATATCATTTACCCAATCTGAACGTAAATCCTTCCAAGTTAGCAAAACAGTACAAACACAGAGACTGTACAACTGCTTACTCACTTAATCGCCCAGCGGTAGAGAAACTAAACTTTTATGAATTTGATTGGCTGCAAAATTTATTTAAGGCACTGTCACAACCAGCCAATCACAAGCAGTCTGAAGCTGCATACCAACCGTCTCAAAGAGGCCCGTGTGTTTGTGCGGACTCCACTCCTCTCATCTGCTCGCCGTTAAAAGGCCCCCCCAACGGAGCTGCACCTAGTCCTCGCCCTGTCTGAGCTCAGCCCCACCCGCCTGGTAGGGCCTGGTGGAGAGATCAAACTGGAAAAAAAATAAAATAACAGTGCGAGGGTGACCTCAGTGGTCCCGGGACTTCCCTCCACGCTGCTCCACCCGCTCATATTTGTTGATCTTAGCTGTCCACCTCGTTTCATGAGAACGGCTTCAACACACGCGCGTGCGCGCACACAACCACGCTCGCACATTTACACTCACAGGCACACAGCAGCGCACTGGTGATGTGTGACTGTGGCCGACGTTGCTGACGTAAGCCCAGACTGTGTGTTTGTGTGTGTGTGTGCTTTTGTTGTCTGTGCGTACCTAGGAGTTCAGGATTGGGGTGTGACTCTCTCTCAGGAAGGAGAAGGACAGAAAAATGATTTGTCTCTGTGAAGTGTGTGAGCTCTGTGTTGATGTGCACTTTGAGGCTGGCACGCCTGTCAGTTTCCTCCTGACAATTACCTGCAGCCTTGCTCTGTGTGTGTGTGTGTGTGTGTGTGTGTGTGTGTATAAGGTAAGTGGCTGCAGTCCAAGCTACTGTTCCTGGTCAGTTGTTTGTCTAAGGAGGCAGCGTCTGATGCAAATGCACTACATTACCCTTTAGTGTTGTAAGTGGCAGAGTGCACCACATAGTTCTGTTGATACCGGGCAATTTATCCAACCAGAGGAAAGTATTTGAAACTTTTCTGTGACGGACTGCTGGAATGTCCCGGTGCAGTAAATCCTGAACATGTGGAAATTAAGCTCCGACCAGGGCTTCTCCTGCTTTGAACTGGGTTTCTTGGTGAAGGCCAGATGATGTCATCTGCTAATTTGGATGCTTGTGGCATCAGTCGCATCAGTTTCAGGATATCTGCAACTTTCATCAAGACATTTCAGGGCTTTTCAGAAGCCAGTTAGAAATCTGCCCCAGACATTATGATGACAGTCAGGTTTTAAGACCCATAAATTGTTTTTCAGGGGGTGTTGCTGCAGAGGTTCAGCCATTATCAAATAAAATACATTTTCAGAGCTTGGTAACATCATGTATGCATTTAAAAATAACATTTGACATATTATTAGATTTCAGAGTTGATTAAAAAGTTTCTAGTTTCCATAGTGACATGAAGGTGATGGTTGATCATTGTAGAAGTCCTGCCAGGCTCTGTGAAGCAACCATTTGACCTGCGAGTCAGATTCGATGCTAACTGTTGTGATAATCTCAAACATTTGCTGCTTTTCTTTGTCATAAATGACAGTAAATGAAGATGCTTCTGGTTTTTCGACTGTTGTTTGGACAAAAAGAGCAGATTTTTTACAGTTTTAATGCAAAAATTCTTTGTTTTGTGACGTTGTGTCTTGGATTTGAATAAGTTTGCGATGAATTTTGTTTATGTACACTGCAGCAGCGTATTTTGCTCCCTCCTTTCTTTGTTTGTGCACCTGACACCTGAGAACTGGGCATGGTCCGGCATACCAGCGCCATGGCGACATGACACCCAGCTGTGAAGCGGTTGCCATAGCAGCGCCCAGTAGCTTGCCGGTGTTGGGTTCCATTGGTGGCTCCTCTTCATGGGAGTGTCAGCTGTTTGTCATTGGAAGGAGCCCTGTGTAGAAGTTGACCAGCACAACTACTGATGCCACAGGACGAATACTCCCTAACTCACCTCTGTGCAACTAATGTCTACATTAAAATAGTCAGTGACCCCAAAATTAAGTTTTTTAAATGTGTGCACGTGTTGCTTTTCAGTGTCCTGCATGTTAGCAAATCGCTTACATTAGCATTTTTGTCTGAGTGGGGAACAAAGCAACAGTTTTGAACGTGTTGTCGTGGCTTTCTGAGATCTCCCGATCACCCTTTTCACCTGTGTGTTGACCGGACGATTCATTAAGAAGGTAGTTGTCCGATTTATCGCTGATAAAGGGAACTGCTAGCTAGGGACCTGATCCTCTGCAGTGGGTGGCGGCTTTTGATCGAGAGTTTGCTTTGGGCAATAATGAAAACTTTACTTACACACAGTTTCGTGAGAGGAAGTCAGTTTGGTATGAGGGAAAGCCTCAGAACAAGTAAAACCTTAAATTGAGACTGTTATATGAACAAAATCTGTGTCGCAATCTAGTTTTACTGATTCAGGGTTGCTCCCTCTCCCTGTTGGTCTTGCTGTTGACTGAGTAGCTAAATAATAGTACCCAGCATGTCATCAAAGCTCTTAACAGTTTAACTGGAGCCTTAATAAGTCTCTTAATGAAAAAAACACACATACAGATCCTTTAAAAAAGAGAGAAGGACCTGTTTTACTGTTCACATGGGGCTAATATTCTCACACGGTGCCTGAGTTTGAGCTAACTCGCAGTGGAATTTTTATTTTGCAGATTACCGACACGGCAGATTCACGCAGGATTAAGCACACATTCGACCTCTGTGGATATTAAAAAATCAAAAGAGGACCCCAGATAATACGAGTCCTGTGCGAATAGGGTTTTAAAGGCCGCATTGCACAGTTAATTACTGTCCAGGCCTTGGACGCACAGTAGGTAATCAAAGGAGACTTATTAAGACTTCCTGTGGACCTGCACACGTCCTGACACCTGCCTCGGTTGGTTTATCAGTTGCGTTTACTGTCTGACTGTTTTGGTCTGCTGGTCAGTCTGAAAGTTTGTCATTACTTCCTCCCCCACGGTTTTTGCACCAAAGTCAGTCCAAGGCTGAGAGAGGAAGATGTGGGCGGACCTGCATAATTCAACGCCTCATCCCCACTCTCTCTCTCTGTGTGTGTGTGTGTGTTAGCATGTGTGCGCGCCGCATTCTTAAGAGCGCTTCTCTATTCCCTGCACGTTGGGACCTTCAGAAACGCCTGGTAAGGTCACACTTGTGCTCGCGTCCGTCCGTGTGTGTGTGTGTGTGCACACGCATGTTTGTGTGTAACTCCATAGCCCTGATCACAAGGTGCCGTGTTTAACCAGCCCCCCCCCCGTAAAACACTGCAGACTGGTATTGATCTTTCTTGCACGCAAACGTGCACATGCACACAGATACAGATACACACAAACACGCCCAGATGCATGTGTGACCTTTCAGGCTCCCTCTGAAGTCTGTACTCTCTCCCCCTCTCTCTCCCCCTCTCTCTCTCTCTCTCCTCTTCTTTTATAGTTATGAGAATGAGAGCGAAAATATCAGTAAATGGAGCAGAAGTGAATGCTTCTTCTCATTATCCAGTTTCAGTCTCTGACTCCCGCTTTGAACGTCGGAGTTGGACTGATACGACTTTGTCTCAGCCGATACAAATACCTATGCTGATATAAGATGAACTATATTTAGATTTGACCAATGCAGCGCCACAGGGAAGTGAAAATACCATCAGATCAGGAATAGAAATCTCAGTATTGGAGATATGCTTTATGTTTTATTAGATATATTGTGTAATTTATCACACTTTTACCCGTATATAGTAATATTACAGTGAGATGTTTCCCTGTATTCTTGCCTGGTCTTGTTTCCATTAAGACAAATGGAACTTTTTGTTTTTCTTGTGGCGATAAAATCCGGATAATGTGCATTTTCCACAGCACCCGTTCCATCTGTACACCAAATTAATAGTTGTATTCATCAGCGTGTTGCTCTCAGTCTCAGCTGCACTGTTCTCATTTATTGATTGGCTGAATGTTTTCTAGTTTTATGTTCTTTTCTTTGAACCATGTTAATCTGATATCAATGAAAGTCAAAACTTCTCTTATGTAATATCTGGGATAATGAATTCCAGTTAACTATTTCAGCATCCGGGCGATCAAACGTAATTATGAGCAGATTCTGGGTGCAAAGACCTTCGAAAGGCACCAGAACATTTTCCGCACATCCCACTTGGAAAAGCAGGACCACACCGTGTTGTTTTTGTGTCTTAACTTTGAGCTGAACCACTGATGTTCATAGGAGAACAATGGCTTCTCTGTAATGGTCAGCAGCATGGGCCTCTACTTATTAACAGAGTGTGTGTCCAGTCATAGCTCAGTGACAGATAGGCAGGTCCCCATCAGCAGTTTGCACAATAGACGAAGTGGTAGCTGTCCGGTCCCCCCAGCACAGACCCAAACGAAGCTCATTAATATTTCAATTTTTGCTCCAAAACTGAAACAATTGCTCAATATTACATTTCTTTTCTGCTATATCTCATTTTAATTGTCTTTGGGCTTTTCTGCTGTGGGATTAATCAAAAAGTACATAAACTTTATTAACAGCCCCCCTTAGATTAGCATATGGGTCCGACATTAGGCATTTTGTGTGTTTGCGGCTTGTGAGTTTGCATTTTTTGGTCCGTTTCATTGTCTTATGATATAAATGATGTGTTAGCGTGTCCTCTGGTCAAACCGGGGCTGAGCACAGTGCATAGTTGGAATATTTTGCAGAGGTTATGACTCCAAGTGGTCAAATTTACTGGTGATGAATATTAGAGACTGTGTGTGTGTGTGTGTGTGTGTGTGTGTGTGTGTGTGTGTGTGTGTGTGTGTGTGTACGAGCACAGGTTTTTAGATAATGAAACACCTCAAACAACACTTTGACAGCCAAGTCAGCCATACATCATGTCTCGTGAGTACTCTGTCTAGGTATGTGTGCAAGACTGGACACAAACTCATCAGCCCTTAACGGCCTTGTGGTGGGCAATTACACACACACACACACACACACACACACACACACACACACACACACACGCACGCTCGCTCATGCACCCCCACTTGCACAGAGCGATATCCGCCCAGTGGCAGTGCACTTATCTGTCAGCCTTGATCCTTGTTGGTTTCTTATGGTGGCACTGAGGCAGTGAGCAGGTCTGATTTGTGGCCGGGCGTCACCACCAGGTCCAGACGATTTATACCGCACCTTCCCACAATGCCTCACTCTGTCAGGATGAGGGGCAAGCTCTGGGCTGGGGGTGGAGGGAGGCTGGACGGCTCGATACCGAAGCAGAAACTCACCTGAAACAAAGAGGCTTTTCTTTGCGGCCACAGAGGAAATGTGTGCTTTTAGTCTTTTCATTCATTCGGGACAACAGGCCCCGGCTGCCTCCCTTTGTTTTTCCTGGTGGTTCAGCTCGGTTTAGCTCCGCAGGAAATCAGAGAAATTCCACATTGGTACTGTCACCATATTAGGTTTGGACTGTGGCTCGGTGCTGAATTTCAGTTGTAATTACAGGAAGTTTCAATGCAGGGCTTATTCACAAGTCTGTGTTTACTGTGCATGGCTGCAGTGTGATCGCAGGTTTCATTCAAACAACGTGTCGCCCCATGTCCAGTTAAAAAGGTCAGCGATAAATCAACAACAGCTCAAGGTTCCCTTCACCTTTTCCCTGACGATAGCAGGTCAGATTGGTGTCGTATAAAATAGTCTTTGTTGTATCTACACCGCAGGACTGGGACAATGCCTCTAATGTGTTTAGATTAATGCTATAATGTTGAATCCGAGCTTGTTTTTGGCATCAAGTAAGAGGAAGCAATCAGGAAAATACATTGATTTTTAGTTTTTCCTTTACTGATATTGACTCCAGTATTGCAACAAATCTGAATATTTACTGGATTCAAGTTCAGTATCACAGCCTTTATACTGATTTAACATTTGCGTGCATCACTGCCTTCCTCGGACTCGTTGGGATAACCTTTGTGGAAGGGGACATGATGCCAGTGATGCTTCTGTACTAAAAACCTGGAGGTCTGTGTGATAACATAAAAGTAGTGCAGAACAAAAGGACTGATTCCTGTTGCATGAGGACATTCACATTTCAACAAGTCACGTCTGGCCAACACAATACCAGTTTGGCCAAATTGGATCACTGTATCTTATGAGTTTTAAATAGGTGAACAAGCTCTGGATATCTGCAGAACAGCTTTGCAGGAGTTCACCCTCTTTTTAAGGTCACGTTTTGTTGTAAACACAACGAAACATCTACATTTCCACAGTTTTGTTCTGTAGTTTGTGTGTTAACTCTTTTGGTTTTGCTCGAGGCTGAGTCAGCAGTTTTTTTTAAAAGCTGACAAGACGGGAGGCGGAGTTCAGTTTCTGATCATACGTCTGTAACCGCGAGTTCCAGTGGGATATTTGATATCGTGGATAATGTGCTGTAAGCTCCGGACATCCTTCGGCTATTTAAAGCAGGAGGAAAGTAACTCTCCTGCTTCATGTGATGGGATTCTTTGTCTTCTTCTCGTCTCCTTGCTTTCTCTCGGTCTGTCAGTGTGTCTGATGTCTTTGAAAGGCCCCTGCTGGGATCTGATGTGGGATGAGTCTCCCCCTCCCCACATCTGAGTTAAAACCTCGGTCCAGCTGACCTTAGACACAAGCTTAGGGAGGAATCCCCCTGTGTTACTGCAGGTGGGGCTGCAACAATATTGACTCAGGAACTCAGTTCACTTTATTAGGCTCATGTTCATGTCTGTGTGTGTGTGTGCGCGTGTGTGTGTGTGGAGGAGACTGAGATGACGCACGGCAGCTGGAATCTGTTCTCGTTTTCAGACAGCCATCATCCACAAAGCACTTCTCCTCCCTTCTCTTTAAATTCATCTTCTCAATGCCAAAAAAGAGTCCAACCCCCCCCCCCCAAAAAAAATAAATTCAAGTTTTCAGTGTCTCCATGGAAACTAGGGTTTCACCTTTTTTGGTTTGCCAGCGTTGGTCTTTAATTAAACACAGGGCTGCAGTATCAGTGCAAGAGAAACCACGGCGTGGATGAACAAGAAACTTTGCTGATTTACACTTTAGGGTGGGAAACGCAGCGGTGGGTGTTTTTGCTGTCAAGTTAAACTGCAGATCAGCTTTAAAGCAGCAAAACTGGGCGACATGTTGCCCAGAGCAACCGAGGTTGTGGGGTTACAGTGCTTGTTTAACTGTCGCATTGTAATATGAGTGTTGAGTTCCCACTTCAATGATAAAAGGCTGCGCAGAACCAGACTAAACAACTCCGCCGGGAGCGTGCCCCTGCGTCGAGATTGGCCGTGCATCCAAGAGCCGGCGGGCCGCAGCTATGTAACAGGAAACATTTTATTGCCTCTAATTATTTTCATATTGCGTTTCCATCACATCCCTGCGAGCATTATCCCCACTCAAGTGAGACCATTGAACCAGAACCTGTCGCTGGTTTCTGCTGCGATGTGTCGCAGAGAACCACTGTGTCACTCTTAGCGTCCATCTGTGGACCTAACCGCCGTCCGACTTGCCCGTCTTCTGTGCAAAATGAGGTTTAAGATGTTGCACAGGTGCTGATCTGGCCTGCGGGGTCTAACTTGAGTAGGGAGTTTTAAGTGAATGTACGTTGGGGCTGGCCCAGAGGCCAAGTGGTTAACACTCATACAGTTCATGGTTCACTTCTGGCTGGGACTCTTTGCTGCATGCCTCTCTATCCCTTAATTTCCTGTCAATCTTGATATATCTCCAAAAACCTAATAACCACTGGACATTTTTGTCAGAGCAGGGCTACCTGATGCTGGTATTTCAAGGATGTTCTGATTACCACATTTTTCTTCTCCACCGGAGCAGAGATGCGGCGCTGTTCAAACTAAAAACCCACAGGAAGCAGTGTAGTCTGATTTCATGTTGGGCACAGCAGACGTAGACTGTCCAAGCTCTGCCATGACGCGTGTATCAAACCTGCCACAGCAGAATTACACATCAAAATATTTGTTTAAGCACATCTCGTATTGACATTAAAGCCAATAAATGACAGACGGAGGAGTAGTCAAACTTGTGTTTCAGCTCCAGATGCCCTGTTCGCCTGCTGTCACTGGTCGACTGTGAGCTAGTGTAGCACATACGCTGCAATACAGATCTGCTTTCTTTAGTTGTTGCTGTGTTATAGGCCAAACAGTTTCCATTTACATACAGATACTAGTATAAGTATTGTCCTGTGCTGCGCCTCCCTCACACACTTTGAAATGGTTTAACGGACATGTTAATGACACTAGCTTGAAAACGGCTTCACATATTGTGGATAAGTCGTCAGTATCCCCAGTTAGAGAGCATCTTTATAATTCAGCACACATATTTAAACTTAGGTCGTAGCGTTTGCTCCACTGAGACGTGTGAGTGAAGACTGATTTGCCGCAGCACTGGTGGTAATTAAACTGTTATCCAGCCCAGTTACGGATCACGTAGCCCTCGTCCTAAAACCTTACCCATACAGTTGGACCAGGATCCACCCAGATGCGCAGCTATGTTCAGTGTCAGCACAGGAGCGTCATACTGGAGGCCAAAAGCGGTTTACATGCTCGGAAATGGAGCTCTGGTTAGTCTCCTCAACACCTGATAACCCCCTACCCTCCCCTCGCCCGCTGTCTCTTTCTCTCGCTCACACACACACACACATAAATAACCCCATGCTGTGTGTGTGTAGCGCGGGTTTAAAAGCAGCTTTGGAGGCTCGCTGCTGTTACTTGTGAGACGGAGAGTGAAAAGGAGATGTGGGAGAAAGATAAAAGAGGGAGAGAGGCATGATGGAGGGCGCGGAGCGAGGGGATGGTGACCGATAACTGCGAAGTGATGACTGTATGTGATGAAGTGCTCCTTGCAAGTGGGGTTTTATCATAAAGTGGATCACGCCAAGGTTAAATTAGGCTTGTAAATCAACAGAATTTAGTGTTTCACTTTCCTAATTATGCCTGCACGGTACTTGTGGGATGGCGTCATCGCGCCTCAGCTGGGAAGACGCTCAGTAGCCGACTGCACGTCTGCGTTTTGTAATCATCGGTCACAGACACCGACTAGGACAACGGCACACCTAAAAACTCTTTGCTTGCACAATGTGTTTCTTAAAGCCTCTGATAAGGACGCATCAGCAAAGGAACATCAGAAAGGCTGTAACGTAACAAACTGTTAATGTTTGGAGCTCAGTCCTCCTCCTCGGGCTGCATCTTATAGTCCCAGTAGCACAGAATGACAGCTGCTGTGTTAAAGTGCACAGCTAACGGTGGTTGAAGTCAATCAGTCAAGTTTTATGAAGACTGATAAATCAAACACACTGAGGCGTTCGCTGCTGCGAAACACTCCTCGGATTCAGTCCGGTCTGACGTGAATTTGCTGGTTTGCAGGCAGCAAAACGTAAAGTTCGGTCCACCCCTCCCACCTCCACACACACACACACACACACACACACACACACACATACACATGCATATGAGAGACAGGCACCAGGTGGGACCAGGATTTTACAGCCAGCGAGTGAAGTTAACTCACTTTCTCATGCGAGCACAGGCGTGACCTTCGACCTCTCTGCAGGGAGACCTTTGACTCTGAGGCGTTAGTGACGGGTCGGGGCTATCTCTCATGCTGTGTGCTTTCCCTTCTTCAAGGAATCTCCATTAATCTATTATCTGCTGATTCCTCACTGTCCTGGATTGCTGTAGGTGAAGAGTAACTGAGTAACGCCTCAGCTGTTATTAGACGTCAGCATTAAATATCGGTAAACTGATCATTGGTTTACAGCTAAGATTGACAGCATGTCACCCACCGGCTTGGGTGCACACACTTAAAGAAAGACACACAAACACACACAAACACACACACACACACACACACACACACACACACACACACACTTTCCGCATCCCTGGTCTCCATCAGGTATTATCTAACTGATAAGAGCTATCTACGCTGTTGCCCCACTGTGTGTGTGTGTGTGTGTGTGTGTGTGTGTGTGTGTTAAATAGTCCTGTGTGACAAGTTTAATCACAGGTATCACTCCCATATCCTCCAATCTCTCTCACTCTCTCTCACTCTGTCCCTCCCTCCCTCCCTACCACATATGAGTTAATTAGACCTGGGTGTGCCCATGCACCGCCTGTCAAACCACTATATAAACACATTTCCACGGTGACAGGAGCAGTCCGACATCAAAGCCTTCCCTAAACCTCAGTTCATACCTCGGTGCCGCGACTTGACTGGAAATATGTGATATGTGTGTTTGACAGGCGGTGCGTTGCAGCTCGTATCAGGGCTGCTGTTTGGTGACACGCTGCTGCATTAGCATTTCCTGCCAGTCCGTGTGCTGTTTGCGAAATAAAACGAAAAAAAGCTGTTAGGGATTATTAGAATGAAAGCTGGCGAAAGGATGAACTGAACAGTTTGTTCTTGTTCTGCCCTCACTTTATACATTTTGCAATTTTGAGCATTTAGCTTGACGCGCTCAAAGAGCTGCTAAAAATGGAGTCGGACCATTTGTTTTGTTGCTGTACAGACACAATCTTTACACTCTCATTTGTTGTTGTGTTTGATTCGTGTTGTGTTCATCAGTCCAAATACTCTGTGGAGTCCTCGTGCCAGTGGTTATTGTAGTTAATGTGTAATCCATAAACTGCCCTCGCTACTCCCAGCAATAGAAAACTGAACAACTCTTCCCACAGTTCACCCGTGCAGCCTTTGAGATTTGACTCAGTGCATTCACAGTTTAGTTTAAAGATTAAACTATGATACCCAAATGAATTGTTAACAGATTAAACGAGTCTTGTGTACGTCTGCAAGATACTGTACTGGGCAAAGCTACAGATGCAGTCAGTGTTATTTTACATTAAACTGAAAATGCGTTCAGCCATGTGGGTACAACCCAGGGATGCAAGAAGCGCGCTTGTGCATCGTGAAGCACTGCACGAAGTTTTTACGCTGCGGTCAAATTGATGTCGTCTTATGACTAAATAATATCTCTGTGTTTGTGAATGTGCGTGTTCTCCCCAAGCAAAGTTGTGACACAGACCAGATTATTTATATTATATTGGGGTTTTTTTTTTATTTTTGGCCATTTCTTCTCATTCAGCAACATTTGTGTTTCTGTCAGATCTCAGTCGTGGCCTGGATGCACAGGTCTGAGTGACTCTGAGTGGACCGGCCTTAATACATGTGGATCTTAGCACCGGGCTGTGGCCTTGGACTTAAGGAATGTCAGACTGGACCATCGCTGTGAACGCCGGGGTGCTGGGTTGGACCCTAACCTGGGAGCATGGTTCTGTAGGACTGTACCATGTCCTGGAGGAATGGGGGTGTTGGACTGCTGCGCTGGTCTTGAACTACATGTGGTTGTACTTGTCCGTTCCCAGTGGCCAAAAGAGGGCTGTGGTTGTACTGGGCAGTGTGTTAATTATCCACTGCTGGCTCTTAACTGGGCTTTGTTTGAACCCAAGTGGACTGGTGTCTCCACAGTAACAGTTACCAACGGTTACGCAAGCCCGACAACGGCAACCCTCAGTGACCCACATTCCAGCAGTAACACACAACACACACATTCCCGGCTCCACCCTTGCCTATCGAAACTACGTTCAGTGCTTGCACTCTGCCTGAATGTGTCTCTATCAAACATGGGGAGGGAGAGCGTGTGAGAGAGAGAGGGGGAGGTAACGGGTGAGGAAGATGGAGAGTGAAGACGGTGTTCTTTCATGAAAGGGAAAGAAAGTCCCTCCCTCTCTTCTTGCTCTTTCTGTCCGTATTTATGAATCAGTCGGGGCTCACAGACAGACTCTAACAGTGATACAGTTTGAATCTTTGCCTTAAATCACCACATGCTCACACTCCACAGTCTCACACACACACACACACACGATCTGTCACCTTAGAAACTCGTTCGACCTGTTGTCTACCCCTCTTAACTGCTGGCAAGGCCTCTCTTTAAAATCCAAATTCAGAATTGCTTTGCTGGCATCCTGACAGGAAAGGTACCTGCGCCGTACAAGAACCACGGTCAGGGTTTCCCCGCAGCTGCCTTCCCCGACGTTATGAACGAGACTTTTATGATGGAAAACATTTGCGAACCAAAGAGAAAAGAGCACACAAACTGTTTTCTTGAGGGGAAAACCCATCAGTTTAAGCCATAGCCTTGTTTTAAAATCCTTGAACATGGTAATATCATATCAAACAACGCAACAGCCGAGTATTTAAGCTGGTAAAATAATATAATAATGTCATTTGTTGAGGTTGTTTTAGAGATATGCTTAATTCTGCAGCACCTTCATGAGCGGCAGGTTGTGCTGTTGTACTTTCTCATGCTGTTGGTGTACTTACTGTCTGTTGTAGATTTGTTTTTGAGTGAAACGAACGTCCTGTCTTCATTTTGATATTGGCTTCCTAATGTCTCCGAGCTCCAAAGGCTTCCAAACACCGGTTTAACAGCAGTTATAATGAAATACGAGGCCGGCGTCAGCGTCAGCACTGCGTTGCATACGATTATATCAGGACCGGTTGTGTATACGAGACATTCTCGGTAGACTCTATGCCAAGGGAAATGTCAATATGTAGGTAATAAATTAATACCTACATATATGTGCAGTGTAGATAGCCCCGGGTGTCTGTTACAGCCTGCCGCTCTCGCATCCAGCTCTGGCGCTCGCTGTGTTGCCCGTGCATTGAATGTGTGTGTGCAAGAGAAAACCGGCACCCTGATATGAGATAAAATAGATAAGGAAGCTTAAAACGCAGCACTTTCTCCTGCAGGTCAGAAAGAAAGGGAGCTTCCTAGAAAGAACTTTGTCATTTAGGGCTTTATTGTAGGTAAAATCTGGGAATTTTAACCTTTTAAACACAAATAAATTAAATGATTAATGAAGTTCTTTGCTTGAACTTGTGGGAAATCGTCCGGGACTGCCTCTGTTTCAAAGAAATTGAGTTATTTAAGTCCGTTACAGTGCACAAAGGTTGGTATGTGGTTCGACCGCTGGGTCACTGAATGACTGAGCAGCCTGCTGACACACTCCACTCGCTGGATCCCAGCCAGCGGTGCTCCTCTGCTCTTGTGACAGTCGAGGCTGCTGCCTGCCTTCACTCTTTTTCTTGGGTTTAATAATAAATAAGGAGCATTTGAATCAGTTGGATTGAAATAAATACGCTCCTCCTCAGTGCATTGTGTGTTTAGTAATTGGTTATTGGTACAGACTGAATGTGGTCTATACGTCTGCTGTTAAACCGCCTCCAGTTAACAGTTTGTGCCATAAACACGAATGAACTCTTGTGTCAACAGGACCTGGAGTTCCATGGCGTGATGCGGTTCTACTTCCAGGACCGGGTCGCCGGTAACTTTGCCACCAAGTGCATCAGAGTGTCCAGCACGGCGACAACGCAGGACGTCATCGAGACGTTAGCGGAGAAATTCAGACCAGACATGAGGATGCTCTCCTCGCCAAAGTACTCCCTGTATGAGGTCCACGTCAGTGGCGGTGAGTCGAGGAGAGAGATGGGCTGACCAACACACCCAAACCAGAGTGATATTTATTAAATTGAACTCGCGTTGCACTGTTAGGAGTAGTAAATCGTTGACTCAGTGGGCTCTCAGGTGAACTGGTGTATCTGTCTGTGTGTGGCAGAAGAGCGTCAGCTGGACCTGGACGAGAAGCCTCTTGTTGTTCAGCTGAACTGGAACAAAGACGACAGGGAAGGACGCTTCGTCTTGAAGAACGAGAACGACATCCTTCCCAAGGTCAGCCGCTCTGTCCGATGTCGCCTGTTGACCTGTTTGACTGTCAACCGGCCGGTTTGCTCCTGAGCTGACTCATCCGTCTGTTCACTCATTTATTCCTTCAGCCGTCGCTTGTGAAAGGAAATCGGTTATACCCTGACAGAAGGACACCAGTATAGTTTGTAGCACCATTAGTCCAGAATACAATGAGTTAAATTAAATGTGTTTTTATGTGTTTCTTATTTAGATCACATTTTCACTAGAGATCAGACAAAAAGCCTTTGTCTAAGCGCAGGACATTAGCAAGTGAAGTAAAAGTCTGAAAACTGCGCTCACTCCTCTTCCCCTCTCTACCAGAAGAGTCAGAGTAATGGGCCAGAGAAGGAAAAGGACGGAGTGATCCAGAACTTCAAGAGGACCTTGTCCAAGAAGGAGAAGAAGAAGGAAAAGAAGAGGGAGAAGGAGTTTGCCCGGATCCCTGATGGAGACGAACAGGCGCTCAGTCGGGAGGACGGGTAACACACACACACACACAGACACACACACACACACACACACACGCTCGCAGCCATCCATCTTACTGTCCTGCCCTTACGTCCTCTCGGTCCTTGGAGAGGATCTCTGGTTTTTTTTAAAGCCAAGAAAAGCTCCGATGGCTCCAGAAGAAGAAAGAATAGTGATTTAAACTTTGACCCGTGTGTCCCCGCATCCGTCTTCTTTGTTTCCTCTTTCACTTACTGTGTCTTCATCCCGTTCCCCTCATTCTGCCCCCTTCTTCTGTGGCTTCAGGGAAAACAGTCGTCTGGCGGCAGAGGTTTACAAGGACATGCCCGAGACCAGCTTTACCAGGACAATCTCCAACCCAGAGGTGGTGATGAAGAGGAGACGACAGCAGAAACTGGAGAAACGCATGCAGGAGTTCATGAGCAGCGATGGGAGGCCCGACTCGGGTACTGAAACTCTCTGTCGAACTTCTCAGCCCTTCTCTTTTAACAAGAATTCGGCACAGTTACAAGCATATCGTGCATAGTTTGCACCGGTTTTCGGAGCAAAAGAATGACTCCGGTATCGACTTTTGAGATAGTCCGGTGTTCCCAGGAGCTTAATGGGATTTATTGTTAGAAAATACAGGAAGTTTTAAACTGCCAGAACTTTTTCTGCAGCTGGGCTGTCTGTCCAGAGGCTGCACCTGGGTAAGCAGGCGCGCGGTCTAGGCCGTAATGAAGAGCTTGTTAGCGTCCGTGTACGAGCTCTGGAGCTTCTCTGCAGCGATCAAACTCTACTCTCACTGTAACGTGTAAGTCACAGGGTTTGGAGCTTAGCATGCAGGAAGAACAAGCTAGCTAGCTGTACGGCTGTATTAATGAAAAGTAGGATTAGATTAATGCAGCTGTACAACTCACTGAAATACCCTTGAAGTCAACTGCATCAGTTACATTTTGCTGTCACGAGCACAAAATCAGGCTGAATTCTGTGAAATGAAATGGAAACTAAAACAAGTATGTGGCTAAAACAAGTAGCTCGCGTCACGTGGCTAACGGCATCCCAGCAATGTGGCACAGCATGTGTGGGATATATAGAGACACCTCGCAGCAGCGGGAGCTGGAAAACTGATCAGGAGTGACGATGAATGGAGCCAAATATAAAAAAACCTGCTCGCGGAGTGAAGGCGACATCACGCAGAGGTTCACCTTTTCGGGAAAAGGTGACAAAAACCAAAACCGCGCAGCCAAACGCTGAGCTCGATCATCTCCGGAGCAAGTCTGAATGTCTCTGTGTGGCTTAAGGCAAACCTGACGTGAGCCCCAATCACAGTTCGCCGCTGCTCCTTATCTGGCGTGACAGAGCCTGAGCAGTCTGCAGGGAGGGCAGGGAGAAAACAGCTGGTGGAGGTGTTCTGCAGCTTTAATCACCACAACTAGCGCTCATACAAAGCAGTGAACGAATGGATACACGCAGAGATCAGCTATATTAGGATAATAAAGTATATTCATGATCGGACTGTGAATGATTCAACATCATGTTTACATCAGCCGGTGCTCAGGAAGCCGTATGTTATGGGAGAGCCTCACGCTGACATGTTTACACACACACACACACACGCGCGTGCGCCCAAAAAGATATGTTTGACTAAATGAAACAAACACGCTGACTGGTTTTCGGTGTGTGTGACTCAGGCATTACCTAATCACTGTGCCAGACAGACAGATGGACCACTGAACCGACTCTAAAAACAGCTCTAACCACTGTCCACATACGGTAGACGCTCACACACACACACACACACACACACACACGCCCGGTGGGACAGGATGGCTTGTGGTTAGACAATGACGTTTTCCCAACAGAAAGCTCTATTTTAAACAAGCTCATTTTATGTAACGCTGCTTGCTTTGCTGAAGACTCCCTTGCGGGATTCACGAAGGCGATCACTTCCAGTTGACACATCACGGTCACACGGCTGCACGCGCCGCCGGATGAGCGCGCGGTCGGTTACGTGAGCGCTACGTTTGTCCCCTGCATGCGCTGGCTTTGCTTTCATTCGAGGAAAATGTAATTGAACACTCCAGGTTTCCAAAACTAAACTAAATCATCCATGCATCGGCAAACTCAACTATCAGTATCCCCTGACAGCATCTGCGTGGGATCCATGTTGGATTAGTTGAGCTGTGAATGCATCGACATTCTTTCACTTTTGTTTTGTGGTCTGTGATTCAAATTGTGTTTTAGAATAAAGAATATTTGTTTTCATCGGCTTCTCGTTGCGGCTCGCATGCCTAACAGATGTGTGTGCTGCGCTTTCCCGCAGGAGGCACTTTGCGGATATACGCCGACAGCCTGAAGCCCAACATCCCATATAAGACCATCCTGCTCTCCACGCGAGACACGGCTGACTTTGCCGTGGTGGAGGCGCTGGAGAAGTACGGGCTGGAGAAGGAGAACCCCAGAGAGTACTGCATTGCTCGGGTAACTCCCCCACTTCTGTTCAGATCACCCCAAAAACATCAAATTTGTTTTTTTGTTTGTTTGTTGTTGTTTTTTTTTTTTTTACATCAAAGTCAAGTTGAGCTTAAGACTTTTGAGGCGCATGAAAGTTTTATCCCCCCATTTTTTAGCCGCTCCCTCTGACTGGAGCTGATCCCATTTTAAAAAGACGTCAAGTCACACTGAGTAAACTCATATTGGAGCGCGGCACCTCATGTGTCATCGTTCAAAATGCGTCAAATTTAAAGTCAGTTCACTTATTTTGAGCATTCTGCCAGCCATCGTCTGCATCATCCCCGCATTCCCCCGCTAAACTCACCCTCTGTCTTACCATCTCATCAATAAACACCTCCATCATCCTCCTTCTGAGAGGCTGCGCCGAGGACAGCCAAGGTCACGGTCGCATGAAGAAGCGCACACGTGCAGACGCACACGCCCTAAATGCACACGCTCTTCACCGGACCGGCAGATTGAAACAGAATGCTGCTTGGCACTAAAACCTCTGGGAGGAATGCAATTCAATTGCTTTCAGACTGAGTGCTATAGCAGCAGCAGATGCTCTATGTCTGCGCGTGTGTGTGTGTGTGTGTGTGTGTGTGTGTGTGTGTGTGTGTGTGTGTGTGTGTGTGTGTGTGTGTGTGGATGTGGGGCTCCGATGGTGAACTTGGCTGCCCTCCCCACAGTTTCTCCCACATCTATCCTCTGAGATGGACTCTGACTACGGCCAATCATATGAAATAACTGCTGCTTCGACAGCCAATGCATTGGAGGACCCCCCCAGAGACCACACACGTGCACACACACACACGTGCGCACACACAGTTGATAGTCAGTCGCAATTTGCTGATGAGACTAAAGCGCAGGGAAAGTCCATTAGGTTAGTGAGCATGAGAAATAAGCACTAGCCATACTAGCTAGTAGCATGTCGGCAAGTGTGTTTATGTTCAGGGGGAGGGGACGTTAATGGAGATGAGACTGAACAGGACGACGATATGTAGGGCAGCCGTGATATTCTGTAAAGAAATACAACAAAAGTGCAGTATTTATGAGGCCGAGATCATCGTTTCATCCCGAAGAGCAAACCTGCAGGAGAACAGCGCTGCTCTGTCTGTTCTCAACAACGCAGGTTAACAGCTCACCGCTAAAACCAAAACTAATGTTCTCCAGCAACTAAAGTCCAATACATATTTCAGACAATGCAATGAGGTCAATTAAGGTTACCAGCCAAGAAACGTTAGCTTTAAATCATTAAGTGTCGTAGATACATTACATAAGTTACACACTAGAGCCTCTGGACATGAGAAACATTTCAGTCTAGTTTAAGAGGATCTGTGATCTCCAGCTCTCTGCGACAGTAGCTAAAAGTGTGTCTGTGAAACATGCAAGTAGCTGCACGAGATCCTCTCTGCAGACTGCAGTCCCGTCATCGGTGGTCTTTGTTCTGTTTTCTGTGCAGCAAGACGATAAGTCGGGCAAGGAGGTGATTCTGGACGATACTGAGTGCCCACTGCAGATCTTCAGGGACTGGCCTGCTGACAGAGGTAATGGAAACATGCTCACACACACATACAACAAACACAAAACCTCACAGTAGATTTACATACTTGCTTTTTCTTGGTTGCTGCTGCCCCCTCCTGCTGCCTTACAGTCAGTACACCTTTGTTAGCAGCACCCCCCCCCCCCCCATAGCTTCTAGCTTGCAGCATGAAGGAGTTTGGTTGTAATCATGTGAACACAATATGCAGAGTGGGCGTTTTTCTTAATTCTTTAAGATGACTGACATTCAAATGAACTGCAATGAACTTGTGTCGTCTGTCAGGAGCGCTCGTGTTCCAGCTGAAGAAGAGACCCCCGGACTACCAGGGGAGGAAGGGAAGGAAAGCGGACGACAAGGGCCTGCGAGGGAAAGAGGGCAGCAGCAGCTCCCTGCCCCCAGAGAAACTGCCTTACCTGGTGGAGCTGAGCCCAGGTAGAACCACAACACACACACATACACACACACAAACCACCATGATATTAGCTCTAGTTTAGTGGGGGCAGCTGCTCTCATGAAAACGCTACTGCTATAACAGGTAGTGGCCAGCAGGCGGCAGTGTAGCTGCAGCAAATAACATCTAGGGCTGCTCAGAGGTGAGGTGGTCTTCCTCTCCCCGGTGTGGTGAGTAAGCTGGCAGCTGTTTTGTGGTTTGTCAGAATATAAAAGCCACTGCAGGAGCTGAAGAATCTGCGTTGGATGGTAGCGTTCGCTGTTTCTGCCTGACCTCCAGTCAGCGCTCATACGGCCGCTTCATTCTGAATCACTGAAGCCTCCAGAGCAGTTGTTGGCACTGCTGCATCATTAATTTTTAAGCTTTTCTCAAATGACACATCATAATAGCAGCACTGCTAGTGTGCAGTGATGAAAGGAGGGTCCAACATGTAAGACTGAATGCACTTTTGTGCAAAGTGCATGAATATCTGCACAGTGCAACTACCTTTAACGTATCTATGCAACCAGCCCTGCACCAGAACAAGTGTAAATATTGTGACGCAGACTGTGATGAGCATGTCAGAAGAAAGGAGACGTGCTTCAAAGTGTCTTTCATCTGAATTAGAAGTAGATCGGACACTTTAGGCACTTGTAGTTCGACAACAGGTAAGTTGCTCCACCTAAACCCCTGCAATGCTGTGAAGCATCCCAGTATGGAGACGTTACCGTCATGTTACACACCCCAGACCTTTTTGTGAAACGAACCTCACCTGATTCTTGCCTAATGTGACATTATCCTGCCCCTAACAGCTCGTTTCTTACTACTGATCCCTCGCACTTCAGCTTCCTCTTTGTCTGTCACATGCCTCATGCCATTAACTTATCTTGCCTGACTTCTCGGCACCAAACCGTTTTGCGCGGCAGAGCTGAAGTGGTGTTCGGGAACCAGGGGGGAGGGGGTCTGGCCCAGGAATATACTAACACGTCTCCTTCATCCACTGTCAGGTTGATGGGTCACTGTCTGTGGGAAAACAGCCAAATTGGGGAACTGATTTGGTGGCTCTACTATATAATGAGTGGTTTGTGTGTGCGCGTGCGTGGGCGTGTGTGTTCAGTTCACTGTCACAGGCGACGAAAGAAACCAGAAAATATTCACATTTGAGAAGCTTGAATTGAAGCCTTAGGACATATATTCTTAAAAATAGCCTTTAGATGAGTAATAGATTCAAAATAGTCAGAGATTAATCGAATAATTTTGAATTAGTTGATTAATCAGCTGATCTTTGCATCTCTAAAAGCTAAATAATCACATTGGTGTGATGATATTTACCGTATTGTTGCCTATTTTTCATTTCCTTGCCGTGCACTAAACCTGCAGCCACGTGTCTGATTCTCTCCCGTCGGGCCACATTTGAGTAAAATTAAAAAAGTGTGAATTAAACGACGTCCAAGGTGCCAAAAGATGCAAAAATGCATTTCAAGGTGTCCCAGTACACTAAATTATCAATGACTTTATCACTCACCATTTCAGTTATTGTCTGGTAGCGCACAGCTGTGGTTTGCAGCAGCTGCAGCTACTGTTTAAAACTGGCAAACAGATATTTGTTTGCGGTGTCGTGCACTAACATGTAATGAACACTAAGAATGAAGTCTGTTCTGTTGGTGTTTGCTGTATATGTACGTGTAAAACTGGT
The DNA here is from genome assembly GCA_008933995.1 of Datnioides undecimradiatus. NCBI lineage: Eukaryota > Metazoa > Chordata > Actinopteri > Lobotiformes > Datnioididae > Datnioides > Datnioides undecimradiatus. Next base: position 941,266 of record WARS01000046.1, read on the forward strand.
TTCCAGGTGTGTAAGGTGAATTATTTTATTACATTAATTTAAATTATTATTATCGGGACTTAGTAAAATAGTAAAATAAGTATTTCTGTGTGTAAACATAGACAATGCCAGGCCCTCTGAAGTATTGCGTGTGTGTGTGTGTGTGTGTGTGTGTGCGCCTCCATGCAATTAATGGGTTAACAAGGTAATGCTGCATTTTTTTCCTCCTTGCTGCATTTTCACCCTCTGCTATGTGTCTGTTTTCTTTCCCACCTTCTAATGGCATGGTGTGTTTGTGTGTTTACGTGCGTGTGTGTGTGTGTGTGTGTGTGTGTGTTTGGGGCCTTGTGCATGTCTCCTTCTACCTCCGCACCTGCCTGCCTGTTTGCCTAGGGCGAGGGAATCACTATGCCTACTACGCCTATCGGCACCACGAAGGTAAAGCTCCACCACACCTCCTCTGTGTTTGTTGCAATGGCTGATGGGATTGTTTTGGGGGGGAGGTTAGGTGACCACAAACTCCTCCATAATAATCAAACACCCACCCACCCCCATCCCTAAATGTTGTGTCTGTGTTGTACCTGTAGACCTTACTAGGATTAGCTGATAAATGATAATTCTGGTCACACGTTCCTTTATTGTGGCATTTCAAAGGAACCATTTTGGACTAAACGTGCTTCCGTACTTGCCACTTTCATGTCTGTTAGGTCAAAACGAAGCCGCCAGTTAGCTTAGCTTAGCACAAACACTGGAAACAAGGGGAAACTGCTAGCCTGGCTGTCTCCATAGGTTACAAAAGCCACCAGTGCTAATCTAAGAAAAGCCAACCGGCTGCAGACCAGTGTATTTACCAAACACCTGCGCAGATAAAGTCTTTTTACGTCTCAGAGACTTTCGAGTAGTTCATGGAGACATTTTATAACCTCATATGCTTTTGCAAAGCCAGTAAAATTAGTCGTTCAGTCCCTTAAAGAGTCGATAAAAGCCTCCAACGACAGAAGTGAACTCTGGGAAATGTAACTTGCCAGTTTCTTCTCCAACCTCATTATATTACTGCAGAACGCCAAGCTGTCCTGGTTGCCTTGGTATATTAGCCTGTTTTTTTTTCTGTCTTATTTTTAGAAGGTGGTTCTGAGGTTTTTCTGATACCCATTCATTTTGTCCCAGAAGTTGTTTTTTTTTTTTTTTTCTTCCCCCCCGGAGCAGAAAACGTTTCCCCTTTTTCTTTAGCGAACTAATACGCTTCGCTTTTACTAAACCCCCGTTTACTAATAACTCATATTTGCTCTGCAGCCCCACCAGCCACCAGCATATTCTTTGCCACGTTAGCTGCGTATATCCCAGTATACTCCAGTTTGTATTGACTCTTTCCTGTTGAAGTGATGGATGGATTCTGTGCTGTTTGAGTGTGTGTGTGTTGTGGTGGTGGTGGTATACTACATTGTTTCCTGTTTTGAATTTGACGTGTGGACCACCCTGCCCAGTGCTAAATGCGAGCGCGCGCTTGTGTGTGTGTGTGTGTCTAGACGGGTCTGACTCACGGGACAAACCAAAGCTGTACCGGCTTCAGCACAGCATCACTGAGGTCGGCTCGGACTGCACGGAGGACGGCGCCATTCAGGTAACCAATGAGAGGCAAGCGCTTGGAGTCGTCCAAGGATTCCTCGCTTTTTGTTTGACTAAATTCAAACTAAATCACTTTTATTCAACTTGTTTTCAGTTAGTTGGTAATCATTCAACATCTGAGTGTAGCTTCTGATCCGCCTGTCTGTGTCCAGCTGCTAGGCCCGGGGATCCTGCCCCACCACTGCAACCTCATGCACAGCGAAGGCATGGTGACCGTGACGCCGCACGGCCCCGACGCAGACACCTTCGTCGATGGGCAGCGAGTCACAGAGACGACGGTGCTGCGTTCGGGATCCACCCTGCAGTTCGGCTCGGCGCACGTGTTTAAGTTTGTGGACCCGATGTTCGACCAGGGAGGGAAGAGAGAACCAGCGGCCATGATGAGGAGCCGACACAAGTCTGGGTGAGGGAGGAGGAGGCTGATCTGAGCGCGTGTGTGTGTGTGTGTGTGAATGGAAAATCTTCACCCTCCTTCTTTCTTTTCTTCTTTTTCTACCCTGTCTTCCTGTGATTCACCCAGCTCGTCCTTCGTGCGCGCTCCTTTCTCAAGTTTGTGAATTGAAAGAAAGAGGAGGGTGTTGCTGCAGCTGAAGGGAGGAGAGGATGAGGTTTGGAGCTGGCGGGCAGAGCCAGAGATGAAGGGAAGGGGGAAGGGGGAGGAGGGAAGTCTGGGGTTGGACGAATGGAGAGAATGGGGGAAATGAGAGGAGAGGAAGAGCGGAGGTCTAGGGTTATGGCAGGCAGGCTGCCCTCTAATCTGATCAACATGGTGTTGGGTGTGGCCTCCTGCTCGCTGTGGTGCAGCACGCTAACAGAGCACAGAAAGAGGGAGCGCACTAGATAAGAGCGGCTGGTTGAGGATGAGTGAAGGACAAGAAAAAGAGGTTTTGAACTGAGCTTGAATGGGGCTTTAATGACTCAATGGACTGCTGACACTGTGAGAAAGAGAGAGGGGTGTGTAAGTAACTAACACTTTAACTCATTGATGCGTGTGTTCCTGCATGAATTACCTCTTTCAAATGGTTCAAGACCAAAACTAGCAGCGGCACACCCTGGTTGCTCTTGTATAGCTTGTCTTCTGAGATCGAGCACATTTAAAGCCGCTCAGAGTCAACGACACAGTAAAATTAGTCATACAAGTGTGACACCAAGGCCTTTTATTCACGTTTTCTTCAAGAAAAAAAGCGAAAAAACTGTAAAATTATCAGTAGATTTAATCCCTTTGCGGCGTGTTGTGCAACAGCTTCATAGTTTAGTGGACGCAAAATGAGACGTTTAGTCGGTTACATTTAACTTAGCACCAAGTTAAATGCATATTCCAGTGCGGTCTGTATCTGGGCTCTTACATCGAACCTTTGGTACAAGTTTGCATTCCACAGACTCCATCAGGTGATTTTGATTAGCACCTTCGAGCACAGAGGAAGATGTAATCAGTCAGAGGGAGCTGAATGGAAACCTGCAGGGCCCTTATCCTGCGAATTCACTCCCCGCGCTGCTGCTTTGTTACGTTTTTAAGTGTGATGGGAAAGTTCATCACTGTTATTTCACAGAGAAACCATCAACGTGGGTACGCTCAGAGTTTATATCCTCGGCTCTTCTTCTGTTTTGACTCTTAACCTCTTAATTTATGTCTTTCCTGTGGGGGCAGAAAGCTCCCACCAGCAGTCTTTACCATCGTGGATAAAGGAAAGAGAAGGAGCGGTGCTTCTCCCTGTAACAGTCTCTGTTACGTCTGGCGAGCTACATTAACACCAGCTGTCATTCTGTGCGGCTCAGTGTCGCTTCAGTCTGGAACACAAGCCCGATGTTGTGGATGTGGATCCCTGTGGTTTCCCGGGCTGCTTTCCAACGGTCCTGCCTTACAAAACCTACATGGATACCTTGGTCATTTGAGCCGGAGACGCGTCGCGATGTTTTAAAACGATTAGAGCCGCAGTTTGGCGCGATGGCTGATTGTTAGCATCGGCGCCGCTTGGCACCGGGCTCTGGCAGTGGAGCAGATGATCTTGCAGAGTATGAATGTTCGGAGGTTTAATCTCCCGCCTCCCTGCAAGTATTTCGCATTAGTCGGCGAGAGACGAGGACTGAAGGAGGGAAAACGCCTTGGAAGTCTGGACAAAGTCACAATCTGCCGCTAATGTGTTTGTTTTGCTTTTCCCTTCCCATTATATCAGATTTTATAAATGAATACAATCCAGAAATGTGGGGCTCCACTCTTAATTTGTGATTCATTCTCTATTGTTTGTCACATTTAATGGATTGATGAGTTACTCTAACTAACTCAAGATGACGCATGAAGGGTTGTTTTCATGCGATCTGCACAGAAACCGTTTACATCAGTAGTTAATAAAGTTAAAGGTGACTTAGGACAGTCTGTTTATGCAGAAGCTGGTACGAGAGTTTGTAAAAAGCAGGTTTTAAAAAGCAGCAAACGCGCTGAACTGTGTGTGCATTAGCGTGAACAAAGGTAGAGAAACCTCCTTCTTGCCTGTGACGTGTTAAATTAGCCAGGAACAGCGTTTAATAAACGGAAAATGTCAAATCCTAGCAAATGCAATCGATCCTGGTCAGTGGCGTGCGATAGGAAATCGGTGTGATCCAGCCGTCCCTGCGAGCGTAGTCATGCTGTTAATGGTTTAACCCAGTTTAGCTGCTGGTGGCGAATGTGTACACAACAAAGGCCTCCCCGTCGATGGTGCGAACGCTTTTGTGTGTTGCTGTTTGTGCTGTTTGTTTGACATCGACCCCCCCCCGTCATGTGGGGCGTGAAAAGCAGAAGCCTGTCTTTTAAGCGCGACTGCTGTCACACTCAATTACTGTCACTCAAACACACGCGCACGCGCACACACACACACACACACACACACACACACACACACACACACACACACAGAGTACTCCTGGCATAGCTTCTCTATATCTAATTAGACTGTTATGTAAGTATGTGTGCATGTGGATAAAGCAAACTATCTGTCTGTATGTATTAGTGAGTCATTCATTTACTGCGTCTCTGATCCAGCTCTCGATGGGTTAGATAAGTGAGTGTGTGTGTGTGTGTGTGTGTGAGAGAGAGAGAGAGAGGGTCTGGATTAAGTCTGAGCTACTGTCGCTGTCAGTAATGAAAAGTCAGCTGTGGCGAGCGCAGTTCCCAAATCTAAACCACTGCGCGTCTGTGTCTCTGCTGCAGCAGCGTACCCGAAACCACCTTCGACCTTCACGGAGACGTCCACAGCGGAGCCGCTCTGCCTACCAGCAAGGTAACACACACACACACACACACACACACACACACACACACACAGACACACGCATACATGGAAACCGTTTGCATTAACGCTGCATCTATATCTTGTTTACAATTTGGTTATTACTTGCTAAAGGCAGCCAAACTGCAATGCACGCTGACATATAGGGTTGGAAATATTGATTAGTCTGCTAATTACTTTCTTGATTAATCAGTTTATTATTTGGTATATAAAAGAAATCAGTCGATCAACAGCCCCAAAACACAAAGAGAGTCAAACGTAATCCTATAAAACCGTTTAAAGCACATTTGTTTCGCTGTAACGACGCAATGTTTGGCATTTTCCTGCAGAAATGACATCAGCAATCAATCACTTGGTCGCCAAATTTACTGCAAGTAAATTATTTGTTGCACCGCGTAGTCTTTAGGTGCAGCTTTGGACAAATACGTACCACCGATACCACTAAACTGCTGTTGTGTGTGAGGATATGAACGTGTGACCGGGGTAACACGGTCGTCATCGTCTCCGTGGTTGTTCTCAGAATGGATTGATCTTCAGTGAACTGAATTACAGTGAAATGACAGTTTCGCGTTCTGTGTGCGCAGAGCTCAGGAAAGCTGGAGATGGAGAGAGGGATGGTCAAACCCATGATCAGAGGAGAGCAGCAGGACAGCAGGTCAGACATGAACTCCTCTCCTCTCCCCCCCCACCCCACACTATCCTCCTCCTCCTCGTCCTCCATCTTTATCCTCTCCCCGGTCCTCTGGCTCGTCCTTCTCCTCTGTATTTAGCGTAATCTTCCCGTCTCATGGTGTCATTTTGTCTTATCAGGTCTCAGGACATTTCGGCGGACAGAGCGGAGCTGACTCTGCCAGCCGGCATCGAGTTCAGAGAGAACTGTGAGTATCAGTGTGTCTCTCTCTCTGCCTCTCTACCCCTGTCACTGTGTTAGTGAAGCGGTCAATAGCTGGAAACTATCGAGCCCTCATAGTTTACAATGCACTGGGCTGATTCTGCTGACCCCGGCGTCTGCTCCAGCAGGTGAAGTCAGTCAAAGAGGTGTCTGGTAAATTCAGAAATGTTTCACTCCGCCTCTCGCCCTGCTGTTTACAGACACATACCCAGTGTAGAGGTCACCTCGCAGTTCAGACGACCGCAGGACGCCATATTAAAACTACAGGAAGTCAAACTAAAACTCACTAAGAGAAAATAATTAGAAGTCATGGCAGTATTGTAACATCTGACTGTAGGATAGATGATATAATACTGCCTGAAACACAATGAGGACGGAAAAGGTAGAAGTATATAGATATACTTTTGCGTTTGGAGGCATGATGCTGCTTTTGTAAATGCACGAAACCTGTTTTGTCTCTACTCGATCTAAATATGTCAGCGTTCAACAAGGGAACAAGTAAACCGCCCGCCACTGGGAGAACACAGCAAACGTCGTCTGTCAAAACGCACAGCGCCATGTTCTGCAGTCCCTCTCCCCTGCTATCTTACTACGCTCGACGCAGATCGGTCGGTTAACCCTCGCCGTGTTCGTACTGTTAGTGCCCGTGCGTAGGCGGGGTTATAACTCAGGAGCAGCCAGTAGGTTCCCACCATCAGCCGAGTGCAGGGATGGGTTCATTTTACAGTTTAACAAAATAAACTGATCTGAATTGTGTATTTTTCATTTTTACTGGATCGATTAGATCAGACAGAGGTTGGTTTCAGTTGTTGAAATGGTCTTAAATTGCTTCCAGGTAGCTGTTTGTTTCCTGACACCTGACGTTTCCCACACTCTCTCTTGCAGCTCACAGCTCTTTAAGCTGTTTGCTCTGTCTCTCTAACTCTCGTGTTTATTGACTTTCCTTGTGCTCTGGGCTTAGTGTGAGTTTGACACGAGCGTGAGATCATCTGTTTTATCAGGCGAACAAGGGTTTTAGAATGGTCCCGCGCCCACAATGCACTGGGAGAAACAATAAGAGGCAGACAGCATGTTTGGGACGATTACGCGCCATTGAAATCTGGATACTTCCCGTGCTGCCGTCCTCAGGTTTTCATGGGGAGGGTTGTCGTAACGCAGCTGCAACCAGTTTGACATCAAATACTTCACCAACCGAGTTATACTGGAAGAAAGCTGATCCCACAGTCTGGCTCGGAGTGGTTTCAGTGGCGTACCCCGCACGACACATGTGGAGCCAAGCTCTGTGACCGACCAAACGCCAAAGCGGCTTCTGCAAACTGCTTGTTTCAGCTTAAAAGGGGGGATCTGTTCCAGTCAGCGTCACCCATCTTTTCATCATCCACTTATAGCGTAATGCAGTCTGGTTTCAGATGTTATTACAGAGCTGCGTGGTGCCGCGCTGGTGATCAGACCCTACCTGTCTGAGCACACAGCACAGGTCGCTGGTCTCCCCACATGTACACTCCTGAACCCCCTCATCCAGATCTAAACTCCATCCCACCTAGTCCCAACATCACAACGAGGCCCAAACCCACGAGCTGGACTCTTCTCCTCTGTCATCCCCCCTGTGTGTGTGTGTGTCTGGTCTAATAGTCTCATCCTGTGTGTGTCGCACCCAGCTGAAGACACCTTCCTGTCAGCCATCATCAACTACACCAACAGCTCCACGGTCCACTTCAAACTCTCCCCCACGTATGTCCTGTACATGGCCTGCCGCTACGTCCTGTCGCCTTCGTACCGGCCCGACATGTCGCCGTCTGAGAGGACGCACAAAGTCATCGCCATCGTCAACAAGATGGTGAGCATGATGGAGGGAGTCATCCAGGTCAGTAAAACTACTTTTCAGATCATTTATAACGTGTGTTGTCACTTAATCTAATGAATTACGTTGTGCATTATCCTCGTGTGTCCTGCTGCCATTAGTCCGGCCTCGCACCTGCTGTTGTCTGTGCATTTCATACTGACATGCTCACCTGTGAAATGTTTGAACTGTGCGTCGTTTGCTGTTTAACTCCCTCCATTGACTGTGTTCTTACAAACTACTGCACTCGTAGTTGTTGTAAGCTATGACTGTACGCGTGCGTTTCTTGCAGCTTCCTCTCCACAGCTGCCACTGTTGCACCGACCCGTGCCGCTGTCTCATGTTCGTCTGCCCGTCAGTGTTTTGACGGTGTGAAGCCTGCCGCGGCACAGCGACACGGCGCACGTTAAACTCCAGCTAGCACGGACCTGCCACCGATCGGGAGAGCTCTGAATAAACCAAATAATGGTCGACGATAGAGTTTAAAGGCAACACATTTTAGAAATATTAGTTTAAAAATACAAATATTATATATTAAAATAGAACTTTAAGCTGTAAAAAACCTTTAAAAATAATTAACAGATATAAAATTTCATCTGTTACCTCCTTTGTATACATGACGGTTTTAATACTCTGTGCTTCTGACACACTTTTGTTCATTATTCATTAGATTTGAAGCTCTTTACATCAGCTAAAAGTATCAAATGTGGCTCACAAGGTCTATTAAACACATTAAAGTTTGGATTGTTGGAGACAAACTCTCACATAGTCTTAAGTTTTTCTACAGGCCCAGTAAAACTCAAATGCCGTGGCTTCTTTTATTAGCGCCAATCACTTTTATTTGTCGTGCTCGTAGCCAGCTATTCATCGCCGCTGGTATGCAGCGAGGTTGTGAAAGACAAAAACACACACACACACACACACAGAGGACTGTAAGACTTAATCTCTTTCTGTGTGTGTGTGTGTTTTTGAGTGTGCGCGGGAGGGTTTTTCATTTTTTTATAGAGTTTCGGGGAAATATCTTTAGCTGCTTAGGAATCTGGGAATGTTCAATCTTCCTGCTTCAGATAGGCTTATACTCATGCATCTGTGGGCTTGTGTCCCGTGTGGGTATTTTGTGTTATCGAGAGATTAACTGCCGCATGTTGACTTCTCTTCACTAACAGCAGTATTGCAGGCGATTGTCTTCGATAACTCAGATATTTAAAAAAACACAAATTTTGAATCTGCACGATTATTAGCAGCTTTACGGTGCTGATTTGTGGAGGAAACTCGTGTATCTCCAGTGCTGTGCATCCTGTGTGTTACATGTCTTATCACTTTATTAATATGCTTTCCCTAAAAGGATTACATGGAGCGTTTTTGATCCTCAGTATGTGCTTAATATGTGGTCTGCAGGATCTGAAGGCTTCTCGTTGCACCGTTTGTGTTGCTCCCAGTTGTTTTCTATGCTGAGACCGTATTTCCCCATAAACCCCATTGCTTGTTTCCACAAAGAGGGTGTTACTCTCCCAAAAACTGGGAACTTTAGCCTGTTTTTCTCTATAATGTTCCTGTTTTATGCTCTAAATCAATCCAGCAGATTGCTCTCCAGCCTGACCCTGCTGCACACAGTGCGCGATGAAGTGCAGAGCCTGAATCTAATTCTTATTTTAGGTCACATTTGATGCAGACGTCTCAAAATTGACATGGTGTCAGTGTCAGTGATTCTTAAATCTAGTGCAGTCAAAGATGCACTAACATGGACACATTCACACTGGTTCAGCTTTTGCACACGCAGCTTCTACACAGCATTTCCTCAGAAGGTGATCTTACCTTGCCTTTATGTCTGATTCCCTGTTTGCACTATTAATACAAACCCAACACTCCACGCGTCTGTTTCAAATTAAAGACCTTAATAAGACTTTTAAATTAAATGGAGCCCAACAGTAATTTGATATACAGCTGGAAATTAAAAGCTAAAATCAAAAATACGTTTTGGTTAACATGCACATATGTGACGTATATGTGAAATACAGTAGTTTCCTCATGTCTGCAGCTAGTAAACAGATCTTCAGACTTCAGAACAGAAGACATCACCTGGTCTTTAATACAGTTAGACTCATAGTTAACAGTGTTGTTTGTTTGTTTCCTGGTTCGGTGATGAATGTCATTCCAGGTCGGCGTTAGAGAGATCTCTAAAAGCCGTAAACTAAGCTTGATAAACTGCGCCGGCGCTCCTGACCGAGCCTCCCTCGGTTATGCTCTTCGACTGTTTCAAGATGGCTTTACGTTGTAAACCATGACTGTGTGTGTGTGTGTGTGTGTGTGTCAAAGTTTACGTGTATGTACGTGTGTGTGTTACACGGCTGTGTCCATACTGTAGCTGTTGACGTGTTTTCTCTCTGTCCTGTGAACGTGTCCTCCTCCTCCTCTTCCTCCTCCTCCTCCTCCTCCTCTTCCTCCCCCTCCTCCTTCCATCCAGGAGATTCCTGAAGGGGATCAGGTAGGATAGCACAATAGCACACCATGATACGGCTGCTACAGACTCGTCTACCTCCCTCACTCACCCTTTCCTTCTCTCTTTATCTCTCTCTTTCTCTCGGTGTGGGCGACATGGATAAAACACTGTATCTCAGCGTCTTTCACGTAATTCACTGTGACCCACCAGGTCGATGCTGGGACTCAACTTTCTGCCTTTAAAGAAACTTAAATGAGTTCGTTCCTCTCTAAAAGAATTGCATTTCACTTTATAATAGTTAGTGGTAGCACACGACTGCTCATTGTAATTGTCCACCTTAAGGAATAAGATGATATATTAATTAATATTAAGATTAATATTAAGATTAATTAGATTAATATTTTTTTCCTCACATATATTTAATTTTTCTATTTTTAAACTAAGTAACTTCAAGTTTTAAACTTTTGGTAGAGCAAAACAAGCGATTTAATGATGTCACTTTATATATACACACACACACACGCATAGAAAATGAAATAGAATAGATTGCCTTCATTGTCATTGCACAAATGCACAACAAATATACTCGACATAACTCTGAATGGCAATGCAGATGTCCTCATTTCAATCCAGAGCAGCATGCTAAATGAACAGACCACACAAAAACTATATAAATGGAAATAAAGTAATTCTCATTAGATGACAAGTGACACACGATATCTATAAAATAAGGCTTTTACTCCGGTTAAACCATGAGTTTGTGTCTCTGTCGTCAAGTCCAAACCTTTTGGAGCAGTCCACCTTTATAGATACCTCGTAAAACCTGCTGCGGTGTTGATATTTACAGCAGCGCTTGAAGGCAGCACGAGCGACTCTGCAGGCTGTCACCAGTTCACGCGTTCCTTTGAAGGCGAAACAGAACCACGTCGGTGATTAATGATGTACAGTCATGTCGCTCAACCTCATCTACCTCCTGGCTGCCTCCTTTGAAGCCTCTGAACTCACCTGTGTCTCCTTCTCCTCTCTCTTTCCTGCTCTCTGTCGGCTTTTTTTTTTTTGACCAGCCCTTCATTGTTGCTGCTGCTTCTTTTTCTCCATTCTAACAGAAATGTCAAATAAGTCCATAATAATGCGTCCTCCCACAGCTGGAAAACTAAGCAACAACAGCAACATCCAACCCGACTAATTCCATTCAGCTTCCTGGACCTGCCTGGTACTAAACAAACAAAAAAAAAACCAACATAAAACCCAAAAACTGAGCGAAACCAAAGCGCCCGCTCCTCTCCGTCATCGCTCCATCCTTAATTCTGGCATCCGTTCTGTGTGACATCACGTCCTGCTTCTCCTACTCAACAGTGCGGATGAGAGACAAGTCGCGTCCCTCCGACCTCCTCCACCGCCTCTGCTTCATTTGTCTGTTTGGAGTTCAATATGTCCGACCATCCATCCGTCTGTGTTTTACCTAAATGTTGTGTTGTCACGTTTCGTTTTTGGATGCGCCCGGCTCCATCTCTCATTCTCTGGCTGTTCTGAATGAAGGGTGTTTTGTTTTTGATTTGTGTAAGGCGGGGATAGATGAGTGCAGGAGAGCGAGCTTCGCACATCCCTCCCTCTGAGTGGTGGGAGGAGGGGGGTATTAACCAATCAGCTCCTCAGACACCGAGCACGGTCCTCCCTGTTGATCCCAGGGCCGTGACACTGTCCTTTGGACTGTAGACTGACACATGGTGCGGACACTAAGCGTTATTAAAAGTCTGATAGCATCCACTCAGCGTTGGCCATTTTCAGATGATTACTCCATTAATTATTCTGATGTTGTCGTCCTCGTTGCTGCTCGCTACTGGGTTGACGCATCCTTTTAATGACGTTCATGCAGTGACGTGCAGATACGAAGCTACAAAAGGCACAACACGAGTTTTCAAAAGCTTTAACTTTGCCCCTCAGGAAAAGCGTTTTGTGCTAAGCTAATTATTACAGTCTATTTAGTGTTTCTAATCTGCCCACAAGTCACTTCTCCCACTCCCCCATCACATCAAAAGGGTTTTTGTAGTCCAAACATCTACAGCAGAAGCTAAGCTAACTGGCAGTCACCTGTAGTCTTTCATTTAATGGACAAACGTAAGCGTAGTTGCCCAGATTAAGGCGTGCAGGGCAGAGTTTCCCGGTCATAAGGTTCAGTTTAGCCTGACGGATGTTTCTAGCAAAAAATAATAAAAGTAGTTGTAACAGAAAATGGTTTATTATTGCTGTTTTTCTTATTTTTGCGGATCACGTGTCAATCCTGCTGTTTGCATCATGAAATCATGCAGCCCGTAGTGTCAGTCTACGGTCCAAACGCTGTTCGGTTCAATCCAAAATGAAAAAGGAGGTAGTCCAGCCAAGTTTTTGATGGAGGAGGCTCGTGTCTGGTGACCTGGTGCGTGGAGCCGTGTCTCTGGGGGAAAAGGAGTGGTCACTAATGTCTCTCAGTGGGAAGCTCGTGTAAAACTGCTGAATCTTACAGTTGGAGACATGAAGAAATCGAGAAAAGTCCTTTTTTTTTTTTTTAAGAGACAGTGATGACCACTCTGCCTCTGGGCACTGGGTCGGCACAGAGGGAGGGGTGGGCGGGGCATGAGTCTATCCCTGAAGTAACAACTGCTCCTTCTGGCTGCCACTCAAACAGAAACCCCTCTACTGCCTTCTTTTCAACTCTCCCGTCTCTCCTTCATCCTGCTGCTCTAACAACTTCCTCCATATGTGTTTTTGTTTCTTTGTGTGTGTGTGTGTGTGTGTGTGTGGCTGTGGTTGGTACGTTGCAGAAGCAGAAGAACATCGCAGGAGCGCTGGCTTTCTGGATGGCCAACGCCTCCGAGCTGCTCAACTTCATCAAGCAGGACCGAGACCTGAACCGCATCACGCTGGACGCCCAGGACATCCTCGCCCATCTGGTTCAGATGGCTTTCAAGTCAGTGTGTGTGTGTGTGTGTGTGTGTGTGTGTGTGTGTGTGTGGATGTGGGACTAGTATGAATCTGGAGTATCATAGATGTTTTAGGGATGTGTTCAGAACTTGTTTCTAGCTCGACTGTGGTTGAAAGGTGTTGCATTAAAAGCACAGGAGTTACGTTCATGAACTGACAAACATTGCAAAATATGCAAAAAGTCTCATCACAACAAGGAAACCGCGTCGTGTCTTCGTACAGTAGAAGAAGAAGTGGGGTTCAGACAGCGGGGTGCAGGTGTTTTCTTAGCTTTTAGTGCAGATTGCTGTTTAACAAGCTGTGACGTGTGGCTGCAGGTACCTGGTCCACTGTCTTCAGGCTGATCTGAACAACTACATGCCTGCCTTCCTGGACGACCCCGAGGAACACAACCCGCAGAGACCCAAGATCGGTAATACACACACAGACACAAACACGCAGCACTCCAGAGTACAGCCATGGAGGCTTTTGGTGGTTTTTGTGAGGAAATTAAGTGACGATTAAAGAAAAGCCTGAAACCGTCTTGCGCTGCCTCGTGAAATCCCTGGAAACAGTCCCTCGAGTTCATACCTCCAGTCGATATCTGGCCAAACCTCTGTGAAACCGAGACCTAAATCAGCGGCTTTGCACATGGTTTGAAGTTTGGATTCCTGCCTTGTGAGATGGCGATAACCCAGGCGTGAAGACACCCGAAGAGAGTGAGAGAGAGAGTGTTGCACGGGCTCGTATGTCTCTTTGTTTCAGATGTTTTTATCGTGAAGCAACCTCACATCAACACTTAACGATGGATTGTGCCTGAAGCTAACTTAAAGTGACTTTAAGGGTTGTTTTAATGTCAGTGCCTCCTTCCTTTGATGCAGAACTGCAGCGAACTGCAGCCTCTTTGTGTTAACAGCAAACGTGAGATGTGGCTCCTTCTCTTTGCAGAGGACGTCCTGCACACCCTGACGGGGGCGATGTCGCTGCTGCGGCGGTGTCGAGTCAACGCCGCCCTGACCATCCAGCTCTTCTCTCAGCTCTTCCACTTCATCAACATGTGGCTCTTCAACAAGCTGGTGACGGACACGGACTCGGGGCTGTGCTGCCACTACTGGGGGGCCATCCTCCGGCAGCAGCTCAGCCACATCGAGGCCTGGGCAGAGAAACAGGGTCTGGAGCTCGCCGCCGACTGCCACCTCAGTCGGATTGTGCAGGTAGGGGAGTGAGCAGTGAGCTACATGACCTGCAGCCAAATCCTCATAAGGCATCAGTGTGTAACAGTTCAACACTCAAAAGCTCGTCTGCCTCTCCGGGGCTGCGTGAGTGTTGGTCGATCAGACTGAGCTGATGCAGATGTCTCCCTGGCAGCGGAGTCAAACAGCCCAGCAGCTGTCATCAGATTCTGATTACTGCTGAATGCGAAGGCGTGCGTGGAAACAAAACAGCAGCCGCGCCCTTTCAAACTAATGAGAGGACCGGAGTCTGTTTGATGTGACAAATACAGAAACGTTAGAAAACGCCAACAGGCGTGTTAAAGAACTTTTATAAACAGGTTTGAAATATCATATTTGCTTATTTGTTGCATACACAAGCCATAGATATGAAATGCACGCAGGACAGCGACAGGATGCAAAGACAGAAAGCTCGATATGAAGCTCACTGAAATGTTTTTTAAACCCCCAGGCCACCACACTGCTGACCATGGACAAGTACTCCATGCAGGATGTGCAGAACATCCACAACACCTGCTTTAAGCTCAACTCCCTGCAGCTCCACGCCCTCATGACCAACTACCATTGTGCTCCGGACGAGCCCTACATCCCGCCTGTAAGGCAGAATGCAGGACGTTAAGCTTTACGCATGTATATCTAACTGTATGACATGCACATGTTGTTTTCACAGCTTTATGTAATGAAAGTCAGCATTAACACAGATGTTGAAAACAGCCATAACTGTATGTGCGTTTAGATGTAACGAAGCAGCGTGTTTGGTCGTCTGACGTGCGCGCTGCTCCCGTTTGTGCGCAGGAGCTGATAGACCACGTGGTGGCCGTGGCAGAGAACACAGCAGACGAGCTGGCGAGGAGTGACGGCAGGGAGGTTCAGCTGGAGGAGGATCCAGACCTGCAGCTGCCCTTCCTCCTTCCTGAGGACGGCTACTCCTGCGACGTGGTGCGCAGCCTTCCCAACGGCCTGCAGGACTTCCTGGAGCCGCTGCTGCAGAGAGGTAAAGACATGAAACCTGGCTTCTGTGCCGGAGTGAGACAGATTTGATTGTTTTTAGGGTCCACGTGATGATGGACTTGCATCATAATCATGCAACACTTTGATATTTGACATCCCTTTGTGCATCTCTCTAATTATTAAGTAACTTGCATGTGGGACTTCACTGTGCAGAATGATTTATACACTGGGTTTGACAGAAGAGAGGCAGACGGAGCAGATAAAGTATTTAGATGTTGTAATTTTTGGGTTTGTTTGTTGATCAAACTTCAACATTAGACAGATATTATCATGTTTTATGTCTTTAAACGTGTAGGAACAGAGAAAAGTAGTCTGGGTTCGTGTTTCAGTGGCTGTGTGCGTGCTTCCTCTCCCAGGCTTTTGCAGGTTGATACCCCACCCCCGCTCGCCTGGCACCTGGACCGTCCACTTCGAAGGCGCCGACTGCGACAGCCACTTCTCCGCTGCCGACAGCTCCGAGATGGTAGGACATTAGCGCGCACAGACACACCCTCGCTCTCTCAACCAGTCTGCATGTGTGTGTTTTTGACTTAGGCTGCTTTCAGGGACACATGTCGGTCCAGTTTGTTGACCAGTTGGAGGCAAAAGCTGCTTTTTAAGGCCTGGGTTTAGGGTCCAGGCCTTAAATATAAGGCAGTGTAACATCCCCATGATGTGTTTGTTTGTGTGGCCTCAGTTGCAATGGCTATAGTTAGGGTAAGAATGCATTATGTAAATACAGTTCCCCATTAAGACAGAGGGGGGTGCAAGTATGCGTGCGTGTGTCCACTCAGGGCAGTGGGGCGTCCCAGGTGAAGCTGGTGCCTCAGAGGACTTTAAGTAATGCAAGTAGTGCTGACTCATCGAAGCTGCAGAGACTTAAGTGTACAGCGCATCTGACAGCTAAGGCAGCAGGGACCGGGGACACACGTTCTCGGGGGCCACAGAAGTGGACGCGGCGGAGTAACTTCAGGACACTGCCTCTCTCCACTGAGACGACTTAAGGCTTAAAAAACATTTCGCCGAAGTGTTTCCCGCTGTGGAACAAAGGTTAACTGTGCTGCGCTTTGAAGATTTGCATTAAAAGGCCGCTGTAACTTACAAAACTCAGCTGGATGCAATTAATAACAAGGTGCGTTTAGTAGCTGCTCTGGAGCTTTCTATCATATCACATGGTAGTCGTGAGGTTGTCTCTTCGGCTTCGGTTTTAGTCTTTTTAGTCATTTATCTTTTAAAATAAAAGCAGGACAGCAAAGGTTGACACGTCCAGCGCGGTCTGAAGATGTCAGACATAAACACACATTCACTATAAAAACCTTAACAGCAGAAAGCCCACAGCACATCGCCGGATAAACCTCTTCGGCACCTCCCAGCCTGTTGTGTCGAAGATGACAGACATTAAACAGTAACATAAACACAGCTGATCCTATAAGACAAGCATATTATTTGTATTAAAGTATATATAATTCTAATAATATATTTATAAGCTGTTAACCAGTAGCAGCCAGTGTTACGGTCTCCATCAGCGTTACATAAGATCCCTTCAGCTGCTCCTGTCGACCCTTTTCTGGCCAAGCTCATCTCTCCACCGTGCCGGGCGATTCGGGCGTAACTCACACTGGATTTACTGGGTTTAAGGGAGATTGTGCAGGAGCTTCCAGAAGTCGAGACGTCACAAAATGAAAACAAGGGTCGGTCTCCAGGTGAATTCAGGACTAAAAAAGGTAAAATTCCTGAACAGGAGCTGAGCTGCAGACGGTTCGACGGCACGACTGACATAGTTTGACTATTTTTAGATAAAGTTTGAACCTGGAAGTTACTTTGATTTAGGTCCAGAGGGGAGTGTGTGTGTGTGTGTGTGTGTGTGTGTGTGTGTGTGTGTGTGTGTGTGTGTGTGGTCTCCCATTTGGAAGGCAGTGATTACAGTGACTTCAGAAGGGGCAATTTACTTTTCATAACAACCTTCACAGAGAGAGAGAGAGAGAGAGAGCGACACACACACACACACACACACACACACACACACACACACACACACACACACACACACTCTTACTTTAATCAACACCAATCACACTGCAGAAGTTAGTTAGTGTGCCTGGAGCAGTAAATGATAGACCTCTTTGCATCGCAACACACACACACACACACACACACACACACACACACAGCCACTTCCTCTGTAATTGTTCTGTTTATCCCTGCTCTACTATTTCACGACTGTAGCCTCGACATAATGCAGGCGTCTTTCGCATGGGCGCATGTTCACACACGCACGCACATACACACACACACACACACTTTGATAAATGGTGTGTGTTCATGCAGAGTGGAGGGGGGCGGGGCTCGTACAGCTCATTTAACAAGTACACTTCAGCTCATATCCTCTTCAGGAGGGTAAATGCGATGTAGGGCGTTTTTGTTTTAACCCGTGATCAATTTTAATGTGCGGATCGTTAAGAATATTAATGTTGTGCATGAAAAGAGTGTCCTTGCACTATGAGATACTTGCAGTAAAAGGAAAACACAAGGCTGCTGGTTCAGACTGCGTGCGCTGTCTTTGCTCGCCCCTCGTCCAAACGGCGGTGCGAGGGGAGTGTTTTTCCTGTTAGCGCGAGTGAAGCGAACTTCCTCGGCTGCAGCTCAGCGTGAAGGTGTCTGTCGCGGAGGGCGTCAAGATCTAGATCGACAGCCTTGAAGTCCGCGCCAGTACGCACACTGCGTAGAAGTAAAGTGCGTGGTGCTGTAGCTGTTTCCATTGATTTCTGCTGTGCATTGATTTGTTGTGACAGCAGTTATTCGGGTTAATCACCATTTAAGTCCCTTAATTATTATTATAACTGAGTGAGGTAGGAAAGTATAAACTTGGACCACTCGCTGGTTGCATTTTAGATATTTTTCACAACACACACACACACGTTTGAAATGCCATGTGCTAAGAAACTCCTAAAAAACTGATCTTCAGGGTCTAAAATGTCTGAATCCTCATGCAGACCTACTCCTACGGAGAGTTTGTAGTTGCTGACGACGTCGCTGAAGGCATAAAGCTGCTTTATAGTAAAAGCCTTACATAAGATGGCCTGTAGAAAGCTTTAACACGAGCTTAAAGGATAAGTTCACATTCTTTTAATACGGGCACGCCCATTTAGACACTGAAAGGGTTTTTGTTTACTGTCGGACTGTGAATTTAGCCTCCATCACTTTGGGGAATCTTCTTTTTGGCCAATGTGCACAATAAGAGCAGTTACAGCCTTTGTGATGCTGTTATGGTTGACTTGAAAACCTTGTTGTAGTCTTGCAGCTGGACCCAGATCTGTTTCTGTGACATATCCACATCACAGAGAAACCACAGTGTGGAGGAGGAGATTTGAAATGCACGTGCAGAGCGGCAGAAGCGCATTTTAGTTAGTCTGTGGTGATGGAGGTGTTGCTGGAACGCTGCATCACCTGCGCACTTATCTACTCAACTGACGCCTACTTCATCACCACAGGGACCTGTGCAGTTGGGTTGGTGACACATAAAACCGATGTGATGACTGTCACACAGTCTGCGCCACAGGTCCGATTTGAGAAATGGATCCGATCTGTCCGGACAGAGACATCCAAACGGTTGTGCTGCAGTCGCTGTGCAGTCGTCGTCGCCGCCGTTGTTTTTGTTTGCCTCTGGGTGTTCCAGCAGACTGCAGAACGCTCCGCTCTGCATTTACGAAAGAGCGCCGTCACACTAACACAAGTACGCAGAAACACACGTTACGGCGCAGACATACTTTTGTTTCAGTCTGACGCGAGCTTATTTATTTTGGAATATCCTTTGTCAGAATGTTTTTCATGATGTGGGAAACCTCGGTAGCTCTCTGTCTCTCTTTGTTTCTTTCCTTCTCCCCACCCAGTCACCCAGCCCTGCTCAAATGAGCCCTGCTGTGTGTATATGTGTGTGTGCGTCTGCAGCCATGATGTGGTTTTCATTCTTGACTCGGTTCCAGCGACCACAGGTTCCTCTGTGGTCTTCCCCTTTCCCCTTTATCCCTCCTTCATTCCTTCCCTCCCTTTTCTCATCCCTCCCTCTTTCTACTCCGCGGCCTCGCTTCGCTCCGTAATGTCTCAGAGACAGACAGAAGCAACCCGCCAGAGGACACTCGCCCAATTTCCCCCGAGGCTGTTGAAGACGCGTCCAGGAGGTTTCGTCCTCACTCACAGTTTGTCCTTCCTGTCCATCTCTCTTTTCAGCCAATGAGGAAGGAGCCGGAGGTTGTCACGGTAACCCTGAAGAAGAACAACGGCATGGGCCTCAGCATCGTGGCTGCCAAGGTAGGAAATACCACCTGGAAGTGTGTGTGTGTGTGTGTGTGTGTGTGTGTGTGTGTGTTTCAGACTACAGCAGACAAAGTTGCCTCAGTGAGAAAACTTCTCTTTTTTTTCTGAAGCAGAACTTTGAACGACTGGCATGAATTTGACGGGGAAAACCAAAAATAACTCGAGTGTTTTCATCTCGGCTGTCGTCGTCGATGGAGCTGGATCTGTGTGCATGCGTGCGCGCGTGTGTGTGTGTCTGTCTGCGTTTGAAAGAGAGAGGCTGCGCAGACAGAAAAGGTTTCTATTTTAAATAGTCTGCTTTCGTTGTTGAGTCTGACGGCGGCGCAGAGACTAAACAGCGACACGGCAGACAGAGCTCTGGGTGACTCCCGGACAAAAACACGCTCGGTTTAGTTTTGCCGTTAGCGGGGAGTGGGTGTGGTGGGTGGGCTGCGGATCACTCTGTCCGTGTTGTTTATCTGATCACACAGCGCTGATGTAATGGTGAAGGCTGGGGAGGCTGTGTCACCGTGATGTTTCCTGTCATATAAAGACATTTAAATTAAGAATAATGCGTTTCCCCTCAAGTTAGCCGCACGCTTAGCAAACATATAAAGCCTTACATGTTAAACTGGATTAAGGCTTAAAGAAAAGGTAATAGATAGATGGATTAGATTAAGATGGATGCCTGTTTCACTCTGCCCTTCATTCCCTGGCACTCAGATAATGCAGGTTGTTGATGAGAAAATAAATATATATAAATATTATTTATGTTTAAAAGGATGACGGACGTGCACGGTGGCGGCATCTGCTGGGTAAAATCGTTGTTGCTAATTACAGATGGTTGGATGTTAAACCAGTCAACTCTGTGACGTTGGCTCACTTTAATGTGGTGGTCTGTGTTTTTGTTTGTCTTTGATAAAAATAACAAGTAAACATGAGGAACAGATCAAGCTGTTACAGACATAATGAACAGGCAAACTTGGGGCTAACATGTAGATCATATGGAAAGCAGTTTTAAGGTTGCATTGAGCGCTGCACGTACTGGCTACAACAGAAAAACATAATCACTGTTCTGCTTTAAACTCTTTAAACCAAAGATTTAAATAAATATGCCAAGTGCAACAAAATACATTAAACATATGGTAAAATAATGGAAAACAAACGCTTAGACTGAAGCGAGAGGTTAACAAAAACCAGGATAAATCCAGTTTTCGTCACCCACCCAGGCACCAGTGTGTTAATACAACCTCTCCATCATCACCCTCCGATCTGATCATTAGCTGACTCATCCTCGGCATTAAACAGGCCGGTGGCACCATGAAAGGCGGGTTAATAATTACCATAAAAGCTAGCGTAAGGTTTACATTTTGTTTCAAGTCCCAAAGCAACGAGGCTGGAGACGCATGCAGAGCAGGTACAGGGCCTGCACCTCGGCGGCACCGCGTTGTCCCCACGCTGCGTGAATTTTATATTAAAGTGGCAGAGAGGACCGCCGCGCAGTTGGACGCCCGCTTTGACTAACAAATATCCCTGCGCTGCACTCTCAAACCGGACTGCTGCGTCGCTCCGCGTTGAGGCGTGTCTGTCAGCAGCCTTTTGATCTCGACTGGTAAACTTTAGCCGACTGTAGGCCAGAGAACAGAGAGTCTAATTCACTGTGCGAAGGCATATACGCGTTAATGATGATCAGATGCTACCACGGTGACCGTAGCAGCGCCACACCTATGCATGTAACACTACTCTGCGACCTTGATGCACGACGCTGTGGCTTAGCGTATTTATTTTGGATTTGAGTTCAGCCAATCCGGTTTGTGCTACCAGGGGTGAACCTGGTTTGTTGCCGCTGTGTCGCAAACCCTGCTTTTGCGCGTTACTGCCACCTTTTTAAATGACGAGCAGCATGGAGTGTGTGAAGCGAACCAGGACAAATATGCAAAGTGTTTGGTGTAACGCGAGGACTCGTCTCTTCTCCCTTTCTTTGGAGCGGAGTGAGTTTCCTGCTGAAGGCGAGAGCTTTTCCTGTGTGGCATGTGTGCGCAGACTGTGTGCGGAGGGGAAGAGCGGGAAGGAAGGACGCACTGAGGAAACCTCCTTGCTCTGTTTGTTTTCAAAACGGTGTGCATGTATGAAGAGGAGAGCGGGCGGAGAAATGTGTGTGTGTGTGTGTGTGTGTGTGTGTGAGAATTTTGTCAAACAGCTGCTTGATTTCTCACTAAACTGGGCTGAGCTCAGTCCTGTTATATAACCTTTGTGGCTGTGTGTGCGTGTGTGTGTGTGTGCGCGTGGGTGTGGGTGTGTGGGTGTGTGTGTGTGTGTGGTATTTGCCTGGTGGAGCTGCAGCAGCGCTCCACCTCAGTCTGACCAGCCGGCGTCCCAGCCGACAGTTCACCTCTGGATCGCCGCCTGAACTCACTGTGTCTTGACAAACACGCAGTAATTAGGGAGCCTCGGAGGAATTTCTCTGCACTTGGGAACATTTAAGGAATTTACTGCATCTTTTAAACCACACGCGCTGGAATTTCTACAGCTTCTTAAAGTCTGCACCACTTATTTTAATAATTCCAACTTTTTAAAATGACTGGCACCAAGTTTCCTCTGCTTTTTGCCACGCACGTAGGAAGTCACGTGACTTTTCCGGCCTCGTATTCTCAGTCGTAAATAGTGATTTTAAACACAGACGTTCAGCTGAATGGATTACTCCCCGCCGGTGTAATTGGGGAGGTTTTGGACTTGTCGGTGCACGTTGGCAGGTTGACGCGCGCTCTTGGACAAAAGGAGGCGTGTGCATTTGTGTGTGTCTGGACGTCCCGGCGTGAACTGGCCTGGACAGCGCTGACGAGCGGCTGCAACATGTGGTTTTCTGTGGTGGGCAGGAGAGACCAGGTAAAAGTGCTTTAATAATGGTGCGTGTGTGTTTGTAACAGCACCTGGAAAGTTGTGTGTGTGTGTTCAAAGGACAAAGAAAGTCTTATTATCACAGATTTTCATGTCACAAGTTTCTTGATCATCTGCTCTTTTTGGTGTTATTTTGGAACGAGCCAAATATAAAAAGTGATTTTAATGTGTGTGTGTGTGTGTGTGTGTGCGTGCGTGTTCTCGAGCCAGATAAAGAGTGTGTTTGTTCTGCTCACTTGTATCTCAAAAGACCAGATTCTTCGGTATCTTCTTCATATTGTCGGTTCACATGCTGTGGCTCCTGACACTCTCTCAGTGAAGCTGCCAGCAGCTGGTCGAACAGCAGCCCAGTGTTGATCCATCGCGGACCCCGCGGTGTGATGGCCTCCCGGTTTGTCACTTATCACTGTTTGCTTTCAGGGCCGTTCTGCTAATGTTTAAGCTAAGATACACACGAGACGGTGAAGACGCACATGCATTTTGGAAAAAGTGCTCAGCAAGGTCGAGGCGTTCTGTTTTATATCACCGGTATCATCTTTTAAATTTATTATTTTTCCCACTTGATGTTGGATTCGTTGCTGTTCTTCTGGTTCTACGTTTTAAACCCTTAAAGTGAATTTCATCTAATGCATTTGCAGGAATATGCATGAAGCAAAAATAGTATTTTACTGTCATTAGTCTCCATATTCTTATTAGACAGAGGATCAGCAATAAACATTTTGCAGCACTGGTCCAGTAAAACCGGTTTGTCAGGCGGCTGTTGCAGCGACGGATCTGTAGTATCACGTTAAACATGCCAGACTCAGCCTTAATGCAGCTCATTTGTATTGTCTGAGCCCTTTTGTTTGAGTGGAGGAGTCCGATGTGTGTGAAAACAGACTTGTGTCACCGCAAATACTGCGTCAGTCAACCCCGCATGCGTGCGTTTCTCGTGGTATTGTATTCGCCACGGCATTGTATTCGTCAACTCCCAGTTTTTCTGCCGACAGCTGTGAACCCCTCCCCCTCCTCCTCCTCCTCCCACCTGCGCCTCCCGTGTTGGTGTGTTCGCTGGTTTATCTATCGCGGTGAAGAACAGGACATTCCCTCTGCGCAGATTAAATAAGCTAAATTTGCCGCGTGTTGCAATCCCGGGTTTCTCAGAGACCACGGCTGTGTTTCAGCTTCATACCAAACCACATTCAGTAAACCGTGCAGCTTACGCCTCTTCTTGCTTTGGTTACTGGGAAATTAGCTTTCCTGACAGAGTGGCATGTGGACTAGCTATATATATATACAGTGTGATGCATGCACTTAATGATGTTTTGGCTTGTTGATGTCAGATTGTGGAGGCTTCACCCAAAGACCCCAATCACTTGCAAAGATCTGGACTCAGTGCTCTGTCTCTTGTGTGCCGCAGCGGGAAATCGCTGTATTTTAAAGGCAGTTTTGTGTTGCGGTCATAATCAAAATCTGATCCTTGAGCCCAAAGCACCAAGACATGAATGACTTTAAGTTCTCACCCTGAAGGAAATGAAGCCCGAACTGAAAAAGCTGCTCTTGGTCTGTTTGTTTCCACAGTGTGTTTGAAGTATCGCTCCTCTGTGTGCGTGTGTGTGTTTGTTTGTTAGCTGACCTAATGGTACTACAAGTGGAACAATAGTATGAGAGAGTTACCCCCTGTGAGGGCTGGAACAATGGGAGGATGTGGCGCGTGCGCACACACGCGCACACTCACGCACACACTCACTTTCCTGTAAAAGCTCTGTGCAGGAGGTGTTTACAAGGTGTGCGGAGGAGAACATCTGCACATCTCGGGCCTCGTTATAAAACCCAGCGTCGATCGCAGTTTGGCAGGTCGGCGTGGAAAAACTGGGACACGCTCGCAGGAAAAGAGGGGCGCGTGATGTCCTCCCCGCCTTTCAGCTGAACCACTTCCTGTCCTTACGCGACAGTTTCCACGTCGTCCAAAATATCATGTAACCAGTTCCTTTGTCAGGGTGAAAAGCAAACAGGTTGCCTTGTTCATCTCTGGTGGTCTGAGCTGCCATCTAAAGGTTTTCGGAGGACACGGGTGCCTTTAGGCCGAATGGTTCCCTCAGCTGTGTCAATGTTCTCCACAAAATATACAAGCATAGCAATTATAGCCCCAAAGATTGAGGCAGATACTTATAATCAGTATTTGTGAGATTAAAATAACATCAGATAACTATTCATCAGCCAAAAGTAATCTTGAAATGGATGTTTCAACTTATTTTTCCTTTTTGTGACTAAAGTAGGGTGTTGAAGAGTTAAACAAACAGTCTGTCAGCGCTTTCTGGTGGACAGACTAGATAAAAGTAACTTTCCGAGCACCAAATACAGTTTCATGAATCCGTTCTCGTAAGCTCAGATCAGTTCCAGCACAGTTCACAACTCTAGTAGGCAGCAGACATCAACCTCAGCTTCTGTTGGTTTAAATTAGATGGCGGTGCAGGTGTTTCTTCAGGGGACGCATATAAACAGGACTGCACTTGTGTGGACGCCACCCCCAAACAGCTGTTGGTGGTAGAGTTACAAAGGTGGCTGCGCTGTCAGCGGTCCAAGACCATTAACAAACCACAGCTTGGCACGGTGTTAGTTAGTCCCTCATCTAACGCTGGGCACATCTTTACCCACTGGACTGAAACCTCTGAGGTTCTCTACGGGTTTGATTCAAAGACTTTGTGATGGAAATTGACAGGAGGAGGAAACCTCCCCGAGTTTATTTTCGACCTGTGTGGAACAACTGTATTTCCCTAGTTTATAGTTAGCTCTTTCTATTTCCAACCAAACTCACGGGCACGGAGCCTAAACATGGTTTGCAGAGGCCTCGCAAGCAGCCTCACAGTTTGAAGCAACTCTGCATCAAACTGATCTCAAACCTGTGACTTCTCCAGGCTGCTCATACAATCATTGGTAGCGCACGTTTACTGTAGCAGCTATGGCCGTGAACGACCCACGTTCAGAGGTGGAGTTGAGCTTCCTCCGCAGATGCTGCTGCAGTGTTTCTGGCTACCTGCACGGGTGCTGATGTCTGTAAGTCGGGTGTGGTTTTATACTGCAGAATCGCTGAAGTCGTGGAAACGTATTTACTGGAGAAGCATGAAAAGGAGGGGTCCTGTCCTGACAGGTGCAACAAAATTAAAATGGGAGGCTAAAGAAGATGTCAGTCAGCCACAGAAGATAATCTGCTATAAGTGGCTGGAAGTACCCGTGTGACTGCGCAGGGCCTTTGAACACCGCTGCCTCCCAAAGTGCCTCTTATGGATAAGTGGTTTACAACCTCAGAAAGGGCTCCAGAAAACAGGTTGACATGTATTAACGCTGTAAGCTGTAATCAAGCTGTAATCTTGGTGTGTCGCCAGCCCGCATTAGCAGTGGTTTTCTTGTCAGCTGTACATCAGGCGTACGTGACAGCCGCTCCTTCTCGTTCCTGTGGACCTGCTGCTGCTGCTGCCGCCGCTGCTGCTGCAAAGGCCGGTTTCTCAGCGTGAGTCAGCTGCAGAACGACTCCAGTGGAAAATGTCACATCACTCTGACTCTGCTGTCCGGACAGAAACACTCAAACACTACTGTTATTTACGTTTTCTTTGGTAAATTCATGTTACACGTTGATTTTGATTATGACCCAGGGAGTTTGCTGAGAGAGCTTCTCACTGAGTTAACTTGTGATACTTAGAGCTGATTGGTCCACTAACTAGCTGGCCAACAGGAAATTCATATTTCATTTTTCAGTAAAAATAGGCTTGTTCTGCTTTTCCAGGAGTGATTATATTCAAATTTTCTCATAATTATATCATTACAAGCTGAATATATTTGGGTTTTGGATGAGATACCCAATGAAAAACACAAGACGGTGCCACGTTGAGCTCTGAGAAACTGGGGTGAACGCAAAAATAACTTAATTAAACTCTTTTAGAAAAAGAAGCAGTTTTAAAATAATATGCACATTAACAAACAGTGAAACTAATCTTTAGTCGCAGCCTTTTGCAGCAAGGGATATCAAGGAGCGTGACGTGTGTGCGGGTAGTTGAAGGATGAAGGTTGAAGGTTGCTGTACGTTTGCTTTTACCATAGTGAAACATCTGAGTATATATTTTATTTAAATTACCCTCAATTCAACACACAGATTTAATCTTGTTTATCCCATTTTCATATTCCATCTTCATCTGGCTCACTGGATTAATTTGTCTTGTTGGAGTCCCAGTAACATAATTCAAAGCATTATCCATATTTATTATTCTCAGTGCAGCCTTTTCTGCTGTATCAGATCCAACAAATCTGACTTCAGTTGTGATCATTGCTCTGGATATTTTCCTTTTTCTGCAGCTGCTGCAGGTAAGCTTTGCCGTATAGAGTCGCGCAGTCCGTCCACTTTTACAAGCTCGTGCTCGGAGGGGGATTTTAGTTGTGCATCCAGCAAAGCTTACCTCAGGAAATTGGTGGAATTATGCTTTCCACACCAAATTTATGCCCAAATGCAGTTCAAGGGCAACAGAGATTTGGCAGTGGGCGTGTCCTGACATGTTAGGACAACGTTTGAATTTAAAAAGAGGCGTTCAGGGTTTCTTTCTCTTATTAAAAGTCACAGACTTTCCATCAAAGCTTCTGTGAGGAGCACGTTTAAAGCAGACGGACCCCCTCAGGCTATTCCCACTGGCAGCTTTAAGGCGCGCTTGATTTGTCGTGTCAGGGCACTTTAAAGAACCGGAGCTGTCCATTAAAACAGCAGTAAATCATACGGTAAAGCTCCTTCAGGTGTTCCAGCTCCTCTGACTGATCTGAAGTATTTCAATAAACAGAACACATGCACGCTCACGGGTATCGCCGTTGTCCTGCATGTCTTGCAGGGATATATCTCAAAGCGGTTCGGTGGTTATGATTTTCTAAGAAAGGCATGTTTTAATGGTGGTCACTCGTCGATTTTTGTGACACGCAGCGCTTCTGGTTTCACTCTGACCCAGACTCCAACATCATCAACTAGTTTCATAGCTTCATTATCGCTGCAAACCTGCTGTGTGTCTGCATGTGTCTCAGCACGCCCACGTCTTTACAGTTTGCCTGTGCGTTCTCTTCTGTATTGACGTGGTTAAAAAAAAGACCTAATTTACAGTTTGCACGTGTTGCCAGTTTCTCGCGATTATGTCGAGTTGCTGTCTTTGCCGGCTCGTGCCAGCTTACCTACGGAGAGCAGTCCGTTAAAACAGCTCAGCTACACAAACAAAGTGCAATCCAAACATCTCCTGGCTGCTCCTAAAACAACAAAACCATCCCTGATTTAAATCTGGCAGCCATCCCTTCTGCAGAGACGCCACGCCCGGATCGCTCCGTGGGAGTCCTGTTACGTAACCTTGTAAAGCATCTTGTGTGATGACCTCTGGACCTCCTCCACACACCTGCAAGATCTCAGACGCATATAAGCTTACCAGGCCGTGCTGCGTTTAGGAACAGCAGAACAATTGCACCCTGTATATCAGAGTTTTTGTAGCACATTGATTGATGTATGATGAAATAATTTCCATTAATGAAGCCAAGAGAGGCTCCACGATGCAGCTGATGTGTGTTATGTTGAATTCAGCTCCATAAACTCAGGTACAGTCGACCCGATGCAGCCTCTCGGTGTAGTTTGTATGTTGTCGCGCTGATGCACAGGATAACTTATGGTAGATGTTGCGGCCCCTCTGAACCCTCTCTGGGACCCCTTAACTTGCTCTGAACATCTTGAGGGGATTCAGGGAATTCCCACCAGTGTCTGTGCAGCCTGATTTGGCGCCCCATTCCCCTACTCTGGACGAGGGCATGAAGCTGTGGCTCCATGTGAAACAGAGGCTCTTTAATGCCTTCTGTAATGCACAACAGACATAAAACAGTCAGAATGATTCACTGCTCTTCTCTCATCTTAATGTCACTCACAGGAAATTCGTGCCTGCATGAATCCAGCCTCATTATTTCATGTACGTGCACACAGAAACGCGCGCACGCAGACAGAGAGCCGAAACACTGTGGCTCAAATAGTTTGGAAGCCCGATGTCTCTGCTGTCTGTCTGTGTTGGAGAAACTGGGACGCAGATCTATAGACGATGGAGAGCGCAGAAAATCCAGACTGCACCTCTGTTCACTCAGCGTGCACCAAAATAGACGGCGTATAACTCAGAGGATCTTTTTAGTTTCCCTCGTATGGATGCGCCAACAGTAAAAATGCAGATTCATTTGAGAAATTAATCTTTTTTTTGAACTCCGGATGCCAAACGGGCTACAAAGCGAAAGTTCAGGAATGTGTTTGTTTCATTTAGACGACAAGGAAACACAAAGCTCATTGTTTTTAATGGCAAACTGAGCGGTTTGAACCTATTTTAACCTGGATTCTTTATGTCTCCGCATATTCAGAAGAAGTTTCCTGCTGCTGATAACCACAGTTTACTGTAAACAAAGCCCTCCTGCAACAAGCCAGTAATCAGCAGCGCAGACGATTATTAAAAATGTCGAGAAAACAAAAATTAGGCAGTAAAAATAGGCCTTAAACATACAGTTTTAACTAAAATTAAGTATTTTTTTATAATTAAAATCCATTTAGCTGCAACCGGACACAGTAAAAGAGTAAAAGGGGAGAGTCATGCTGAGAAGTTTAAGGTGTGCAGCTTTGCTCTGCTCCTTCTTGTTTTATTACTCCCTGAAAAACAACTTTACAACAAACGACAACCTGTGTTTCAGCAGTCCAGTGCCTTTAATGTGAAGGTGCAGCACTTACCGCGGCATTTATACCCCGGAGCACCAGCTCAAACACCCAGTTTATAATACTACATTTTACTTTATGCACTGGTTGGGCCGTTTTTGCAGAAGCATGCACGTCTGTTGTATTACAGTGCAGTGAAACTGTTTTATTGGATTGTAAACAGCATGCACTGGATTTAAGGAGACGTTACCTTAATTGAGTCGATATCAAATCCGGTGCCCATCAATGTGATGTGATTGTCACTAAATCAATTCACAT
This sequence comes from Datnioides undecimradiatus, assembly GCA_008933995.1. Taxonomy (NCBI): domain Eukaryota; kingdom Metazoa; phylum Chordata; class Actinopteri; order Lobotiformes; family Datnioididae; genus Datnioides; species Datnioides undecimradiatus. The sequence goes on from WARS01000046.1 coordinate 970,653, forward strand.
AATTAATAACTGCATCCCGTCTGGTTCCCTGGTCGTGTGTTTATCTGAGCTCATGTGCAGAAAGCTGTTAAACTGTCGTCTGCGTCGTATTAAAAGGGTCCTGAGTTTAATTTGAAGCCCTGCAGTTTGTTCTCGCGTCTTTATCTTCCGCGCCGCAGCTGATGAAACAGTTAATACGTGTGACCTGCAAACAGTAAGAGCTATTAACCTGAGTGTAACCCTCCTCTCTGCTCTGCAAGATGTGGCTTCACACACACACACACACACACGGTGCCACATTGCCAGGTCTGATGGATGGCAGCAATTAGGAGTCTTTTTAATCCACTCTACAGTTTTATTATCGAGTTTATAGACATGCTGCGATTCCTAATGTCTAGGTAGCGTGTGTCTGTGTGTGTGTGCGTGCCATCTGAACCTTTCCCGTGGTGTTTACGGTCTGGGCTTTGGTCTCCGTTTAAAACCAAGCAGGCCTGAAAGTAATCAGGAGACGTCTTCGGTCTTTTAGCATCTCAGTGTGTCGTTATTAGTTTCGTATCTAACGCAGCGGAGCGTCTCCGTAAAGAAGCATTCCTCTGGTTTCTGGCTCTGCCGTTGCACAAACTGAGAGGATAAACATGTCAGGATGGCGAAGAAAGCGCGTGATTTGCCTGATAACACGCCAGCGCGTTGCTGCGCCGTAAATCACCTCCCCACTTCACAAGAAAACCACACGGACACGGACAGAAGCTCTGGTTCGCGTGCGTCTCTGTGTGTGTGTGTGTGCGTTTTATGCTTTTGTTGCTACTTGATAAAGAAAGGATTCGGGTTAAAGTAAATATTATGACATAAAATAAATCTGTACAGATTCCTGTGGGGAGATTTGATTGTTTCAGGGGTAAATACGACAAGAATTCAGCACAGAAAGCTCGAATATAAGCCGTTAAAGGAAACATCGAAACGCTCGTGAATGCGTTTGACCGCTGCTGGTTTCCTATAAATGTCTTGAGATGCTTCAGTTTGACATGTCGGTGAACTCGTCGCCTCAGATAAAAGAGGCAAAGCCTTCCAATCCAACCCTGCTCTGCTCAGCGTCAACGCTCTCTTTAACAGCCGTGTAGAAGTGTGTGTGTGTGTGTGTGTGTGTTTTGAATTCCTGGTGATGTTGGACTCCAGTCGGTGCCGCGGTCATATCTGCTCTCGCTGCTCCACATGTGTTGATCCGAACACGCCTTGGGTTCATTTAAGTGGACTCACCCTCTGTGAAGTGTTTCCCAATGAGCCGTTCATTGTCTTCCCCATTGTTTCACTGTCATGCTACACGCACTCGTTGAAAGACATTATTTGAAACATGTTTCAGCAGTCTGTCAACCCACTTCTCTGACCTCTTCACCGTTTTCCGCTGAACTTGAGTCTTGGTCCTCATCTCCTGATCTGGTTTGGGGGGTCCCGGTCAGAAAAGGCCGCCTCCGCCTTGTCCGCCTCCTAGATTTGTTGTATTTGATCACGCGTTCGCTGGAAGCTGAGAAAACACGTGAGCACGTTAAGCCGCAGGAGCTGAAGCAAAACCAGCGCGACCACTTTATGGGCCACAAAGACGTCACTGAACTCTTAGGAGAAGTGCGTTGTGTAGGCTTTAATGTTGCCCGTCTTATTTACGTCCGATGCCGTTTGCGAATTGCATCAGACTCTAGAAACCTGCTCCCTGTCTGTTTTGTAGATTTCTGTCATTTCCTGCCTATAAATACCTTTTGGAGTTGCTCTACCCTGCTGAAATGAATTAATAGATAATGTGAAATCTATTTTGAGATGATGTTCACTCGGCGTGTCTCTGTCTCTCTCTGCAGGGCGCTGGCCAGGAGAAGCTGGGCATCTACATCAAGTCTGTCGTCAAAGGCGGAGCAGCAGATGTGGTCAGTGTCCACGCAGTGACAGACGAGCATGTGGGGAAAAACACACGGGGTGACTCACTGTGTGGCGTTTGTGTTTATGCAGGACGGCCGTTTGGCTGCAGGTGACCAGCTGCTGAGCGTGGACGGGCGCAGTCTGGTGGGCCTGTCACAAGAGAGGTAAGCGCGGCGGGCCGATTGGTCGGATGAGTTTTTAAAGCCGCAGCCGAGTTCCAGATATAAATTAAAACATGGGGGAAATTCCCAGCTGACGCTTAAATCATGAGCATGGCCCTCAGTGATCTGTCTCTGTGTGTAAACGTGGTGTTTTTCCTCCTCCACCACCTACCGCGCAGCATTGACGTATTTATGGTCGAGCGATGATGAAACTCGGTTCGAAATCTATTCTGAGAGTCTAAAAACATTTGGGAAGCAACGCGACGTGTTGACGTGACATCGGGGAACCACATCTTGGAAACCTCAGGGCTGAGATGGTCTTGAGGTTCCTGCGTCGGGTCAGTTGCGTCCCATTTGTCCTGCAACACACCGCCCTGGCATAAACAGGGTGTGTGAGCGTGCATATGTGTGTGTTTTGGAGATGGCAGCAGAGCACTCTGTGGCTAACGCCCCGCTCAGATTCATCCAGTCGTTCCTCTCCCTCGGCGTGTGCTGGCTTGATGGCTCCGTGTCGTCGCTGACGGCGTGTCGGCACCAGGTCAAACTGGATTTACAAACCATTTTGTTTAATTGCTTTAGCGCGAAGGTCGCAGGTGGGAGCGGTTCATCGAGTGTCGTGCGAGGTGATCAGATCAGTTTCCTGCGAATTCGTTAACGTTTCCCTTCCTGGTATCATCTGGCTGCTCCTCCTCCTTCAGTGGGTTTAAGGTTAACTATGATTTGTCGTTCGCTCACGCCCCCGCGGTGTTTGTTTAAAAGCCGAATCCCGTGACATTTCCGAACATCCAATCAAACGCACATGGCTCATTACCTTGTGTGATCTGCCCCTCGGCTATTTAAAGGATTTGGTTAAAGCCAGCGTGCACATGTGGCTGTTAACGAACACGGTGTGTGTGTGTGTGTGTGACACAGCGGGACTGTACCCAAATTAAAGTGAAGTGAGTTTCTGGCAGCGACTGATATAATCCCCACCTCCCTTTAGTTCATAATAAAGGCCTGTCATGATAATTACATCACCGGCTTCTCGTTTCATACGTGACCTCGACCTCGGGTTTTGTTGACCTCCGTACTTCCTGTTGTGTTTCCGTGGATCTTTGGCACCGACGTTCTAACCGACACGGAGCCAGAATCAACAGCAGCGTCCTCCCAAAACATTAGTCAGATGAGGAAAACGGCGCAGAGGTGTTCTGCTGCTGCTTCTGGTTGCTCCCGTCCTCTTGGGCGGGGCTCAGGCAGCTCCAACACACACACACACACACACACACCCAGCAGTGACAGTGAACCAGGTGAAGTGAAGATAACGTGTTACTCGAGGCCACTAGGTGTTTTTCTCTGTTCCCCCTGTGCAGAGCAGTTAATATTTATGCGCCATTTTTTGTTAACAGAGCCGACAAGTCCGTTTATTTAATGTTTGGAGCGTGCGGCTTTGCATCACTGATGTTTTATTGCTTCACTTCACAACCCAGTTTCGCCGTCTTGGTCTTAATATGACGCCACAGTCGTATCCTCCAACAAAAGTAGTTATTGAGGCCTGCTCCTTGTTTATTCTGAGAGTAATATTCATAGTATGGCACCACAGTGGGGACATTTCTCCTTCAAGCGTCCGCAGATGATTTGATGGATTTGTGTGCGCGTGTGTGTTTTGCGACGCAGTGGTTACCGTCGAGTTGCGATCGCAGCGTGCCGAGGACGTTAGTCTGAGTTCGTGCTGCGCCGTGATCACTCAGGAGACGGCGCTTACGACGAGCTCGTCCCAGTTAAACGGGAGATTTAAATATCGACGTGTATTATGTCGATTTAATGCCGACGTCACAGGGAGCGGTTTAAATGTGTTTCAGATGCTTTGAAGTTGTGCTGCAAGTTTCATACTCATGCTCCCTCTCTCTCCTCTATCTCCCTCTCTCCTCTGTGTGTGCGCGCGCAGGGCGGCTGAGCTGATGACGAGGACGGGCTCAGTTGTGACTCTGGAGGTCGCCAAGCAGGGAGCCATTTACCACGGACTGGCCACACTCCTCAACCAGCCCAGTCCCATGATGCCAAGAGGTGAGTGCTTACACACACACACACACACACACACACATTCATGCAAAATGTGCAGAACACAGAGTTTATATGACCTGTTAGGGTCGCCTGTAGTCTGAAAATACATTAAATGCGCCATGAGAATGACTGTATTCTACTGTTTGTCTCCCTTTCTAAGTGAATTTGCCTTTACTTCCTAATTATTTTGTTAAACTTTGTGTGTTTCGTGCTTTATTTGTAGAGTTTTGCACTGTTGGTTGGACAAATGTGCAACCAACAGTGCAAAACTTGCATTTTCTCTTGTCTCTTGACCAAACATTCAACCGATTAGCTGCTAAATGACTGAATAATCTGTCTGAATAATCAATAAAATTAACTGTAGATCCACTTTTACCAGAAGAGCAATACGTATTCCAGTTGTTTCCTGTGAAGAGCACCGTAAAAGCTCGCTCCGTCATTAATTCGGCTTCCTAAACGCTGCAGCCGTTTAACAGCCGTGATGAATGGACGATTGTTAGCTCCACCGTTTGTTAATGCCACTCATTTGGTGTTGGTGGATGAAAGCAGAGCAGCAGGCCGGTCCAGACACTGTGTCCTTGTTGTCTTCTCTGCAGCGCGGTAAAAAAGCCAGCTCGCAGACTGAAGGGTATAATGAGTGTTTGTGGCCACAGCCAGACACACACACACGAGTTTACTGGGTTGTCTGGCTGTGTGCTGGTCTTTGTCTGCTGGAATGTGACCCCAGATTCATTAAGGAAGTCTTCTGGCCGGGCAGGTCTGTGGTCCGGGATGACGCTAAAGGGGTGTTTCTCCCGAATTCCCTCGACCGCAGTGTGTTTTCCAGTGCAGACAGAGAAATGTGACCACCAGGCAGTGAAGGACGCTGGTCGTTCCTCGGTAAACTCAGTGCTGGGAGACCGGACGAGTAGATTCTGACACACTGAGGGCGTGACTTCACTCAGAGAAGCAAACCTGGTTCACTTAAGACTGTATGTAATGTTTTTAGATAAACTTACATTTGCATTCAGCTTAAATGATGATTTAAAATAGGTTAAAATGAACGTAGCACCTTTGAAATCAGCTTAAACTTGTGAATAATTTCAGTTTTAGCTGTAATTTGTCAGGAAATCTTGCACTTAGCTGTGGTACACTAGATTTCAAAAGATGATGCCTATTTAACACGTTGCCACACCACTTTTATGCAGAATTCCCACCTGAAATTTAAGTTACTGACCAACACTGCACATGTCTGGTTGTTGGGGAGACTCTTCTTCTTAAAATAGTGTGTTTCTCATGTGGTGCGGGGCCAAAAACGATAAAAAACAAGCCCCTACAACCACAACAACGAGTTATACTGGAGCCCTGATGTAATGTCGCTTAAAGGTGCAATGTGCGACTTTCAGGCCCACGACATGTCGCACTAGAGCACCGGGGTCTCAGGCCAAAACAAATACGTGGGTCCAAAAGAAAAGCGTCGTCTGGACGCACGGCTCCCAAAACTCGCATCAGACCGTCAAACCGGGCTGCGCTGATCAAACATAGACGAAGATTCTGTCACTGCGTTGAGTTTCTCAGTTCAAATGTTTATTTAATCAGTGATATCAGAAGGTTCAGAAACTGGGCTGCCATGTTGGGAGCAGGGAGGGACTCAAAAACACTAACAGCCAGGCCGAGTACCAAAACAAAGAACAGGACGGCTGGAATAAAAACTCAAACTCAGACGGAGTGTGTGTGTCTTTGCTCCATTTGTGAACTGCATCTTTAACAATCTGCCTAAACTGCATTTGATGTCGAGGAAGCATCGCCGTCGTCGCTGCTGCCAGAGGCTGAACATTGATCATCTTCCTTTCATCTGTGCAGCGTCGGACCGAGGCCGGGACAAGAACGGGAAGCTGCGACCAAAGAGCGAGGGCTTTGAGCTGTACAACAGCTCGGTGCAGAACGGCTCCCCGGAGAGTCCGCAGGCCGGCTGGGACTCTTACCCCGAACCAAAGAAGATGAGCGGCGAAGACCGGCTCCTGAAGAACAGAGCCGACCACCGCTCCAGCCCCAATGTCGCCAGTAAGCGCCCTGCTTCTCAGCAAGATCTCACCTGTATTCTTCCCCTTAATCAGGGTTTTAAGCATTGATTTTGACCTGTTTAATGCATTTCACCACTTCTTTAATTAACAAATGCCTCCTCTACAATAACACGTTCCACTCTATCACACGTTCATAACATTTCCACCTATTTTAAGCAGTAAATTGAGCAGCTGCAGGAAGTATTATTGAAAATAGACTTTGTCAGAGCTGGCACGGACTGGGATGGAAATGTTGTTCTTTAAGTCCTCCACCCTGATATGCAAACTGTGCCGCTGTACTTTTAACAGTTTGTAATAACACTGTCTGCAAAACAGCAATCTCAGGCCCATGTTCAGGCACAAATTTGGGGTAATTTGGGGGGTTTTAGCGCCTGTTTTGCTCTCCTGGTGCAAAGCTTACACCTGAGTGTTGTTTTACTTGTTAGTGAATGTCTTTAACTGTACGTCCCCCATCTTCAGATCAGGGCCAGAGTCCTGCAGGCAAAGCGGTGTACCCCGGAGGACCTGGCACCAAGATCACCTCCGTCTCCACCGGCAACCTGTGCGCAGACGTAAGTGGCCGTACGCTCGGAGCCAGTGGCGTCTTTATGGGGAATGTTCCAGCGCCATATGAGACCAGAGTGACGTTAACGGTCGAATCTAGAGCTGAGACGAGAAACTCATTTTTCATGTGATCGCAGCAGCTCCAGACTGTGCGAAGGTGGTATCTCGAATGTTTTCCTTTCGTGCTGTAATGTCTGGTTTTATTCATCAGGATGAGCCCTCCCCTCCCCGTCCCGAGGCCTACCCCATCCCCACCCAGACCTACCCCAGGGAGTACTTCACCATCCCGGCCTCAAAGAGCCAGGATCGGGTTGTCGCTCCTGGGCAGGGGCCTTCACAGCACTGGCAGGGCATGGAGGACAGAGAACGCCTCCCTGTGGTCGACAACATCCACAACAGCATGCAGGTAGAGCAGCAGAGTGTTGAGGAGACTGTCGGAGAACTCCTAAAACAATATTATTAGATTATTACTTAATGATTCAGCAACTTTTCTCGGATATTCAGGCAGATTTCGTTGTGTGAGTCAGTAGATTTTGTGTTTTTTAGCTGCAGATTTGCAGAACTGAACCGAGAAACCTGAGAATAATTATGTCAGGGAACGTTTTAATCCTTCAGCTGAACCTGTCCAGACGTCTTTGCATCGTCTTCTGCTGCTCCACGACACCTCATCTCCTTTCTTATCTTTCTACCACCTACCTGCCACCATTTCTTTCCTCCTGTTTGACGTTCTCATCTCTCCCCAGCGGGTCAACCACTCCCAGGAGGAGTTGTACCCCCCACCTGGAGGTATGAGACCAGATGAGCGCATGCAGCAGCACTACCAGCAGGACTACCAGCACCGGGACCTGGACTACCAACACAGAGACCTGGACTACCAGAGAGGTCCACCAGGTGAGAAGCCTCAGATACGGGGGCAGACCGAGGATGATGAACACAGGGCTGATATTGTGAGCTTATATAACAGCTTAGTGGTATTTAACATCTGAATCATCTCTAAAATGTGATTAACTTTGTTGTTATTGTTTGTGTTTACGTAACGCAGATGAATCACAATGTTTCAGGCAGAAAGACGAAGCGAATGGAAAGCGTGACCTTCGTTATTCAGGATTGGTAAAAGGGATTGAATGTGTGAGTCTGTGTTTGTGCAGGAGGTCCCGAGCACTGGGCCCCACAGCCGCAGGTGTCCTCCTCGCTGGAGTCCTCCACGTCCAGCCAGGAGCACCTCAACTTCTCCGCCTCCTCCTCCTCCTCCAACAAGACCCAGAACCAGAAGACCGGGCCGGGCCGATGGAAGACGCCCAACGCGCCCCACGCCGTTCCGCCACACTCGGCCCAGCCGCCATCCCGCTCTGACCTGCCGCCTCCTCCGCCGCCGCCACCGGCACCTTACCCTGAAGCCTACGACCCTTACGACCCCCAGCCAGACCTGCCGCTGCCGCCGCCTCCTGCCGTCATCCCTCCTGTGTCGGCCCAGCAAGCTGCAGACCGCAAGAAACGCGAGGAGCAGCAGCGCTGGTATGAGAAGGAGAAAGCTCGGCTGGAGGAAGAGAGGTGGGGGTTGTTTTCATGTTTTATTAGATTCGCTGTTTAAACTGCAGAGGCGGCTGACTGTCTACAAAAACCATAGGAATGTGAGAGAAGGGTTGTTGAAACGGGCACAATAGGAAAGAGAAACCAGCGAAATATTAAAAGATCTCTAACTGATGCGGCATCAAATGAGCCGATTTCCGCCGAGGCGGCAAATACAGGCGGGAGATCACATGACACAAAGTGCTGATGAAGATGATCCGTAAACGGTTTAATCTGAGCAGGTAAAAACATGCAGCGGCCCAAAAAGAGGACTGATACTTAATGCACCACATGTTAGACAATATATGTAGATACCATCTGATTTCTAGATGACTGACACTCAGTTCAACACGCAGCATTAGATTTAACCACGTGCATCGTCATTGCCTCTTAGCATTTTATAAAATGAATGAGGAAATGCTGCCATCTCTCTGCCGCTGGTGTAAATCTTGTTTACGTTTTGCAGATATTGTACATTTGCATGAAACTCAGCATTAAATAAATCAGGGGACTAATGGATCGGTACTGTCATTGACTCCTTTGGGGTTGTCACGGTAACTTTATGAAAGTTTGTGATGCTTTGCTTTTAATTTGCTCCAGCTGAGCATTAAAAAGGTTTGATTTTAATAAACGTGTATGTAGCAATGATGATGATGATGATGGTGGTCTTCCAGGGAGAGGAAGAGGAGGGAGCAGGAGAGGAAGCTGGGTCAGATCCGGGCCAACCCCGTCATGCCCGTCCAACCTCACAACAATGGAGGATCCATGCCTCCTCCTCACCACCAGCCCCCTCTGGCCTCCGTGGCCCCGCCCCAGCCCTACCTCCCCCCGCAGCCTCAGCCCCAGCCTCCTCCACCCAGACCGGAGAAGCTGGCCAGCCTGCCGCGATCAGCTGTCCCTCCCCCTGCCAGTGCCTCCAACCCGGCTGGTAACAACTCAACACTGTCATTGTAATTACTGCTTATTCGTATAAACCGCCGCCGCCTTTTGATCATAAATGAATTGTGCGACGTAGGCATGGACACGGTGATCAGGGAGCTGTTGCCGCAGCAGCAGCCGCGGACCATCGAGAGGCGAGACCTGCAGTACATCACCATCAGTAAGGAGGAGCTAACGTCCAGCGACAGCCTGTCTCCGGACCCGTGGAAACGAGACGCCCGCGAGAAGGCGGAGAAACAGCAGCAGCTTCACATCGTCGACCTGCTGGACAAGGAGATTCAGGAGCTCCAGGTAGGTGCAATTACAGCCCCGTCGACACAGACCTGTAGCCGGCCGGTTCTAAGCAGACCCTGTTTGCTTCCAGGCGAAGCCGGAGCGAACGGCGGAGGAAAGCGACCGCCTCAGGAAGTTGATGCTGGAGTGGCAGTTCCAGAAACGACTGCAGGAGTCCAAGCAGAGCGACGAAGACGAGGAGGAGGAGGACGACGAGGACGTGGACACCATGATGATCATGCAGAGGCTGGAGGCTGAGAAGAGAGCCAGGGTGAGACGGGGGGTGGTGGCGGGAAAGGATGAAGAGACAGGAAGACGGTAAAGGGATGAGTCTTAGTGACCAGGACAAACACGCACCAGCTTGAGAGGAAGTGTTGAAGGAAGTAGGAAAGAAAGGAGGCAGGAGGAAGTCGGCTCATGTGAAACGGCTGATTCTCACTTGTGTTTTTAAGAACCGCCGTCAGCCGTCTGTAGTTCAGTACACGAGGAGGGGCCGGCTTGTCAAAAGCCAGAAGGGGACATGAGTTCCTCTGCGGCGGCGCTCCCACTATGAATGTCCTGCAATGTGCATCTGCAACATGCTTCTGTCATCGCTTTGCCATGCTGAGCTGCTTTAATCTGATTGGCTGGAGGGGTGGATGGGCGGGCTGGGTTTCGGGCAGGCAGGGTCTGTCTTGAGGGCTTGTTAAAGTCACGGCAGCAGCCTTTAAGCATAACGAAGCACCGCTGTAGCACTAAATTCCCTGTGCTTCCTAAATTTGTTTTTGTTTTCTTAGTTTCTGCGGTGTGACTGGACGTAGCGGTGTGTGTGTGGATGGTCGTGATTGGACGTAGCGGCCGCGTGGCTGGAAGGTGCTGAATCTGTCGGGGTGTGGCTGTGTGTGCGATTGTTTATCAGTTGTTTTGTTTTGTTTTTAAATGTCTTTATTTATGATAAACTGGTATTTCGGGTTTCAGATCAGACTATCTTTAAAACTCTTCCTTGGCTGCGAGTCGACAGTGACGGTGATTTAGCCCAAAATCACAACTTTGCCCCATAGAGCTTCGCCACCTGTGCAGGATCCTCGACCCAACGTTTGGATTTTGCTGTTTAATTAATGCAAATACACATCGCAATTAAGAGCTTAGTTAATTTAGTCTTTGAATTCTAAATAACTGCAGCTGAAGTGAGGGTAAAAATAGGTAATTACTCTGGCACTGATTTAGGAAAACAGTGTATAAGAAGGTTAAAAAGGAGCTGCTAGAGTCACTTGGAGCAATTTACAAAACAATAATTGGCTGAACTAATCAATAGTTGTGCTGTAAATGTTTAAATTATGTATCAATTATTATTATTATTATTATGTAATAGTGAGCTGTGTCTTCAGCTGTGGTCAGGTGGAGCAGGGGTTATCTGGATGTGGTGGATTAACGGACTCACCCAGCGCAGCGGAGAAAATAAAACTTTAGTAATGTTTTCACTTTACTGTTTGTCCTCCCCCCTCCCTTCTTTTATTTCTACTTTGCTCCTCAGTTTCTCCTCCTTTAGTTTTCTGGGTATCTCCTCCACACCTTCCTTCAGTATCTGGGTATTTTCCTCCCTCCCTTCCTCTCTGTCCCCTCTCTCACTCTCTATTCTCTTCTTCTTCTTCTTCAGCAGCAGAATGCTGTCCCAGCTATCTCTGTTCTAGACTTGGTATGTTCTTCCTGTTAATGACGAGTATCCTCTCCCTGCCCTTACATCACTTCCTGTTTTTTGTCTGGGCTGCCCACCTGCCCGTGTTTCCTATCTGTCTCTCCCCCACCCATCTGGACTACTGTCGTCGTTTCATTGGGGGTGGGGTCGGGGTTGGAGGCAGGGCTGTGCCATGATTAGCTAAAGAAGCAGCCGGTCATGGAGAGGGCGTCCTGGGATGCTTGATGTTGTTTGGCTGGGGAAGCTGTCCATCTCTTTGTTCACTCAAAACAACTGCTGGGGGGGGGACGTTAGCAAAGCTGCGACGCTGGTGTTTCCAAATCACAAAAGCAACAGCAAACCAATCGTTGACACGCTCATGGAGGAGCGGAGCCGAGGTCGGAGTGATTCTTGTCAGCAGTGATGTTTTGAGTGCATATCGAGTTGGCGCCTGCATGGCTGATGCATCACGGGGGGGCGTCCAGCTCGAGATCCATGCATGATAATCCTGTGAGCCCCCAGCGCTGCCTGCGCAGGGCCACGTCATGGTGTCATGGTGTCATGGTGTCCATTCATCTGTCCGTCCATCCATCCATCTGTGTGTGACCAGCTGAGCCTCTTTATGTTTGTTTTAAAGGGTCTGTTCAACCAAAACAACAACACATGTTTTCTCACTTCTGGCTCCTCTGGGCGATGAGCAGTTCAGGTCTGAGGAGTCCATCTCTGAGGTTTCAGTCTTTACCAAACTTCAACTGAGATGAATAGAAAAATTACATTTAATAAAAAATATCTCAAGCAAATTAAAAATGAATTGTTTTATATTAAATGTTTTTGCATTCTGTACCAGCCAGCAGCAAAACACAGAGACTTACAGAATAATAATTATGCATCTTGGACAGTAGAGATATTATAAAAATGATAATAACAATATAAAACAGCAATAAAACATAGATGTAAGTAAGTAATAATTAAATAATTTAATTTATTACAGAAAAATAATATTGATAATAATAACACAAAAACATCCCAGTTTAAATGACTATGCAAAATATTTTAGGTAATATTTTATTAATTCAGTTATTAACATTATTTGATATTTGAAATAAAGTATGATAAAATAAAATCATCTAAATGCATGGAAGCCACACAAAATAATAAAATAAAACATTTGTTTATACAAAAACAGTATGCTGTGATGTTTTTATATAGTTTTTACCATATTTTATATATATTAATATATATTTTTCTATATATTTCTCTATAAAAATAGTATTAAGCTGTTGCCCTGGAGTTGATGGCGTAAAATGTAGTTTTCTACTCTTTGAAGCACCAAAGCTGGGGTGGAGACTCTGCATAAGTGACAAAATATGTTTGTTTGTTTGTTTTCTTAAATTTGGTTGAACTGAGCTCTTTAATCTTGACTGAGCCCGGAGAAAAGGGTCTGTTTGTTTCGTGCGTCACCGTGTCCCACTGGGTTCGTGTTGGGATGGTTATGTTGTCGGTACGTTTCTGCAGCAGCCCATAAAGCTTGCAGTTACTTCAGGTACGCTTGATTTATTCCTCCTCTCCTGCTGGGCGGGGCTTAATTGATGTTTTGTACTCAAACAAAATCAAACGCACCTTAAGCAGCTGAAAGAGGGGCTGTGTTTGTTTCTGTTGCCTTGTTCCGGTTGCTGTCGTTGTTGCATGTTGTTGTTGGTGTCTGCATGTCCAGCAGTGTGCGTGCGTGTGTGTGTGTGTGTGTGTCTGCCTGTGCAGTGTGTTTGCAGTGCACACTGCTCCTCCCCTCCGGGGCAGTCCTGTGAGACAAATCCAACCTACCACACAACATGTTAGTGTACCTTAGTGTCTGAGCAGTAAAACCGAGCCACTGGATGTTGAAACGTTGTCAGAGGTTGTGTGTGAATGACGAACGGTTCGTGTTGTACTAACTGTTACCTCGTTTGCACGTGTGGCTGTCTTTGCCTCATGGCATCTTGTTTTGTGTGTGTGTGTGATGTGCGCGTGATCAGTTGCAGGACGAGGAGCGACGGCGTAAGCAGCAGCTGGAGGAGATTCGCAAGCGGGAGGCGGAGGAGCGAGCAAAGCAGGAGGAGGAGAGGAGGTGGAGGGAGGAGGAGAGAGCCAAACGAGAGGCCGAGGAGAAGGTCGGTTTGTCTTTAAACGAGCTCTGTGTCACTGAGTTGATGAAAACAAATGATTGGAGCATATTTAGGACGTTGTGTTTAGGATACTGTCACTCGTGAGTCAGTCATTGCAGCGCAAGACTCCTCAGACATTAAAACAAATATCAGCCTTTGAGAAACAGTCCGGCACATTAAAGCGATAAAACCCACTGATTAACATGTGACAATGAGGAGATTGTAACTTTCAGCCAGGCTAGCTGTTTCCATCAGTTTCCAGTCTTTGTGCTAAGCTAAGCTAACAGGTTTCATGTTCACAATAGACTACTCAACTCTAAACTACATCCTAGGCTTCATTATATCAAAGGCGGACGATGATCTCTTGCTTATATAAAGTAAAACACATACATATACAGCCTGAAACACTGGTTCAACCCTTGGATGTTCAGTCACTGTAGAAAGCTTTGAGATTCATTCACTTGGTGCACACTTTAAAGTGTTACAAACCTGATTTAAAATGGATTTAATTTACCTTTTTCGGCAACTCGTTCTGCACATAATAGTCTAGAAAGCAGAAAATACTTTGCAGAAGATGAAGTTGAGTCAGAGACGTGTCAGTACAGTAAAATGTGCAGCACTGTGTAGACTGTTGCAGTAACGACTTGATCTGTGTTTCCTTTCTCTTTGTCTAGGCCGCTTAATTCAGTGCACTAGTGTTTATTTTGAGAGGCCACATCTTATTTTAATGTGTTAGGATATAGAAATACTTTGTTTATTTAGTAGGTTTTAAACGACCAGTGGTCCGATCTGGTGTCCACCCTCTCATCTCTGTCTTGTGCGTACCATCAGAAACACACTCAGTGTTTTTCTTTTTGTCGTTGTGTCCCGTCGCGTCCACCGACCTCCACCATGACGTCATCACTCTGGTGCGTTTGTCCCTGGAAGCGCAGACCGCCGATCGCACCACTGGTGGTTTTAAAACCGCGTGGAAAGTGTCTTTCAGTGATTTTAATGCCGTAGCAGTGACAGAGTTTACGATGAAGTTACTGTTTCTGTGAGAAGGAGACGTGCCCTGACTGTTTAACTGATGCCGTTTGTTTACTGTGACGATGTCCAACTGCATGTCCTCATCCTGTGCACCCTCCCACCCTCTGTGACGTGTTGACGTGTCATGTTTCGTGCTCCCTCCCACCTCAAGCATGGGACTCCCATCATGTTGTCGGTTGTCGGTGTGTGTGTCAGGGAGTTATTTCAGTTTGTTTTGAGGGGGGGAAGCGGTTATGATTTCACGAGGTTTATTTTGTCGTTTGGTTTTTATTTTACTTCTCTGTCACCATTTCCATCCAGCATCGCTCTAGACATGTTTAGGGAATGCCGCCCACCTTCCCACTTTTCCCCCCAAACACCACACACACACACACACACACACACACACAGATCTACACCCACCCACCTGCCTCATTCCCACCCTCAGTCATTCATACCGTACATACTCAGAAACCACCCACTCATTCAGATCCCACACACCCACTAATCCCTCCCAGTTTCTTCAGATTCCAACCGGGCTGATCCAACCATCAAAAGCAGCCCGGGTACATCCACAGCTCCGTGGCCGGTTAACCTTTTTATTTATTTTTTTTTTTTCATGAAACGGGCCCCAAAATAAGAAAAACAAAAACAGGAAGATAATCTGACATCAGAAGCATCGACGAGCGAGCACATGTGACCCCGGAGCGGCCGGTCGCGCTCCAGACCCAGAAACCCAAACACATCCCACAAACATCACAGGCAGACGCTTCGCCCGCTCCCCTCCCCCGAGGTGTAGCTACTGGAGCTCAGCCACCGGAGGCAGGGTGGGCTCGACCCACCCACAAAACCGTATAGTGTAAACTGAGGACACACATATGGACACATAGTTGGTGCACACATGCATACACTCCCACGGTGATGAGGGAAAGGGGGAGATGGTGGTAGAGGCAGGGCGGTCCAGGAAGCCGGGATGGTTTAGCGTCTGCAGCCAAGAGTCCGATGGGGTGTTTAGGTCGTTTGGACCAGTTTGAACAGGTTCCTGCTCCAGAACAGAACCAGGTTTAGTAGATTTTAGGCAGATTTCAGGCTTTTTCAGCTGTAAAGTTACTGATATTTCTGGTTTTTCTGGTGTTTTAGAGATCAGGCTCAGTGTAGGCGGGGCTGTCTACATCAGGGACAGCTGGCGGAGTCCAGCTCAGGGGCAACGTTGCTAAAAACTGTTACTTGATTTATTCTGAAACATGATTTCCCAGCTTTTATTCGTAGCGTTGTGAAGTTTTGTTTTCTTTTTTCAGGCTGTGGTTGTGGTCTTCGGCGTGCCAGAGCAAACAAGTTGCATAAATCACAAAGAGAAAAACACGAAAAGTGACTTGTTTCGTTGCGTTTGTGCTGAAACGGCCTGGTGATAAATCAAACGGCCGATCCACAAACAAAAATAATTATTCAGCTGAGGAAAATGTGAGGATTGGCAGCTTTTCTCTGTTTTATGTCACAGTTAATGAATCCGTTTGACGGCGTTGGTCCTTTTAATACTTTAAAAACCCCAAACACTCATTGATTCAAATCGATTAAGTTAGCATTGCACATTTTAATGCAGCCACGTGATCTCGTCTTGTTTCTAAAATGTGGTTAATTCAGACGACGTTTGATCGAGGACTGGTATCAGGTGTGGTTTGACCTGTAGCAGAGTAGCTGTGGAGTAGCTGAGTAGCTCCCTGCTGGTATCTGTAGCTGATTGGCCAGTTGGTGTCCAGTGCTGAGGTGAGAGCCAATGAGAGTGGAGCTTACTAACAGGTTGTCCCTCCCCTAGAGGAGACAGGAGGAGGAGTACTACACTCGCCTGGAGGCCGAGCGGCGCCGGCAGCACGAGGAGGCCGAGAGAAAGCTGCTGACGCCTGACGAGCCGGCCGGTCTGTATCGGCCCCCGCTGCCCCGGGATTACCAACCCCCCGCCCCCCACAACCCTACTAACACCCCCCCGCCCCCACCACAGAGAAACACCTCCTACCTCAAAACCCAGGTCACCTCCCCCGACACGCTCTACACCGCCAAGTTTGTCTCCTACGCGGGCGATGAGGAAGAAGACGAGGAAGCAGGGAGCGGCGGCGGTGGCGGCGTTTTCAGCCAATCAGGTCAGGCGAAGCTGTCGGCGACCCGGAAGTCGTACGGCGACCTCCCGGCCTCCGCCTCACCTAATCACAGCAAGCCTCAGCCGCCGCCCACTGCGCGCAAGCCCCGCCCCGTTTCTGACGGCATCTTCCTGTCTGGCTCGTTCCAGCCGCCATTCAACAACTCCAACAGTACAGGCCCCCCCCTTCCTGCCAAACCCAGCTCCGTCCCCCCGGGAGGCTTTAAAGGTAGACGCAGAGAGAGGAGAGAGGAGTCAGGCTCGCAACAGCGCCCTCGACAGCTCCCGTACCTCCCTCTCATCCACTCACCTCTTCATTTACTGCCTTCATAGTTTAGTTTGTGTTGATTCTGATTGTTTTTCAGTAGAGAGGTGCTCTGCCTTTTCATTTCCACCGTCTCCTTTGTTCCTCCTTTTCCGTGTTTGTCCCGATTTTATATTTTTTGGTTACTTTTCGTCGTCAGTCGGCGCCTCCGTTCATCACTTTATGTTCTTTATTTTTATGTGTGGAAATTTTCCTCCCTCTCCTCAAGCAAATCAGATTTTAATTGTTTCGTTAAAAAGCGAAAAGTTTGTTTTTATGTTGGTTTGTTGACACACCCCCTCCTCCCCCTCCTTCTGTCTCCCTCCGGTAATTTTTCCTCCCCCTCCTCCAATCACCTCCCACCCCTCCCCCACCTCCGATCAGCACCAGCGAACAGAAAAAAGCAATCGATAATCACGCCACCACTTTTTTGCTGCAGACTGAGACCCATCAGAGCCAATCATAGTACTGTTGGTGTTGTCGCTCGCCGCCTCCTTTGTGTCTGGTTTGTTGCTGCTTGGGACCGGTGGTGGTGGTGGTGGTGGTGGTGGTGGGGGCGAGGCCTGCCTCTGCCTGCCTGCCCGCCCCCCCACCTCCACTCCTCCTTCTTGCCCCGTGGCTCTGCTTAGCGGTGTTGGCTTTAAAGGGAAGGAGACACACCATTGGCTTCACACACTCATCAATCACCCGATTAAAGACGACTCAGCGCTCATTTCATAAACATACAAACGTGCAGCGGTGCGTCGAGGGAGAGGCCTCGCCTTTGTCTGTGGCTGTTCAAAACGCCGGTTAAGGTCTAAATCTTCTTGTCGTCAAACTCTGAGCTTCTGCACAGCTCGAGCCGCAGCGTCTCCTGGTGGCAGCCATGCGTCACGGCCGCTCGTAGCCAAGATAGGAAAGGTCGTGCTCGGGCCGCCGTTCCCTCTAAAAGCGCCGCGATTACCCTGAGGTTAGAAGTAGCCTTTTGTTACCACAGATCAAATATTAAACAGCTGTTTTTCTTCTCAAATGTTATGTCAAGATATGTATCACAGGTTTTCTTTGAAAAGCCTCACAGTTGCCCAGAGATATTGAACAGTAGAGAGGTCAAACTGAAGTCATTTGGCAGCTGCCTGAAGCCCTTATTCCAGGTTTTTACACTGAAACTGGAACTGGGTGCGCAAACTGATACGGTCTGCGCAGGAATTCATCCTGTCCTCATTTATTTTTAGGCTTTTTTAAGGTTATATGCCAACAAAACACTCTTAATGATCACAAAGATCCGTCTTTTATTTCAGTCTGTTACTCAAATCAAAACGTGAACCCTAAAAGCGTCCAGCTGCGGATCCAAGGAGCTGAGAGACGATCGCCAGAAGAGACGATTAGTAAAAAACACTGCAACAAAGAATTAAGCTTATTTTTACAGACTGTCCTCTGATCTGTGCTCTTTTTAGAAATTAATAAATGAGGCAACGAAAAAAAAGATTATTTTTGTTTTAAGCAAGTCAAAAACAGCTGGTTGCAGGTTAATCTCAGGAGCACTTAGATAAATAAAGAGTTGGATGCTAGCAATAATGACAATAACTAAATAATACACTCAGTTCCTTTAAAAACGTAAACAATCACTCTCAAACTGAGCTGCCCACCACTCACAGACACGCAGTTTGTGTTAATTACGGACAAACATTGAACCTCAGTGCTGTTTAAGCATCGAAACTATCAAAAACGTTTAAGAAAAGCTGTCATCAGACGTCTCATCGGACATTTTGATCGCATCCGGTTTGAAATGTTACAGAATTTAGACAATTTCAAAGCTGAATTTACATAAACATTTAACATTTGACACCTTATTTTGTTCTTTTTAGAATAAAACATTTGTTTTTATCAAATTCAGGGTATCGTTTGTGTCTGAGTCACACACAGACTTCATATATTAAGGCATCAGCAGTTCCTTTAATGGTCTGTCAGGAGGACGTCATGAGGCTGTGGACCGCAGCTGCTTGAACATCCACAGACAAACAGTTAAGGTTGCAGCTCTCAGTCCGGGAAACGTCCGCCTGCTCCTTCAAAGTGAACCTCCTCCTCCGTCCCTGCTGCTCATCAAACACTGAAAACACACCCCAGGGCCTCACGGACAACTCAAATCAGATAAAACATCCCACTAACACCCCATCACCTCCCCCACCCCACCCTCCCACCCTCATGAAAATAAATGGAAATCTGCATGTGTCACCACCCGCTCACACACACACACACACATCATAAACACACCACACTGCACTCTGGCTGCCAGCAGCTCACCCCCAGTAACCGGCTTGATGTCTATTGCTTTTTGCTGCCTGTGCGCAGCCTCCACCGGGCTGCACGCTGCTGTCTTTATTTCTTTTTTACGTCTTCTGCCCCCCCCCCACTTTGCTCGTCTGTTAATTTGCCTTCCTAATTCGACTCCTCCTGTGTGTGTGTGTGTGTGTGTGTGTGTGTGTGCGCGCTTCTGTCATCTGCCTGACCCGGCTGTCCTTCATCTCGCCTGTCAGTCTGTGTCTCTGCTGTAGCTGTGATGCTGTTTTAACGCTGAAGCTTTACTAAAAAGAAAAACTACAACTCCCACAGGGCATTGCGGCAGGTTCAGGTGACCAAGCCGCCACCTGAGTCTCTGGCTTCCCTGACATGTGAATCTCCAAATGTTTTCAAATGAGTGCGATTTGATCTGCTGGCAGCTCCAAAAGCCCGAGTCTGGCTCCGATTTTAAAACGGCAAAACGCAGATATTTGTGGAATCGCAATCAAACCGAAGGAAAAACAACTCAGAAGGTGCACGGACGAGAGAGGTCGAACGCTCGAACAAAACCCGTGTGTTGGTGCAGGAAAACAAAGAGCACAATGAGCTTTTTTAGCCTGCGCCACAACCGAGCCAGAGTAAAAGCAAACATTCGCAACCTTCATGAATCCAAAAGCCCGTTTTTGTAAATCTGAAGAATTTTCAGTCACGGAGCCAGAAGTATAATTTTCCATTTCTCTTGGCTCCACAGAGGAATGTCACTGGCCTTGAGCAGCGGTTGTCTCGCTGCGGTTACTTTGTTCTCTGCCAGTTTGTGTTTATGTGGTTTGAGGCTGCAGCGAGACCCGGCTTGATCCCGGCCCAAACTACACTTCAGACCTCTCTCAGCTTTAGTGTTGTAAAGCCCAGAAGAAGAAAGGGCCTCGGAGCTGCCAGCTGCTCGAATCCAACTGGGTTCACACCCTGTCACTGTGTCTGCATCTGAACTGTACCAACCCCCGCCCTCGTCTCTCCATGTCATCTCAAACAAAAGACCAACATGCATTTGGGCGTCTTCAGGTGGACTTGAGACTGGATGTTTAATGTCTAAAGTCCAGGTTGTTCCTGGGGTCAGAACCTGCCACCCTGTGGTAGGATTCAACCAGCAACACCAAACAGGAGAGGAGAACTGCACTTTACCGTCTGGATCCGGTCTTTGCCGACAGATATGCCCCCGTGATGAGTGTCTGCAGGGTTTCACTCCCTCAGTTTGAACGCTCTGTTGTCACTGGTGGATCCTGAAGTCAACAGAAGCCTCATGAAAAGACCAAAACCAAGAACGTTAAAGTCTGTCTCCGTGTTTTCTGCACAGAGCTGCAGGGAGGACGCCTCTTTGTCAGATATCAGCATCGGGCTGGTTTCCTTGATAGTAAGACAGTTAGACAATGATCTCTGTGGTGCACAAGTGTTTACAGTACCTTAACGTTCTGTTCAGATCATTTCACATAAATCAATGACTTTTATGGTTATTTTAAGTGTAAACTGCCAAAGTAAGAAGCTAAAGCTTGACTGTGAACTAACTGCACCACGGTGGACAAGTGAGTACTTTCCTTGATTGGCACGTTTACACTTAATGTCCCTGAAAGCCTCTGTACTCTTGATTAGCCGCCTGTTAGCAGCCATCTTTTTGATTTTTGAGATGAGGGAGCGGAGCGTCACAAGCACCAGAATGATCCATCTTCCCAATGTTATTGATTCAGTCCAGTGACAAGGAGCAAACAGGAAGTCCTGAGTCCCTCATGCGCCTGCTCATACCCGGCTCTGCTGCAGGAGCGTGCACGCGCAACACTGGTTTTGGTCTTTTCGTGGTATTGATTGAAAGCGATTTGTCAAGAGTTAAACACCTGGAGATAAAACCCTGCAGACTCCTGCGTCACAGAGTTGTGAGGCACTCGCTCAGACTTGGCTCCAGTGGTGTCTCGATTTAGCCTGGACGAGTTTGGAAAGACACAGGGACACATGAGCCAGCTGTCTAACGTATCCTTGGGGGTCAAAGGTCGGGGTCACCGTCTTCTCCGGGCTTTAACCGAGCCCTTCATCACCCAGAATTCAGTTGTCTTACTCTTTACTTTCAGCCGGGAGCTTCTTTCACGACCAAAGCTGAATTAAAGTGAAACGACATGTTTGACGGCGACCTCGGCCTCAGACCCCAGCGACACTTCCACAGACCATATTTGCTGCTTTGGAATGGCCCTTTAACAGCTTTTTAACGCTCTCTTTCTCTCTGTTCACGGCTCGCTGCTCTAGTTTAACGAGATCTGATTGTTTTCTGCCTAATGCTTCTCCAGAACTCGTTCCCTCCCTTCCTCCCTACCTTCCTTCCTTCCTTCCTTCCTTCTGCTCAGGCTGGTCTGTGGGAAATGAAGTGATGTTGAATGCAGAAGCTGCTGAGTACCGGCGACCAGAGTCTCTGGTCAATAATCGATATTGTTAACGGAAATGAACACAACGATTTTAAAATGCACAGATCCCCCGATGGGTAACGGGAACACGTGGAGACAAACCAGAGATTTCGACAGCCATCACTCAGCAGCTTCTTTCTCAGATGTTTATGCTGATGAAAGCTGTTGGTGAACGATGCTGACTCATATCTCGCTGCTCTGTCTGTCTGCTGTGTGACTCCTGAACGTCGGACAGGATTTAACTCGTACACTGGAAACTCAGCAGGAGTTGTAGGATCAGGAGAAGTCTACAAGGACCCGCGAGACAAATGGACGAAGAGGTGAGACTCCTGTGCGATCACTTTAAATTAAAAACCTGGAAATTAGATAATAAAACAAATCTGTTACATAAAATCTGAATGTATAGAAGTACGGCAGTGTTTGTGTCTGTGTGTTGCAGTCAGGAGCAGGAGAACTCGATCCCCAGCGGCGCTCCGGAGAGTCTGACCTTCAAGGAGCGCCAGCGTCTCTTCTCTCAGGGGAAGGAGGTTTCCAACAAGGTCAAAGCTTCACGCAAACTCATGGAGCTGGAGAACGAGCTCAACACCAAGTAGACCCGAGCCTTTCGCCCCCGTAACTCCGCCCCCCTCACAGCCCCACCTTAACGACGGCATCACCGCGGTAACGTTAAGGTGCTCCTGCAGAGGGGGGGGGGGCGGGGTCCAAACCGGGTCCAGAGAGCCGGCGCTCGCTTCCCAACCACTGACCGTCTCCTCCTGTTCGTGTTGTTTTCCCCCTTTTTATTTTATTTTTATTTTAATCATTGAATAACTGGACCATTCACTCTTTTTGACGTAGCTATATCGTTGCAATAGGAGAGACATTTATGGCTTAAAACTTTCTTCCCCCCGTTACGGTCTGTCAAAGATATATAATGATGAAGCACTGTAAAGAAGTTTTAATTGTATCTAGTGAGAATTTGAGAATCACAAGACAAAGGGGGATATATTTTTGTTTATAAAATGGTTCTTGGGGCGAGGGATGGAGAAAGGTTTAATCTCATTTTAATTTTTTTTTTTTTTTAAATAGCTCACTGAAATACAAACTATTTTATGGTTATTTTATGCTTTTTTTTTCCTGCAACATGTTGTTTTCACACTTTTAATTCCTTCTTGCCAGCAGAAATGCCCACGATTGAGCTCCAGACCAATCTTTATTTTTATTTTGTTGTTGTTTTTTTTTTTAAAAAAAGTGGAAACACTGTTATTTCATTCCGTAGCAAGAAAGCATGGGATTTTCTTTTTTTTTCTTTTGTGATGTTTTAGATAAACTCTGAAAGATTCTCCAGAGGAGGATCAAACAGTCCAGAGAAGGATCTTTAAGTGCACAACATTACTGTAAATATTTGGGTCCACAACTGTCTCACTCTTTTACTACTGTAGAAACCTGCCAGGCTACTAAAAACTGCAAAACTAATGTGATTTAACAGCATTTTGGTGACAGATAATCCAACAGGAAGTTCTGCTAAAACTGGACTGTGTCCCCGCTGCTCCTCGCTGTCAGTGGAGTGAAATTTTTAAATGTTTTGCCCAAATCTGAGGTAACCTTAATTTTACTTTGTTTTAAATCTAATAGTTATCTTTTTGCAGAGTTGTGTGAGGTTAATTTGATTGATTTGTACCCTAAATTCAAGCCGGAAAGAGGATTTCTTTCACTCACAATGTGATCAATGCTGGTTTTCACGATTAAAAAAAAACAGAAAAGAAATTAAAACTGCTCTCTTAAGTCCGTGTTTGCTTTACAGATATTTATTTCAAAGCTTGTGGAAAAAACATACTTGCACAAAAACTTGTTTTTAATATTAAATATGTATCTGCAAACTGTTCTGAGAAGTGGATTACATTTGGGACCTCCTGTACTGTGGTAATAATCTGTGTTTTTCTGCTTTAGAGACAGAAAAGTGTTCTGTTTTTACACCAGCTGTAGTTCGGGGAGATCCAGATTTATTATTCTTTATCTTATGTTTGAGGACTGGAGTCAAGGTGACAGAATTGTGATTGTACAAATATATAAACACACACAATTTCCATAATCACATCCACCGCCACTGCTGCTCTGCTGATGTAGAAAAGGAACGCACTTCGCACCCCGGTGTGTCCCCCAGTTTTGAAAAAATAAAACATAAAAAATAGTGAAGTTTCAAATGTATCTCTCTTCTGCAGTTTGTTTGAGTGACTCCATCCTGTGTGTGGATTTATTTTATTTTCTTCTCTCCAGGAGCCTCCACTAAAACCGATTCTACGTGACGAGATAAGATGCTGTTATAATAACTGACCTGTAAAAACGCTACAGACGTGTCTCCTCCCTCTCCCCCCACAACAAAAACAACAGCAGCAACTATTCCTTTTTAGGTTTCAAAATGAACTGAATCATTTAAATGGTTTCATGTTTAGCCTTTTGTAAATCATTAATAAATACAGATTTTTCAACAGTGCAGGCTGGAAGTGTGGTCTTTTGTCATTGTTATGATCGCATTAGTAGATAAGCTAAGCTAATTTAACTCTGTATAGATATGCCGAAGTACTGAACTCGCAAATATTTAAACTGATTTCATTTACTGTTTTTATTTGATTAGATATCTGAGTAGACATACGTATTACACCATTGCATTTTAAGCTTGGTTAACTTTAAAGATCAGATTTTATCTACAAAACACTTTAAAATTAAGCCGCCCTGCAAGTGCGTATGGTTAGTTTCCACTGCAACCACAGTAGTAAATCTTTGCATATGTAAATGCATCAATAATGGTAATGTAGCAATGACATTCCTAAGCATGTTTTTTGCAAATACATTTGAGCTACAGATGAAATCTTGAATGCAACAGTATCTTATAGTGACGTTTTGTTTCCGTTTTAAGTACACAGTGGCTGTACATTGTACCAGAGGAGCAGAGATTTTGTGAGGCAAGAGGGAGATAAAAATATAATAAAGTAGGTCTAAATGGTTGAAATGAATCATTATCGAAACTAATTTTCATTCATTCAATTATATATAGTCATTAAAAAGTTTTACTTGTCTTCTTTGGGGAAAAATTTAAGTTGAAATTCTGGTTAAAATGCTCAAACAGCGACATCTGCAGGTCAGTCTGTGATCTGATTGTAAGACGCAGAGCCGATAGGTTCATAGGGGGCGGGAACTCATAAGCAATTAATAGTCTTCTCTTATTGGCCAAAACACGGAAAATGATCGTCAACAGACCAATCAACAACCAGATTACAATATTGACATCTCGTTGGTCCAATGATCTTCAACTTCAATTCTCTTCTACCCATCAAGCGTCGATGTAATCAACTAGTAATAAAGCGACAGGCAGGATTAGCATGTTATTTTAAAATTCAGATAAACTTTTAAATTCGTCACCAAAATTTTATTTATGACTGTTCAACACAATTCAAAGGTGCATTCTTAAGATTTATCTCTCACCTTGTGATGAAGCTAGCTAGCTAGCTACGTGCGTTAGCTAAAACGGAAGTTAGCTAGTTTTAGTAGCATTGAAGCTAACGATAAGAAAGACCCTGGCTCACTAACTTCTGAACGGTTTAGATGTTTGTTTTACTCATCTCCTTTAAAGCACTACATTTAATAGTATCCTTAGATGAAGGCGTTGCGTTAATGCAGCTATACTTAGATCCAATCGTCATTTATTTTTTATGCCCTCATTTATTTTATTTTTAAAATTAGTGAAGCTTAGCAAATAAGTGCACTGCAGCAGAAAAACACACGAGCTTGTTTAATCATTAAAGGTTTAAAAGGACAAACTAGTTTATTATTTTGACGTTTAATATGACAGATTAGGTGAATGGCGCCTTCAGGGTGGTACAGAAAGACGCGCCGGAGGAAGAGAATCAACCCGCAGTAACTGCACAGGAAGTAAAGCGTTGCATTGATTGATTAGCTCGTAACTGGCCAGTATATGTTCAGATAAACCACCTTCGTCCTTTATCTAAAATAAGGAATTACAAATAAGTAGCAGTATTAACGTTAGATCCGAGTTTAACCACCTTGCAGCCACATGGGTTAGCATGACGCAGCGGAAGTGTAACGTTGATAGGCTGATGTGTGTATATATTATGTTATGTCAGGATGGCCGAGCGGTCTAAGGCGCTGCGTTCAGGTCGCAGTCTCCCCTGGAGGCGTGGGTTCGAATCCCACTTCTGACAACAACCTTTTCACTCGACATGTTTCGAAATCTTTTGTCTTTGCATCTAAGCAGAACACAACCGAGTCAAATCTTCAAATCGAAAGCTTTGCACTTTATTATTGAACATAAAGTAGCAAACATTAAACCATCACATTTTGTAAGATTTATCCAAAACTGGTTTCAAAACTTAAAATAACAATTAATTCTTGTGCTGCATTACCACTTAATGTTATATTTTAATGATGCAAATGCTATAATAAAATTTAATTAAATGCAATAAAATGAAACATATATGGGGTTTTTAATTCACATTAATGCAACAACCCAAAACAAATTTGGAGCGCTGCGTTTCTCATTCTGGTAGTCCAGTCTTTGTAGTCATTTCTATACTGTTTGCTTCGTTTGTGTCTCATGAGCTTTTCCTTAACTGTGTTTCATTTTATTGTGACCTACATTCTGACAGCACCCTGGTTGAATTCAGTAATGCTTTTCGGTCTAAATAATGTCTTTATCCTTACCTTTAGTCTTCATTACGACACACACACTTCCTCCTGAGGACATTTTGTTCCATTCAGTTTTTTATTTTCAAGCCATTTCGGCTGTGCTGAATGAATATAGCTCAAATTTACCAGAGGATGTTCATTTTTAAAAAACTTTGTTGTCTCAGTTCATTGAAATAGCCTAAAATGGCTAAGCTACACAAAAACATTTGGTCCTAACGACAGAAAACGTCCAATTGAAAACCAGTGAAAAGGCCATTTTGATCCCACGTTCGCCTCAACATAAACTAATGCATTCCTTTATGTTAAGATTTCATTTTGGACTACTAGCTTTCAATTTGTAATTTTTGTATTTGTCCACCAGACAGTGCTACTTTTTCCGATTCAAAGCATGCAGCAAAATTTTCCACCGTTTGCTGTTAAGTGTTTGTCACTATCAATGTTGGATTCAATGCTGCTGCCAATCACTGACCCATCTCAGGGCCTAATAATAATAATAATAATAATAAAATACTAATACTGCATTTTATGGTTATTATTTTAGTTTTTTGTTTGTTTGTTTTTTTGCTAAAAAAACTGTGGAGTGTAAACATACAGACCTTTAAAGGGTTAAAAATCCCAAAAATATAAATATTATGTGATATGCATATTTCAGGCTGAAGTAGTTATAAAAGACTGACTCGTTCAAAGTGGGAAAAATATTGATATCTAATATTTTTACAGCAGTTTTTGGGAAGGTGACATTTTTTGTCATTAGGGACAAATGTGTTAGGATAGTAAAGGACCTCGTAAGGATTAGAAAAATGATAGATTAAGAAAAACAATATTGTTTTTGAGGTTCAAAGGTAAATATTGACTTAAAAACAGCACTTCACAGCACAGCAACGTACACCACATGTTCTTCATCAGTAGGTCTGATGTCCATAGTTTCACTTTGTATATGCCGTGACCATGTGGGACTATTAAATTCTCAGTCTCTATAGTTACAGAGTAACAGAAACAGATTAACCAAAAACAAAAAAACAGTGAATGGGGTTGAAGTCTTTATTATAAATCATTTACATTACAAAGTAAGACATTAGTCGTTGCCATATCCATCCAAACATCTTGTTACCAAGTCAGAGTTAGTGAATCAGCTGGTCAGAAGTGTTTGCCTTGCCCAGAGGAAGCAGGCGGGGGTTTATTCTTTTTCACATTTTAACATACAGGATGTTGGCACGGGGGTTAATCATGATCCCATCTTTGAGAATAAGCTTGCTGATCCACGCAGACACACACACACATACAGAACATCATTAACCTTCAAGTATGACTACATGACCGCAGAGCTGTTTGCAGCTCAGGTAATGAGCGCTGGATGGCAAAAGAAAAAGAAACAGCGGCCAGACGATTGAAGCAGCAAAGATAAGACGAAGAGATGTGTAGGAGAGGCGAGACGGCAGGTAGAGCTCTTCTTCTAGACTTTTGGAATTGACTGTGACGCCCCTTGTGTCCTGGTTTTGTGTTGCGCAGTCCACTCAAAAGCATCTGAAAGAGTCAGTCCACCAGTAGCTGTGACCCTTTCCCCTCAGTGTCTTTCTTGTTGAAGGCTTTACATTGTGAGCTGCCAGGCCGACAGCGCTGGATTTCAGGCTTTGCTGAGCATACTGCATCTGATCCAACTTCAGAGTGAGCCAGACATAGTGTGGGAGAAGTGCTGTCCCTTAGGAGTCAAAAATGTTTTTGGTCTTTTCCCTGTTCTTTACCAAGTTTTCACATAACTCTTTTTTTTTATATCTTTAAATAAAAATGGTTTATAAATCATCTACAAACCTACATTTTTCTATAAATTACACAATCTGTTTAACCCAAAGGTTAAAGAAACAGCTGAAATTTGCAGTAGAAAACTCAGGGATAGAGAGAGAGATACGACCTCTGCATCCAGCAGTGACAAAAGGATTGGTAGAAAAAAAACATCTATACAACAGCGAACTGATTCAAACATTTTTAGCCCAAACAAGAGACAGAAGGGTCGTTTTTAGTGAGAGTTCGTTTGTCTGACCCCTCAGTGTCCAATCACGGCTTGAGAGGGGAGCCGAAGCGCTGAAAGGCAGCCACAGATTGGGTACAAGTGTGCACGTGTGTATGTAACTTCATGTGTGTATTGTGTGTGTGTGTGTGTGTATATTAGCCGGCGCCTGTGATGTCATCACGCTCGTGTCAGCAGCTCCTGGGCCCACGTCTTGATGGCCGATGTCGTGTGTTGGAGCAGCTGCCACGTTGAGTTGGTGAAGGACAGAGCGTGGCCCTGCAGACACGATACGGACACCTCGCCGCTGCAGGAGAAACACAGAAAAGTGGTTTTTTAGAGTTTGCTTGGTTAAACGTGCAGCTTGATCCTCTGAGTTTAAACCTTCGCTGGCAGACCAGGAGACAAACACTGTCGACGTGTGCTTACAGCTTGTGAATCTGCCTGTAGTCTCCTTCCACAGCTCTGTCACCATCATTGTGTGAACTCGTTAGGCTCGACTGTAAATGGACTTTTATTTATTTGTAAAAGTCCTGCACTGTCCCACCATATGTATATGTATGTGTACATGTGTGTATGTATATGTATGTGTACATATGCATATATATGTGTACATACATTTGCACGATTTGCATGTGTGTACATGTGAAGATGTATGTTTGTATATTCTTACTTCTGTTCTACTCCATCTTATTTTAGTTAATTTTATTTATTTTTACTTTATTTCATTATCTCTTTTTATATGCTCTTATATATAGTTTCTCATGTTGATACTTGCTGTTTGACACTACTCTATATCTGAATTTCCTTCGGGATTAATAAAGTATCTATCTATATATCTATCTGCAGGCTTAAAAGTAAAACACTGAACACTATTTGTTTTTGTGGATCTTTTAAGTAATTAGTAATTAATAATGTTAATTCATCCAGAAAATGTCATGTTATAACTCTCTACATCCCAAGATGCAACCTTCAAAGCTCAAGACATTTTTTTTGTGTATTGCGTCAGCTCTGAATATGTGTTTTCAAATTAAAAGCATATTGTAAAAACATTTTGCTGTGAACTATGTTGTGGTATCTTTGTGAAAATTTCAAATGTTCAAAATTATTTAAACAGCGTTATGATCAAGTGCCAAGCATATTCCATATGATCTCTTATATGTAATATATGTAGATGTATAAACAAATCATATTGTAGCAAGTTAATGCAGCCACATAGCAGGCACAGCAGGCACTGACTAAATGTAAACATCTCTGTGCAAGAACTAGTTTACACTGTGCAGCCAGTGACATATCTCCATCTCCAGTAAGGAAACACTTGTTGACAACATGGCTCTTCACGCTCTTCAACGCCAGATTGTTGCAGAGAAACAGGAATAAATAATAAACGTTACAGCCCGGCGATAAAGACGCCTCAAAGTACTGACTTGCAGGATTCCTGTAGGTTGGTCCACGCTCGTTTTAGCAGCTCAGATATGTAGACCAGCGCTGGCAGGATGTAGTTCTGATGGAGGGAGAGGAGGAGCTCCTTAATGTAAGCCAACACCTCGAACACACTGTCTGGAGTGTTGGTGTTCACCTGAGCAAAGACACACACAGGTCGGACACTCATCAGTGACTGTTTCAGCTCGTTCAGTCCAAACATCAGAACAGTTCTGGACGGGACGTAACAGCGCAGCGTTTCACAGCCTTACCCACTCGATGACCTGCGGCGTCTTTTCTTTCACCCAGAGAATGAACTGCGTGGTGTTTTCAGAGATAAAGATGGCCGCCGTTTTCGCCTTGTCCAGACCCTGTTCCATCAGCGGCCCCACAACCCGCACGCACTCGGAATAATAATGAGGAGTGTTTGTCTCCAACCAGCTGCGGACGAGACAAGAACACACAAAATACAAACGCGGGTTAATGTTCTTTATCTCTTAAACGTGAATTAAATCCAGTGAGGGTAAACACGTGTAGTGTTGGAGGGTGAGGTCCTACCTGAAGCCCTGTTTGGTGTACACTGTGATTTTGCTCCAGGCCTGCTGAGAGACGGCTGTGACCCCTGAGTTGCGAAGGTGCAGGGCTGTGGTGGATTCTGAAACCGGTAACGCACAGTGTGAGAGATCGAAACACAGACATGACGACCGGTGACCGTTGACGAGAGAAAGAGGACTCGGGCGGACCTGCGAAGGAGCCGTGCGATCTGACGTCGTGAGCGATGAAGCCGGCGGCGAACACGAGCAGAACCATGAGCAGTTTGGACCAGGGGAAGCCTCGACCGCGCATCTTCACCTGCAGATTCTGCAGACAGACGATAAAACACGGAGCGAAACTTAAGCAGACTTAGGTTAAGATTTGATATCGAACTACGGTTTAATTATGTGTTAGAAAACATCAGCTAAGTTCAGCCTTTTCACTGACTGACAGTCTCACCTGACACAGGTTATTGCACTCCTGAAGGTCCTGAGATGCAACGATGTCTCTCATCTCCTCGTTCGTCACTCTGAAAGACTGGATTGTCTCTTCGAGGTTCTTCCGAAGCTAAAAGGTGGAAAATGAAAACCGGTAGTCAAGTTTCCAGAAGAAACATAGTTTAACCTTTGATCTTAACTTTAGGCCTGCTCACTGCAACATACTGAGCCCAAGGACGTGAGTTTGGTGTAGGAACCATCAGGCGTCGTGGTGGGAGTCTTACCTTTGGTGGCAGGATATTCCAGGACATCAGTAAATGGTTCAACAGCAGGCTGGAGGAGAGACGAGACAGAGGGTGAGCTGTAAGGCCTTTCTGTCTGCTCAGTTTACAAAGAGAGAAACACTGCACAAATCACCTGGACTGGGGTAAGTGTTTGGTATAGAGCTGCCGCCACACTCCCAGGCTCTGCACGTCCACACACAAACACTCCGTCATACTGCTGAGAAGCTGCAAAAACACAAGGATGCACAAGAATGTGATTAAATACATATAAACATAAAAACAAAATAGTGGACGGGGCTCCCAGGCCTGAGAGCTGAAGCCGATGTGTAGGGTGCAATAACGTGCATTCTTTCTAGTTGCCAGCAGGGGGCGGCACCGCTGTTTGCAAGAAGAAGCTAGCTGGTGTAGATGTAGATGGTCTTTCTCACCTGATTTATTAACACCCAGGTTCATTTTTATACAAATGATAAAGCAGAGGATGCTTCAGTGGTCAACTCTGCGTCTTACCTCTCTCTTCATGTCGTCCGGACAGTGCGGCGTGGCTCTGGACAGGAATGACGGCAGGTACGTGTGTAGCGTGCTCTCAGGTTTGGCTCCGAACGCGAGGACCTTGAGCCGAGGATACAGACGCCTCAGCTGCTCCTGCAGACTGAACACAAACAAAGACTGGTTGTCAAAATGCTGCAGCAGTGACGGAGCAATGACATTATTAATTACCTCAATACATTATCACTGACGGCTTCGGCTCACACACAATCTCTTTGCTTGCCAAAGTCACCTCCTGTGTTTGTTAGACGTTATTTAAGCATCCAGGCTAAATTCTTAACTCTTCACTCTTGACACCCCGTCATTCGTACACGCGGCAGTCATGGGATAGTTCAACACTGACACGACTGGGCACCGGTGTTTGCATTTACAGTTACCTTGATGACAGGGCGTTCTTGGGCATGAAGGCAAAATCCAGCAGAGGAAAGAACTCTTTAGGACCCATGATGCCAAACCCCTTCGTCAGGTTTGCATGAAGCCTGGAAACAAGAAAGTGCAGCCTAACTGAATCAAACATATAAAACTGTGACCTTAGTAAAACATTTCTAAACTGCACAGAAGACAGTCCTGAGAAAAACAATTATTTCAAAATAAAACCTGGTATCCAATTATAATAACAGTGTTACTGTCACTGTAGGCATCAAAGTGTCATTGCTACCCTCAGAGGATGTTTACAAAAGAAATGCAAGTGTCTTTTTCCCCATGAGGCAACGCTGAGCAGTCTCACTCCACTTATAATGAGAAGTACACAAGGTTTTTGATGTATTTCAGACCAGAAAAAGAAAACAAACAAACACATTTCTCAGAGGGACTTACAGCAGAAGTCTCTCCAGATATGCGATGGCATAAGAAGACAGAGACTTGACTCCCAGCACAGGAAGCATGATTCCCAGCCACACTGAAACACAAATAAAGAACCTGATTCATCACAAACAGGAGGAGCTCTTAGTTCTGGCATTTAAATAGTGTCAACAGTCGGCCCAGAGCGACGGCAGCAGCAGAACACGGGTTCTACTCCTGCATTCATTATTACATAAGCAGCGTGATCGCAGAAATCAATAAGTTAGCTAATGTGCAGCTGCATCGCTTCTGTGTGTACTATTGATCCCTTAAACACTTCACTGTTGCACAAGTCTATAATGTTACAATACACTCAGTATTATTACTTTTCTTCTTCTCACATTCATTGCTGCTTCTTGAACGCCATGTTTCCCACTCACGGAGGAAATCACACTGGAAAGTCTGATCATATCAAAGTCTGGGGCTCAGGCAGGAAACTCTGGATCACTTTTTAAATCCTGATAACATGATGAGAGTGGTTCTTTCTGATTAAAGCTCCCAGCATCGAGATCATTCGCACAGCATTTTGTGTCTGCAGCTTTGTAAACAGCCTCAGAATGAACCCCACTGTCTCTCTACTTGCTTTGGGCGAGTGGAACAGCACTCAGTCGTCTTATGTTGCAGATGAAGGCTGTTATGCAATTTTCCAAGAATATTCATGCTCCCAGACCCACGCACTGACACCCACTCCTCTCCTAACTCACAGCTTCGCCAAATAACGAAGCAAAGAGCAGGAGCAGCAGCTGAGTTTTCAAAGTGGCAGCGAGTTTAGGCTCACAGATGGCTGCTCTGATGTGCCCTGTTGCTTCATTAACCCCCAACCCAGAGTTTCTGTTAGCACATATTGTTGAGAAAGTGGGAGAAAGGGGAGACAGACTAATACAGAGCAGGGGACGGTGAAATACTGTGTCTGTGCATTTAATAAAGAGCGTATGCTTTGGCAGCAGACTGTTTAACTGTCCTTTACCTCTTAGTCCCTGGCTGAGGTCATAAAACCCAGCTTGGCCGAGAGCCCACATGATGGTCAAACACTTGACAGGACGATTCTGAACGGACCGCAGCAGCTCCAAATACTGCAGGGGAACAAAGGGGCACGGCAGCATGTTATTCCAAGGTTATTGCAAAAGGCAACAGAGCTGAAGCTTCATGTTTGAAATGGCAAAGGTTCTAGAGAAGAGAGCATTTGTACACTCAGAGCAGACAAGGACAGTGAGGCTGTAATCTGCCAGTTAGCTGCAGGCCCTCAAGGACACACACACACACACACACACACACACACACACACACACACACACACTCACTCACCTCAGGCAGGTTTTGGGTGGCTATTCTGGGTTTGTCCTGTAGGATTGCCTGAATGCAAACTCTGTAGCCATGCAGAGGTTCTCCTGGAGACAGAGAGAGAGAGAGAAATGTTGTTGTTGGTTGATTTTCTTTAACTTCGAGCCTGGTCACCACAAGCAAATTGAGCCAAGGTAAAATATTGATTTGATGAGCTGCTGGGGGTCTGAGATACTGACATGTAATTGCACTGTGCTCTGGTTCAGGTCCAGCAGGACCTCTGTTGTGTGCGTCATGCCTGTTTTTTTGTCTCTACCCTAATTTCCTGTCGCTACCGCCTGCAGTCTAAAGACAAAGAGTCTTCCATCCACCATATCACTGCTCTACACAGAACATCTCACCACAGCATCACTTCTAACCCTCCATGTGAGCTGCTACACACCTGACTGTCTGTCCAGTTCCCTGAGCATAGTATAAACACAGTGGTCGAAGAGATCTGGCAGAATGTCACTGCAGCGTCCGATCAGGCCTTTGATCACTCCCCTCAGCTCTTTTCCTGTAAGGCAGTATGGGTAATCTGGGGACAAAAGGACAGAAATAGGGAACAACAATAATAATAAATCCTGTCATGTGATTATTGTGTCAGTGCCTGCAGGAACTTTAAATACCAGACAGCTTGTCAGGGACATATTAACAGAATGAAGTCTGAGTTCAACCGACCGTGAGCATAGCTGCTGAGTGTGGGCTCAGTCTCTGGCGCGGTCAGGTTGACGTTGAGGTATCCTGCCAGGTCTTTGACCCACACCGACGGGTTTTCTGGAAACAGGGTCTGACTGCGAGCCAGCTGCTGCTTCAGGTCGCCGACATCCAACTGGAAAGACAGCGAGACGGCGATGACATTAAGGCTGTGTGCTCAGAGACAACACGTCCATTATGTAAAGATGAGACTGCGTTTCAGCATGTGACGGTTCAATTTAAAGATGACACAAGCAGCGTTGTTTCTCTATGTTTGTATGAAAATATCTGTGGTTTCTGGAGGTTTTACAAAGCCTTTACCTTTATACGCTTTAATTTTAAAAGTCATAACTCAGAATGATAAATGCTCAATTTCAATTAAATCAGGTTTTACGGCAAAAAGTGCATGTAGAAATAGTCCAGTTACAGTTTCTCTTTAATCAAAGTGCAAGAAATAAGAATGATGGGCTTTGTTTAAACCTTTACATCGTAAACAAGGTTCAACACCCAGGAACTTATAAAACAGAGGTATGTGCATTACTCACAGCTTTGAAGGCTTCCTCGAGGGTCTTATAAGTTGCGGGCGTGACTGTATTGCTGGAGTGTGATTTCTTGGATGGTTTATTTGATGAGGGCTTCTTGTTCTCAGTTTCGGCTGGTGGTGGAACCTGCTCCTTGTTCTGTTTCTTTCCCATCTTCTCGAGGCCGTCATACAGAGTCTCTGACATCTTCAGGGGCGCTGAGGGAAACGAGGCAGCAGAGGTCAGACACGCCTCCGTGGAGATATCAGCTGGCGTACTTTTCACTAATCAACACCGTGTCCTAAATATCCAGTTAATCCATGAAACCATGGCCTTCCCCTCCCTGGTTGCTCCCTCCCCTCACATTCAGTGCTCCCACCCTCCCTCTATGACTTGCGTAACAGGCTGCTATTATCCCAGACAATATTCATGCAACCCTCATTACAACTTACAAAGGAACAGGGCTAAGCACCAGCAGCATTGCACATATCCGCCTGTGTGTTACTCATTAGGACCCCACTGGTAAACAGATTTTGTCCACTCTGACTGAGTTCATATTAGGGCGTCACCATTTTTAAGTGTTGAAGTCCGTTATACTTGCACCAATCTGGCCAATATCGGATATTCTGGGCCTGTATGCTAACATTAAATCAATCAACAATCCTGTTTTTTAATAAAAAGTGTTCAGACCAACATCATTCTACATTTCATTTACTGTTGAGAAAACCAATAAAAAGGCCAGGACCAACAATGTGCTGCTCAGCTTTTTGTCTTCCCTTTCCTTCCCTGACTGTGGCTCTTATTGTTTCCTAAGGAACACGTGAATAAACCAGGTCACAAATACGTTGTTTCCTTTAAGTGAATCCTAATAGAGCCCAGCATGGTTGTTTTTAGTAAACTTTACTCAGACCAGACAAAAATATGCATTTGCAGAAGATGCAGAAGTTAACGATGAATCCACGCGACAACACACAAGAGTCCCCATCAGACACACCCACAGACTTGAGCTGGTGTTGACAGAGGCCACCAGTTGTTCGCTGATCATTCAACTGTACATGTTGCTGACAAACCCAATCTATATTGGGTCTGTGTGTGTGTGTGTGTGTGTGTGGACTCAACACAGGGCTGTGACGCAAAGAAGGAGCTTGTTTCATCACAGTCTCGGTGTTCAGGAGTGACTCACCAACACTTTGCTATTCAAATGATGGTCAGGCCGGGTTAATCTGCACTTCCATAAACTGAAATAAATCCATTAAGACAGGCAGACTGAACTCACAATTCATATTATTTTGAGTATTTTTCCCACTAATGAAGCTAGTTCTTGTCTCTGTCAGTGCCATAACTTAACTACAGGAAGTATAACCTGAAGAGTGACGACAGTACTGAGATATGAAAGAGGTTCTCTGACCAGTTGTTCGTGTCTATTAGAACTAAACAAATGCCCATAAATGTCAGGAAGTCTGTCATATGCAGCAGCCTGACATGACAAGACATGTGCTACAGGGAAATACAGTAACGGAGCAACAACAAGAGCGGCCACCTGACCAGTGACTAAGAATAATATTTAACATTCATTATTTTTTTTAATTATTGACATAATTACATCTGAACATGTTAGCATACTCATATGGGCCGTCTAGCCCAAGTGCTGCATCACAGAGACACAGTTAAAGACCCCAAAAAAGGTCCACAGCATTGGCTTTCACAAAATCTTACTCTACTTCACTGCTACTAATATTACTTTACTCTCATTTTATCAGAATGTAAATGCAGTAAATAAACTGGACAAAGTGACTTTTATGACCTGCCAAGACCGTTTCAATGCATCAAGTCAGCATCATTTAATAAAGGAAGAGGAGCGACATCACTCTGACAAAGCACTCAGACTTGCCACCAGCCTTTATAAATGTCATGCACTGTATTACGGTGAGACATTACAGTATTACCCACTACAGAGCAAACCACCCAGTTTACTCTAAAGGAAGTAGTGAATGACGGACTGGTTATGGACATGTGTCAGCAGAGGGTCTTGATGTTGTGGTGGGGTGTAATCTGAGCAGATGTACCCAACATGGCCCTCTGACAGGGCGCGTGCACTCGAATGGATTCTCACACCAGCAGAAGAATAGCTGACAGGATGCTTCACATAAAGACACACAGCAAACCACCTTCACACGCTTCGCAACAACACAGAACAGACTGCGGCAGGGCAAGTGGTTCGTATCTGTTGACGTTTACTTCTCTGTGTATACCATCTGTGGGGATTTCCAACTATTTGGCAGGCAATCTGGAAATATTCAAGCCACACATGAAATGTGTTGTAACAGATTATGCTGGTATTTACTGTGAGCGCGACTGAAAACCGATTACTGGCAATCATCACTACTGCACAGCAGCTTTGTGCATTTCTATCAATGGAAGAGGCATAAAATAAACTAAGAGGAGGAAACAGGACCATTTTACAGAGCTTGTAATGAGCAAAACTGTACAGTAATAACAAGTGGGATCACGTCTGAGATTGTTTTTCACCCTCCCTAACTTAAAGGCATCTTCAAATTGCGTGGCACACATATCATCTAAAATAATATGTTTGACTTGTCATAATCACTTCTGTTGCAAGAAGAGCCCTTGTGAAATATCCAATAACATGTTCAGGCACACAACGTGAAACAAGTCCAATACTGGTATCCCATCAGCTGTCATAAATATGACCTCCCTAAGGTCAAGATGTGTGTGTAAGATGCATTCACAGACATTGTTTACTAGACCCAAGGCAGCAGAGACAAGTATTAACAAAACCTCTCATACTTTTCCCGTGTTGTTTAATTAAGTGATTTGAAAAGAGAGATCTTTACTCAATTGTAAATAAAAGGACCAAGTCTCACCTTTTGAAAACAGTTTCAAGCAAATTCAGGTGTTATGCAAGTACTTTTCTCTCTGGTGTTGCCTTGTGAAGACACACAGCCCACAAAGCCTGCTCTAACAGATACAAACGCCTCAAGCCGAACTTGAGGCCAGAGGATTATTTTGAACATGCCAAAACCACAAATCCAACAGTAACAGTCTCATGATTAAAGCATGGAAGCCTTTGAGGAAATAAACTGAGATTTGGCTTGCTGATTAGAATATTGATGATTTTTAAGACATCAGTACTAGTTCTTGTAGAGCCTGCTGCTGATCTTGGTCACTCTGCATGAGTATCAATTTTGATTAATCACTACAAATAAATGCTAAAGTGGCTAGAGAGTTCGTGCACCAAAAAGAGAGGTGTATTTCTTTTAGACAAAACCTTCACAGCACCTCTCACTGACACCGTCACAGTGACCAGGCAGACAGACTTTGGACAGACTGGCTCGCTGATAAAACTGGTGCATAAACAAATATCAGTGGCAGAATGAGATCTGATCTTCTTTGTCAGGCATTATTTAAGTCAAAGACATATCTGTGGGGGGGGTGTGGTAGCTGAAGGTAGTTGCTGCCGGGTTTACTGAAT
Organism: Datnioides undecimradiatus; assembly: GCA_008933995.1. Classification (NCBI taxonomy): domain Eukaryota; kingdom Metazoa; phylum Chordata; class Actinopteri; order Lobotiformes; family Datnioididae; genus Datnioides; species Datnioides undecimradiatus. The sequence goes on from WARS01000046.1 coordinate 1,008,838, forward strand.
GTAAAGTTGTCTGATTATAAAACCAAACATTATATCACTGGTCTGCAATTATGTTCTATTACCTTGGGCCTATAAGGAATGATCAGAGCTATTATGGTACCTGTAATATGTGAGAGCAAAACTATAATAATAATAATAATAATAATAATGATTTTTAACTCTGATAATGAGGATCTCAAAGGTAGATTTTAACACTGGGTTAAAATAAGGTAATAAACCATGATGCAACGTTATGCCCTTATCATGTCAGCAGATACTGTGCCATGTTGGCGGTGGTAAATTAGCTCAGACTGATTGACACACAGCTAGTATTAAGCTTTTGGGGTCTCTGTAGTTCAGGTACTGCAGCACAGTTGCCTACTATACACAGCTGGTTATGCAGCCTTGGTGTTGTGCAAATTTCAGGTGAAAAGCTTGAAAAAGTGGGTCAAAAAAATGCTGACTAATTTCTCCTAAAATGAAGTGTTTGTGCTCAAAGGAGCAAACAGTGCATTTGTAGGGGACTACTTTCTGCTGAAAATTCATACAGACTATCATTGTGACACCAGTTAATGTCCCATGTTCATCATAATGATGTAAAATGTCATGAGCGCAGTGGTGTTTTCATTCTTATCCTTTAATTAGTCATGCGAAGGGAGACAGCGTAGGATTTCAGTAACCACACTGACAAATGGCCACTCAGAAAAGTGACAGCTGTCTATCTAGGCTAAGTGATAATAACCGCTTATTTGCCGTAGTAATTAGCCCACCGTTATACAGTCCAGCTACAATTCACACCCCGGGGATGCATTTAAAGATGCAGTTAAGGGAGAACAAAGACAAAAAGGTCACAAAGGCATTTAGCACATGCTTCAGAGATGCAGCTCCACAGTGATGACGTTGCCTGTGTTGACACATTGCTTGAAAGGCTGCTAGCAAGCTAACTGTACAAGCCGACTGACTAGCAGTTTCCCCCAGCTGTATGTGGCAGGGGCATGTATCCCAGAAATGTCATTTACGTATTAATTTGAAGTAAACACGTCTGTAGATGAGGGATAGCGTGGACAGGAAGAATAAGAAGTAAACCGCCACAGAGGCCAACAACAAAATAGTGGTTTAGGTAACGTTACTGCGCGATGCTATGCTACAGTAGCTAGCTTGTCAAACCAGATGACAGTTAACGAGCCATTTTCGGTATTATTATTAATATTAATATGCCAAAAAGTAAATGTTAAACAGGGCAATACAGGTCGCAGATACGTATGAACAAACAGCTCAAATATTTTTCTTTAACTTAAACTGGGGTAAATGGATCACAGAGGAGCTAGCAGCAGTCAACAGAGGGCCATGTTCACTCACGTCTGGATGGCTGGTTAGATTCGCCCAAGGCTTTCCGTCCCCCGCTGCCGGTTTTCTTGTCCGCCGGGTTCTTCCCTCCTCCAGAACTGCTGTTTTTCTTCCCTTTCTTCACGACCTCCCATTTACCGGCAGAGCCATTATTTGAAGCCATATTTCTGGACCAGACGGGGTGTTGTTAGATCGGGGTACAGTGACTTCCTGGCTACTTCCTCCGTTGCTGAGTGAAACAGAACGACGGGACGCTCGCGCACTCAACGGCTCTGATCATTTAACCGTCCGCGTGCCACGTCTCTTTGTCGGCATGACGTCAAAAGCGATGCGTATGGACCGTTAGTTGAATTTCTCCCGGCAACTTCGCACAGGTCCTCATTTTTATTCAAACATCTTAAGGATTTATCTCAAGTTCACAACATATATTTAACTTTTCATCTATTTTAAATGTAAAAATTGAACGCAGCCTCCCTTTTCTCAGCGCAGTGCCAGGTGAAATATGAATCACGGGTTTGTCTTAAAAACATTTAAAAATGGCGCCTGCTTTGATTTGAACCAGCATCTGTAAAGTAACTCAAAAACACACTATAAATAGCCTATCCTCACAGACAAATCTATATTTATATGCATATAGCTGAAAAGTAAATTAATTGTTTGTACAGTTAACAAAAAATATAATATAATTTTAAAATAATTTAGAGGAAAAAATCCAAAATAATCCTAAAATAAGACATTCACTTACAAATGTAGCAGTTAAGGCCCTGATAACAGCCCTGACTGACTTCTTGAAACAGCTAGTCCAGATATTTCAGAGCCATATATACTAACCTGAACATACTTAAATGATCAATGTTTGCCTCAGCACAAAAATTTAAACTTATGCAGCTCATTCCCATTTTTCCATTAAATCTAATTAAGTGTCATTAAGTCTTTTTGATATAAACTGGATTTGAGATCAGCAGGATGATGTAAAACAATAGCAAAAAAAAGTAATGACATTAGGTTATAGTGAGTTTAAATAAGGATTGCCAAAAACCATTTAAACTCCTGCACTAGACATGTATTATCATCCCTTTCAGCCCTCTGTAAGCTCCGTCATTGACAAGTGCCAAGTCCAGTTAAACCATGGGCTCGCTGCAGTCTTCTGTCTGGCTGCCGTCTGTTGGACAGACGGTGAGTTTTGGCTGCAGTGTCTCTCAAAAGAGGTACTTAGTGTCGCTCAAATGAGTCTCTTAGTTTTTGGCATGAGCTTCCTGGATCTCTCTCAAGACATTGTCCATTTAATCTGAATGGAAGATTAACCATTGACCACAGAGGATGTCCTAGTGGGTCAATATGTTAATCTCTTCTATGCCAAACGTACTTTTGTTTCATTAGCAAAAAATCTTTCCAAATGCAAATAATTAATAGGCAACATGGTTCATGGTAACATGGTTCTACTGTGTATGTGGTTATTTTGAATTGTTTGCCAGATCATAACAATGGTTTGCACTGGTTTTAAGATAATAAAAAATACCAAATAGAGCAGCAAAATGAAAAATATCTCACTCAACAACAAGGATTGTTACTTTTCTTGAACCTCAGAGCTTTATTTCAACCCAGCAGTAACTCCAGATGATGCAAGTTTATCACATGGCCGCTATGATAACAAACAGTGAGAGAGGGTTTGATGTTTTGTTCTCTCGGACTGGTCCAACTACTGTCAATCACACTCAGCCTGGCTGTCAATCACAGTAAACCACACCCATAGTGCCTTGGCAGCCACTGTGGCGTTTAACGCTTTGCAATAACTCAATTAAATAGCAACAGAAAATTAATGATAGCAGCTACATGTTTAACTCAATCAACACAGTCAAACATTAGTATTTAGTAGTGTCTGTCTGTAGTCTTACTTTGTCGTTACATTTGTTCATTCATAGAATTCATAGCCTGACACTTGTCTGATAAATAATTTGTACACTGACACCTCTGACTTGGCCATTGAGGAAATCCATGCAAATAAAAAAACACCTCTTTAAAAGAAATCTACAAAATATAAAATCTTCCATCTTCCTGTATCTTCCTGGCTACAGCCAGTCATTGCATGTTGGCATTTTGGATCATTTCAGTTGGTTTGTTTCGCTACATTTAGTGCAAGACCTTCAATTTCCCCAAATCCAAAACCACATTAGTTTTTTCAGAAACTGTATAGAGCAGATTAAAAAAAAGATAAATAAATAAAAACATAAATACATAATGCTGTGTCATAAACAAGCTGTCAAAAACAGTTTCATGAGCAAACCCTCTCTGGTGGGACAACTTGATGAATAAGAGCATACTCTGTGGTGTTTCTACCTCGGAATGATGACTTCTTTATGCATATACATGTGAGCAGTTCAAAGTCTGTGATATGTCTGCGGGCTTAATCTATGTTCACATGTGTCGTCATATGCAATATCTTCTAATCACAGACATGGCTGAAAATACCGGTACCCTTGCGTTTTATTAAAAGAATGCACCATTTACCCTGAACGTGTTGAACTTTATGAATACATGTGTTTGTCTGGTTTGCAGTGGAAAAAAGAAAAGCTTATCCTATAAAGATATTTTAAAATAGTTTGGACAAAATTACTGGTTCCCTTTAGAAGCGGTAAGAACTAAGCAGTGATGCTTCACGCAGACTACTGTGTCCTCATAGGTATCACAGGTTTTGTCTGATCATAATGACTCATGCAGCCAGTTTAAAATCAGAAAATGACTATCTGCTGTTTTAATGCCACTGTGTGCATCACACTGAGCATGGAGTAAAAGACCACTGCCAAACAGCCTGATGTTTCTGTGACCACCGCGTGAGGCCCATGCCCGTTGAGCCATTATTGAACAGCAGGGCTCGAATGGTCACAGCAACCATCTAACTGGAGAAGAACTGGAGCCCTTTGCTCAAGAAGAGTGAGCCAAACCTCCACTGGAGAAATGTAGAAATCTTATTCAGAGGTACAGAAATCCATTGATTTCTGTTATTGCCTTCAAAGGTTGTGCTTCAAAACATTAATTTAAGGGTACCAATATTTTTGGCCATGTCATTTTAAATTATGTTATTATTGTAAACACTATGCAAAGTTATAAATAAAAAGCAAAATTCCAGTTAAATTCAAAGTGAACTATAGAGGATACCATATACATCTTATAGTTTAAACTTAACAGAGGAAAGGTACCACTATTTTTAGTCACGTCTGTATATGTGCAGGCCTCTCTCCGAAGGGGCCTCACACCATTTATAATCTCACCTTGTGAAATTTTCAGCCAATATATCCTGAAACTGATCACACTGTGTGGAAAACACTGTGTGGACTCAGATATTACCTCTGCATGAACTCTGATGCAAGTGTACCTCTGTGTGTGGTCACCAATCAAAGTGCGTGGTGAGAGAAAGTGACCTGCCTCTGTAGACAGACTGATAGCACTGTTGGCTCCAAGCTGTCAGTGCTGGATCCATGTAATCTCTTCGCTATTAACCTTAAACCTTTCACAGGCTAGCAGGCTAAACTAGCCGTGCAGTGCAGGTGTCCCCTCTGGTAACAGGTTAGAATTAGTCGAGTAAACCAAGTCAGGCTGCTGGGTCCTGGTCCAGCCCGGTCGGGGTTGCTAGTGAGAGTTTGGGAAGCTAGGCTGTGCAACAAAGTCGTCATGGATATGGACAGCCGCAGATAAGATGGGGGGGGGGTTGTAAAAAATAAAGTAAAGGTGAAAATTAAAGGGGAATTATGACAATTATGATCAGGTAGTTTAAAAGGTGAGAGGTGGGGACAAGTTGATGAAGGTGATGAATAGAGGAAGAAGTGCTCAGAACTCCTCCTGGTCTCCATGTCCCCCTTCATCAATGTCATCATCCTCCGGTGGTGCAAAACCCTCCTGCAAAAGAAGGCTGAGGTCAGTGTACAGCAGGGTGAGAGGTCATAACATTGGTTTGTAAATAGTCTTTTTTTAACAGGTTTTGAGCATGAATAAAACTAAAGCATTACTAGTATTTCAAAAAACAAAAAATGTATTTTAATATAGTTTTGACACACGCAGTAACAGGTAGGTGCTGTCATTGATGACACGTACATTCACTTATATATCAGATCTGTTCTGCTGTTATTGCATGCAAGTGAACTTTAACATGCCACATTTTGTGCTTCATGCGTATGATCTGATTTGCATTTACCTCTGTAGCATACAGTGTTTCTACAATTTTGCTGAGGACTGGGTTGTTTTCGTTTTCGTGTTCCTGGCAGATGAGCTCGATGTCTCTCAGCTTCCCGAAGTAGAAGTCCCGCTCCTTCTCCAGTCCCTCTACAGTCAGCTTCAGATCCAACAGCTATGAAAGATAGTAATAAAGACAATTTATGTACCATTAAAAGAGAAAAGAGAGGTCAAAATGGCAAGAAGAAAACATCTGTCATATCTTGATTCTTTAATGTGCAATATATGTTGTAATACCATAACAAATAAAATATATTTAATTTATTTTAGAATCAGACTTTAAGATGATGGATAGATCACAGAGAGGGAATATGTAGAAACAGTTTAAATTCCCTGTTTTCATCATGGCACAGACCTGAGCTTGTGTTGCTCTTTTATTATGAGAGAGCAGTGCTGGGCCAGCAAGGAAAATCTGTTTGGTATTCTCAACAATGCATTGCCTGTGCCAAAAAGGGCTCTCGAAGTGAAATGTGTGTCACTATGCAGTTCTTAGAAACTACCAAAGCAACAAACACCTTCATGAACTTTAAAAGTTACTATTTATCATGCACAGTAAGACCTGCACAGGGACGCTGGTACCTTGTTGGGGTGTCAAGGCAGGAAACTACTGTTTTTAGAAATGAGTGAACAGGTCTCAGCCTTGGTACCTGCTGGTTGAGCTCTACGAGCTCGGCGTCTCCTCCATTGCGGGTCATGGGAGTGTTCCTGCGGGCTGATGCTATGTTGGTCTGCCTCTGGGGGGTGGGAACTGTCTTCGGTACTGTGGGAGATGTTCTCATGGGGCCTAGAGGACAAAACACACACACACACACACACACCTTTATAAACCTTCAGCTGTTTAGATAGATGCATTTGGGAAGTGTTTCCAGCCAGTTGACAGTTTTCTATGTGGGGTAACAGACTCATTTCAAAGTGAAAATAAGTTTAAGCACACATATTGCATAATAGTCTCTACGTCTGACTATGATGTACAGATGCAGTGTAAAGACTGATGATCTGCAGCCTGTGTAGGCAAAAATGATTTTAATTCCTAACCCAAGATAAACTCACTTCACAAACGCTTTCTCCACAGATACATAACACTAGATGTGACATGTCACACTGACTAACGATTCAATACACCAGCACTGTTTTGTTTTGTTCAAAATGAAGAGTGTGAGATAACTGTGCCAGTCTAAGCTGAACCAAAACGAGATTCTGGTAGAATTTTGATCATTATAGCTCCAGGAGAACCCGAGCTTTCAATCGTGAAGACTCAGTTTCATATTTGTTTTATTGTGCACTTGTGTTACAGACAATGGGTTTATTTATCTGTTTTTGAAAGCCTGAATAGATTGAGTATTGTGGCGTATATATTGGCAGGCGTGCGCACAGGCATGCACACAAGATCACAGCTGCAGCTCTACACAATATAAGGTAAGATAGCAGATGGGTAACCCCTGAGTCATAACATAATATCACATCTACCACCTTATGTCTATGGTTTTCTCGGTCTGCAGCTGTTTCTTTTAAAGATAGAAGTACACAGGAAAACACACACACATGCAAAACACACACAGGTTCATTTAAAACCTTGAGGAACAAGTGTAGCATTTTGGCTAATTTGCTGCAAAACATGGAAACTTCCCATCAGTGCTGCCAATGTTTGCGTTGCACAGTGTTTAGATTTTTGTGTTGCTTCCCATCACAGCCAAAGACCACAGTTATAAAACAAAACCTTGACAATGAGTAGGTACATATACTGTATGCACCTTCTTCTTCTTGTATAAAGCCTGGAAAGAGCAATTCTGCTTTACATGATCGATTATAGCTTTTCCACATGTCCTACATTTTTCTTCTTTCACCAAACGTATTTTCATGTAATTCTGTGTTTTAATTGTCTGACTCTGACCAACGACTTGTGAGAAAAAGCAGGATATCTTGCAAAGTGTTGATGTCCTGTAGACTTGTAAGATCATGTAATGTATTACAGTACAATTAGTACAATTTACGTAGCTTAGCTTTTCAAACTTATGCAGCAGCATATACCTACAAAGATATAACAGAACACACAACCGTCCAGAATAGACCAATCCCAGTAATCCACAGTAAGACACCCAACAAACACACACACATGCTTGATGCTGGGGATGTTACCTGAGCGAGAGGGTCTTTTAGATTTGTGAAGAATGGGTTCACCTGGGTTAGAGGTGAGGATGTGGTTGCATGAAGAGGTGAGAGCAATGAAATGAAGCCTTTGAGTTCACACACACAGTTGATTTTGCCAGACACACACAAGTGTGTGTGTATTGTACCTGGGTTGGGAGGAGGCGGCGTTCCCTCCTGGCCCTGTCTTGTAAGTACAGGGTCGTATTCTTTCCCGTCATAGTTGGCATCGAAAAACTTCTTAAACCACTGGAGGAACTCAAAGTTGTCCTGGAACTTCCCTTTCACCAACCTCTCCACGGGGATGATCTGAGAGAGATGCAGGACGAAGGAGAGAGAGGAGAACAGAGAGGTTAGATGTTGAGGAAGGACTGCATAGAACTGCTATGGTCTATACAATGTTATGTGTATATTATGTTAGATATATGTTAACAACAGAAGGGAAGACCCCTGCCTATGGACCTAACAACTAAAAAACATACTGCAGTGGGTACTGATGAACAAAACGATATCTTCCACACATAGACTTTACTTGGGTGAGCCATCAAAAGTGTGTAGGCATCAGTGCTGATGTCATTCAGTACCGCATTGGTCTCAATCATCAGGATAGCCTGTATCATTAAAACAAGCTCCATACGCAGCTCACACCGTTGTGCAAAATATACAAAATACCTACAGAGGTAATGAAAAAGAGGAACTATTCTTTCAGCTGTCGTTTCCATCAAAAACAACAGAGTTTCTTTCATAACTCCTCAGCTATGCTGTACCCACTGTTAAAGGTGTCTTTCAACAGAGGGCTTCAGAGGACGAATCAATAATGAAAGGATCGAGCTATGGCTGATGTGACATGTAGCATTCTCAATTATTAGTTCAGGGGTTTGAGGTTTGTTTAATCATATCTCGTAAAGATGTGTGTACATGTGTTCTTACCTTGTCCACATTCATTCTCTTGAACGCAGCCTGTAAGACCTTGAAATTGTGGATGTATTCATGTTCCAACTTAGCATTGAACTTCACTTTTTTCAACAATATGCACCCTGGAAACAGCATGTCCATGAACTGGCAGTAAGCAGCACCTGTGAAAAAAACATCACACCGACACACACGTAATCACTTTCAGAGTTCAAGAAACATTTCTGAATTTCAGTACAAGCTCAACATTAAGAGGAATATGTCCGTTTACCTGAACAGAGCTGCTCGATCTTTGTGTAGGTGAGCTGTAGAGAGTCGTTGACCCATGCCAACATGTCATGACGACTCAGGTTCTCTATGGTCATAGAGGTGGAGTAGACATTCACCGCCATCCTCCTGCTTCACAAAAACACACGTACACACACACACACAGACATTACATGCTACAGAATGTTAGTTGATCAATATTGCTTATGTTTCAGGTAAGAGTGTCTAAGTTGACACATTTAAGTTGCTTATATGTTATATGTATCCCTGAGATGTAGCACTGCATCTCTTGCATTACTACATGTTCTGAGTCCACTGAGACTCTAATGCACTTGAAAGCATTAGAGGAAACAAGTTTCTAACTCTGTGTTGTATCATTACTAAAACTGTGGCAATCATATGACATGATTCACTTCAACTGAGAAAGTCCTCTGAAGATGAAACAGCAGCATCATGATGAAAGATAATGTGACAGGATGTAAAGTATTTTTAGGAATCAACTTCTGATTCCAATTAATCTTCTTTTGAAGATGAAAATACAGACTTAATTATGAGGAATTAAGAGGCAACCATCACATTTTCCATTTAAATGATAGAATCATGTAAATAAAATTTACTGTAATACTGAACTGGTAAAATCAGAAGTCTTATACTGCATTTTATATTATTGTTGGGTATTTAATCAATTAAATTTTACTTTTTTATTTTATTATTGTCTTTTTAATGTGCTTACCGTAGTCCTGAAATGTTTTAATCCTGGTCCAAACATGTAAAAAACTTTGTAACTTTGCTTTGACAAAGTGCTTTAAAATAAAGTTCAGTATGAATTAGAGTTTTCATGTTAATACTACTACAGTGAATAAGGTATCCTGCTGATATTGAGGCTAATATGTGAGATTTAATTACTTGACCACTTTACAGCAAGGCAAGAAAATTTTAAGCAAACACACACACACACACACACACACACACACACACACTTTACTCACCTGCGCTGGGTGTGCGTTAGGTGTGAACTGTTCAGACCAGGTTGTGGTGAACCACCCTAATAGAAAGACCTGGAGACAAACCAGCAGCACAGTATTTAGCCCTTTTACTGTGAGCATAATCTTACACCTAAGTAACTTTAATGGCAATTCTAAAAATCTGAATTTTCCTTGAACGTTCTTTGTACATTCCCTTTAAACACAACTTCCTCTGTTTCTTCTGAATGGCCAGAGCAATTTAGTGTCCTGCGAGAGAACGTCTCCACAAGGTTACAAAGAGAGATAAACTAGCAGCCAGTCACTAGTTCACCTGCTAGGCCACTAATCTCTGCCTCAGTTAATCCTTTTAGCCCAGGTCCAACATGATGTAACTCATCATAGTTCACAAAGACAGCTGAGATCAGCAGCAGGTGTACATACAGTAGCTCTACTTCATCACACTGACAGCTTGAAATAAGGAAAAATCCAACAGTAACAAAGAACTTTCCGTGTACTGTCTGCCTCCAAAGTAAACACCATGCAGGATGTTGTACAATCTGACTGCAAGGCTTCACGGAGATAACACTGTCCACCATGCAAATGCTGCTAATTTGGTTATGGTTGTGACTGGTGAAGCTATCGGTCATGCAGTACGTCTTTTGGTGGGTGAACATGGAGTAGTCTAAGCCCACAAATCAGTGGGCATCAGATATGTAGGTTGGAAATAGTAGAATCAAAGTCATTTAAGGCCTGATGATGCAAAACAGTAAAACAACTGTCCAGTCACTAAGACATCTTTAGATATGTGAATGAAAAGCAGTCCATTAAGAGCAATAACTGCAGTACATTTGATTACGTTTTCCTTTAACATTATGGTGATACAAATGCATTAAAATGACTTTTTCCCAAGCAAAAATCACAAATATAAGCTGGTATGTTATAACAGTAATATTAAGTAAAATTAATATTTGGGGGGTTTGAAATATTGACATTGACAGTACATCTCCTTGCAAGCTAGGTACATTTTATAAGGGCATTTTATAAACACTTGACAGATATAGTGACAAAAAGGGTATTTTACACATTAACTGATAATGAAAACAATTATCAGCTGCAACCACTGATTCTTAAAACAAATCACCTGATAGCCTGTGTTTAAAAACGCGTGCAGTTGAGTCGTAGTTGCCAATAACATTAGTTATGATACATTTATTAGTTTTACAGACCACAGAGATAGTGTCAGTGATTTAAAATAAGATGCGTGATGAGATTTAAATGTAAGAGTGTAACCCTAAACCTGGACTTTCCCATCTGTCAGACACTATTTCCAGAACATTCCCCAGATCTTAAACCCATTACAACACTTGTTTTTTTAACATGTGATTTGTTTGGTTCCTGCTGTCTAATAAGATGCAAAAATGAATACACAAATAAAGCGTGTTAAACTGAAATTTTTAAACTGAAACTTTTAAAGCAGTCTCTAAGATGACACTCCTAGTACAAATCTGTGGTTTCTACAAACTCAAGCCCGCTTGTGCAGTCACATGTGCATGTGTATTCTCTTTCATAGTATGTTACAGTCATTCTAGCTGTTTTCTGGAAAGAATTATTGTTGTAACTTGAGCTGAAATAATTGAAGAACTGACAACTGTCAGATTAATGTCAGTTCTAGGTTCTCAAATGTTAACATTTTATGGACCAAACAATAATCAAAGAAACATCAAATTTAACAAGAGTTTGCTGCAACACCAGAAACCGCAAAACAAACAAAAAAACCAACACATATACACATCTGTGTATATACATTAACTATATTTTTTTGGGTAAGAAAATATAATTTTGTTTTTACTTAAGTGCTGCTTTTATTTATTTTTTGGAAATGTATTTGATTGTTCTTATTCTAGCTTGAATATGTTAATACATGTTGTACATTTGTTGTGTTGCGTGGAGCTGCAACTGCATTTCAGGTTGCAATCCTGTATTGTATGATGACAGTATAATATAATATCTTATATATGCCATACTACAGCTCTGACAGACTGTAAGTAGAAAAGGGCTGTGACAGGCATATATGTTTAGAAGAATTGTGAAGATTATAATAAATTTATCACATGAATTATGATGGAATACGTTTCAATGGAGTTGAAAAAAGATCACATTTGCTCTCCAGTAGCCTTTCCAAATTTCCACAACTTTATTTTCTAAGGCACCTAAATATTAATAAAAGGAGATCTGGCCAAAGGCTTTTGTAGTAGCAGCAAAGTTAGAAAAATATGTTTAATACTGAACATTTCACTAAATAAGCAATAACTACTGAAAGTTTCATCTCTTTTACTCAATTGTTTAAAGGGAATCTTTCCAAACGTGTTTTTATTGTCAAGTAAAGGTAATTCATTTGGGCACCAGCAGACTGCCTTAGGTTATCAGCTATTGTGCATGCGAAGAAACAAAAGCCAGGGTCAGCATTTACAATGAGGTTATACGGTCTGTTCGTTATTAAAGTATGTTATAAGGCACATAAACGCTGCTGTGTGTTTTCCCAGAAATTTCAGCCCGGTGCCAGTCCGTTTCAGGGGTCAGCGTGCCTGCGTGTTGTGACAGTTGACGTTAAAGCAGCGGACGGTGCGACAGGCACCGCTGCCGCTGTGTGTGACTGTAGTGTAACGCTGCTAGCTCCTTGCTAACTAGTTACACTGCTAACGCTGGTAGCAAGTGGCTGCTGTTGTTGATTTTAAAGAATTTCAACCTGGTTTTACTTCACCCCGGGGACGTTAGAAAATTCAAAATAAATCAAAGCGTAACTGAAAACGAGACTTTCTTTTAGCCTGACGTTACCCCCCTCTGAAGGCCTTTTCGGTATAACACACACGCGCGCACATTACCAACGATAGAATAACTGTCACCAGCGGGATTATACAAGTATTTGCCTGAGACGTAAATTAAACAAACCGTTAAATTATCGTATTTCAAACGTAAAGAAAAGCATTTTAAGTTAAGTTGAGTTGATAATACTCACTGAAGTGCGACAAAGTCCGTCACACAGCCGTCCTGTTGTGTCTGATGATGGGCTTTTCCGTTGCTATAACCCCGACTGTTGCCTCAGCAGTTGCGCGAGACTGCTCTCACCTAAGCCGTTGGCAGTGCGCATGCGCAGGAGAATTGCAGGATTTTTGCATGACTTTTGGTGAAACTGCCGTCCCGTTGGCAGCCATGATGGAGAAAAGGTACGACGGCGTGCCTGCGGCCCATGCCTAGTGAATAAAGTGACCCATTGTGCTTCTCACTTATATTTAGTTTCAGTTTTTGTTCACTAATCTTAAATGAAAGTTTATACTTAATTTAAAATGCTAATTGGTGATTGGTGCTCATAATTGTTGATGCAATAATATATGCATCGCTTTAATATTAGTTAATGTGTGTTTGATATTTGCCACATTATATACAGCCAATAAACTCAATTATAGTATAACTGTATGCCACGTTTTAATAAAAGATTTATATTTTCTATTGATAATCTCGATTAGAGTAAGTATTAAGTCGTATAAAAGAAAAGATACTTAAGTAAAGTAATACAAATACACTAAATTAGTAAACGTATAGTTTTAACTGCTGCATATCAGTGAGTAAATGTTTAATCTTTGCTTCGTATTAAGGTCATATGATTCAGCACAGAAGGTTACAACTGAGAAATCCTTTTATTATTATTTATTTGAATCAAAACATTTCTTAGGGATTTTCCCGTTGTTCCTGTTCTGTTCTGATATGTTTACAGTAAACACACCACGGCTATTATGTGATATGAGATACAGGCAAACGATTCATCATTATGTACAGAGTTTGCTGACTAATGTGAACCGGACGTGCTATACATTTTACTGCAGGTCGTCCAGGGTTACCAGCCTGGTTAAAACACATGAAATGGAGCTAGCAGCTGTGTCATCCAACTAGCCTTGAGCCCTGTATCTTGACTTTTCCCTCTCTTATGGATTCAAAAAGGACTGAATGTTTAAAAGTTTGCATTTTTTTGTGCGGGCAATAAACCATCAGACATCCCAAGTCTTTAAAGTTTATGCATATACTATGTAATAGAGAAAATGTTATACTTCTTTCTATATTCTAGTCAGTGGTGAACATTTCATAATTCAGATATGCCCTTTCGTTTGTTTTTCTTTAATACTGTAATATCAGAGTTTTTGAGATTTAGTCTTTCCTTCCTTTCTAATTGAGGGCCTTAATACACTGTACAGATTGTAAGGACCCTTGAGGTAGATTTGTGATTTATGAGATTAGGATGCAATATTAAATGTACTTATTTTTATTCAATAGAGAAGCACCTTTCTGAATAGTTTTATCACATTTTTGTAGCATTGTTACTGCTAATGTGTTGTAGTTGGACCTGTATTTGGGCTGTGGCTCTCCCTAACTTTTACCTCTTATTTCATAAAATATATTTTTATTTTAGCGCATGTGTTCAGACAATACATTTATGTATACAGAGCATCTGCCGCACAACATTATCCCCTCTGGATGAAGAGTTTTATATGGCCTTGTGCTTTTTTTCTATCACATCTTTTAAATAATCCATTCCTTTACTAGGTATTTGCCTAATGTTGGCATTTTAAAAACATCTGGTGACACACACAAACAATCAGTGTTATTTTTTCTCACTTTATTTTTTTTTTTTCATTACTCTTGTGGTAAGAAACAAGCAGCCACTTACAGATTCAACAGGTTCACTGTCCAACACAACAAGAATCTACAGACACACACAGCCACTGACCAGTCACAGTGCCTTCAAAACAACGAAACCATCCAACAATAAAATAACGCCATCGTAGGTATTTGTAAAAAAACAGCACCAGTTGTTGTGAGCCAGTGGCATTCAGGAGAGAGTTCACTCCTCCGTCTCCATGTGGTGCTCTTCATGCACAGGTGTGGGTGTGGCATGGGTGATTCACATTGGCACATTTTTTTTTTTTCAACTAAAAAAAAACAAAAAAAACAAAACAAACATCCTAAATATATAGTTCACGGACAAGAGGACGTGATCATGTATAAATATAATACTGTTAGGCAGGAATGAGACATCATCAGTGGAGAGGCTCAGTGGTTTTCTTCAGCCTGTGCAGCTCAATCTTCCTGCTCTGTGGAGACACACTTCTCTAATAACGATCCCATTTTAATTCCCTACAAATAGATGTTTGCTTTCAAAATGTGTACTCTGAGATGCTACTGAAACTCAAAAACACAATATAATTTCTTAAGGTACCTCTTTAGGCATTCAATGGACAGCCTGGGGCCTCATTTATCAAGTATGCATATGGGCAATTAGTTGAAATAAAGCTTGCGTTCACACATGGAGTCTGGTAAGGTGGTTCATGGAGTCTGATTTATTAGATTCTTCTTGGGCTTGAAGATGTGCAATCATTTGAAAGCAGTAATGTTCATGAGCGTGTAACAAGACCCTAGTGTTAAACTTGTGTAATCACAAATGAACACTCTGCAAACCTACATAGGATTATCTGATCTTTTCAGTTTCATTTCATTAAAAATTTGAGTCTTTAATAGAAAAGCCCAGTTGTGAAAACCCCCAAATCTTTTGTTTTGCTAACGCTGATATTTATTCACTTTCCTTGTAATTCTGTTTTGGGTTTGACCAACTCCTGATGGAAAATTCTTGGCTTTTTAGCTCATGAATGCTCAGTTTTCTCCACTGGCTAGTCGCTAGCTTTGTCCATCTGTCATTAGTGGAGGGAACTTTGAGTTTATCAGAGCATTACTGCTGAAAACAGGGTTGTTAAGAGCAGCAAACAGCAAATTCTGTGTGCTGTTTACCAAAACAATGAGCCTAAAACACTCTGCACAGAGCTGTTGATGATAATTAATTAGTTTTTCTTTTCATAAATTAGCTTGTCCGTGTTAATGACATTTGAATTAAATCACATTTAACACACAAATTTAGAGCTTGTTTGCTGCACATTTTGATAAACGAGGCCTCGCTGATGAGGCCTGCCTCGATAGAAGTGATCTCTCTGGTGAACCAGAAGGCACTGTACTCAACTTTACTGATGCGAATTACATCAAGCATTATTCTTATGTTCTGTATTATCAGTAGCAAAGTCATAGAAAGCTTTTTCCTTTTTGTTAACCCCTCTGCGACCTTTAAAGCAGATTCTCTTCATCCTTCTTATCAGAACCTGAACTGACTTCTCTTCAGTCTTCTAGCACTTTACAAGGTCTATAGATGCCATGTTCCCATGATAGAAATGATCATATTTAGTCACTGTAGGATCAATACCGGGACCAGAGTTATAATCCCAGGTCAGCCCACTGGTTGTTTCCTTCTCCAACTCAGTCTATAGACCCTTCTGCATTGCAGGTGAGGCAGGGATGTTTCTGGGAATATGTGAGTGTCGTTTCAGTCAGAGGCAGTGAAAATATAGGGATGGATAAGTTCGAGTCTGACCCGATTTAGAGAGTGTAGCTAAGATCACAGGGTGTTCGAAGCAGTTGGATTTCACCACCACACAGCACAGTTCATCCATTGGAAAGAAAAACACTGTGAGAGGAACCCAGAGTGCAGCAGGAAGCCGAGCACAGTGGGTGTTTAATCACAAACAGAATCCACACACATCTTCATATGAGTCTAAAGCTATGGTGTCTACAGTGTACTGTATGTTTGTGTGTGTGTGTGACAGGGGTGTAATAGATATTTCACTGAATCCAGTTCTAATATTTTTAAATAGTTCAATCGACATCACTTTAGTTGAAACCATCAAAAACTGTACTGGTTTTGATCTTTCACAGTTTTACTGTTTAGTTTGCGTCTCTTCACACGGGATACGAGCAGGGTGATAATGAGCAGGCTTTGTCAATGTTAGCATGATCAGCTCCAATTTGGCATAAAGTTTTAAATTCATACATAGCCCTTCACTCTCTTGTTCAATTAATCAGGTCAGTCGCTCCAATTAAGACACAAATTAGATTTGTAAAAGTCACTTTGGCAGATCACTGATCATCAGTTTTTAACCAATCACAGACACGTGCTTGAATTTGTCGTCCCTTCTCGACTTTAATCCTGTGATTGAAAATCAGTGCAGTTTTCCTGGTTGCTCAGAATGATACAAAACAAGGAGAGTCGGACGGGTGAAGCTCCGGCACCAGTGATTACCAGATACCACTGGAGCGACCGCCAGGAGGGGCCAGGATCCGAGCTGAGGACCTCTTCGGGATGTGGTCATCAACCTGAGACCCTGAGAGAAAAACTTGTCCTTCAGTCTGACCACATGGAAATGTACAGAACTACAGTTATAAGGGTTTTTACTAAACAACAACAACGTAAGGCCTGTTTTCCAGCCTACCTGAGAGGCTAAAGGAGGACTCATGAAGGTCTCGGACCCCCTGGTGCACACGACTGGGGACGCCTTTGCTGGGTGTTTCTCCATCTATGGGGCCCAAGCCGAGCTCCTTCTTCATGCTGTTTGCCACCTTGGCTACGTCACCAGAGTAGGGATCCCTGACAACCCCTTTATACGCCTGAGTCTGAAACAGAGGAGAGAAGTCAAGAATAAATATGGAACACACGCACAGATACGAGCATGCGATGTTAATTATCAACAAAACTTTACCTAAAGTTGATCTTTACTTGGATCTCTGATTTACTTTTGGGAACATGAGCAAAGAGTTTTAGGTTAGAGGGCTAGAGGGCTATTAAATAATAGATATGATAATAATAGTCCTGTCTCATCATAACTTGTCAAAAAAGATGACAACATATTTATTTGACCTGACAGTAAAAACTATGTGTACACTTAAATAACACCATTATAAACATGGATGAATTCTGTACAGACAACCCTTAAGTACAAATAAAAGGGCTGAGACGAATATGTAGTTCTGGGATGTGTTAATAACTGATTACGCAGCACATTTATGAAATGCAGAAAGCATAGATCAGTAATTGCAATAAGTTCGCGGTATGACCATCCAGTACGTCTAAAACAAGCAAACAGCAGAGGCTGGGATGGAGCAGGTTTTTGCAGACAGCAGCAGCAGAAAAACAGTGTCAGCGTACACTGAGAGCGAGAGCTTTAAATCCTTTATATAGACTGTCAAATCGGTGCAGTTAGACTCAGTATGATGGGTGTGTTTGCAGTAGGATCGCTGTCGGCTGACACAGCAGAGCGCAGCGGGAGCCCTGGCGTGCTGACAGAACTCCTTAACTTTTTCCAGAAGCTCCCGGTGCTTTTAACTGATCGGATGACAGCAGCCGCAGATGTGAATGAGCGAGAGTCAACACACCTTTTCTCTCTGCACCATCTTCTTGTAGAGGTAGTCGGGGAAGGTGCGCTGTGGGTAGAACTTCCCGGAGCCCTCGGCGCACATGAACACGCCGTTCTCACACACCAGACGTCCTCTGCTGATGGTGACGAGGGGAACGCCGTGGCAGCGCACCCCCTCATACAGGTTGAAGTCTCCGCCCTGCACCTGAGTGCTCACAGAGATCGTCCTGCGCAGAACAAACAGCCATTAGATACAAGTGTATTTGCTCTTAAGCGAGAGTGATGATAAACCTGCATTTGCAAGTCTTCATGTTGTAAATATAACTGCACACCTGGTTGCATCTGGGTCCCAGACCACGACATCAGCATCGGCCCCGGGGATGATACGACCCTTGCGCGGGTACAGGTTGTAGATCTTTGCAGCGTTGGAGCTCGTCACGGCCACAAAACGATTCTCATCCATTTTCCCTGTAACCTGCAGGCGTTAATGCATTAATAAATATAAAGCAAAACACAGCTTCAATATTTGAATTTTGTTCATAGTGATTTCTGATTTTTTTCTAATGTCAGACGATACTGCAGCATATTTTTGCGCTGCTTGATTTGGCTGCTTGTTTTAGGCAGTGCTTATGTCTAGACTTTACTCCTTGGGGTCATTATAGAGTTAGTCAGTAAATATAAGTCAGTGTTAACACAAACACAGACGGACACTAAGTGGACACAGCTTCACTGGCAGCACCAACGCTTAAAATCACTACAAGATGTCACTTAATAACGCACATACACTTGCTCACAGGTTTGTATGTGTCTCTCTGTGTGTGTGTTTGTGTGTGTGTGTGTATATACATACCACTCCCCTCTCCCAAATGACACTCATCCTGTCCTGGACTCCAGCCACTCCATGAGGGATCTTTGTGAAGTCCTCCTTGCCCAAAGCTCTCTGTTTGATGTTAAACGGACGGTGCTCCGATGCCACAACACTCAGGGTGTCGCTGGAAATAGATGATGCATGTTTGTTTTTACTGGCAATACAAATCTAAACAAACGCTAATTAAAGACCTCTAGGATTAACCACTTAATTAACTGTAGCAAGCACATACTTGCCCAGCAGGCCCATGAGGTAGCTGGGCGTGTTGGGGTCGATGCGGAGAGGAGGCACAATGACGTGGGCGGCGGCGTGAGCCCAGTCCTGGTGGTAATACTGCATCCCATTCAGCACAGCGTGAGCTACGGTAGTCTCCGCATGAACCACCTTACCTGCAGGGACAGAACCGGAAGAAAAGAGGAAAGTGGCTGTGTTACAAGATGATCATCTACTTACATCATCACCATTATCGACGTCTTCATGCAAGTATTTTTTTAATTACAGCTCACCTTGCATCTTAGCAGCAGCGATCATGTCTCCGGCCGACATACTGGACACATTCACCAGGTAGATTGGGCAGCGAGCCTGTAATTCCAAACACGTTCATTCATTTATCAGTAACGGACAGACACTTGCGCACAGACAGCATATTAACATCTGGTTGTGCTCCTGTTTACCCTGTTGGCGATGGTGACAGCTCGGTGAGTAGCCTCAGACTCCAGCTGTAGACAATAAGACAGAGGTAGAATCACAAAATAAGACGTGTCATTTATACATTTATATAAGTAGCAGTGATAAGAAATGATGCATTGATGGTGTAATTTACCTCTTCTGGTCGACTGATCTCAATACCCTCCGGACCACTGATGCCCAAATCCAAAGTCTCTTTGGCACTCTAACAACACACACACAAACATCAGGACACTTTACTAAAAGTTAAATCTTGTTATTATTATTATTATTAATATTTGATCACATGGTCTAAAATGATTCTACTTAAAAAAGAAAATGTCAGTCATCCTATTATAACATCTGTGCTGAGTGTTTGTTACTGAATGAAAAACATTAAACTAACATGTGTGTGTTTATTTGAGTGTTTGTGCGGTGTCCACCTCTGCCACCAGCTCCCCGTTTTCAGCGTGGACACGTGCGATGGCGCCGATGTCCTTACAGGTCTGCAGCGTCTGGTAGAGCTCAGAGTCCCTCAGCATCATCATGTCTTTGTAGGCCATGTACATCTGGAATGAGTTCACGCCATGCTCCCTCACCAGGGTCTCCATCTCATTACGCACCTGATCACAGGCCAAAGGTCAGGGGTCAAGGATCGGAACTGAGCATCAGCCAGACTGAATATGAGCTTAGAGCGAAAGAGAAACTGTGTGTGTGTGTGTGTGTGTGTGTGTGTGTGCGCGCGTGTGTGTTATATGGGGCATGAAATGAGCCTGGAGAGCAGCCAGAATGAGATCACATTGCATTCACATTGGTGAGTATCACAGTTCCACAGAGACGTTCGCCGCACAGAGGAATCCATTTAATTCAATCTAAATGCAATAAACAGAAACTATACGGTGTCAGGCAGCGAACGTGTTCGAACTGTATTGCCATCAAAGGGATCATCAGGAGGATACACTGCCACTCTGTCAGTTTAAAAGAAGCACTGCATGTTAATATGTAGTGTCTGTTTTACCCTCAGTATATCTTTACTACCTTGATGCCGCATACGTTAACCACATCATTAACAGGAAGAGAGCACGAATTCAATGCCGCTGACTAAATAATCAGACAGAAACATAAAATTTTGTTAATTCTAATTTTTTTGTTACCATTGTCAAAGTCAGCAGGATATAAAATCAGATTTCTAAAAATGACAACGCGGGTTCCACATACATCCATAGCTTAAGTAACAGCAGTACAACCAGTAAGAACAATAAGAGTCAATAGGAGTTGTTGACTAGTTAATTCGAAAGTGTGAGTTTTTAATAATCTTTTAAAAATAATTAAACAAGAATAAGTGCAATTAATTAATCACATAACAACAATCCTTAGTCGCAGCTCCTGTTGCCAGTATTTAATGAAATTAGACAATGTTTTAAACCGCAAGATTTCAGACACTGTAGCGTTAAACATATGACTGTATAAAATGAGATGTGGCACATGCACCAAGTCAGCAGATGCTATAGCACAGATATTAAAGCCAAAGGCTGAATGAGGCATGTTTACTCATAGAATCTGCCTAATGTGCCCAGTGAGCATGTGTGTTAACCTAGTTCGTGTAAGGTTTAATCTAGGTCAATACACATTTCACCCACAAATGAAAAGGGTGAGGCTGCCTTATTAAGTCATTCAGCAAGGATAAAGGCTACAGGACCAAACAGCAAAGCATGATATCTGTTTATAAAAGATATAACTGAAGG
Organism: Datnioides undecimradiatus; assembly: GCA_008933995.1. Taxonomy (NCBI): domain Eukaryota; kingdom Metazoa; phylum Chordata; class Actinopteri; order Lobotiformes; family Datnioididae; genus Datnioides; species Datnioides undecimradiatus. The sequence continues at coordinate 1,030,241 of WARS01000046.1, forward strand.
TGTGTCCCTGCTGATCACTGGTCCTGGTACAGCTCAGGCGTTGACCCCTCTTTGGCTCTTACCTTGGGTCCCCACCAAGTCACCCCGACATGCAGAGCGTAGTCGCAGCACGCCTTGGCATCGGCCGCAGCTCGGCACTTCTCGTAAGCATCCAGCAGGGAGCAGTGTTGTTCAGGCAGGACCAGAGCCATCACCATGGTGGTACCACCCATCAGAGCCGCCTGGGTGAGGTGAGGGAGTGAGGAGAGGTGAGTCAGGGAGGAAGGAAGAAGAGAGAGAGAAAATGCGAGGCAGGGGAAGAGAAAGGAGAGATTGATTGGAAACAAGAACAATGACTCCACTGTGAAGCGCATAGGCGCTGTTTGTTCTGGTGACAATGAGCAACAGTCCTTCCTTATGAACTGTGTTCTCATCATACGGTCCACTTGTTACTAATTGCATAAACACTGATGCACAAAACTGACTTGCGTATGCACATACAAAACATTTAAGTTAGCTAATTAGCTGTTGCTATCTAGAAAGCCGCTGAGATGCAGATGTAACATTCATTTTCTCATCTGTATAACAGAAATAAAAACGTAATCACAAAATAACTGGTGAGGATAAAATTTGTTCAATATCAAAACACTGTCTGAAATATAAAACTGTGATACTCAGCTTCACTGCTCTCATTGAATGATGTTGATTTGCTTCCACAGAGAAACCTCATAGGTTCCAGATTAGAAAAAAACTTAGACAAACAAAATTAGAAATTCGGCTTATTTTGAGAAAATACGAGGCATAGAACAATCAGTATTTTTCTGAATGATGACAGCTTTTTACAGCAACAGAAAATCTGAAAAGAAGAAGAGGATGTGAGCGAAAATGACTGATGAAAGTGGAGACGCTGATGGAGAAGACTGAGAGTATGAGCGTGAGAAAGGATGGAAGAAGAGGATGATGGGCTGGAAAACTGATGAAGTGGAGGGAGTGGTCTGGTCTGCAGTGACTTCTCTCAGTCGGCTGAATCGTAAATGCACTTTTGTGTAGCCATGACAACAGAAACTGTTCAGCCATGCCCGTCGCATGTCCCCACCCTCCTCCTACTCCACCTCCTGCTCTTTCCATCCAAAACTGCATTGGCAGTAACCCATTCAGTTTCCTCGAACAGGGATATTGCTCCATTATTGTGATACTGAGAGGTGGGAAAACAGGCAATAATCATTTATGAAACAGGAAATGAACAGAGAGAGATAAAACACACTGCACATCTCCTGACCCTCACCACACACACACACACACACGCACACACGCACACACACACGCACCTTCTTCAATTCATTTTCAGTTCAGTTAAATTAGGGATCAGAACAGGTGTTTGCTACCAAAACACAGCCTGTATGAAATGTTTTCCAACACGTAAAACAGCGTGTAGTCACGCACCCAGACTCCAGGCGTGTCACAGACAGGGGCGGGGTTATCTGCCTTCAAGTGACAACTCCATCAGCCAATGTGCTATAAGGATTCCCATTTCCATAGTAACCAGTCTAGATCGTCTGCAGCGTCAGCATCTAAGGTCTCTGCATATGTGTGCATGAAGACTGTAGTGTCATTGATCACTGTCAGTGTGTGTGTGTGTGTGTGTGTGTGTGTGTGTGTGTATGTTTGTGTGTGACACAGACACAGCTGGGGATTGTGGGATTTACACTGTCTGCCTGCATGGCCTTAATTAAAATTTACTGCCAGTACACTTCTTAAAATAGAGGGACTGTGCAGCAGAAAAAGAGAAGTAAACTAAACGAAAGGGCAAAGGCAAGAAACGTGTTTGTGTGTTTATGGTAAATTAAACATCATCATTTTCAATTTCATCAGCGAGAGGCGAGTAGCACAGCAGTACTTCACTTTGCCACGCAGGAATAAAGAAACAGTTTTTGAGGATGAAGCGTCTTTCATCCTGCCCTGCTTCCTCATTTTAGGCTGCATCTGTAACTACAGTCACCAAATAAACATCTAATTTTAGACTATCACAAATCTGCAAAAGAGACTAAAGAAGTACCAAATCAGTGACAGGCTGTTAGTGTTTCTAATACATAGTCAGCCTGGACTGCTCTGATGAAACTCTCTCTAACTCATCCTCATCCACAGACACTGTGAAGAAACCATTTGAAACATAACATGTTTTACTACTCTGTTACCCCTTTCACCTAAGGTTTGTGAACAGAAATGCATTTTTCATTCCAGTCAAAATTAAAAAAATGTCCAAAAATATCACATCTGGACAAATTTGAATTTAAATCACTTTTATCTAAATATCAGCTGTATGTTGTGGTAATTATCAACTTTCTTAAATGATTTTTATGTTATTTTGCAACTGATGTGACGGTTGAGTAGGCATGTGGCATTATTTGGCATCACAACATCAAAAAACAGATTAATTGTTGTAACAAAACAAACAAGGGCCTCCAGACTATGTGTTTATCCTGCTGTAATACACTACACCGTCATAGCATTAACAGTGGTTTTAATCTAACAGTTCTCCTGTCAGGCCACAGTTAACATGACGTACTACACTCCCCCCTTGGGCTCCTTAGACATATTAGTGATCCTTGGCAGCAAAGCTAAAGTGGATGGTGACACATAAACCCCAAACAGTGTTTTATCATGAACCCCCCACTCTATTAAAGAGCTCCAACCCCTGCTGTGAAGATAATCCCCTGACAAGAAAGTAAAACAGTCAGGGTATATGAGCATCGGTCCGTGTGTGTGCACAGATGTTGGCAGCAGAATGTGAAGCGCACACAAAAATCACTACTTCTGCAACAAAACAATCAATCAGTGAAGGTTTTTCAAAACTACTGAATAACCCAAATATAATTTATTAAGAAAAAAATAAAAAACTCTCACTCAGTTAGACATCGTTAGCTGAAACACTTAGGGGTACATAAATCATTTTATAGTTTGCAAATCAAATGATCCACAAACCTAACCAATGAGCACACAGTTAGATAAAAAAAAGCTACATTTACTGTGTGTATGAAAGAGAGGGAGAGAGAAAGCGTGAGTGGGACATGACTGATCGGAGAGGATGAGAGGATCTCTGCATGCTGGACTCCGGGAGAGGCTATCAGTGTCAGACAGATTACCACTGCGCCTCTCTGATCAGCCTCTATCAGCACCTCTCATACTTCACATTACAGCTGAACCCCTCACCTTCTCTCATCCCTCCTGCGCCTCCTGCCTGTAGAGACGTTAAAAAGATCTCTGCAGTGCCTGCTGGAATAGACAGAGCCAGTCCGCTAATATTGTAGCTGAGTATTAGTCCTTTAGGAAAAATTCGATCCAGTGCATTCAATCTGCAATTCTAATTTGAAGGATAAGATTAACCTGTGCTGCAGAAGACTTGATTGTGTATTTCACTGAGAGGGAATCAAGGAAGTGCAGTATACTGTATTCCAGTAATAGCTAATAGTACAAATGTTGTGGTGTTATGGAGGTTTCAGGTTGTAGTTTGGAGTTTTAATTGTTTAAATGATGTTTTGAAGCACTGCAATCTGCAACAATGCCCTGACTGTCTTTCAGCACGCAGCAGATACTTTATTACAAATGTATATTGAATAAACATGTACTTTTTTTGTCATGTATTGATGTCTACATCTGATCTGATCAGAGAGCTGTTAGTGTTAAATCTAAATACAACTCAGTTCAATACCTGGACCCAAATACTTAAAGCAAGATGCACAAACTCAAGTAGAAACAAGTCTCTGTCTTCACTGCGTGTTCCTTCTTTCAACTCTGCACCAGTTGACCCTGTTATATAAATCACACTCATGCTGCACATCACTGTGAGTTTGTACCAGAGGGGAGTAGTGGGTGAGACAGAAGGGGATGAAGCAGAGGAAACCGTGGCGAGCGAAGGGAGGAGGAAGGAAGGAAAGCATGAGAGGGAGCAGGCTGTTACAAAACGATGGGAGGGAGGAAAGAGGATGCAGTGGGAAATAGTTTTGGGGGATCATCACAATTGCACATGAGCTGTTGCCACAGTAACGCAGTCACCATAGAGACCACACAATACTACAACGGCCATGCGTGCACACACAGTTGCTCCCTCTGATTTCCACACTAAGAGGGGGGGGTTAGTCGCCATGGAAGCGAGATCAGCGGGTAGGGGTTGGTGATTGGGGGGTTGCTGGGGTAAAGCTGGCATACGGATGATTCACCCCTCCCCCCCACCAAATTCCTCTCAACCCTCTTCAGTTGGCATTCCATTAGACTCAGACCTCAATTCACTGACATACAGCGCCGCAAAGTCCCCACGCTTAATTTCATTTACCGCAAAAACTTGCAAATGCACTGGCAGCCATTCAAAGAAGTAAGACTCTAGAAATGTTTCTCCAAACATTAAATTATTCCACTTGGATAGAAGTAATATTACTGAACAGAAAGGAAGCAACTATGCAGGCCTGGTGATGAATGGATGAACCAAGTCAATATCATGATGACGTAAAATATTTTTTTTATTGTTAATATGTACGCTCATCTGCTGATTTCCTTCTCAAATATATGTACACCCCCTGCTGTGCACATATATATTTACATATGCTCGTTAATGCATATGCAACAATGTTTGTCTGTGTTGTTCTTGTTAAAATAGCACATAAATACAAATGATTTTGTCTCAACACGCGGTATGAGGGGTTTGAGGTGAAAGAAAGTGTTACAGTTGTTAATGAACCGCTGCCGGCATAATTTAGCTGTAGCTAATTACCATCCCTTCTAAGAATAAAGGACTGCCACTTTAAATCTGGCATGTATCACCTCACGCAGTAGGAGCAACATTTCTAAATATTCTTGGAGGCTTACTTTTCTCTCTTTGACATAGATAAACAACAACAATATGAACTTTCCAACTAAGCTCTCTGTAGGACACATGATAAGTGTGAGATTATGCTTTATACAGCTGCATCTCGCCTAACACTACCACTAATACGAGCCGGGTGTTTCATTTGTGGGGAGTAATTGCCTCACTTTGCCGACACAAATCTCGCAGACACAATTCGGATGATGGAGGGAACATTTTGCCTGACGCTTCAAACGTGTTCTCTTGGCTTTACGGCCTAAGCGCTCTTAATGCCCTCGTTATCCTCTCCAATTAAAGTAAACTCACTAATTTTGTGGAAGCCCTGTGGTGCAATGATCACTTTGTAAATGTGGTAGCATAGTTCACCAAGTGTATCATAATACAAGCAGGAGCATTGGTCCTAGATGCCCAGCTGTTGTTAACTAACCGTTTTAGCCGACGCTACAAAATAAATGTCTGACAATTTGTTTGATCGCTGCGCACCTATGACTTAACACCCCCCCCCCGTGATAAAATCCTGTTGGGCAACGAGACCAAAACAACATCCTCCAACACACACTGCTACAGGCCACAATTACACTCCCTCTTTTGAATTTTTAAGTCTCCTAATTGTGAAATCATCCTCTCTGCACTGAGTCTCAGGGGATCAGTGGAAACACGCAGAGCGTCCATAGGAACTGAACTAATAAAGCCAGTATGAATGAAGACTGAACAGCTGTGTGTGAGTGTGTGAAGAGAGAAGTCGTCGCTTTCAAGCAGAAACATGTGACAGCTGCTCGGGTTTGCTTCGTTTAGGACCAGTGTGTGAACATATGTGGTCATTAGTCTTGATGAACGTATGAAGCTGAAAGCTGAATGAAGTTCTGAAGACAGAGAGTGAGAGAGAGAGAAAGTATGTGTATGACAGCTGTCTTTGGTTTCTAAATATGTTTAATCACAGGCATGCTGACTAGTCTAGTCACAGCCCAGTCCTGTGTGCACGTGCATGTGACCGTGTACCTTGGTCCCACTGTAGAAGTCGTCCTGAATGGCTGCGTTCATGAAAGTGTCCTGCAAATGCACGCTGGTGTCTATTCCGCCCGGCAACACCAGTTTTCCAGAGGCGTCAATCACCTTAGCACCGCCCGGTATCATCAGTTCCTTTCCAACCTGCCACAGGAAACACAAGAACACAAATTACACAACGTTACATTTGTTCACATAGCATGCATCAGAACCGGAGAATATCTGAATGCTTTTAAAGGACAATAAACGCTTTTGGTGTTTGGGTCAAACAGAGACTACGTGGCCATATTAATATAATCTATATGAAAAGTGCACTGAGATAACTCCTAAAATCTGATGCATCCATTAATCTCCCTCTCAGAATCAAGTGAAAGAACGTGGTGATCCCTCATCTCCATCACACTCCACCATCACTTCTAAATTTATTTTTAACTGTTAACTTACTAATGTCAGCCGTTAGTAGGCTATGGGTTCTCGTAGCAGGGTACTTGAGTGGTAAATGTTCCCTGTAATGTTGACAAAGATAGTGCTAATACAGTACTTAGCAAGTTGAGCAGACCCTTGTTTGTGAACAGGATGGCACCTACTGACACGATCCTCTCAACAAGTGCGTTGTTGGGATGAAAGTGGGCATTGACCAAGTGTGTCACTTCGTGTGCTGCTAAGGCAGTGGAGTGATTTACTCATACAGCTGAGCTTTCCAGGTATCTGAGTCAAATGCATCCTCTGCTTATTTCCATGACAACACTCTGTGATCTAATTATAGCATTCACTTTCCTCCCGTACAGTCACAGAGTTCACTGGGTGGTTCATTCTCTTCTTACTGTATTACAGCAAAATGAGTCAGACGAACAGCTGAGGACACACTGGACAGTGAGTGTGTGTTTCTGTGTGTGTGTGTGTGTGTGTGTGTGTGTGTGTATACATCACACATGGAGAACTACTTCAAGAGAAACAAAGGATGTAGCATACATGTTAATGTGAGTGGTACTGCGTGACAGTGCAAGGGCCTGAGTTAAACATACTCTTGTATAGTAAGCGGATGTAAATGTGTCTACCTGCTGAATGATGCCGTTCTCGATGTAGACATCTGCTTCCTGGGTGAAGTCATCATTCACCACCTTCCCTCCCTTGATGAGGATACGCATGGACCCCATGTTGGCAGACATAGTCCTACACGAGGAACAAGAAAGACATTTAACATTACATTAAACAAGGAGTATTGCATAATGAAGACGCTGTTAAACACAGTGCTTGAGGCCTCCACAGGCGGTTTCTAGCGGGAAAAAATGTGAAACAAGCATGAAAATACTGCCGCATGAGTCATTTGGCATGTTTGAGTGACAGCCCGAACGGAAACTGCTCTTTGTTACGGCCGAGAACACTCCTTCCACAAGCCTGTGCAATGTTTCTCTGCAAATATGCATTTAACTGCAAAATAAATTCTATTTTGTCTGATGCTAAGCATTTTATGCTTTCATGCAGCTCGGGCTTTAAAAAGAGGTATTATGCAAATGAAGATGACTTAATTTCTTGGCCAGCAAAAATAGTTCTAGGCACGATAGAGAAACAGAATTGTCTGAAAGATAAACATTGCTCTGTGATAAATGGGTAAAATGGATCAAGCCGAGGGAACAAAAACAGTCCTGACAGTGAGGATGATAAGAGTTTATTCCCAACGCTGGAAAAAAAGCTTATTTCAAGGTTAAAAGCTTGTGAAAACGCATAAATGAACCTTTTGTTTTTTATTATATCAGTCATTCAAAGGTTAACCTTAACCCTACTATAATGAAGAAATACTTTCTATTCAGTATTTAAATTCTTCCATAACATGAAGTTTTCACTCACTGCCTCTGATTGCCAAAACACAAGGTCATTCATGGTCACCCAGAATTACAACAGAGAGCTCATCTTGTGTTTGTAGCTGAGTTCCAGTTTCTGAAACGTCTTTTTGTTTCGGGAGCCAGAAAATTTCCTCCAAGCCTTTAGTGTGTCGGCTCGGTCTATGAAATATTAAGAGGCGAGCAGAGGATCTATAATTTACAAATCTATTACAGTATCTGTGGGAATATGATGGATTCTCAGAGTAGTGCATGGACTGAAGGAGAGGCTTTTGAAAGTCTATCTGCTTACTTACCAGCTAACCCACTCATCTCACCGGCTTTATGGTTTTAAAATACAGTTTTTGAATCTTCCCACTAAAAATTGATGACAAGCAATTGAATATAACTTCTGTTGTTAGTGGATAAGTTGGATTTGCACCAGCAGATGCAACTGTCTAGAGATGAAACGATTAACCAATTAAAAAATAGCTAACTAATAACAATATTTTGATCATTTTTAAAGCAAACATTACAAACATTCCCTTGCTCATGCCTTCACTGTATGAGACTTTGCTGTGAGTGAGCGTAAACTGAATGTTTGGGGGTTTTAACTATCGGCAATTTACTACATAACCATGTAATCTGTCATTTTCAATATCAAATGATTAACTGAAAAATGAATCCGTACATTAATCAATAGTGAAAGTAATTGCTGGGTGCAACCCTACTTCCTGCAAATACACAAAGCAACGTGAATTTTAATGATCCTACGGGGCTTTTGGTTAAGAAACATGGATCTAATTAACCTAATTTCATCTCCACTGTAGGTTGCACAATGAGCACTTTTCAAATGAATGAATGCCTGGTGGTATCTGTGAGCGTTTCTTGTCCCTGCCCCCTCCTTTCCAGGGGATAATGATAACTTCTGGCAATGGTAATTTCAGGTTGTGTTAGTTGCACTACATGTCTTACTGAGTTTATGTGCTTGTTAAATTCTCTTCTTCCTTATTCAATGCAGGTCCCTGATATTTCATTTTTAAATGGTTTACACATTTTAGGGTATCTAAATGAATAAGATGAATAAGAATAACACACTGCATATTGGCATGGCGTTTGTGTTTCCTCCTAAATTCTGAATGAATGAACAAAACGTGGTAAATGTATGAATTTATAGAACTTTTGTAGACTTTTCCGTTTTTAAAAACATCTACATAGCTCAATGGTACATGAAAAATGCTTTTGTCACATGGGTTTTACCAGGTATTAGTCCAATATGTGATATGTTCAGATGACAGCTTGAGCATATCTAAAGGGGTCAACAAACTGAGAGGCTCCTGTGCAAACATCCCTCTGTGTGTATGTGTGTATTCTGCATGGATGGCTGTATGCAATGTGTTTGATGGCGGGATACAATAGCCTCCCAGTCGCACAGAATCAACTCAAAGAGATGGAGGAGAATAGAGAGAGGAAGAGAGGAGAGAGGAGGGGAGCGACAGGGGAAGAAAGAGAACAGTGAACAAAATAATGAGGGGAGGAAAAAACAAAGTCTAGAGAAGTCTGAAATCTGTACCCTGACCAGCTGAGGCTGCAGGGAAAGGGCTGGAAGAGGTGGAGATCAATGGCTACTACTCCAGCAGAGTGACTGCAAGCTCAGTTTTTACTGTATTTAATATAGAGGTGTGGGTCAAGCTCAATTTTAGAGTGATTTTTGAGATGTATGACTGTTTAAGAAGAGAAAAATAAAATATCTGTACTATCTGGCTGTGCTCCAGGGAATTTTAAAAACTCTATTGCTTCAGCACTAAACAGAAATCATTCTGCATCAGGTCAGACCCCAGTCAAGCTCAGAGAAAAGAAGGGGTGACAAAGAGATAGAGAGAAAGACAGAGGAATAAAGATGGCAATGAGATGAGATCCCCTGAAGGAAGAAGAGTAAGAGAGGATGAGTGTGTAAAGATGAAAGATGTAGTGATCGTAAACATGGCGACGGGAGGAGGGGGCAGTATGGAAAGCAGTGCCCCGAAGGCCTGGCAGCCAGAATAAAAGATCGGTTTCCCGGGAGATGTGAACTGGACTGCCTTCAGCGGAAAAAGCCTACAAAGACACACATACACACACAAGCAATTTCATGTCATGGTATGGTGGAGCATACTAAGAAACTACGACTGATTTGCCAGCTGAGGTTCTTGTTAAAACTCAACAACAGCGAGGTGGTTATTAAAAAGACGTTTCCCTCTCCTTGTTTGTATAACCGGCCTTTGATATAGCTCCACCGTCAGGCCAAACAGTGTAACAAAACTATTTTCTTTGTTGTAGATGATAAAAAGTTCTGCAATGTAATTTAAAATGTTCTTGTTGACTCATATTCAGTTTAAATCATTAGCCTTTCAAATGCTGCAGAATATTAAATGGATGATGGATTTTCCAAAAGCTGATTTTGACAAATGATCTAGGTGAAGCAGATGAAAGCTAAGCCTCTATCACTTGTACAGACAGTGAACCGACACTGTCCAGTCGCCAGCTCGCAAATCCAATAGGAACTGACACCATACTGCAAACAATGGAGGATCACGGTTCCAGCGGGCCTGGAGCCAAATCAAAGAACTGATTGATTTTGCGATCAGTCCCTGTCACTCAATAAAAACAATCAGACTCAAACCGGTTCCTGGCAAAAACAAAATGACAGCAAATGTTTAGGGTGATACCAACCAATCGCTTAGACTTGTCATCACACTGTCACCACAGTACAACAGTTGTTTTGAAAAAGAGAAGCTGACAGGCACCGAGACAAACAGTGAGTTAGTGGTAGATACATGAAATTCTGGCCTTGATTACCGATATTTAAAGGCTGAAGCTGCCGTTGTCACTACTTTCCAGTCAGCTCCAACCAAACCCACGCAGCTGACTGACTTGTGTGCGGGGGAATGGGAACGCTGACTAAACAGACCTCTGAAGTGGACAGTGGGAGCTTTGTGTTTCTGTGAAGACTGTAAAGTCTAAGGAAATTAAGGTCAACTTATATAATTGACATTTTGGACACTGACACCTTTAATACTCACAAACACACGCAGTAGGCCCCTCTAGCTGCACAAAGGAAGGAAGCATGAAAATCAAAGTGGCCACTGTACGCTGAAGTTTTGGTGTGTGCAGCACAGTTGGCTCTACTCATCAGTGGCCAGTAAATCAGCATCAGACACACTCTGACCTGTCTGAATGTGTCATTTAGTGTACTGCTTATTTTTGGATAAATCCGTATTTATTCTTTTACAAAAAGAGGTTTTATTTGTCCTTTCATTACGTTTTTTTTGGATTAGAAAGACAGACCTTCTGCCGAAGAAGTGGGCCAACTTGAAGTGATGTGGGTTGACTTGAGGCATGATGCAACATGAGGTGACTGAGGAGACACTATAGGACATAAGGCAACGTGCGGCGTTATGAGGTGCTGTGACGTGATGCGACGTGATGCGACATGAGAGGTGTCATGAGGAGTGGACTGTCACAGCTACTTTCATGTGTCGGCTTTGGCGTGTCAGCATGCTGAGATTACTGCTAAGCAACATCTAAAACTGTCAGTTAAACCTGAGACTGGGGATTATCCACTGACCATCCAGAGATGAGTTTTCAACAAAGAAAGTTTAATGATGACACAAGACTTTATTGTTTGTGCGGCCTCACATCCTAAATTTCGATGCTGACAAGAACGGATCTATTTTTGACTTCTTCACTGCTGGTCTGCAGAGTGTGCGCATGTGTGTGTGCATGCATGAGTGTGTCCATGCATGCATGTGTGCATGTGTGCGTTTGCTTTCTGCTGTGTCATAGCAAGTACGACAGACAGACAGCCAGAGAGAGACACACACAGACAAACAGTGTCATGCCAGGCAGCATTTCTCACTCACTCTGTGACCAGCTGCTTCAACACACACACACACACACACACGCGCACACACACACACGCACACACACACACACACACACACACTGAGACACACCCTGACTTTTCTCCACTCTCCATGCAGACATTTTTTTTAATGAAGGTGTTAATTAATAATGAATGAGGAGCAGCAGGCAATTCAGTCCAGACTCCCAAAGTCACATCGCCACAATGTCACACAGACACATGTTCTCATAACAACACGGTCATACCAAACACACAGCCACTTCACAGTTTCCCATAAAAACCTGCATGCCAGTCTTTAAGGTATGAACTGTTCCTGCATCATAAAGAATATTAAGAATATTAAATGATACTGATTACATTTATGATGAAAACAAACTGTAAACTAACAAGCTAATGAATTAACTGAGTAAAACAAAAGAGAAATGTGCTTTCTTTTACGCATGTTGACCCTGTGTTTTCATTTTCTTGCCATTAATGTGCTAGTGTCACATATGGCAATCTTACATGTCAAATTTTAAGCTTCAATATAATACTTTTTAAAAAATGCTTTAAATGCTCATGCTCACATAACCTAAACATGGTTATTTACATAATAAATTAGTATAACTTAAGCAAAGTTAAAGTACATTAAAGGTAATTGTAACTATAAGCATTTCCATCACACTATGAGGACACAAACCTCCAGCTTGTGATGCAGCAATGTTGAGTCTATTTCCAGGAGAAAAGCTTGCATGTTTAGAAACAGCTTAAATGTGACACAGTGGCTGCTGACGTCCTCAGATGTCTGGGCAAGTGCGAGCTACATGTGTGGTATGAAAGTGCATGTGTGTGTGTGTGTTGTTGCATGTTGTAAGTGAGAAGAAAGGAGCAGACAGCTGCTGACTCCTGCTTGATCTGGAGAGTAATCGCGGGGAGGGACGGTGTATGGTGTGGGTTTTTATGTGTGAGAGTCGATATGGGTGTGTGTCTGTGTCTGTGTGTGTCAGTGAGTGTCAGTGAGAACAGTAGAGCTATTTAAAAAATCAGAACAAACGTGCATCAGACAACTTTACAACCAATTGGATGTAAAAATAGGCATTTCACACAGACACACACACACACACACACACAGGTACACACACAGACACACATAGGATGAGGCTTAAAGAGTTGTGGGTGCTGCTGGAGGTTCGTGGATGAATAAGCCATTAGTGAATCACACACAGATAAACAGACAATAACAACAGCGGTCACAGTCGCATAACTAACTAGGCCATCACTCAGAGGATTAGGGGCATGTCTCTCTGCATGCATTCTGATCATGTTATACATTTTTGTGCAAAATATTTTTATTAATTCATTTTTTCTCTTCTCACCCATTTCTCATCTCCATTTCAGTCCATCTGAAGGATCTAACAAAGAGGAGCTTTTCTGTAGCAGTTTATATTTTCTGATCTTTGACCTTTCTGTCTGTGCCACCAACAGACCAAATATCAACTTTGCAAACAGATATCTCATAATCGGATTGTTGATTCCTATCCAGCACACTCTCCTCCTCTTGACTTTAAATGTGTCCACAAAAAGCGCTTTAACAGTGTGGATCTGTCACTCCTTTCCAGCATCAGAATCAGGGTGCCTGCAATGCCAATCTTTGCAACTTGTGAAATCAACAAAGCGGCAATCACACACACCTCACTCAGTGACTGACCAGGCATGCGGAGGTGAGCAGCTTCAATCACTCTTTATATGCATTAGTGCAACACAGCCAGTGCCTTTAGGGAAAGACTGTCTGTCTGCACCCTTACACCCATTCCCATGATTCACTGGGTCTCGCCCTTGTCTATGACAGCTTTTCAGCCTCTGAGCACTGGCCATACAGAACACTTATTTAATCTGGTCAAATGACATTGAGTACAAGCTAGTTTTGGGCCCTTGAGACCCCAGAATGCCATTGAAAGTAAGGCAGTGAGTTATAGCCCTTGCCATTTTATTCTCATTTATTGTACCTGTAACTGTCTATACCATATATGGTAAGCTATTGATTTAGGATGATTAGGCAATAGTCAATGGACAGAAAACAAACATTAAGTGATTAACCAAACATCCATCTATCTATTATCTAAACCTCTTATTCGTCTTTAATCTGAACAGACAATTAGAGTTTCAATTACAGTAGCCTAACCTGGACTGTGGAAGAAGAGCCATACAAGCAACATGCAGACTCCACACAGAAAGGTTCTGCCTTCTTGCTCACAGATCACTGTGCTACCCATTTATCAGACAGCCGAATTGAATATTTTCCAACTGCAACCTTTCAGATGTGAGGATTTTTCTTATTCATCTGTTTTATATTGCTACAAATGTATCATATGGATTCATCTTTACTGAAAGATTCACACATAAGAGGTAATTAACATGAAGCAGCTAATTACAAAAAGGATCAATGATAACAAAATGGAATATACCATGTGTAGGCAAACAGGTTACATCATCTAATTAGGATGCTTGCTAATAGATTATATTCATTGTGCTGCACCGAGGAGCCTTAGAGCTCCTTAAAGCACCCTTGAGGATACTTAATCCAAAATGAAGAAGACCTCAACACCCTCTGATCCACAAAACCAGAGCAGGTGTGCATGCAAAAACCTTCCTGCAGAATCCATCGGAAAAGGAGGTAAAACAGGAGATCAAATCACCTGTTCAAATTGTGTTCTCAACCACACACACACACACACACACACACACACCAGCAGACTCGTTTGTATGCATGACGATTTCAGACCCTCCTCTTCATCATCACTGTGACTCAATATATTTGGTAGAGCAAAGAATAACCTATAAACGAATTACAGACTTACATAACGACCAACACACACACATACACACACACACACACAAACACACGCATTGCACACAGCCTTATTGCACTGATGGCACGCCAAATAAACACACAGACACTCGCGCGCGCACACACGGACACACTCATATCTCACCCATATTTCGTCGCCAAGAGGCACACGACGTTAGCTTGCAACATACAACAAATCTTCCCTTTTCTGTGTGAAAATCATTCAATTTAGTTCCAGAAAAGCCTCGCGTTCATCAAATCCCACTCAGGTGCAAACGTAAAATTATATAATTGGTTGACTGAACATTTTACAATAAGATATCGTTACAGAAAACACTGATATTAACGTTAGTGTGGGAAAAAAACGGGGCATTGACGTTAGAACGCTGCGGTTACAAACGTTATACGACATATTACAGAAATATAACGATTTTAACGGTCTAAATAAGAGCATTTAGGGTGGATTTCTTAAATTCTTGACAAACAGAAAAACAAATACTGATATCTTATTTTTTTCAACATATTTTTGGCTTCTTACCCTTTATATTCCAAATTCCCAGATCCTCCTCAGTAGGAGCCTCTCTCCGTTGCCCAGCACTAGCCGGAGTGCGCGAGGAGGACAGCTGGCACAGCGCGAGCCGCAGATGCTTCGATGCCGACAGTCCGGCAGTAGCCAATCAGAAGCCACTCGAACCTGAGCAACGGAAAGGCTGACCAATAGGAGACGAGATGTGTCCATCGAAGGGGTCTCCTCTTTTGCTCTGTAGAGAGGGGCGTATCTCTTGCCTCCAGAGATATGTGCTACCTTCAAACGCTGTCGGACATATTGGTCTAGTGCCTGAAGAACTGATAATCTAGCTGATCATACAAACTGTGAATGTTTTAATGACTACATCTAAATTTTCAGGCAAAGGTAAACGCAAACTCCAAAGAAACCTCTAGAGAAACAATGTATTACTGGGATAATAAATTAAGATTAAATGGTCAGTATTCATTTTGGCTGACAAATCAAATTATACTACAAAGTTTCTTTGTAGCTGATCTGGAGTTGTCAACTGTAAATGTATTAATTATCTCTCTCTTCTACCTCAATGAGAATTGTATGACATAACTCATGGTTTCTGCACATATTCTATAAATATTAGTTTAAGGTGTTGTCATGTATATAAGTGTAACAAACTATCCACTAGCCTGGCATAAAAATAGATATTGTTGATTTTTACCATATTTCATTTTAAAATATGTAACATGATGAAATTATCCTTCAGTCAACACCACTGATGTCCAAAACTGAAACACTGGGCAACAAAAATTATATACTTATATATCTAGTTTGGTATTATTTTTGACCCGCAGCACTTGAATGCAGCGTCTCCACTCAGAAGAGTTTACAAGGAGCACTTGAAGGCGACAATATGTGGATGAAGGAGCACAGTGTGGAGACAGGGCGCTCCTCCTTGGCAGCGTGGCTGACTGTTGCTGTGATGGGATTTCAGGAGGTGAGAGCAGAGTGAAACGACATTTGTCACAGGTGTCAACGGATGTGTAATTTACTGCCTGTCTGTCTGAGCAGCCCGCAGAGACTATTTGAATTCGACAGTATGAAATGACAATACTACTTTCTGTCAACATTAGCAAACTGTTATCTCGCAGGAAAAATGTGTATTTGGACCCTTGCATGATTAATAAATACAAAATATACCCCTAATTCATATTATAAGGATTGTAGAGCTTTCTGATACCTAGGACTACACAATGTTAGTCTTCAACACCCTGTTAGCTACACAAACTGTGTTTTATGTGCTGCATAGCTGTCCTTGCACTGCACTTACAAAGTTGTCTGTTAAACCGGAGCCTTGCAACTCCAGACTCCAAAGAGGTGAATCAGAAACACTCATGAATAAAAGGCCCTGCAGAATCAGCGACAGTGTCTGTGCACTTATCCTGTCATCATTATTGTGAGGTTATTGCTCAGCAGTTTTTTTTTTAACCTACTCGAATCCATTCTGTTCTCCAACACATTAGAAACACTGGGCATTTATGTTCTTTGATCGTGCACTGTAACTTTAAAGCCAACAGACATGCGCTGACATTAGAGGTGTAGCAACTTTGACCTCCAAATCAATGTTTTATTTGAATTATTGAAAATTGCCTGTGGAGTTTTTGGCATACAGAGTCCACAAACTGTCACAAGTCGACAAACCGCCACTTGTGAGAGCTTGGTTCGTTCTGCACACAACGCTGAGTGTTACTGTGTTGGTTTGACGTCAGCAAATTTCAGCTGTGCCTCAACAAAAAGGGGGAACTGACAGCAAAGACAGTGAACTGAATTTGGACTTGGACCTGAGCAGTTGCATCCTTAACTGACATGAAGGCAGATAACACCGAGCCTTTAGGCTAAATCACAAGAAACAGTCTTTTTTTTTTTATTCACGTTTCATTTCTTACATTGTTCAAGTACAAAGTTAAAATGCCTTTTTAATTAGTTCATATTCATACAAGAGTAAAATAATAATAGTGCCTTTTCATTACTACGACAAACTTAAATACAGTCATTGTAAAGACAAACTTGATTCATACTCCTAACAATATATTTTTCTTATTTTCAGATAAAATTTTAGCACCTTTTGAAACACCACCGGGTCCTCCTTTTCCTGAAAGCTCATCTTTCATTTAGTCCATGAGATGAGTGTCTGAATGCGCCACAGCATTGTATTTGTAGGTGTTGTGCATGTGTCTCTGCGTCTGAGCGTCGTCCGCTCTGTGTGTCGATAACAGTGTTTTTTTTAGGTGTGTGTGTTAATAAGTGTATCAGTGTGGAAAACAACGCGTCACGCAGCCTAAAAGCTGTCGATAGGCGAACAGAAACATCATCACCGTGTCACCCATCGTCTAAAAACATCAACTCCATCCCTCTCGCTTTTGTCCGACTGTACTCTCATACAGACACATGTTGAAATAACACCGCTTGACAACAAAAATGGGCTGAAATCCCGCGTTGAACCAGCGGCTTCAAGCTGTTTTGGCTTGCGAGCCTTTAAAACGAAGCTAGTTGTAACGCCTCATCTCAGGTGGTGTATGTTGGAGACCTGGATACAAGGCTTATCTTTGTGATCTTGGCTCTGATGTTGCTAAAAAGTCATTACAATGTGCGATCTTCATGTTTTCAGTCACCTGATCACATCCTCGTACAAACACACTTTGAAGCGTGGCTGTCTGAGGTTCTTATTTACTGTGTATTAACCGCAGTGGGTGGCCGTTGAGTGGTTATGTCGTCCTCTTTAAGTCTCCTTTTTGTAACGGGAGTTGCTGGTCTGCCGCTGCCTCGGTCGGTTAGTTTGTTACGTTAATTTGGATCCAAGCCGACATGTTAAAAACAATGAAGTACAACACACAATAACACAAAACCCTAACTGACTTGAGGTGGCGGAAGATCAGCAACTCTACGTTCTGCAAGTCTGGTGGCTCTGGAGAGGAGGCTTGGATATAGAGCTTCAGTTCCCCATCAGAAAGGGCTGAGGACATCAGTCTAAAGCTGTGCGAACACTGTAGATACAGCAAACACTTAGTGATATTGATTTTATTGGTGGCTAAAATAGGTTTTGCTGCCGACCTCGTCCACAGCGGTACTTTGCTTTGTTTCCAGTGCCAGACCTTCCCTCTGCTTCTCCAAACTGGGTCCTGCTGATTGCATCTACTGACTATGGATGAAAACCTCATGCAACCACACTTTAAAATGTCCAAACTAAGCCTTTAAAGTCCAACAGGGAATATTTTAAGAATACCTAATTTTATTTTATTTTCTTTTTTTTAAATTCATTGATTCATTCCTAATCTTTTTGGCTTGTAATCACGCGAATGAAGACATGTCAACTTGTGAACCTTCATCACAGCTTCAGTGAAGATGACGTTTGTAAGAACTTACAGTACATTTAGGGTTTTTTAAATGTTTGTCTCCTTTAGGGCATTTTTAGAGGCCATGAGGAGCAATAAAACAATTTTCTGTGACAGCTTTGTTATTTTACCCATTTACCTATCTGATGACTCCTCAGAGTTATGTTTGGAAACCATGGGAGAGTCCTGAACCACTGTTATAACTTGCATTTGACTTACATAGTTTGATTAAAATGTGAAAATACATAAAACCGAACACTTGATACTGAAGAGCTTCCTCTTTCTTTCAAACTGTTTCATTTAAATAAAAGTGTGGAGGGGTAAAAGTAAAGCTGGAACAATTAACTGTTTCATCAATGGACGGAAAAATTATTCAACAACAATTTTGCTAAGTGGTTGAATGAAAGTAGCAGACATTCCCTGGCTTTTACTTCCCAAATGTGAATATTTTCAATTTTTTCCGAGTCTTCTGTGACAGTTGATTAAACAAAACGAGACATTTTGAAGACCTTGGGGAAACTTATGACATGTTTTTGCTGTTGTTTTGGTTTGGTTTTTTTTTGTCAGACCAAAAGACTAAAATCTGCAGATTAACCAATAAAGAAAATAACTGTTACTTGAGTAAAACTGTCCAATATTTCCCAAGAAAGAAGCAGAGATTGAAGATTATTAATGAAATTAATTAATTTTATTTAGTAAACTTCTTAACTTTGGGAACCACTGGAAAGTCTGGACTTTGCTTCGGTGTGAGGAACTTCTTTTCCATTTCCCATCGCAGGAAAAAGTTCCCACCCAGATCTTCAAAGCTGTGGTTTTAATGGGTATTTGTTAATGAAGTTGTCTGAAGTAATCTAAGGTTCCACGTCCACCTCGTTAACAAAACTACATTCGGTGTTATTTCAACCCGCTCCTGTTTGAGTGTCCTTTAGCTCATCAGTTTAACAATTTCTTCTGGCATCCTTGGGTACAATAGAACAAGTCACTATACTAACTGTAATATATGCTTTCTCTAGCCTCTCTCTCTCTCTCCTCTAGGCTGAGACTGAACTGAACTGAGCACCAACCTGGAACAGTACACACACACAATAACAGATTATTATTGTAATTATTATTACCATTATTATTATGATCATTACTCCCTAATCTAACATGGAATCGGAGATTACACTGACTGACTGACATGCAGCACCTGGGGGTTGGGGGGGTGGGGGGGGGCAGGGGTTGGGGGGTTGGGTCGAGTGGGGGTGGGGCGGGTGGGTGGTGGGGTTTTGGGAGCACCAAGCGACGCAGTGTGATGACGTCACACCCGACGGCGCCGTGGGAAGCCTGATGGCAACAGGCGGCCGGTAAAAACACAGTGTGTATGCATGTGTGCGCGTGGGGGTGCGTGTTCGTGTTTGTGTGTAATGATGCTATGTTTTGTTTAGACAAGCGTTTGCACTGTGTTTCCAGCAAATGTGTGTGTGTGTGTGTGTGTGTGTGTGTCTGTGTGTGTAACCTGCAAGAGCACTGTAAAAAAGAGCAGAGTTTAAAAAGCACCTGAAGGTTGGTTGTATAAACGGAGAGTAAACATGATGGAAAAAACTTTGAACCTGCTGGTTTATTGTTGTTTTTTTTGTTGCTGTTTGTGCATGTGCATGTGTGTGTTCGTGTGTGTCAGCATAGACTGCATGTGTCCAGTTGTTAGCTGGTATCTGAGGAAGGTCAGAGGATCGGAAGGCTTCCTGGATAAAGATGGTCGTCTTATGACCAAAAAGCACCAGACTGAACGAGATGTTTTCTCAAAAGACAGCCCTGTCTAAATAAAACGTGTGTGTGTGTGTGTGTGTGTCTGTGTGTGTATCGGGATGTTTACACATTGTCGTCTGTTTGTTTACTCATTTTATTTTGATGACATACTTGCTCATTTCTGACAGAGCGGCTGAGCTCATCCCAGCATGCATTGGGCAAACGGCAGAAGAGACACCCGGGACAGGCGGTACGGCTGTACCTGTGTGACGTCAGGGAGCGCAGGTTATTTATACAGGGCTATCTTGTTTCAGTCGTAGGAAGTAGAAAACCAGCATAGTGTCTACAGATTAAAGGTCTGCATCTGGTTTCAGTGGATGTCGCTGCCATAGCTGGAGGATGTTTTGGATCCCTATGAAGCAGAGTGGGAGCCTAACAGGAGGGGCTGCTGGACCGGGACTGCTTCATTGGTCCCTTTTTGACGAGAAATGGCAACACAGGAGATAAAAACACAAGAGGAGCTGTAAAGTAAGTGAAAGGGTTCAGGTTTAATCCCCCACTGACTTCCTTTTACTTGGAAAAGTCTATTGGTGTTTTTAGTTACATGTTTCTCAGAGGCTGCGCTGCTCTGGAGGCAGAAATAATCTCACTGGATGAATTAAAACTTGTTTGGAGCTGTCGATTGTGTCGTGGAGCGGGTTTTCCATAGACAGGAAACCTGCGATTGTTTGAAATAATCCAAAATGTGGGCACTTGAGCTGAAGATAGAATTTGGATTCAGGTATTTTCAAAATAAAAGCATTAACATTTTTAAAAAGCTGTCCTTCTACATATCCAGCGAGCTCGGTACTACATAACAAAGTTACGATGCTTTATGCAGGAAGCTACCGACAGCGACACGATGCGCCACACATAACGAAAGCCACTCTCATGATGGGTAAAAACAAACTGAGCCACACCAAAGTTAACCAAGCTACATACACAGACTATCTTAGATCTTCATTTCACAGTTTGGCTGCTTTTTAAGGATTATCTGGACACAAAGCACATCAACGTAAAGACCACTGTAGACTGTAGAATAGTGGTGATTTTCACCGCCAACTTAAAGAAGCGCTCCCGTTAAGAAGGCCAAGGTTTGGTACAGCATTGTGACATCTATCTATCAGGCAAGTGACATAATTACTAAAGTGACAGACAGCATTATTCCAATTTCGCACCAGTAAGATGAACATCACAGTCATTTGAGCAACAGTTAACAGTAATCACTGCAATACAAGAGCACTTTTACCAATGTTATTGAGTAAGTATTGCATACCAGCGTGAGGAAACAAACCCATTCTTCAGATGCTACTATAGTGTACAGTATATCACAGCATATTCATCAAAGCATTAGTTGACGTTAATGTACAATCACTGTCTAAAATATTGCAAAAACCACCAAGAAATTAATAAAAACGGTTCACTTTGTTTTGTTTTTTTAAAGAGAGCACACAAGTGCTCGTTGTACGGAAACCTAATAGTGGAAGTAGGTCCTGATAACTAATAGCCATGCAGCAGTATTCCTTTTTTTATATATATATGAAAATGACGCGCGGATGATTAAGTTACTAAGTATAAAAGCTGACTTTATTCTGTCTTGATGTTCACTATTTGTCTAATTAATCCAGTGACTGCTAACACTAACTCAGTGAAACACCAAGGATTGTTTTACCCCAACATGAGTGTGTGTCCTCTTTGCACTAGCCTGTCTGTCCACTAGAGGGCGCGCCACGCACTGACGCTGGAGGCATGATTTCAAGGTTTTTGGCTCTGATGTTACTTAAAAATACTTTTTTTTTTTTTTTGAAGGCATGAAGTCAACATGATTATTTTCTCATAGGTTATGCACCAAATCGATCTCGTCTTAAACTTAAAATCATATTCATCTTGTTCATTTTGATTGTCAGTGTGTAGATTTTGTCCCATAAGCATATAAGTGAGTACTTGTGGAACAAAGGAAGACTAGCAACTCCGTCAGTGGAAGCCATTGGGAAGTCGATAAAGAGTAGGCACTACGCAGAGGCAAGGACACAAATACAAGCTCAATCCTCCCCAAATATTCACTCTTTTATTTCAGTATTTCATGGACAACTTTTCACCAATGTTTTTTAGTTATTTTGCCAAAACGTTTAACTCAACAGCTAAAATCATTTGTACCTCCAGAGCAGCTTTTACAATCTGATTAGGTTTAATTAAAAAGGCTTCACATGAATCTATCTGAACACAGTTGCCTTGCTTTTTGTCTTTCGGATGCTCCCTTTGCACACCCGCACTCAATTCGACAAATGAATAGATCTTAAGACTCCACCGCTCTCGCCTGGTGTTGCCTCCACCTGCTTGTGAGCGTTTGGTTTGACTCGATTAGGGACACAAAACCGTAGCGACTGAAAACAACCAGAGACCGTTCAGCCTCCAAGAGCACCAAAAACTTTAAAAGTGTTGTATTAAAGTGGCACCATTTGGACTCTATCACTGCCTGACCAGCACCACAAGCATTAACTGGTATGTGTGTGTATGTGTGTGTGTGTTTGTATATTTGTGTCCATTGCACTGTAATACACCAGCAGCACTACGCATGAATACAGTTAAGTGTTATGGTTCAGAGGGACTCATTGGTGTGTCGATGTGTTCAGAGAGTTGTTAAAAACAGAAAGTCGGGGCATCTTTGTCAGTTTTGCGCCCCGCCCGGAGGTTTTTGAGCTCCGGCTACGATGACACAGTAAAGCCAGAAGACACCAGTTTCAAGGTCGGACAGGAAGTTGCGCGTGAAACAAATACAGTACAGAGACTCTGCACCAGTGTGTGTGTGTGTGTGTAAATCATCAAGGTAGCACCAGGGGACTAAGGTCAGCCAGTGGTCTACATGGGATCTAGGGACGCAGTCCTTTACAGTGTGTGTGTGTGTTTGTATGTCCGGTCATCTGTGTCATCCCGTGTCAGCCAACCTTCATGTACTAGCTGTGTACTGTGTGTAGTTACCTGTTTGTGTCGGTCATTACACACTGTTTATGTACGTATGTGTATTCGTGTATGTGTGTATGCGTGTGTGGGACAGAGAGAGAGATTTGGTGGTCTGTGTGTGTGTGTGTGTGTGTGTGTGTGTGTGTGTGTGTGTGTGTGACTAGTTGCAGGCGAAGTACTCCTTGAGCGGGGCGAAGAGGTGCCTGATGACGGGGACGCTCCAGGAACGTCCCAGAAGCCTTTGCCTGGCCAGACGACTCATGTTGGACACGTCGGTGTAGTGGACGGGGAAACCGAACACCCTGAGAACACACACCACATTAAACTCATTTACCTGAGAAACGTACGAGGCAGAACTGAAACAATTAGTCTAATAATCAATGAACCATTGACCTGAAGTTTATCTATTAAACTAATTGATTTATTGTATTTTTTAAGCAAAAACAACAAATATTTTGGTTTTGGCCTCACAAATAAGAAGATTTCCTCCATCTTTTCTGCGGAAACTTGAATATTTTAACTTTTAAACTGTTGGTTTTTTTAAATATGGATATTGGAGACTTAATTTTGAGCTGTGGGAAGCAGCTGTGACAGTGATTTGTTCCTATTGACATTTCGTGGACCAAACGATTTATCAAGTAGCGGAGAAAACAACAGATAATAAAAATAATTGTTATCTGCAGCCTGAGTACAATATTCCCAACTGTAAAACATCTTTGGCCAGACAAAACTAATCTGACATAATGTAGATTATGTCTTTTTATTCATTTTTAAACAATAATCTAGCTTGAAGTAAAAAAAACAACTTATTGCACAAACTGTTTATTAGTTTTATTCTGTTATTCTGAGGGAGCTGGTGCATGATCAGCAGCTCATCCGGGTTTTCGTTTTCCTTTTGGTTGTTTCTAAGCTGTTCACAGCAAGAAACACCTCATACCTGTTAAGAAAGGTCTCTTTTTGCAGCATTAAACTAATTTTGGATTATCAAAAAAGAAAGAACTGAACTACCACTCTGGCTGTTTATTTTCAGCCTCTGATATATGTTTAATTTGTGCCGTTTTAATAAGAAACTCTTCAAATGTTTCGCATAAAGTAGAGGAGAGGAGACGAGAGTTCGTGTGTCTGGATTCTGCTTCAATTTGTTGGAAATGAAATAAAGTTTTGTGATGTAAAGAGAAACTGTGGAAAAACACACGGACGTGGGACACTGGTGCAAGAATGAATTGGACAAATCATCCCCTGATTAACAGGTGTGCTAATCAAATATAGCGATAAAGCACTAGTTGATAAAGCACTACAGCACAACAGCATGCAAACAAGCAAACGATCTAGAAATCCACTCAGACACTCATATTTATTAGTTTCTTACGAGCAGACAAGACAAATGTAGAGTAACGCACAGAAACACACAGAGAGGCGGGGCACAAACACAGACACACACCACTGTACCTTTCCATCTCGGTACACCAGAGGATGTCCTCCTTGTTGTCCATGAAGACGGGGAAATGCTCGTCTTTCCCCTGCTTCACAGAGTTGGAGCGTGTCGTTATCGTACGCAACTTCTCAAACTGGAAATAGCATCCAGAGCCAAACACGCGAACAAACACAAACACAGACAGACACACACACAGACACACACAGACACACACACGCAGATCCTTATTTAATCCTACGGCTAAACTCCCGTTGCACAGCAGCCTTCTATGACACAGTGTGATTTCAAGAAGGAGAGTAAAGTCATTAAAGAACTGACTGACTTTTCCTCTTGCATGTGAAAATACAGCAAGGCACACATTGATGATTCCTCTGTTATGCTGTTTATCTGTGCTCACTGTCCTATTTTTAAATCTCCATATATCCCAGACATTAACTGTAAGATGCTGCAGGCTTATCAGCTCATTATTTGACACCACTGTCCTCCTGACTTTGACTTTTGGCCAATTTCCAAACTTATAAAAAGAGAAAAAGTCAGTTTCTGCTAATCCATCGATCACAGACTGCAGAAAATAGCATTAAATACAATGTGCGATATAAGCAAAGCACATTCGACATTACTTTCCAAACCTGACAAATCCCCAGTCTTGCTAGTCACCGTATGATAATAAGCACACGCACCCACTCACAGCCACATAGAGACACACACACTGACAGGGCTGGATACCTTGGCTGTGCGTCCATGCTCGAGGCACTCTTGTAGGTCGAGCTTGTCATTCGACATCGGAGTCAGAGGTCTGAAATGAATGAAAGGTGGAGAAACAACAGGTAAGATGTTAATACGTGCATCAGTGCCGGATCCACTTCCAGCTCAGCCTCTGCGATCGAGTGAGTGGAAAGAGAACTGATCACCACTGTGGCGTGTTTTTGTGTGTTTGTATCACCTGGACATGCCCGGCAGGTTCCCCCAGAAATAGCGAGCGCGGTGGGCAGCAGAGACCTCCTTGGCGTCAATCATCACCGGGTTGCACTGAAGAGGAAGAGCAGGGTTACTTCCTGTTTCACCTGTCACGACTCTCTAGCTGTTGTTTTTATATTGCCAGTGTTTGAAGTGCTCTGTGTGTAAAGTGTGTAAAAGTGATGCTCTCCTGGTTGAGTCGCTGCTTACTGGTTTAACACGTTTGATTCTGTGGAGTCTGTATTTACACGCGTGCATTTGCAAAACTGTGCTTAGCTGGCGTGTTCGTGTTACCTCTAGAAAGCGGGAGATGTCCCGTTTGTCGCTAACTCCCATCGCGACCACGTTCTCAAACAGCCAGAAGAACGGCCGCTCATCACCAGGCTTTGGTCGAGCCTCGTGCAGCAGACGGTAGAACTCGAAAAACAACCGTCCGGTTCCCTCTGCAGAAGGGGGGAGAGAAGTTTACCCTCAACGTGATAAATTTATAGCAGTTTAGCTTTAATTTTCATATTCAGGCATTGCAGATAAGTATATAGGTTCCTGTGCAGAGGTGTGTTTTATGTAGGAATATGGTTATTAGAGTGAGTAGAGGCACATTTTGCCAACAGGAAGGTGAAATGTAAAGCAGAAAGACAGTATGAGGCTCAGTGGTGTGTTTAAAGACCTGTAACATCATAGATCACTTCTTACCGTAAAGCCCTTTTCTTGCAGGGTTGACTATGGAGAGGTCGTTGCAGGGGCTTCCTCCTATCACCAGGTCAAATGGTCCCCACTCTTCGATCTGTCGAGTTAAGAAATAAAACGATGAAAAGCATGGAAGAAGAAGTAAGCACGTCTTCATCAGCCTGTATTTACGCTTAAAATCCTCCTCTGGCATCTTCAGGTGTGAATTATTTATGCTGCAAGGAGAAGAAGCCACTCACATGTTTGTGTGTTACGTTGCGTACGTCACCCACGTACATGATGCGACCCTGGTGTCGAACCATGCCGACGGTGATGGAGTCTTCACACACCTCAGACGCCACGTACTTGTCAACCTGGATGCCCAGATCCTTCAGGACTAACAGACCTAAGCTCAGACACACGCACACACACGTTCATTTGTCATTTGACGCATAGAGGAGTGTGCTTGTTTCGATGTCCAGGCCAGCAGGATGACTCTGGGTGGAGAAGGAGGCAAAGAGCAGCACTCGCTCTTTCCTCATTAACACTCCTGAGGTGCTTTTTATTGAGGCACTTAACCCGCGACTACCCGAGTGGAGCTGCTCATTGAGCAGTGCTGGGAAGCTTCCAGGTGTGAACACAGCGCTCCTAAAAGAGAGAGCCGCCTGGCTGTCAGAGATACTCCCCTGGTTACATAAAAGTGTGGGAGGATTCACTGCAAAATCATTCATGTCGACAGCTCCTGTGTTCGATCAATGAGCCCTGAAATGTTTATTTTGCTCAAAACAAATGAAAAGCATTCTGCAGTAACGTGTGTTTCTGTCACCGGCTTACACACACATCCGTTCAAGTGCGCTCAGACACATATCAGAGGCAGCGGATCAGCGATTGAAGCAATCTATGCAATAATGCTAAACATCTCTTTCTGTTAATATATCACTTTTTATTGGCCATGTAGGGCGTTTGGACTGTTGCTCAGACAAGAACAACTCAACAAAGAAGTCATTTAAACTCCTGGAACACGTGCTGCCGTATTTTCACTGCTTTCTGACGTTTTACAGATTGAACAATAAATAATTTAATTGAAAAATCAACAATAAGAGTCTGCAGGTCAGCAGCTTTGTGAGGCTACAGCTGTAGTTTGAGGCAAAGGCTAACATTAGCATTTCTAACATGCTCACAGCGTCAGTGCTAACATGCTGATGCTTAGCAGCGTCAGGTACGCTGTTTACCATATGTTAGCATGTTAACATTTGCCAGTTAGCACTATACAAAGTTGATAAAGTTATGGACGGTCTTAAATTTTGCTAAATTAAATTTGCTTCTGTTGATCCCGAGGGAGACAAGATCGTGTTACATGGCAATAAATCCAACAGCTGTTGATCCCTAAATGGTGGAGCCACTGACATTAATCATTAGCGTAATGAATATATATGTATGTACCTGTGGCAATGCCGTCAAACAGGGAGAGAACTCTGATTGGTTTCCTCTTCTCTGCTGCAACTGGAGGATACAACTTGGCTGGCTCCTACACAGAGAGTTGAAGGAGACATCGATGAGAAAGAGATCAGACAGACACTCAGCTACAGTCGAGAGAGAGAGCGAGAGAGAGGGGGCAAAGCAGCACATCGGCTTTATTTATGATGATGATCTGCTCTTTGGGCAAAAAGTCTGCCTGAAAAGCATCAATAATTGAACGTGAACACGGTCTGTTTTGATGTGAATTAGCCTTCATGGATAATTCAAATGCGACAAGATCCGGAGCAGAAGCCTCGCTGATCCTCAGATATTAATGTTTTCCCGTTTAAACGTGATGAATTTTGTCAGATTTCATTAGAAGCGAGGTTAGAATTAGATATAAGATGCCCAGTTCATCAAATCTACTACACATCATTGATTTACAGTGTGTCGCCTGGACCAAATGTGCAATGATCGAGTTATACAGCTTGCTGTTTCAGGATCAGAGTTCATGTTATGATTAGTTGTAGAAGGAGTAGGTAAAGGTAAGCATGAAAGAAGCAGCTGTCACCAGAGAGTCAGTGAGATATATTAAAATAAACAGACACATGAGTAAATGCTGAAAATAAAGGAAACAGTTATTTTAGTTTTTACGCTACTTTAATCTTCTACTCCACTCCCACTCCATATAATATTATAATATAAGCTACCCAGCTGTAAAAGAGTAAATGAAACTAGCTCCTTTACAGGCTGCAGCATTAAAGTGATGAACGCATTAATAGATCACATAACCCGGTAATATAGTACACATATATTACTCTGAAATGGCCCATTCTGCATGATGAGTACTTTTAGCATTGTGCTTTTTACTTTTAGTTTGAATGCAGTACTTATTTTACTTTAATTGTGTCAAATCAATGCTAAGACGCCCAAAAAATAAATTTTAAACACAGTTCTAGGGATGTGCTGTGTATCTGTGTATCTGTGTGCAGTCCATAATTAAACCGATGCTACACCTACTGATGCTTCTAAGCATTATTGCGAGCTCATATGTAATTTTATGATCATCAGCCAACGTTTATCGTGAATTATATATGAGACTGTCGCACTCACGAATTCCTGTTCATGGTTGTTGGCAAAGAAGTGCTGTAGTCTGCAGGGCCAGTCGTCCCGTCGTCGCAGTAACCCGTAGGTGTTCCGCGGGCTGCACATGTAGCAGTTCCAGGGGTCTTCTTTGATGGCCGCCGCCGCCGAGCCGGCCCCAACCAGTAGGTCCACACACTCCACGCAGAAACACCTGCGCGCAGACACACACAATTCTGAGTTACTTCTTCCTCGCACAAGTACTTCTGTTCTACACTACTACTCCACTTCATTTTGGATGCTAACGTAGGACTTTAAAACGCTTTTTTCCCCGGTTCATTTGACAACAGCAGTTCCTTTGCATATTCGGATTATCAATACAAAATATAGTTCAACTAATAAATTATGATAATAGTTAATAATTATGATTTATACTAGTAAATGGTTTAAATCATCTAAATTAGCTCCACTTTCACCAGCTGCTGCAGGATTATTGGTCCTCACAGATGAATGCACCCAGTATTCAGAGACGGGCCGTTCTGCATGATGATTATTTTTATTTTTGGCATTAAAACATATTTTAACGCTGACAGAGATGAAGATTTTGAATGCTTTACACTGTGGTACTGCGGCGGGATCTACTTCTTCCACCACCGCATGACCCCGAATCTGCAGCGTTGAGCTGGTGCATGTTTGCAGTGATGAGGTCAGAGTCTGGATGCCAAAATAAACTGTATATTCGCATAAATAAATCTTCTCCACACGGGTTGGCCGACTCAACTGCCAGTACAGGGGGTCATAAATCACATCTGACATTTATGGGTAAATTGTTTATGTTGATGTGAAATCCAAAACCATGTCCTGGCCACAAAAAGAAAGCGACTGCTCGCTGCCAGTTCCAAAACCCAGCGGTGCGCACAGCATTGTACTGACCTACAGCAGTTGTTGTTGCCGCACATGAGCACTTCCCTGCCTCCACAGCAGATGGTGCAGTAGGACTGGTAGCCGTCGTCGTCGTACTGGTAGGCGCACTCCAGGAACGAGTTCTGCGGGGATCGGGAGGCGGCAGGGCAGAGAGAGAGTGTGTCTTTGTTATCTGTCATAAATTCAGTCGTGTGTGTTTCACTGTGTAACAAGTGACGCGTCAGCAACGTTCAACCAATGTTCGGGAGCAACATCTGACAACAGAGTGAACAGGAGAGTGGGTAACGTGCGAGGATATGGGTCAGTGGGGGAAATTAAACTTCCACAGACATCTGTTGGTCTAATTTGGTGTTTAGCTAATTCATCAAGCTTCAACAGTCTCTGCTGCCAGCTTCTCCAATGTGAGGACCACAGACTCTTCTCTGTGAGCTCAGTACATGTGGGACTGTTGGTCAGACAAATTAGAGAATCTGAAAATGCCACCCTGGACTCTTTTTTTCATATTTTATAGAAAAAAAAAAGAATAATCAGTCACTTAAAAAACAAAAACAATAATCATGTTGTTGTTATTTACAGCCTTAGTATTAGAATTAGCATAAACCAAAATGCGAAAGACCTAAAAATACTTCAGGACTTTGTAGTAATGGCCTAATAATTTGATTATATCATCATTACACGACATGCTAACAATAATAATAACAATACTACTGAACCACCCCTCCACCCTCAGCGGGTTTCTCTGGCAGGTCTCTTACTTTGCAACCCTGGCACATCGCTCCTCCGAAGAGAGGATGCTCCAGAGAGACGTTGAGGCTTCCACAGGAGATGCAGATGTCTGAACAAACACAGACAGACGACACAGACGTGCTCACGGTTACGTACTGAACACTCGGTTCGCCCCATGATTGCATTAATGCGAGAATATCAAGGCACAACAAGTGAGACTTTTACTGCATGTTGGCCCCAAACAACCACAATGCTCTTGTAATCAATAACAAAGAGTGAATAATTACTCAGCCGGCTGCTGTGATTTATAACTTTAAATTCATTTTCCAGCTCATAATCTATTTTGGATGCCCGGGCCTTCACTCCAGTCCACCAGTGAGTTATCATTGTAGGTCTCACTGCGTAAACTAATCAGCTAAATGCAGAAAATGTAAACGAGAACAAAAATTGGATTCCAGAGGTGTTTTTTCGCTCTGAGCTACAGAAACGCCTCACAGTGTAAAACTGTAGCGAGCCTAAGACCTTATTTGCGATTGAGTAATTTGATTTAGGTGTAACTAATGCAAAATATGGAGCGGTTACCCTAAATGACCTTTAAGCTTGTTTCTGTATTAAACTGGAATATCACTGATAATGTAATAACAATCTAATAAACAAAGTAATAACACTGGGGTAAACGAGACTGAGAATGGAATAAAACCTCTGCATGTAGTGAAACAACAAACAAAACCAGGTTTCATTAACAAACGGTGATTCGTGGGGATGATGTTATCTTTTATTTGACGGTTTGTCACCCTCTGAACCACTCAGAGGTCAACTCCACCAGGTTTTGTGGCGAGAAGCATCTGAAACGTTTACCTTCTATGTTCCTGGTCTTCTTTTTGATCTCAAATATGAGTCTCTCTGGAACACACAACGCACACACACACAACACATCAACACCCAATCTGAATATGAGCAAAGCAAACGCACTGTATTAACAAGGAATAACAACTAATCTTGCAAAAGCATTGTACAAAACTTTTTACAGCATATATATATATAATCATAAGTATATTTCATTCCGGTGCAGGTTAACCAGCTTCAAAGTTGTGATTTATTTCAACATGTTGGTCAGTGTGGAAGAGCCCACTCACTCCTCCACTTGCAGAACATTTCTAAATAAACACACAGAGACGCCGTGGGTCCGTTTTTTTTTTTTTAAAAATTAGCAGCCTCAGCTGAAATTGCACGTCTGCACACTCACCTCTGGTCCCTTCGTCGATCACCTCTCTGATCTTTGCTTTTTCAGCTGCGTTCTTGCGAGGTTTCTTGGCGGGCGGAGGCGTGTACGCCGCCTCGGGTTCTGCCCACATCTCTGGGTACACTTCCTTATATGGATTCTGCTCACCTGTGGGGATAATTGGCATCATCTTCATGGCTTTTAGTATCACATGGGAATGACATCCACAATGGGTTCAGGCTCTACAGCGACAACTTTTGAGAAATGTGATACTGGAACTGGTTTAACGCTGAACAGTCACTGGTTGAAGCTTTTGTAGACTTTAAAAGTAAGAAGAACAAAGTTTTTCCTTCTTAAAACACATTTTTTCTGTCACTCACAAACCAGAAAAACTAGTTTAAGGACAGATCTTAGGTCTAAAAGAGCACAGGTCTAACAGCCTGTACTGTTATCACCTCGACTGCCACATCTCATCTCATGTTTAGCTGCTGTAAAGTCATATATTCTACATTATCATTGTCAAGAGCGATATTACTTTTCAGTCATGTGCAATAATACATCTAATATCACACATATCACATTCATTATCAAACACAATACAATATACAATACAGTTTTTAGTTTACACGCTTACTTATTTACCTGTTTGTATTGATTTTCCATTAGGCTCAATCTCTTGCTTTACTTCTCACACGCTCTGTTTAATACTCTGTTATGTTTTAACTCCGCTCTGTACTGTATTTGTTATCGTAATTCGAATATATCTCTGGCACAAGAGCTTCCTTCAAGACCAATAAACTTCTTCTTATCTTATCTTCAACACTTTTGCCTTTGGATACTTTGTGTAAAACTGGTTACACCTGATATTCTGGTTTTTAAGCCAAACAGCTGTAAAAGTCCAAACGGCAGACACGTCCTGTCATCATATATTTTCATTTCATTGTGATCTGTGTGAAAATAAATCTAGAAATATCCTGAGTGACATATTCATTCGAAGGTTGCCCTTCCAGTTATCTTTGCTGGTGATATCAGAATCACTGGAGAGGGACGTTTACTGAGCTGAGGGCAAAGATAAACGGCATAATCTGGCATGAAATTCACATCTACTGGCTCTCTAATGTAAGCAACAGTTCACACAACTGAGCACATCATCATCATTTCCTTTATTTTTATCATCTGTTCCACTGTGACGGGAAATGTGCTGCGCGTGTGATCAAAAGAGACAATCAGCCCCATGAATTATAGATCAATAAATATGTGTTTACCCTCTGGAGGGTCCAGTGATTGCGGACCACTGGGGAGAAAGCCGGTCATGGCCCACTCTATCATCTGTCTGGTTTGGATCTCAACGCCGTCCGCATCGTCGCTCGCATCACAGGAAGGAACTGGCCTCCCCGCCCGTACACTGGCCACCTACACACAAAATAAACACAGACAAACACACACACTCAGCGACAAGTCCTGTTACGATGGCTGAAATTTGTCAACGTGGCTCAGACACAGTGTGCAAACAGTAAAAACACGTCAAATGAGAACAGTAAATACAATATTTATGACTGGACATGAGTTAAATTGTAAAATCTGTGCAGGATTTAGTGTAAAAGTCCTTGTTGCGGCTTGTTTGAATGAATAATAACCCGGTGTGGAGCTGCAGAACATGTGAATTAACATGTGTTCTGTGTTACTTGGAAGAAAAAATGAAATAAAAGTACTGCTGGATCAAAAAATAACCCATAAAATGATGCGATTGCCACATGTTACCACTTATAAATAGTGGGCAGAACTAGATAAGAACACCTCCACACATGCAAAACACCAGCCAGTCTTAATGCAAATGTGCAAATCTCGTTACATAAGAAAAGAGTGAGTAACACGTGACCTTTAGACTTGTGCATTTATATTTTGGTCTTTTAGTTTTAGATTTCTCTCTGGGTGAAATCCAGCGAGTGAATCAAGTGAGAGGAAAAGTGAGCCGTCGTTTATCAGAAATGACACGAAAGCAACTGCGATGCTAAAAAGCGCCAGAGTTCAAATGGTGGGGTTCGTTACCTGCAGAGCCTCAAAGATGGCTTTCCGGTACATGGACTGTTTGTTGTAGGTGGGCTGGTGGAAGGCAGATGAGAAGGAGCTCAGAGGCATCAGCTTCTCCACGCACACCTGCAAAACAAAGGAATTACAATGAGTGTCACGATTAAAAAGGAAACACTGGTGAGCGTGAACAAATCCTTAAAATCCTTACATCCATCTACCACGGCAGGTACACATATGTTTAGAAAAGGTGGTTTAGAAGGCGAGGGGCTTTGGAGCAAGAGATCTGTCTTAAGTTTAAACAAATAAAGAGGAAAAAGGTAAAATTCAGAGTCATCTTGTATGATTTTAAAGAAGAGGATCATTCCCGCCTACCACACTTTCTGCTGAGAATAAATCGAAGTGTTGAATTAACAGTGAGATTTTATTTGAAAAGGTTATGAATGCCCCAACTGAAGCAGTGTCTATAAAAGCATGAAATTGGAAAAGTGGGGTGTTAATACTCAGGGTGTTAAAGACATTAAGCTACTGCCATTAGCCCAAATTACTTCCCTCAAACATGTAGCTATAACATCAACAGATGTTCTTGCTTTCCCTCTCGCTCTTTGCAGAAGGACTGCGTCGGCTTTCTGAGCATGTGATGCGTCTCTGCCGGGGATTAAACTCCAAACATATCAGTATTTTAAAGGGCTTCTTCGTGAAAAAACTACTCACCACGGAGAACTTGCCGTCTCCAAACCACATCACCCAGCGGGTTCCGTCTGCAGCTCGACTCCGGCCGCTCATCCACCAGGAAACGATCCGGCCGGGCCACCAGGAGAAACCTCGCAGCTTCCCGAACACCAGCGTGCCGATGCCAAAACCCCTGCCGTCCTGTTGGTTCGCAGAAAACGACGTCAGTGAAGTGTAAACAAAGAGTCCAGGCAGTTAAAAATACAATGCTGCAGCTTAATTTCTGCAACATAAAACCCAATAACCTCCCTAATAATGTAAGGAAAGCTCTAATTTGCAGCTTATTATCCACATATTCATAACAAAACATCATTAAGTGAATGTTACTATCTAAAAGGTTTCATGTATTAAGGGAAAAACACTTTTTCCAAGGCCAAAAACATAAAAGTTACAGCAGCACAAAAGCATGGCGTTTCATTCACCATCAAGGTCGCCGGTCTGAAACGTCTTTGGAGCATGTTTCTGTTCTTGACATTGAGAAATCGCTGTACCTTCAGTTTATTATCAGCCATTTGTCTTTGGACCCCAACCAAACCTCGTTTTAAGCACAATTTATTGATCCAGTGTCTAAAAGTTCATTAATATTTGAGTCTGCAGAATGAGTAAAAGATGATAAAACACATTTTTTATCTACAGGTGCACTCCGTTAACATGCGCACCCTGCATTAGTCGCTTTAAACCGTAAAGATGACTTTTGAAAACTTCTTGTATTTTTCATAAATTCATCTTTCAAAAGACGCGTTAGTAAATTTACCTGGTACTCTACCTCGCTGGGTGTGGCCTGCTCCTCCCTGGCAGCCGGCTCCGGTGTCATGGCGACCGTTGGAGAGGCGGGGTCTGTGTGTTGCTGTGAAGGGGGAGGGGCTGGGCTGGCGGGCTCCTCCTCTTTGTGAAAGTCGGCCTCGGATAGGTCGTCCATCATGTTGATCTCTGCCTCTCTGTACGCCCGTCGCTCTGCCTGCGAGGGAAGAAGAAGAAGGAAGATCGGGGTCAAACGATGGACGCAGACGCCAGCGCGAACGCGCGTGCGCGTTATTTCAGTTCGCAGCGTTTTATATCTACGTTTGCATTTTCTCTGGACGTGGTCTGAAATGTATTTGACTGAAGCTGAAACCAAGTTAACTACAGCACAAAATGATAAAAGCCTACACAAGCAGGGCTACCATGGGACTCTCAAGATTAACAGGCAACAATTCCTCATGAATTTACAATGAGATAATTGTAAATTAACACAAATATGAAAAAATAAACAAACCCAAATAAATAAAACACGCTCAGTAAGTAACACGCTGACTTTAAATGGTGTTTGGCTCTAATCTGAAGTGCTGAATATTTATTTGTTACTGTGAAAATGATTCTTAAATAATCTCTTGCTGTGGGAACAGTCCTTTGGCACTTTTGAACTCATCTGCGCATAATTACAAGGCAAACAAAAGTCGCTGTTATGCTGCTAAAAGCACCGAGTGCAGAGGATTCACCATTTATGGCTGAATGTTTGTTCAGTCTTTCTTTGGGGAAAATGCCTCCACATGCTCCTCGTGGCCTCCTCCACCAGTGCTGACACGATTAGATAACAGATTACTCATTCAGGTCTTTTATAAAATAAAAAAATATGTATTTCCAGCAGCCGCTCAAACGTGAGGATGGAAGAGTGGCAGCCTTCTACATAATTATAAGCTCGGAACCACAAATACTATTTCAGTTGAGGAATAAAAGGCAATCGGAGGACATTTAATTGTACTTTGCAAATGTTTGACAAGTTAAAAACAATTTGAGAATCAAAAAATAACAGTGTTTCAAACCAGTGAAGAAAATAAAAGATTAGCTGCAGGCCGCCCAAACAAATATCAACATAACTGCTATTACTACAGCCTCTGCTATCAATGAATCAATAAATAAATCAAACTTCAGCCGTGCAGCACCTTTTATAGACGTAACTGCAATCCAGAGTGCCTGACAAATGACTGTCGGGCTGATAACGGGCCAGTACATGTGTCAGCTGTGTTACACTTTGAGACTAATGATGCACATTAAAAATAGGAAACAAGTGGAAATAAGTGAAAGTGTGATGATAAAAACAGTAAAAAACAGATAAGAGGGAGTTAAACATCACAAAACATATATATAATAAAATGAATGATTCAATAAAACATTTTAATCAAATGATAAAGAGGTGGGTTTTAGGACTTCACAGATAGCAGTAATGTTATTTATTTGAACTGTTATTTAACTCGGTTTGGGTTATGTAACAGGGAGTTTCGCACTGTTGTGCTGATACGTAATCCTGCATGTACGGCCACGGTTTTGCATCTTAACAGCTATTTACCTTTTAGTTTCATTTAATCAGCTTCGCTCCTCTCTGGTTGGATGCATTATGTCGTACTGTTTAATCAGATTTAATCTAATCTATGTCCACAATCGAACAGCATCATCAGTGTAATTGTAAAAGCAGGATACTCTTGGGTGCAGGTATGTGTGTGTGTGTGTGTGTGTGTATGCATTTCAATTAGATGCCATTTAACTGTCATTGCTCATGTCTGCGTGTCCGGCGCCTGCTGAGGGCATCGTCCCCTCGCGCTTGTTTCCTCAAAAGTTGCTCGTCTAACATAACCTTTGTGTTTTGCTCCTGTTGGTCCATCAAGGAGGTCCTTTAATTGATGTTTTGTGTGGGTCTTTTTGAGCTGATGTGGTGGCTGCTCGAGATCAAGGCCTCAGTGCCCCGGGCCATAGGAACAATCCTTTAATTGTTCCTCTAAACAGGAAGTGAGTGGGGAGAGGGTGCGGTGGGGAGGCAGTTCAATGGGTTCAGCTCAGGAAGGAGAGAGAGAGAGAGAGAGAGACAGAGACAAGACAAAGAGAGGGAGAGAGAGTAAATAGGATTATATTATAAAACTGAGGAATACAATACAGACTGGGAGAAAGTGGAGCGTGCTTCACAGAAGACAGGGAAATGACACAGAGCGGAGGGTTAGGTTCGCAAGTTAAAGTCAGTTTTCTACTTTTTCTACTCATTATTATACTGTAACAGTGAAAATAAGCCTGAATCAAGCTCATCTAAATGTTTCTCTTGTGGGAATAAGTGTAAAGATTTCAACTTATCTTATCGGAGAGGACGGAACAACTCTTATATCTGTCTGTTAAATATAAATCGACATCCTGCAGCTGGTTTGCTTAGCTTTGCAAAGAGACTGGAAATATGGGGGAAACGGCTACCCTGCATCTGCCAAGCGATATCAGCAGCTCTGAAGCCCTCTGACTGATATGTTGCATCTCTTTTTTTTAAAAATCTGTACAGAAACAGAAGCGTTAAAGCCAAAAGTTGTGGGGTTTTTTACGAGGAGGCTGTGTGCAGGACTGTTCCTTGGCTGGGAGCAGTCATTTCCCACACAACCTCCCATGAAACCACAACTCGATGTCTTTAACACTTAGTTTTGGGGTTGTTTTTTTTTTTTTTGAACAAACAAGACATGACATGTAAAACGTCGCGCTTTAAAGGTGCCAGGCTGGATGTTTCCCCTTGTTTCCAGTACTGGAGCTAAGCTGGGATGAATGGAAGCCGGCTGTAGCTTCGTTTCTAATGCAGAGACACGAGAGAGTGCTCATCTAACACTCAGCATAGAAAATGAATGAGTGTATTTCCAAAACTTTACAGACTTTACAGGGTTAAAGTACCAAAAGTAACAGACGCATCACTGTGCACATAAACATTTCACTGTTTTACCTGCTGCATGTGGAGCACTTCTAACTAGTTTATACACTGCTGGGTAGCTACTTGAGCTAGATCGCATAGCCCTGACATGATTGTAGTGGAGTAAAAGTACAACGTTTATGTCTAAAATACAGAGTGAAGTATGAATATAAAGCAGCATAAAATGCAAGAATAAGCGCCTCTTAATTATGTATAAGTACAGAGCTAAAGCCTCTGATAAGTAAGTAAACAACAAACAAAACAACAGGACATGAAAGCTAAAGGTAACGGTGCTGCAGTGGAAGAAGTATTCAGATACTTTACAAAGTAAAAGTAAGTAAATTTAAATAAAAATCTCTGCATCTCTGCAAAACTTTAAATGTATGCATAAGTTCATAAGTTTGTCAGCTGAAGCATCAAAAGTAAAAGTTCACTCTTGGATTAATGTTACTGCAGCATTAATGGATATTTTGCATTTTACTGCTTTTCCTTTAAATGCACAGTATCGTATATACGTTCATTATAGTGTATATTTGCAGCGCGGTGTCCTCCAAGAAGCACACATCTCTAAAAACACAACTCAGCTCAGTCAAAGTGCCATCTGATCCAGGAGAGTTTAAAATAGTTTATTTAGCTTAAGCAGTAAAAGAATTTTCTAATAAAGAAACACTTAATCCCCCCGTTTATCCAAAATAGTCAAAATAACAACATGTGGACATATATGGTGTGTTACTGAACAGGGAAGGTATGAAAAACTGTAATCTGGAAAGTAACTAGTAACTAGAGGTGTTACAGCAGCGCAGTGGAGTAACAAGGACTGTAACTGCCTCTGAGATGAGTTGAACAGAAGTGTAAAGTTAAATAAAATGGAAACACTCAAGTACCTTGAATTTGTAGTGTAAGTGTGAGTAAATGTACTCAGTTACATCCCGAAACTGCAGATACTGTTTGATTGGCAACAGATATCAGTGTAGAGTCACTGCGGCAGTGAGCGATCCGCTTCAAAAGAGACAAATTTAGAAATAATCATGACCTCACTGGTTACTAAACTACGAGAATCTCACTGGCCCAGATGTAAAATCCCACGACTCCTCCAGAGCGTTTCCATGACCTAAAAACATTCTTCCTTTTTGGTTTTTTAACACTGGGGAGAACAATTCGGTTTCCACTCTAGCTGTGCTATAAACCACCGATCTGACGCGGCGAAATGTGTGAGTTGGTGGGAAACACACTCCGCTACATTCCTCCAGAAGCAACCAGAAAAAAGCAGAGAGGAGGAAACACAGATGAGAGGAGAGAGGGAGGGATGATGGCATAAATTCAAGTGGAGGAGACAGTAAAAGTGAGAGCGCCGGGTCGTGACAGCTCTCTCCTCTGCTCGACCCCGAGGGCACGAGGTCGCTCTTCCCCGCTCCTGTTGACCTTTGACCCCATAAAATCCCAATCAGCCTGTTACACGGATCATGGACGGACCACACACACAAACACACGCATACGCGCACTATAAGGGAAACTCCATATGTCGTCACCAGTTCCTAAAACATCTGGGATGCCCGGGCAAAAAGTCACACGTTTACACCGCTTACAAATTACGTGAGTGTTTTCATGATACACCGTAAAAGTGACAAAATGAAGACAGACTGCTAAATACAGCTGAACGCGCTGTCGACGGACGCTCTGCTGACACACAGCAACGCGCAAAAGGAAATGGAGGAGCTGCTCACAGCTGGAACAGATTTAAGTTAATTGTGGTTGGCGGTGAGCAGCTCGAGAAACTTCTTGGAAAACAGAAAAAATAGTATTAAATCTTAAAGAAGACGTTTGCTGTCTATTAGTTTAGTTTAATTGGCGGTGACAGCCTGACGTTTGATTGACGTCTTATGTCACACATACTGTATCAGTGCCTGTTACTGCAGAAACAGTAATAAAACTATGTAGTTTGTACTGGACTGAATTAGTATATAGTATGACTGTGCTTCAGTTTAATGCTGCATGTGTTTCCCATGTTGCAAATATCTAATGAATATTAGTTTTAGAATTAGCAATCGTCAGCATTTCTGTCAGTAATGTATCATTTTTAAACTACGACCTGTACACTTCTGTCTTTCTTATTAACCGTTGACTGTTTTATAAAACAGCCTTCTTATGTTAGGCGTCTTCAAGACATTTCAGTTATTGAATTTAACTGAAAGTATTTATTTTTAATTTCACATCTAAATTGTTTTTTTAATGTCATGTCTTTTTTGTTGGTTTTTGTGGTATGCTGCCAGATACATTGCTCTTACAAGGATATATACGCATCTATTAAATCCCGCTGATGAACACGTCTTTCTATACTCTTATCTGCACAGAATCAAGCATCACTCTTCACTAAACGTTCCTGCAGGAATCATTTCTGCACTTCGTTGCTGCTGTTGTGAGCGAAACTTGATCATTTCTGTCGGCATCTGGACCGACTCACCTCATTACAAGACTTGGACCTGACTCGTGTTGCTATGAGCTATCAGCCAAAATCCAGCTTACTGGATGAAACTGTGTTTGTTGCCTGGCAACGTGCGCTGATTGAACACCACATCAGGAAGCTTTGCTGCTTTATGGGATGCAGATGAGTCACCGATGACAGACGAATCTGTATTCTTCTGCTCACGTTTGAAAGCAACACTCTGGTCTGCAATAAACTAAAGGGTCAGCTTCACGCAACGGAGGAGGGGTCCTCAAAAAACAGAAAAGCATGCTGCTGTGCTTGATTACTGATCAGTAAAGATGCAGAAAAGGAATGATTGATTGCACCATTTAGTTCAAATCTGACATGTAATAATAACACAACAGAAATGCATTATAGCAAGTTCTTTTTTAAGGATTCATTATTAGTTTGTTATTAGTAAGTCAGTTACAGCATATTCTCCGCACTGAGATGGAAAATGGAGAAAATTCACCACAACAAGTGAGATTTTAAATTACCCACTAACCCATAAAAAGTACAGTAATTAGGCCGGTCGACAGCATTTTAACTGGGAGACTCTGCAGGGCCTCGTTCAGAGCTTCAACAGTGCAGAACGTTTTCTGGGTTGAACATTGTGTCTGCTCCCAAAGTTCAACACGCCACTGTGCGCTTTAAAGAGTTAGCGTATGTACCTGTTGGGTCTACCGAACAGGAAGCTTTAAGCTAATGTGGGTGATCAGTCACAGGCACGAAAAGATGGGAAGAGAATTAAAACGGCGACAAACAAACAGCGCAAAATAAAATAAACGTCTTATGAAAAGTTGCTCATCAACACACCGACAACGTGACAAGTTGCCTGACCACAAACGTGCACATGTGATCAGTGGTTGTATGACAACTGCTCAGTGGTTTGCATTGGTAAATCATTGATTCACTCGCCTGAACAGCCAATCAAAACGCTCTCTTTCACAGACGCCTGATTCAACTGAATGACTGATTAGCACAAAACCAAATGGAGGTGGTGGGTGAACTACCGGTAACCATGCTCACGCACTGCTTAGTGAGGTTACTGCTGTAACGCCTTAATTGTGAGTCTCGTGTACAACGTGAAAAGGGTAAAGACATTGTTGCACCGAGCTATACACACACTGCCTGCCAGCATTTTACATGACTCAACCACTTACTGTATCCTCTGTGAACATCGGGAGCTTCAGTATTGGAGAGTTTACCTTCAGACTCACTGAATTAATGCAGTTTATTTAATCAAACACAATGAAGAGCACAGCAAACACAATAGCCAGAAAGCTGAAGGACAACTGCATGTGTGCGCCAGTTGAAAATGTGTTGAAGAAAGGTCTGAAGCGCGGTCGAACAGTTCTTTTCCTGCTCAACAAAACTGGATACTGATTTTTTGTTTGTTTGTTTTTGCACACATTTTATCAAATAAACATAAAAATAAAACAACATATGTGTAGAAAATGGAAAATTAGACAGTTCAAACGACCGAACCTCTCACTCATGAGAGAACCTTGTACTGGCAGCACTGTTTGTAAATCAGATAAAACATATACATAACATATCTTGATTCTTATTGGCCAGCATCTGCAAAACTATGAATATGAGCAGCTAAAGGAAGCAAATAATATCAGTCAAGCCGATGTGTTGGTCAGGCTCTTGTTTGCTAACATGCAGGTGTCTTGCGTGTTGTGTGAAACATGTTTGTGTAGGTTATAGATTGGTTGTCGTTGCCTTGTGGTGTATGGAAATGTTTGGTATTGTGACAGAAATTAAAGCGTGCACAGAACAACAGCAGGCATGTGTGTTTTCATGTGAGGGGCGAATAAAGGCAGGGAGAGGTTGTAACTGTGTGAGTTACGGCTTTGAACTTTGACGAACCCCGTGGCCCTGGTCAGTGTGTTCACTCTTGGCGCCGCC
The DNA here is from genome assembly GCA_008933995.1 of Datnioides undecimradiatus. Lineage (NCBI taxonomy): Eukaryota > Metazoa > Chordata > Actinopteri > Lobotiformes > Datnioididae > Datnioides > Datnioides undecimradiatus. The sequence goes on from WARS01000046.1 coordinate 1,072,553, forward strand.
CCCCCTTGACCTGTGACCCCTCACCCCGTGACCTAGCCAATGAGCCATTTCTTAAGCCACGCCCCCTTTATGAGCGTGACTGACCCTGACCTGGAGATGAACCCGACATTGCTCAACAAACACACAGAGTGTAATTAAGAGGGCAGTTAAGACCCTCTCTCACACTATCAATGGGCAATGCACCAAGTGAGTGCTCTTTCATTAGCATCGATCAGAGCCGTGGGACACGTTAAAGGAAGACAATCAGCGGTTTTCCACGAGGCTCTGCTGAGCTCTCTTATGTTGAAACGGACCAAACAACATCCGTCTGAGCGTTTGAGGACAATACCGAAATGTCTGACCTGCTAGTGGAGCAGTAATTTGGTGGTTTTGTTTTGTTTTTGCTGTTAAATATAAATCCAACCAGAAATCAAACAATATCTGTCTGAAACCTGAAATGAGCACTGCAGCGTAACGAGCTGGTGTTTTGGTGCCGTTTTCAAAATTATTTACACATTTCGAAACCATTTGCTTTTGCTTTTATGGCGCGTGGAAAAGTGGAAAAGGCTTTCAATTCAAATCCCGCTCTCAACCAGCAAACAGAATCAACAAAGAGGTGTGGTAAAATGGACTATTTCAGGACAAAGCCAGCTCTGATTTAAACCCTGCAGCATAATAATTCGGCAGCTTGGTGATGCGTTGTGTTTTTAAGACTTGGTGGCTGCGTTCCCGGTGAGTAAAAGAGTGTAACACCATTCAAAAAAAGTCAATCTAACACCGCCTCTTCAAAAGTAAAAGGATATTGTGCCCTTTTGTCCTAAAATATAAAAAAAAAATGTCTGTTTTGCTGTTTACTTTTGGACAGTAATCACAAAAGCTCACATGCAGTTTAATAAAACAGTAGCTTGGGCTTGTTTTTAAATTAGAGCAGTTGGAAGTTTTACAGACTGCTGACAGGACTGTGAAAAGTTACAAAACCAAAAAACCTAAATGCAAAAAGGAGATGTGGTTCCCAATTTTGGGTCATGACTCCCACAAGGGGTCAGAAGATAAATATAAGGGGTTCTTAAGAAGCTTAACGTAAGATAAAAAAAAATTTAAAAATGTATTTATGCAACACTGTTTGGCTTAGCTATTAGATTTCCCTTGTATCTCGGCTTCATCTTGCTGATAACTGAGTAATTTAACTTCTTTGTAAATTCAAAACAAGGACAAAATAAGTCTTTGGCTGTGGCGCTCACAGTTGGCAGACATATACTGTATGCAACCCATGATGATGGGTCACAAGTAGAGGTTGTTTGTGGCAAAAGCCAAAAAGGTTGAGAAACAGTTTCTTGCATTGTGTTTTGCTCAGCTGGGCCGTGCATCCAGAGCAAATTCAGATGATCCCGGCATGAATGTGGCTCCCTGAGATTCTGTTATTAGCTGATATATTTGGTCTTGTAATGTTGGGGGGGGCGGGCGTTTTGACATGTCAAGGGTTCATTTGCATGTCTTTCCTGCCAGAGGAGAAGTGGGAAACACTTAAATCTGAGCTCCCGTCTTCCCCCAAAACAAACAAACAAGCAAGTGAACAGAAAAACTGCACAAAAACAAACCGTTCAGTCTAATCAAACTCACTTTCAGATGTTTCACTGCTGAGATGTTCCATATGTTCAAGCACTTGGCGCAAAGCCACCGGAAAACATTGCAAAACTGAATTAAAACACTCATTTACTACAGAAGAACAAAAGGAAACCCTGCTAGCGAACATAAAAACAAACTTGCCATGAAATAACTTCTTGGCAGCAGAAACAGCTTGTTTTAAAAGAAAAAGCTTAACAGGCTTCACACACTTGGAAGAGGGGGGAAAAAAAAAAAATTTAAATCACTTACAGACCGGACATGGCAGCTCTGTAGCTGCAACCCTTCCTCCCTGGCTCGCTTTCTCTCTGTCATTTTCTTCGTCTGCCTCTCTCTCACCTCCTCCACTTTCTCCTACTCCTTCCTCTCTGTGCGTCTCCTCGGACACACTCGCCCTCAAGTCTTCTTTACCCTCTCCCTCTCTGCTGATTGGCCAGAAGCAAAGTGTGTGATTTACTGGCTCCTTCACCTAACAGATGTTTAGGTGAACTTCTACAACACACACACGCACAGTGAGTAGCGGTGTCGAGTTATGTCTGGTAGTCCCGGGGGTTAAAGGGTGATGATGACACAAACACACACACACACACACACACAAATCCAGCCCAGAGTTTACGTGTGTGTATATGAGATGTGTATGTGCACTGGGGTCAAAGGTTAGGTAAGCCTCAGAGTTGACAAGGCAACAGGATGTGTTAGGGTCAGGACCTCACATACGCGCACGGGCGGGCACACATAACTGTGAAATGCAGCTACACAGCGAGTCACATGAGAGAGTTTAAGGTTGCAGAGAGGAAAATAAAATGAAGCTGACATAATGTCTATATACTGAATGTATGAAATAGGAGGAACACTGACTCTTTTCACTACTCTGATGCAAGAGCTCAGTTAAAATTGTTCACAGCTGCATTCAATTAAGACTACATTTCAGTTTTTTGGGGCACTAGAGGGCAGAAGAACGCTGACAAACGCAAAACAATGCCACACAAAAGTCGTTACGCCTAAGGTGCAGTCGATTTAACCACCGAGGGGTCACAAAACAACATTATTCATTTGGATTTGGATTTCTGTCCTGAGTAATATCAGTCAAATGTTTACTTTTCACTATTTGCTGCTTCTAGTAGTGGGACTGTAAGAGCACTGAGCCTGAAACATTAAGCAAAAACAAAACAATGATCTAAAAAAGGCTAAAAAGCGTCACAGAGCTGCAGAGTTGGTGAGCGTTTTTCTTTGGACTCATCACTACAAAAAGACACTTTTTACATTAAAGAAAGGCAGATAGATGCAATTATCAATTAAAGAAGCTCTGAGGAGGGATTACTGTACCACCAATCACCACACATAAGGGTCTGAAAGGACAGTTGTCTGCTGAATTGGTAAATCTTGGACAAACAAACGCACTAAAACTAACCTTGTGCAGGGGAGCGGGACTAGAGTCGACTTCAGATTAAAAGCCTTGAGCTGCGAAAATGAGTAAACTGATTAACTGAAAATGAATCTGTGCCTTGCACGTGTGCACTATCTGCTGCTCTCCGTTGTCATATATGTTAATTTATGAAATATGTTTGGGTTTCGGGCTATTGACCAGATCAATCAAGCCATCTGATGACGGCGATTTCAGCTGATTATTCAACCAGCACATTAACCTGTGCAGCTCTACAAGCATAAAACGTTCGACAGGTGGTAGCTGCAACAAGCCCCCCAAGGCGAGGAATCAGCTTTTCAAATGTTTTATTAAGAAGTGTTGGGCGGGAGAATGTAAGCATGTAAACAACTGTTTGTTGTTTAAAATTACAGGGCGCTTTACATTACATCGCTGTTGTTGTCGTTTGTTGTTTGTAGTAGGCTGTGAGAGTTTCAGAGGTCATGTTTGTGACTCATATCGAGTGGTTAGAGGTCAAAACCAAGTCATAGATGAGTGTGTGTGCAGCATGCTGCTCTCAAAATCAAATCAGCACAAAATGAGGTTAAGGCAGGAGATATATAGAGCACGTTAGACCCCCGCTCACTCCCTCAGTATTTATTTTCTTGGCTGTAACTTTAGACGAGAAATGAAGGGACGCCAGGTTTTTTTCATCCCAACACGGGAAAGACTTCGCAGAGTCACCGGGTTTCCTTCAGACAGCGGCGAGGTGGGATATTGATGGGGGTGTTAACAGCTGGCTGGAGTTCAGCTGACTGACAGAGCAAACACACACATGCACGGGCGGAAACCTGGAACTGGTTAACCTCTGTCTCCGTCACTAATTTCACCTCGTTCTCTCTCTTCTGTGAAGCACACACACATACACACACACACACACACACACACTCTCTCCCAGTTTTTCTTTCTCCTCTTTCACTCCCTTGCTTTGTCAATATCAGTCTCTTTCACCGCTTTACGTCTCAGTTAAGTCTCCAACCTGTTTTTCTTTCCCTCTTCTCTCCTCTTTCTATTTCCCGGCCTCCATATTTTCTCTCTCTCTGCAGCCCTACCTGCCTTTTCCCCTTTTGTTTTAACCTTTCTTTCTTCCTTTCATTCATTCTTTCTTCGTAGCATTTCATTTATTTTACTTTCTCAGTTTCCCTCCTCCTATTCTTGAGATTTTTTTTCTACCTCTCATCTAAATGAATATAAAGTCATGAGGAGAACCTGCGTTTTAGACGCTCATGCACTAAAAAAACACATTACTTATGGCTCGAGGGCAGGTGATGAGTCAGTAGGTGAGAAAGGAAGTCACACTTGCTCTACCTCCCTGCACTCCCGTTCATCTATCAGCCTCTCTCTCGTCCGCTCTCACACACTCTTGCTGTACTTCACACACTCTCACATCTTTGTATGTGTTTCCGCCAGCCTGTCTGTCAATCAACCTGAATGAATTTCTCTCTGCCGCCCATGACCACACACACATCCTGTCTCTCTCAGTCATTCGGTCTCTGACTTTTACTTTCGTGCGTCTGCAGACAAAGACATTTACTTGTGCGCAGTCACTTTCTACGCATGTGGTATAATGTTTTTGATCATAGAATAATGCAATTATTAATTACTGATGGGTTTGTCTTGTAATAAGCAGTTGCCTGGTTTATACATCAGGGAGAGATGGAGCAGCATCAGTATTTAGTTGAATTGAGTTGTATTTCTGTACAGCTTGTGAATGAAAATCTGTGTTTTAGCTCAATTTTGGTCTCCACAACTCCTAAAGGAACTTCCTGTCTCTTTATTTGCCAAATGCTGCACTGTGTTAGTCACTGACTTTGACATACAGCGAATCTGCAGAGGGTTTTTGGTGAAAAACAGTTACCTGCTGCAAAACCAAAAACCAAAAACCATGCGAACGAGGGTGGAGAGAGTGACAAAAACAAAACAGAGGGTTGATGAATAGAGATATATAAAGCAGGGAGGGGAACGGGCTGAGGAGTGATAACTCTCGGTGGGTTCATCACCACAAACAACCCCTTTCTCGTGCATGTTCTCACAGAGCTTCAGCTCAAGTTCAGTCCTCTCTTGCAGGCTTAGGGCGGCGGTACTGTTCTTATTCATCCTGCCATTCACACCTCTGCTGCATGCTTATTCATGACTTCCTTGCTGTAATTTTCTGGCTTCAATTAAGATATCAGCTGATCCCATCAGCTGTTCTCATCTATAGTTAGCTAAAAGTGAAGGACATATGGTTAAAACATCAACTTTCTTCCACTGCATACGAATGCAAAGCTATTAAAAACTAGTACATTAAAAACAGAGCAAAGAGACCAAACCAGGCACCAACAGATTGAGGATCACTCCTCTACCCTTACTAAAATCAAAATCCTTTGATCTGCTCCAACCACTGTATTTTCTTTGCAGTGGAAATCAATTCTAAGTAGTCTATGAACCCATCTGTCAGGGCTGTTAGGGACAAAAAAAGGTTGGGAACTGCTTTTGGGAACTGCTTTTTTATAGCAATGGTGAATGAACCACTGCTGCACTTTGGGGCAATGCATGTCAAGATCAATCAAAGATGAATTGCTCTGAAATGACAAATGGTGCACGACAGAAATCTGCAGCCACTAAAGGGCAAAGCAGCATTTTCACTTTCAATGGCACATCACTTTGTCTCTCTCTGTCTAACTGTTGAGTAAATGTCAGTGCAAAAACCCAATGAAATTGGAAGAACACAGTTCCTCTTTCAGCAGCCAACCTTGCAGAGAGGGAAAGTCCACTCCCATCCAGTGTAAACAAATACACACTACAGAGTAAAGAAGGGCGGTATGACTGCAAAACAAAAGGGTGTGATGGCTGGCTGAAAGAAATGTCATCGCAAAATGCAAATTCGACTTAAGATGGAGGCAGTGTTCACAGCAAAATATTCAAATGTCAGTGGGGCGGGTTTGGGCAAAGTATTTACAGATAAAAACAGACAAATGTCCTCTGTTGTGTACACTGAAGTCAATACTACAAGATGTCTTTTGTACCTTTTATACCAGAAAGAATTCAATTTAATACCTGTTTCAAAATGTGTAAATCAGTAATTCCCAGCATTATGAGAGTAATGCGTAATAATATAATTAACTAGCATGGCATGTGCCGATATTTGAATTAAAGTTCATTTAACCTTTTGATAAAATTGAAACTTGCATGATAATTGGTTGATAAGCTTCCTGGCTACTTCGTAGTTGCTTACTACAACGTAGTTAAGGTGAGCAGTGAACCGGCCGGCATCCAGCAAAAGAGTGACCATAAGCGATTAAATGATGTGCATTGGATATATGTTGCAGTATGTCATGTGATCGCAGCAAAACTGAACAGCTTGAGGGCTTCACGTCACTTTTAAATGGCAGAAATAATCTTCAGTAGCTGACTTTTATGACCGTTCTCTCAGTTTATTTGAGCAAAATGAACATTTAACATAAAACAGCAGAGCTAATATCCCTAACACAAATCAGGTTTTTAGCTATTCAGACATCGCCCAGCACTGAGCACAGCGCACATCTGTTGTGTCGTAAGGTCAATTTAATTTTTCAAGGGATTTCTGCTTTACTGGACGACTCAGTGCTACACAGAAAGAAAAACAGCTGACTTCTATCGTATTTTGGGTGCTTTACAATACAAAGCACCCATCTACAGATCCATTTCTAAGTTTATAAATCCTCTCTGCAGCCAATTAAACACAGTTTTACACAGCGTACACTGTGCTGCAAAGAGATTCCAAATTTAAAATGTAATCCAGAGGAGTGTTTACGTGAAAAATGATGATATGTCAAAAAGCGTTTGGTCGAGGTGTCAACGTGAGGCGTTTTATTCTGATTGGGCTCCAAAGAAAATAAAAGCCTCCACGTTACTGTTGCTATAAATTCACACAGACAGAGACCTGTTTCTCTCCCACCTCCATCTTCCAGCGGTTGAGCCATTCTTCTCTCTGTCTCCTGCTGATGTAGTACGGATCTCCAGCCTGGAAAGTCACTCTGGGGACTGGCCTCCTCCGCAGCCTCCCAGTCTCACCCTGCACATACAAACACACACAAAAAGCTTCTTACATGCTCACCGTTAAATCTGCGTGTACTACGAAAGTGTTTTTTTCTGAAGTTTCTTGTGATGTAAATAAAACATCAGAAGCAGGGTTGCAACTGGTTGTCTCACCTCTCTGGGAGAGTCGCAGTTTCTGTCATCTGGCTCGTCTGCAGGAGAACAAACGTTACAGGAAATGGCCCATTTGTACAGATTTAACAAGAGCTTTAATGAGGAGGTAAAGTCATGGTTTTCATCACTTTGCCCTGGCATCCATATTTAAAGCTGAAATGCCTTCAAACACTGCAATCTGGAAGTTATTTGACAATTAAAATGTTAAAAAGGTTTTTTAAATTTTGACACATCATTAGCATAACTTTTCACATCCTTGGAAGATCAAAAATCTAAAAAAGGGGTAGCTGCTGTGCATGATGGATAATTTAAATACTTTGGGCAAAGGCGTATTATATAGCTGAGTATTAAATCTATACCCTTATTCTTCTCGGTTGGCTCTTGTTTCCGACGCCCACGCTTCTTGCGAGGGGAGGGTGAGGGCTCTGGCTCCTCAGGCGGGGTTGGGGGGGCGTTTGCACAGGGGTCAGAGGTCGCCATCTCCTGGGAAACAGACGGAGCACAGTCTAGGTCTGAGAAAACTGCTGCTGGCCCTTGTCTAGACTCATCAAAGGACTCCACAGACATAATAACTATACACACACACACACACACATATATACAGGCCTTACACACACATAAAACTCAACCGTACACACACACAACAAAGAGCTACTGCAATATACACACATGCCTATTAGTCTGCCCTTGTTAGTACAATGCAGAGCAGGTACATCCAGCAGAGTGTGTCTGCGTAGGATCAGTACAATAAACACCCACAGCTCCCATTAACACATACACAAACACACACACATACACACACAGTAATGAAACGGGAGGGGGAGCGGTATTGATTTAGCTAACGATGCTAATGATAAATGAGCACATGTGGGAGTAACTGTTCGTGTTAAATGATGGTAACCTCTCATTAAATGCAAAAAAATGTAAAGAATAAACTAAAAATGTACAAAAATAGAAGAATGGTTTGTGAAATACATGAAGTAACTACACTGCAAATACTGAGATGACAGTAAGTGGTTTGTTTAATTATGCTGTGTATATAATCCTGTCTCTAATTCAATGGCTTATCCATTAGCCCAGCAGCGTTAATGATGCTACACTCTGGTCATGCTTCCCCTTCTAAAGGACCAGCAGTATTTTATGTGCATGTGTCGCTAAGAGGCGAACAGGTTTTATAGATTGGTAGTTAGAAAGTGGAGAGCAGGGGTGAATGTCAAGCTCAAAGGCTACGCTAACGCTAGCTAGGGCTAACAAGCCCACAAAGGCTGTAATGAGCAGGTGAGAAGGCCTGTAAAAGGCTGAGAACACAAAAGGTGACTAAAAGGGCCGCAGGGCAAACTTAACTACACCGGCACACACTTTTAACACTGGGTACTTAAACAGGAACGGTGCCTGAAACATAGGTGGGTCCAAGGCTTTTAGCGCCAAACATCCCACCAATACACAAAACATTATACTCGGCATGAATGTGTGGCTGCCCTTTTGTGAAATAACTGCAAAAAGCTATGTGCATGTGCTCTGTGAGGCCATTAATTTGCCACTGCATCAACCGAGTTCTAGTTAATGATCAAGCTCTAAAAGGCAGGGGGATTTCTCTGTTTCCAGTCTGTATAGTGATACTGACAATGCTGCACTATATTGCAGAGTTAGCCAAAGCTAATTAGATTAAATGCAATGGATCACTGTCAGCTCTCATCATAATTGTGTAAAAATGTATAAATGTTAGAATTAAAGTTGGGACAAAGCATGGGAAATGAACTGCTGAAGTAAAAGTGAAAAGACTTGACAGGTTACAGCATTTCACAGACTCTACGATTTGCACAAAGCATAAAAGACACAAAACATTCAAACTGAATAACTCAAAGCAGCGAGAAAAGACTAAATTAAGTCACTTAAGACGAGTGGTTGAAATGACTTGCTACAAAAAAAGCTTTGTTATAAATTAGCTTGCATGAATTTTAAAACTGTTTGCACAAAACAATCAAAATCATGGCATGAATTAAACCGAGGTGAAAGTAATATGTTTCTTTAAAATTAAAATTAAAAATGCGTGCACCAGCCTCTATCTTGTGCACATGCAATACCATCATGTGCCCTCGATGTGAGCACATGGCGTTAGCGTTCATTGCTTTAAACCCCGAAGTGAAATTAAGGCTGCATTAAGCAATTTTTAACATTAGGAGGCTAAAAAGACTCTGAAACTATATCAGCCCCTACAGCTAACTTTTAAGCAAACAACTGACTACTTACACATTCAGCAGAAACAGAGGAATCTGGACTTGCAGTCATCTTTTTGGTCACATGTCGAATGTAAATCCAATTCAGCCCTGGTTTGGTCCACCAACTCCTGAGAAAAATATCTGGATGTCTTTGGATTGCTATATGTTCGACGTTCTTCAGCCACTTCGCCTCTCCGCCATTTTGCACCAAACAGGAAGTGTACAATCGGCTTGTGCGAGCCGGTAATACACTTCCTTTTGTGAGAGTAGGTGCTTTGGTTGGGTTACATTTAGGACGGTGAACCAAAACAACGACCTCAATGCGGCTGCAGGCTGCAGACTATAGTGTAGATTCACATCAAAGAGAGTCATTTCACTCAGTGGGACTGTTAAAGAAATTGCTTAATGCAGCTTTAAAGTTGAACTGAGAGAATTTCACTTTGACTATATCAACCAGACACAGACAGTAGCTCCTCCATGTAAATTAGTTTTTTGTCACCTTTCACCATTTCAAACAACTCCTTGCTGACCCGAACTTCCTCTTTTCGCTGCATCTAACCTTGATCTTGAATGACAGACGGTGTGGAAAGTACCTGACTTCACTGACTCTAAGCTATGCTGTGTGCACAATGTAAGGGCCAACCAAAGGCAGTTTTTAGGTTGGATGAAACTTTGATGATGCCCGAGGGGAAACTGAGGAGAGAACAGGATGTAGCAAACAATAAAACAATAGTGCACCAAAAATAATAAAATAAGCAGTCACACCAACCAAATATAGCAAATAAATGCATGGTAGGCCAAAATGTATTGGAGCTGTTTCCAATATCAGTGTGACAGATGGAGCTTACACATATGTGCAGAAATATGTGCACAGCAGGCACTTTTTTATTTCAGTTATTATTTGTGGTACACATGACAGTAGCCGCGAATCTCCTCCAAATTGTTTTTGGAAATGAGATGATTTGGAGAACTGCCTGAGGTGAACATGTCTGATTTTGCTGTGCCCTGCTTTACATCAAAGTCTGTCAAAATAAATAAATAAATAAACAACAGTCTCAAGAGGAAAAGCAGCTTATGCAATATATTATCTAGTTCATCTTTAAGCTCAGTACTTCCTGTCTGTTTTTATTATATTTCCTCACTTTAGTTTTTGCTAGCTAACAGTTGTTATTACTAGAGATAGCTACAGTGACCGTGTTGGCTAAAGTAGCTATCCCTAGTTGGTGGATTAACTGAGTTTTCAAGCTGATTGTTAGGTAGCTTGTCACTTACCTAAAGTAAATAAAGAAAAAATGACAATCTTAACTAACAGTGGTAAAAAAAAATAAATGAGGCTCATTCATTTAGCATTTACCCAAACATCGCTTCCTATTTTTTGTAAACAACTCATTGTGTGGTTTTCTAAGGTCTAACTATCTTCAAAGAGTAAAAGAAGGACGTGGAATAGATGAAGCAATGGAGGACTTTCAACTACACCCAGTTACCAGTTTATTAGGTACGCCTAGCTAAAATTAAATGCAGTGTAATACGACAGCTCTGCACCGAAGCCAACATCTACAAAGGTTTTCACGTTCAGTTTTTGTTGAAACTGTTTTAAAGGAGTTGATTCAACTTTAAGGTGACTTCGAGGTCAATCTGGAGGCTGCAGTTTGTGGTGCTGTTTATTGCCTAGTATTATACTTTTGCTGGTGGGCTGAAACTAATGATTATTCTTATTATGGATTCATCGTTTTGTCTATAAAAAGTCTGAAAATACTAAGAGGTGCCCTGTATAATTTTGTCTGAGTCCAAAACATGAAGATATTCACTTTACCATGATGTACGACAAAGACACTGTTAAAACGATCACAGTTAATAAAGCAGTAACATCAAATTTTGGCATTTTTGACTAGAAAATTACAACTTTTCAAAATATTTCCCACTTACTTCAGTGATGTTGGGTTAAAAGGTTAACACAATGCAATGCAATCCAACAAAGAATTTCATCTCTGCTGACACACTCAAAAGAGCCAGATCATAAATGATCTTCAAGAACAAGTATTATTTAACTACTTTTATTGTAGATTTCCCAGTTAAGTGACTGTGAATACCCACATTAAGTAACACCAGGACATTTAACTTAATTAATACATAACCGCGACACTCAGTTATTTGCAGCTTTAGCTTTAACATAAAAGTTAGTTCACTTTTTGTCCAATAAGGTGATTTTTTGAATTCATTACACTTTTGTCAAAAAAAAGTGCAAACACAATCACAATATCTTGGTGACCTTTGGTGGTTTGGGTGCAAAACGGAAACACAAGACTAAGCTGCATACATGCCAAGATCAAACGATTATCAAGTCATGCTTAGACCAAGTAAAAGCCCTTAGGTTTAACATGAGGGTTCCAGTAATTACAAGTTTAGCCTTATTCTGGATAAAATCTAGTCATTAGTGTGCATGAAAAGTTTCATTTATATCGGCTGACATCACTTCTGACTGTAGCTGTGAGGGGATTTTCATGTAAAAGCATTACATAAATGTTGGGATGAGTGCCAGTGTATCTCTCTACTGTACTTCAAACTCAAAACTTCAAATGTTTAAGCAAAAGCCACAAGTGCAACACACACATGCGTAAAAAAAAACAAAAACAGCAGCTGCTCGGCACATGGGAGAGAAACGAGGGAGAAAGGAAAGAAGTAAGAGGACGAGACCAACACCTAGCATATCTTACAGCACTGTGAGAATGCAAAATACATAAATAAATAAATAAATAAATAAACAGCAGCCAGAGAAAATAAGAAAACAATATGTGAAAATAACAAGAAAAAAGATGGAAGACTGAAACAGTAAAGGGACATTTCACTAATCCACTTATCCATGAAACTAAAACGTCATTACCACAATAATATCTGTGTTCGGAGACGTGTATTTGTGTCAGTGTCTGTGTGTGTGTGTGTGTGTGTGTGTGTGTCCATGTGTGTGAGCACTTGCAAAGGAGGTGAACGTGTGAGGAGTGAAGGAGAGACAGAGGAGAGAAAGTGAGGCTCCAGCCCTCTCTGCTCTCTATAGTTAGTGTCACTGACAGCTCCACCCTGAGCTCCACACAATGGCTCTATTCCTGGATGCACTCCACTCTGTGTGTGTGTGTGTGTGTGCGCGCACAAGAGAGAGAGAGTTAATGGGTAACATACTGCTGGCTGGGCAAGAGGCTTCTGTTATAAGTACCTTCCATGTCTACTACTATATGTCATAATACTCATATATTACATTATACTACTACTAATACTAATTCTTGTCTAGTATCACTATTTCTATTATACTACGACAAACACAGCCTGAATATGCAGGTCTACAACCTCTGGTACTACTACCAACACCACTACTACATACAACTACTCCTATTACGACTGTAGCTACAACTATCAACATGACTGTTGTGCTACCACGAGTACTGCCACTAACACAACAACAACTAGTACTACTTCTATACAACTACTAGTATTACTGCTTCTGCTACCACAGCTACTGCTATTGTAAAACTGCTACCGCTACTACAGCTGGTGCTATTATGAGACTACCATTACTCCATTACATTACAACTGCTACTACCACACTATATGCCTCAGTACTGCAACAACTGCAGTATGAATAACTTTAGTGCTACTGCAACTATTGTAACTTTCAACTTTTCCATTCTCCCTACCACTGCCATTACTACTACTAATACTTACCTCTGTTACTGTTACAGCTTTCAGTTCTTTATGCAGCTATTATGCAACTACTGATGCTACTGATGCCGCTTCTGCTACTACTTCTGCTACTACCACTGCTCATCACTAGTATTAGTACTTCTACAACAACTATGATGCTCTTACAACCACGAGCGTGCTTCTCTCCGTACTGTCGCCACTACTAGTACGACTGCTAAACACACAAATACAATACAACATTAAACTTTACCCTCAGATACTAACTACTGTTACTATTACAGTATTATAACTACTATTCGTACTGTTTTAGTACTGAGGACCTGCTCAGCTAGCATTACTACAAATATTACTACCCCACTTACAGCAGTACCATTACTACTGCTACTGCATTAACAATACACCTTTTGTAGATACCATTACTAATAATACAACTCTGCTATTACTAATATTCCTACTTCTACACTTTTACTTCTATGAGTGAGGTACTGTGTTTGATGGTGTTACTACAACTGTTACTTGAAATGCAGAAGGAACACTCAGCAGCAAACACGCAGACCTTTTGTTACATGTGACATGTACGTTTGGTCTGCAGTCTTTGTTACATGTGCACAGTTGTGCTTGTGTGTGTGTGTGTGTGTGTGTGTGTGTGTGTGTGTGTGACAGGACCCACATTAATCCTGCCTGCCTTGTCAGAGCTCAGACATCAAAGCGCAATCTTGCACACACACGTAGATGCACACACAGAATCTCACAGTAGTTCACTTAGTATTCGTTTCTGTCTGGGGCTGTTTGATCAGCTATATTGACTTGCTGATTCGACCACGGAGTTCAGTCAGTCAGCACAAAAAGACATGCAATCACACGCACACACACACTCACACACTCACGAGGTGTGTGAGGATGAATGGAGGGAGTAATATGGAGAGGAAGAGCAGCCAAAGACCTGAAGTCAGAGATAGTGAAGAAATATGCGGCATGGTGTCGTTACAGTTATAGCGCAGCTCTGTAACACCACTCACAGCTTATTGCTGCCGGCCTAAAGGTGATTGGAAGGTTGCCAGTTCAAACCCCCACAGTTAAGCTCACACAGAGGAACAACCAACGCGTTCACCTTGTGTAGAAGTAACAAAACTCAACTCAAACTGTCTCAGAAGAAGTGGTCACTGACCAAATTGCACAAACGCAGTGGAAACAGTGTGGAAACTTTACTAACACGTACTCATAAACATGCATTTTTCTGTCTGCCTTACTTTTCCTAACAATGCTCCCATATTCTGAGAACTAAATTGTTTGGTGACCACAAGAGCCCATGGCCAGAGGTTTATCAAACTAAGTCTTTAATTTCAATTTAAAGCAAAGTGATAAAAGCAGGTATGTGGTGGATGGAGCCAGGCTGACATGAGAAACTGACTGTGACATTATGAAGACATGAAGTTAGCATCATATGTTGAGGGAGAACATACACATTGACTGCTGCAACCAGTCAGTGTGTATGGGATTCCCCGTTCTTAGGCACACAAAGTCTCAGTCTGACATGTAACAGAAGAAGAAAAGCAAGCTGCTGTGAGGAGGCAAGCGCTTTGTCGCATCATCAGTCAAACACACTCAAATGTGACAATTAATTAATGTAGTAAGTGTGTCTGTTGTTCTGTCTTATTAGGAAAAGCTGAGCTAAATGCGTTTGTCACTCAGCAGCTAGCGGGTGTGAAAGCATAAATGTGCAGCAAAGTGTTCCTGGAAACAGTTCACGCATGCTTAACATATCTTTTCAAGCTGGACAGGGAAATGTTGTATAGGTGAATAGGTAATCAATCACTCTGCTGCAGCGTGGAGTATAAAAGGACAACGACAGCCTGTAATTACAGTACTCACAGGAAGCAGCTGTTTGCGTTTCCTGCCAGGACGACCCACTCTGCGCTTGTTGCGGGGACTCGCTGGCGTCCCCTCCTCTGGACTGTCCTGGTCTGCTCCATCTTCACTCTAGCCAATTACAGAGACGCCACATCAAACACTGAGCCAATCGAATGACTGTATGAAGTTATAATTGATGTCAGCAGTGAGGCCGCATTAAAGAAACAATGATTCAAGGGAATGTGGTTAGGAAACGCTGTGGAGCAGTGGCCCGGGGACAGGATGAACTGAATAAAGGACAGCACACTCATGAGAGTATCTGCAGTTTTTAAAAAGTGAAATTTCACACATTTTACGACCTTTTCACCAGGAGACAAGAGGCTAAGTCGAAGAAGCTAATGACTTTTAAAACAAAGATCCCTAAAGCCACGGTCTGTTTTAACAAAGCACTTCTCAAAATATAATTGGATGAAATATGAAAGACAAAACCAGTAAATTATATGTTTGCACACATGAAAACCAGCTGTCTTTAGTAAAGCAAACAGGATGCATGTTGTAGTTCTTCTGGACCTGCTCCGGCCTGATCTGAGCATGGACACGCTGCACAAAACCTCCTGTAAGACATTAAATTTAGATCATCATTCGAGTTCTCTCTGAAACCTGCGGAAACCTCGGTAACATGACGCCCTTTAATAAACCTTTGAACCTAAATGAATTCATCTCGGCGGTTCGCTCCTCTGCTCGGCTTACGGCAGAGACAAAGTGGCATGGTACAGCCAAGTTGAAGAGCAGCAGCGGTGTAATTTTACAGCGATATATGAAATAAAAATAGCATGCTGCACCTGTGTTTCAGCTACTGCAGACAGTCAGAGCGCTGGGTCAAAAGCAAAGCTAAAAACACCTTTGAGGGGCTTCTAACCTGAACGGATTAGAGATGAGATCCTTGTTTGTCTTCGCGTCAAACTGCAGAAGACTTTTAATGATGTGTTGCTGGCAGCTCACTGGTTTATAGACCTTTCTGCAGACGTGCTCAAGTAAAAGTACCAACACCACGACGTTGAAACACTCAACTACAAGTGATTAACGTTACTGGATTGTTGATAGTGATGCATCACCGTGTATGCCGTATGTTACTGTTGCAGCTGGTTGAGGTGGAGCTAGTTTTAACTACTTTACATGGTTAGCTAGTTCAGTCCAGCGGTTTCCAACAGGGTTTGCGAGATGATTACTGGGAGAGAAAAAAAAACTAAGCTCTGATACAAAAATTAGTTCTCAGTTTGTGGAATCCTGGAATTTTACCCCTTTGGACCAAAATCAGTTTTTTAAATAAAACCATGTGAAACGTTTAGAGGGGAAATGCCTCTTTGGTCGAACTGTTAACAACTCATAAACATCTAAAACACGACAAAGAGCCCCAACCAAACACCGCTTCTCTGTAAGAGGTCGCAGTTTGAAAAAGGTTGGGAGCCAGTGGTTCAGTCTTCAGCGTCTTATTTTATAAGCTTGTCATATGTTTTTTACGTCAATTCCTAATTTGGCAATAGACAATTTTGCAATTTTTTGCCACACTACCGTTTCCAAGTGGCATTATTGTTGACACCGCTGTGGCAAAGATGGGATTGCTTTCAATTTCTGTTTTCCTTAGAGCCTAGCAACTATACAACAACATTACAGAGCAACACAGGGCAGGCAGAACGGCATCTCCTTCCAAATTTCTACTGAGGAAACAATCAACACCACTTTGGAAATAAGAGAAAAGAAATAAGCATGCTCAGCGAAGAGGCAAATCGAAATCGCCCAAATGGAGTTAGAACATAGGTCGAGTGCTGCTTCGTGCAAACAAGTAAAATCCAAATCCAAAAAGAACTTGCAACTCAAAACTGACTTTAACAACAACGACTCCCAGAGCTCAAAGACTAAGATGTATAAGAAAAGCATCCAGCAAATCAACCCTTCATTTTCCTATTACTAGATATAGCTTGAACCCATATATGACAGCAGACAATCACACAGGGCAGCTCACCATTTAGCTTTAAAATGTTATGTAAATATAAGTATGTACAGTATGTTAATTGAGGAGATAGATGGATCGATTATTCCTTTTCTGTCCAAATACTAATTAACTAAACAGGGTGTCTCATACCATCTCCTCATCTGTTATCCCGTACTGTGATTAATAAGGCCATATTAGGGACTGCTGTGGCACTACGACAGGCTTTGACTGCCCACAGTGACTGAATGAATGTAACAGAGAGCAAAGAGGTTTATAGTGACATTCATGAAGAAACTGTAGTCTTTGCAGAACATCGCATCTGGCTGATACCCGATCCACTTCACAAGGTTACTGTCTGGATCTGAAAATACTGAATTCTCCGAAATATTGAATTCTCTCAAACTTGTCTAAAAGTAATTTACTATACTTCCTGCTGCTCTGTTTAAACACAAGAATGTCATTAGAGTGATTCGTCATCACTGCCTTTTTGCCTGATAATGTTTGGTGTTTTCTTGTTTCACTGCCATGATGATAAGTCAACCAAAATAAGCGAAATGCAGATACAGAGCCATGAGAAAGGGGGGATTTCCATGTAAAGACCCTTATGTACCAAATATTCACTCTTTCACAATCAGATTAAAAAGAGTCTATTTTCCCAGAGCTTTACAACCGCTCTCGCCCACACAGTAGTAATCGCTGGGAAGATGCATCCCTCCCCCCAAAATATTTGAGGGTCCAACCAAACCGTCAGTCACATCCTCACTTTCTATTTTTACATTGGCTCCGGGCAAGATTTTTGTTGCTTAGAGTCTCAGGTCTGTGCACATTTTCTTTATTTGGCACGGATGACACGCGGTAGAGCCAAATAAAATAAGCAAGACCTGCTGCGTCTTTTGTTAAGCAGTAAAAAAAAATGTAATGTAGCCTTATTGTGTGAGATACCTGTTACTTTAAGGGCATCATATTTTAGCCAGGAGGCAGGAATTTGCAGCGCTGATTCTCATTACAGGCCTTTTTTATTCATATTTGAGCTATGTGTGCATCGCCGCCTCAGGCAGAAATTAAATAAATGTCATTGTTACAACAGAGAACCATTATACTCTTGTAGTGCTGAAGTGAACAAGGCAGATTTAAATGTACCAGTTGGGAGGCAAATTGTTTTTAATCAGAGGTTTGCCCAACTTGTTCAAAGCTTGGTAAAGATAACGGAAGCAAATGATTCATGCAGGATTAAAACAAATGGGAGGCATCGCATCACCACAAACTAATCTCAGCGTACGGTCAGGTCCCATTTTCTTTGGAGCCTATTCAACTCTTGTTTCAGTTACTATTGCATATCAAACTATGGCAAATGTATGAAGAATCACATAAATAATCAAATATACAGAAAAGCAGCTAAATATGTAAAGATTTTCTGTTTAATATAGACTCAAACTCTTGTAAAATGAGTAAAACAAAACTTTCAGAAACTAAAAAACTAGGATCAGCATATGGTGGTGATGGTTTAAGGGGGCGTGTTTGTTTGGGGGGGTTTGACATATGCTGTGAATCTATCATCCTGTTATGCCATGCTTTGTTACACTGTTAAAAATAATAAAATAAAATGTTAAAAAAAAAGGATAAAATCATCTTTCCTTGAGAAATGAGTGATCTTTATATCAGTGTACTGGTACTGATAATACAGTGATGCAGTTCATTTCCATAAGAGAATCTGTTAATTTAAAAACAACCAGACAGAACTGATCCACAGATACTTCTTAGATCTTAAAGGTGCTTCACGCTGTGTCCGGTGTTGAAACGGAGACCTGCTCGCTCTTGTTTTACATCGACGACAACTTTCTGATCTCCGTCAATACGTGAGTTATATTGTGCTTTGTTGTGCGTAAGATAAAACTTACGTGGCCTACTCTCCTCTACTGTTTGCTGTGTTTCTGTTGTCCAGCAGACTGTTGAGTGTAGTGTCACGCTGTAACTCTGAGTTAGTTTAACAATAATATCCGCTCTCTTTCCTGCTCTAATCAGTACGACCTGACTCTGTGCGCTGCCTGCTCTCACCCTTGTGTTTCCATTAACGTCTTCCTCCCCTTCTCTCTCTCTCCCCTGCTGGACCCTATGTTGCGGTGACAGTGGAGTGGTTGCTAAGGTGCAGAAACTGCTTAGCAACTGTCTCCGACGGGGCCGCCGTGCTGACTAAACATTCTGATGTCACTTCCCTGACGATCAGCATAGCAACCAGCTAGAACGGTTAATGGCCCTGCGCCTGCCTGGTGTGCTGTCCATATGCCTGTGTCACGATGCACACCTACAGAAACACACACATGTGAGCCATACAAGTGTACTCAATCATGTCTCGAGGTGCAGCAAGTGAACATGAGTGTAGCTGAGTCAAACACAAACCGACAAAGCTAGAAAACCACTCAGCCAAGTCCCTTCAAGAATATGTCAACGCACAAACACACCAAACACACACACTGGCCAATCTGTCCATATATCTTTGGTCTATTTCTGTCTCCCGGCAGGTTATTTTAGGCCACCGCAGTTGCTAAGCAACCAGACTGCAAACCAGGCGGGCAGAGGAGGATCCCATCAGCAGCAGACAGCTTGTCCTCTTTCTTTGTACCCAATCCCCACGTCCTCCTCTCTGTCTCTCTCCCGTTGTCTTTACCAGGCTTGTGTCCTGTAGCTCCCTCCTTCTCTGCTTTCTTACTGTATTTCCCTTTGAATCTACTACTCACCTAATCATTGATTGATAAAGCTGTCAGCTGAACAAAAACCAGACTTTCATTTACCTGGATGTAGCCTGCGTACAGATTTACGATATTTAAACGCTTCAGTCGTACAGGAGATGTAACTTTTACACACTCCTGTCGTTAAAAACAATCAGCAGCTACACATTTGCATGCATTTACATATTAACACTACAATGAATTGAAAGTTACCCAACAGTTGTCCAATCACACCGTTTTCCTCTAGTTACTGTTACTGTTAGCAGCTAGCTATCGTCAACAATATGTCTAAGCCTTTTTGGCTTCTAGAGATGGGACAATCATCATTGTCCACATGGTCAGGAGGTATTGCTTTTACAGATGCCTGGTCTTTTTACCATCTTCAGACTGTCTTTTTCCAAGCCATTAAAGCCTCATATGCTTAAAACAAAGTGCTTGTTGTATGGAAGAGGGACAATCTAACGCTTGTCCAACCAGAGGGGTAGTTCGATGCAGCTAAGAGGATGCTTTGATGTCAGCCTTTTCAGCAATGCTTGAAGTGTTGCCATTCCAAACAGGCACAGGTATGAACACTTTACATAGACTCTGACTTGGTCGGACACGCCATGAGAAGTAGTTTGTCTCAAGCGATACGCAGCCTTAAGGCTTTAGAGTTGGGATAAAACAACACAGGACCAGGATGTGACATATCCCCGAGACAGACTTTAGCCTTTGACGGTCTTCACACTGTCTTTGTAGTTGGTAACACATATGTAAACGTGGGCAATTAGCAGCTTAGGAATGAGAGGAGAGATTGTTTTCAGAGGTTGTGTTTGGTGCATCAGGGAACAGGCTCAATGTCACTATCAAAGCTATAAAAACGATAGAAATGTGTGAGCTCAAATAAGGATGAGTTAGGTTTTGAGTTAGATGATTAGATTTTATTACAAAAACACAATAAGGTTTAAGTAATTCTTCTATTATTATACATTTAATAGGTTTAATAGCTGATTTTACAGCCAAAAGCGAGTCTTTGAGTAACCTCACCACGGATATGATTAGTGCATACGTCTTATTTAAATTTTATTCCTTTCTACGCATTCACAAACCTACATTTGAGCGTTTTCACAGCCTTGAAAGGCTAGACAAAAACTACAGGCTGTGAAATTATTATCTAAAAT
Source organism: Datnioides undecimradiatus (assembly GCA_008933995.1). Lineage (NCBI taxonomy): Eukaryota > Metazoa > Chordata > Actinopteri > Lobotiformes > Datnioididae > Datnioides > Datnioides undecimradiatus. The sequence goes on from WARS01000046.1 coordinate 1,093,393, forward strand.
ATGTATTTACCCTGAGTCCAGCTTACAGAACTGTCTCTATCGTCAGTGTTTGAACAGTAGCTTCTGTCATGTGCGACGGATTAAAACTGGAAGAAGTCAAACCTCACACACCTCTACTCTCTCTCTGTCCCACCGTGGCTTTAAACGTCTTCCTCTCTGTCCTCAGACTCTCCGACTGACTCTCTCTATGTTTTTTTTTTCCCCAAACTTAAGTTAAAAAGCACAACAAACTCCAGAGTGAAAAAGAAAACTATAAGGGAAACTTTGTGCATGTTGGCTCCTTGCCAGCGTGTGAATGTGGAAGTAAGTGAGTAAGACGGCTCTTTATATAGCAGCACTATAGAATGAACTTCAAACTTCTCACAGATTTACGAGGGCTGCCCCGGACTCCGGGGGCGCAAATGAAAGGAGCCATTTTTCACCTTGTGTACGTCCGACTGTGTGTTAATGTGTGTGTTTGCGAGTGTGCGCGCACTCATTTGGGGTTAAAAAAGACAGTTTGAGACCCGAAAGCCCGCGCTAGTTTCACCTGCATGTGGTCGGGCGAGTGCGTGGAATGCAGAGAAGCCTGAAGTGAATGTAAATAACTAACTGTAAGTTTAATTATTACACACACACACACACACACACACACACACACACACACACACAGTCCTACTTGCCAGATTTTTGTGTGTGTGTTGGCTAAAAAAAGCTCTCAACTGCGAGCTTACGTGGAAGCCAAAGAAGTAGTGGTAACGATAGCTGTAGTAAAAGTGGTGGCGGTGGTGGCTGTAATAATATCTGTGGCTACAAAAATAACAGTAGTGGTAGTAATTTAATATTTATAATAATAGAAGCAGCAATAATAACAGTAATAGGAGCAACAGCAATCGGAATAGAGGTAGTAGTAATAGAGTAGTAGTGGTGGTAAAAGTTATAGTTGGAAAACTGAGGGTATTTATTCAAGTGCATGACCTAAATACAATATTTAAGTACCAGCTCTTTACTGAAGTATTTGCATTTTATATATATATATATATATATATATACATATATATATATATATATATATATATATATAATATATATATATATATGTATATTGTTCTGGTGCAGCTGTTTACACGTACTGTACTTTGCCGGTATTACTTTTTCAGGGAAATACTGAAGACTTTGTGCATAAACATTTAACTGATTTTTGCAGTTACTGCTTAAGAGTATATGAATATTTGTTTTAGACTTATAAGATCTGTCCATTTTTATGTACAGAACCTATAAGCCTACACAAATCCACACATAATCCTCGCTATTGAATCTGTCTCCTACAGCAGCATTTAACCTCTGCATTTTGTTGACACACGGCATTGCTTTGACACACGCATGACTCCATACACTGCGTGTTAACATGTCTAAATGTTAACTGGGGTATTTCCTCCATACGTGATACGGCTCCTCACTCGAGTTAAGTTACTGTTGTAAAGCAGCAGTAGTGATGGTGCTAGTAGGGTCAGTTGTGTAGCTGTATTATCAGCAGTAGTAGTGATGCGTTACACTTTCAAATGAAAAATAAAACCCCTGTTCATTAATGAAAATCTGTCTTTCTCACCACGTCGTTGGCGGTGTCATTCTCAGGTGTCTGGGGCGGTTCAGCGGCAGCAGGACTGTTGGACGGCATGGCAGCGAGCGGCTCGGTGAGACCAAGTTTAGGAAGTATAAAATGGAGCAAATCAAAACATGGGAAAGGCCCTCAGAAGCACCAGGTGCAGCTTCATTCAATCTGTCGGTCGGTCGGTCTGTTGGTCGGTCGTCCGGACGAATGCTCTCTCGCTCAGTCCTCCCCCCTCTCCTGGGAGAACAAAGACAAAACATACGCAGTGTGACACGAGTGGATTTACAGTGAGAGGAAATTTGTCACGTTTGAGTAAGAAATCATTCACAGCATGAGGCCGACGTCTTGCTGTCGCTCCCTGTCTCTCAGTCTATCCACCTCTTGCTCATACACCCATTGCCCCGAGGTCAACGCTGTACAACAGGTGTGTGTCTCTATGAACTGTACTGCACTTGATGGATGGGACCCCAGGAATATTCCATTTCAGAGCGGTAACAGGTTAACACACACGCACACATTTATTCATAAACACACACGCACGCACACACACACACACACACACACACACACACAGGTGTCCTCAAAGGAATTTACTGGATAGCTTTCAACATGGCTGTCATGGTGTGATTGATGCGGCTAAACAGGTAAACAGGGCCAAAATCTAAACTTCTCCCCTCAAACACGACACAGATTGTTTTAAATGATGTTACAAACAGGAGAAAATCACACCGAAGCTGACATTTTGCATCTTGGGACACTCTGACTTGTTGTTGATCACACTTGTTCACACGACAATCTGCACCACTGGTTATTATATTTTTTGTTTTTGTTTATTTGGCCTCTGACAAAAAGCAAAGAGAACAACATGGACTGGGTGGGCTGTTTTTTGTGGTTATTAAAATATTTATAAACAATAGCTCTATAAATTTCCTCTAATCAAAAGTGACACCTTTAAATTGCTTGTTTTGTTTGACTAGCAGTCCCCATCCTACTTTAAAATGATCCCCCAGTTTGAGAAGTTATGATGAGCAGCTATTTCATGATTATTACACCTCTCCGCTTTGAGCAAGCGTTCATACCGCCGGCGGAGCTGGTGCGGGAAAATGGAGGGCAGCTGTGACGAAGGTGCTCAGTGGAGAGTCAGCCATGTGTGACCTTGTAAGTACTTGGACTCATCTTGGCTCTCTTTTGTCTCAGCATGTTTGCTACCATTAGTTTTGTTATATGGAGGTTAATAAGTGACAAAAGCATTGATCAATGTGTAATCAGTTGCCTATGGACAAGGACCCACTTGGAACTGCTGCATAACAAGATGATGCCTCACCTCTTGGTCAAACTCAATACCCTTTTCTCTGCTCTGAGTCTTAGTTTGCATGTAAACTGTTACAAACGTAAGCAGATTTTGAGCAGAAAACAAGGGACTACTGCTCTTAATGTGCACACACAACCAGTTTGGACTGACTTTAAAACGTTGCTCACACTGCTCATGTTTCTGGTCTCGCTAAACTTGATTCTGTGAGCAGATTTTCTCACTGGTTCCCTCATAAATTGGTTTTGCAACCACACATAAAAAAACCTGCAGAGATCTACAGTGGGGTGTTTTGATATACCAAAACTAACTTTGGTAGGCTTAATCAAGTCCTGTATTCTCTATATCAGGACGCTACAAAGTGTATTTTGGCAGTGATGCTAAGGCCATTTAAAAAAACAAACAAGGCCACCTGTCAACAGTTTGTCTGTGGCCTATTCAGTAAGTGTTTCTATCTGATATAACAGCCCTCAAGCAAAAGTACCATAGCTATGCAGGGCCGGATTAAGGCACTTGGGGGGCCTAGGGCGACACTTAGCTGTAGGACTCTATTTAGCCCAGTTCCTCCCATTTTCTTTGCATTGCAAAAGTATCGCGTTACCTCTGAGTATCCATTAGCTACAGCACACACTGCAGCTGCACTACATTTTAGCCAGAGACCGAGAAACAAACCACTGCCCCCACTGTGAAATATACTTTCCTGGCTATACTTTATTTTATGATTATGCACCATGTAAGTATAGTTTCAGCTGAAACAATAACTGAAGTTAGTTGTGGCACTTTCCTTCCTTAAGGTCCCCGGAATCTCAGTTTATATTGTCCTTTAATGGCGCATATTCCCAAACTAATTTGCAGCTAATCAATTTGCCAAAAGCTAAGTGCCACACAGTCATTTTTAGTTTAATACACTTGATGCACTAATTTGGATTCATTTAAGTGCTCTTGTAAGATTTTTATGGACACCTGCCACAAGTATTTTTTTTTTAGAGTTGTGATTTTGGGCTGTAAAATCAAGAGTGACTTATTTTCCAGGGCCTTAATTCAGCTGCACATTAGCATACAAATTGCACCGTAGATGATGGCTTTACAGTCAGAGTAGGCTCCATTTTACTTGTGTACTTCTGCATGAGCATGGCGGGTGTGAAGTTTTCGTGACTGTCTTTAAGCGAGTCAGTTCAGGAGTGTGATTTGTTCAGACCGGTGTCAGATACTGATCACAATCTGAACACAAAAGGAGCTTAAAGTACAATGTTCGCATGAGCCTTAAAGAAAACTGGATCTCAGCAGTGATTTGGATTTGAGCACAGTGTGAGCGCAGCCAATATGTCTGGCTTTCCTCAAGATGTATTGTACAGTATGTCACTCCTCACGCTGTGGCCTTACATCACCTACTGTGAAGACAACAGGCAGCCGGCCAGGGTTACCAGCGGAAAGACAAGGGTGGAAACTTTGCAGAAATGGGTGTACAGTATCCACCCCACACCCCCGGGGGCTCCCTGCACAAGCTCCAGGCTCCAGGCCAAGCAACTCCTCCAAGTTCTGCGTATTTAGGTCACCTACACACCGCACACTCCTAAAGCAAGTCTGAATAGACTAATTTAAATTGTTTAAGTCTACGTAACGGCAGAGGTTTAAATTAGACTATAGTCAAAGGCCCAAGCAGAAGCCTGTACTTGTGGGAGGAGAAATGGTTGCGCAGAGAAAAAGCTTCAGAGGTATGTCAAGGTAGTGAGAGTTAGGCAGCAATAAGACATGGAAGTAGATGATTTGTCTTCACAATAAAAGCATTAAATCTATAATCATCTTGATTATCTCACTCAGATTAGTATACTTCATCTGTCTCCCTTCCTCTCACCCTTGTATTTTGTATTGTTGAAACATTTGAATTTCTCCCCTCTGATGATCAAAAGTCTTATTTTGTTGACAAAGGTAGTAACACTAATGGTAGAAAATACACAGTTTTGCAAAATAACACATTCTTAAAGGCAGGTAACTCTTATTTTTCATCTGAAATGTTCAACTTTTCATGCTGTTGATAATCAAAGAAATCCAAGTGGGCCAAGATTTAAAAATAATAATAAGGTCATATGAGGTGAATACAGTTCGCTCAATACATCATTCCCTAAGCCATATCCTCAGAAATATTTGAGCAGACACCAACAATTAAGCCTCTAAAATGTTTTTGTTATACAGATTTGTCATGGTTTACTTATTCAGCTATGGTTTGTGGAAGTTTAATGTTCTCTAGACTGTTCCAAAACTTTCTCCACACTTGTCAGGCTGAAACTCCCACGGGGAAATAATGAAGCTTATATTCAATAATTGCTGGTCTAAAAGAGCTGGAGCGGTCTAAAAACATACTGGGATCAGCAAAAATAACATCCACCATGTAATAGCTGTGTTAAATGTATACTGTAAACATGGTTGAAGTTGAAAAAACCCTATATTTTGCAGAAAAAATACAGAGAACTTGAACTGTGTGTCAGTAAACAATACCAACACTAAAACTTCAGTTAGCTCAAAACCCATAATCACATCATATTAGAACTGCAGCTGTTAGTCAACTGATGGATTATTTGATTTGCAGAAACAGACTAAGTTACTATTTGATTAATCATTGAAACCATTATTAAAGCCAGAAAATCAGCTTCATAAATGTGAATATCTTCTGTTTCTAAGTCCCCTGTGACAGCAAACTGAACTAGTGTTTAGATAAAACAAGACATTTTCTGTGATTTTGACAGCTGCTTGTCACTATTTTTCATTTTACAGATCAAAATATTTCATTAATCTAGAAAGTAATGATGACAGTAATTGTTAGTTGCAGCTCGGCAGCATGTTCAGACTTATCACATACTAATTGTGAACTTTTTCATTGATGGAGTATTGATTGAATTTGTTTACATTATTTGATTACCTCTATTATATGTACGTGATCAAAATTCATAAACTAATATGATAAGAGAATACAATGACAAACAAATCCGTGTTTACTTCAGTTTAAAACGTTCGTCAGAGATACTTTTATTTTTAAAGTCTGTAGCGGAAGTGCCATAGTGCTTCCTGCTAGCTTGACGAGGCCCAGCTATATGACAATTAATATTGGGAGCGACCTCACGCGGCCTTTACCGGACGGCCTCTCATAAACGGCGTATAATCCCGGCGGGGGTGTGTGCGGGGCGGGCAGCCGGTGAGAGACACGTGTCTGAGTGTGTAGCGACGATAAGCTTTACTGGGTCAGGTAAAAAACACACACGGGGGCGCGTTTCAAACCGAATGCACTCAGTAACCTCGGGAGGCGCGCGCCCGCACGCCCGCTCGCTCTCCGCGGAGGCGACGGTTCCGCGCGCTGATGTGTCTGTCTGCATCTGGTGTGTGAAGAGGACGGTGCGCTCCGGTTTAACATTACCTGCTGGTGTCGGGGGGGACCTGGGAGATGGGGTGTACGCTGCAACGGACAGCGTTTAACACACGTTCGTTACGAAACGGTTGTCCGGCTGCCGTGATTTTCCTCCCACCGTACAAAAGAACTCACCAAGTTCACTCGCCCCGTGTACGACCCGCTCCGTCTTCTTCACGCGCACATCATCTGCTAAAACTGAACCAACGGTTTGGCTCCGGAGCGCGCGAGCGATGACTTTAAGAGATGACTGTAGCTAACTTAACGGCTGTAACGGGTGCCGGTGTGCGTTCACGAGGCAAAATGTAATGTTTATATTTACCGTGTCGTCCGTCCCTCAGGCACACGGACCCTGATGGTCGTCGCTCTCTCTCTCCTCTCGTTCACTCTCGAGCTCTCTCTCTCTCCCTCTCCCTCTCTCTCTCTCTCTCTCCCTCCTCGCGCTCTACCGGGTCTTCTCTCTCCGCTGCTGGCTCGCGCTCCCCCGCCTGCTTCTCTCTCACCCTCTCTCTCTCTCTCACATACACACACACAAACCGGCCTGCTCGCTCTCTCACGAGCCGCAGAGGCTGCCGCACCGGAGAGAAAGTTTCCGCGGGGTCCTAAAGTCTACAGCCACGCACGCACGCACGTGCACGCACACAAGCGGATGAAGACAGGTGTAGAAGTGTACAGACTGAGCAGACTAACAGCAATGGCGCCTTGCATTAAGTTAAACATCAGTGAAATCTGACTTCAGAGGGAGCTCAGGTTGAATATCTTGGCAGTAAGATTAAAAACAAACATCAAAAATATTTTTAAGAGATTTAGTGACATCATCACGAGAAACTGCTGAGTCAGTAAAGAATGTTTATGATTTGTTTACAGTAGGATAGCGATAGATCGCTAAAAGCAAGGACAACATAGCTGAACAAGTGTAACATATGAACCTTTAACTCTAATGTACACACAAGCACAGGTGTTCTAGTATATAAAAAAGCAACAACGCCCAATATCATAGAAGTGTTTGAGCTGAATTATATTTGGGGACTAGACAATAAAGGTTATGTCTTTTTTTACATTGAAAATTGTTTGCAGGTGGGAAAAGTGTCTCCACACAATGTTACATTACAGCTTGTTTGTAGCCATACTGTGTGCTTGAAGTGTAAGAAAAGCTTCCTGTTCAACTAACAGGTGTTTCTGACAGCTCGTATAACATGTTATGGCCGCCACAGAGGAAATAAATGAGGGGAGTCAAATTGTCGGCCGACATCTTCTCTACTGCGGAAACAAACCTGGGAGCGAATCGTCTGTCAAGCAGCCAAGAGCTGCTGGTGTCACAGCTGATGAGGAGCTCAAAACGGCAGTGTGAAAAATGCTAACTACCAGAGGAAATCCTAGTTTGAGCTCTTCCAAGCGCCTGACAGGGGAGTGTGTGGGTATCTGACAGTTGTGGGATTGAATGTGTTAATGGAAGTACTGCCATGTTTTACTTTTAGTATGTTTCTGATCAAACAGTAGATTTCTTCTGATAAATTGTCAAAACAGTATACTGAAATTTCAGTGGTGCATTAACATAAATTACACCAGTATAATAAAATAATCTCATAGAGGGACGTAAAATAAAAACTGGTGTCAAAGCTGTGCTTATTTTTGTTTGTAACGTACATGCACGGAAATAAATGTAAGCTGCCACAGACTGATTACTGACTAACACTCGCACAAAGAGGGGAGACAGCTCATTTTTGCACAAGGGCATCAGTTCAGCCCTCTCTGGCTTAAACTTTGAAGTGTGGGTTATTATTAATAGATATTTCAAATACCTACCTTTGAAACTCAGATGATTTCAGTTGACTTTGTGCGCAGGTGACACACGCTGCTGTATTATTTTGTGTTTAAACCAAGTACTACGTAAAGGCCAGATTGTTTGGATGGGCTGTTCCTCACAGAAGCATATCATGAGTTAACTTACCAGTACAATACATAGTGAACCCATTAGTTCAGAGTAACCCACCCTATCACCAGATAAAAACACTGATATTGGAGGATTTTGCAAAACGCCCTTCTATTTGTTTACAGGAAGCATCAGTATGGTTGATATAAAGAAAAGACTGTGATTAAAATTGTATGAAACATTAATATGGATGCTAATTCTTAGCGCTACTGAGCATATTTCCGACACATTATAAACCCTGGGTCCTTGTAATAGTCCAGCACAAGTGGACAGAGTGGGAGGGTCTTTGTAGGGGCCTGTCTGCTCCGGTTTGACCCAGGTTAATGTCTGGCTGTGCTCATAATCATTGCAAAAGGGAAACACAAGCTTCTAGTAACAATATACAGTAAATTTGATGTCAATTGCATCATAGCCTAAAGGCAAACGGCCATATTGTCTGCTTTTGTTTTACAGGTCAGGGTCAAGTCTAGGTTTTAGATTTAATGGCAGTAATAATTCAGTTAACGTGGGACAGGAAGCAAACTTTTTAGTGCATTTTCAGTTGGACTAGTTGCACAAATTGCTCTTTGGCTTTTTGCCCTAAGAGCACTGGTTCCCAACCTTTTCTTGGCATGTGACCCATTAAACCAACATCTACTCCCCTGGTCTGAGTTTCAAGCAGATGCTGATCTCTTATCTCAGTAGTTTTAGCAGCCTAAAATGGCTTTTGCAATACAAAAAGATATGACTTGAGAAAAAGATACACTTTTTTTTTTATAACTCCTTGTTTTGTAATCATGTCATGACCCCTCGGATTTGTCTATCTATCTATCTAAGTTGGGAAACGCTGTAAAATCTAGCTTTCTTTGCTTAAAGACAGTTTTATAAACAGCCATTGATGCTTTGTCATGTGTTCTGTCTCCAGCTACAACCCCCCAGTGAATGCAACACAGTTAGTTTTCTTGTTTGGCGGGTTAGTTTCCTCTGATCTGTGTCTTTTCTGCTCAGATCCTTCAACAGGTGAAGCTGAAGCCTGCTGCAACTTGTTGAAACCTGCACAGCTGTGGACACAGTCTTCTGGGAATGACTAGAAAAGCAGAACATGTAGTATAAGCAGATTAAGGGTGAAATCTTAAAAGGTAACTCATTGTTTGCATATAATATTGCATTATTTATAACCACATGAGAGGAGATATGAGTGGTATTTTCCTTGAATGCAATACAGTGTGGATTCAGTGTAAAACGTATGTAGAAATATGTGGTTTGTCACTTTGTACCAACATTCGAAGATAAAAAGATGAATGAAAATTGTACCAAGAACTCATTGTTACTTGAGCTGCAACTAATTAACTTTTTAATAACTTAATCATTCTTAAAATGACAAAAAAAAATAGAGGAAAACACCCAGATTTGTGTTTCTTTAATTGCTTGTTTTGTCCGGCTAACACTCAAAACACAAAACATATCCAAATTATGATGTAGCCAAACAGAAAAATGCAGAAAATCATCATATTTAATAAGTTTGAACCAGATAATATTTAGATTTTTCCTTATTAAATGACATGAATGTTTAGTTCTTGTTATCAAAATAAACTGATTCAGAACTATGTGACACTTTAGCTGCTGATCAGATCAAATTTACCTTCGTTGCTTCATGAACAGACGATTCTTTTGAGGTTTAACTCAGTTTGACCTCTGAGGAGAAGAAAGTGTTTAGATCCACACTAAACAGGGTCATAACTGCACCGGGTGTTGTCAGGATAGGAGGTGTCGGGTGGGGAGTGGGTTTATTTATAGCTGTCAGTGAGGTCACCAACAACAGACGACGCTCAATGAGCTTTATTCAGTCTATAGTTTACGCCCCCACCACGCACACACACACACACCCCCACACCCACCCTCACAACCACACATATACGGAGTGGTGACCTCTGAGGGAACCTCATGGGAAAGGAGCGAGCTGCTCATCCATACTAATGAGGACACTAAATCAGGGAGAACGTTCACAAAACATGCAGCAGAAAAACTGGGTGTATTTTGGGCGTCCATGCTGGGATGTTTATTTATAGAAACTGGGTTACGACCAAAAACACTCACTCACACGAAAGATGTTAAAGAAATGAACAAGTGTGTCTCCCCAGATAAGCACTGGACTTAAATCTAGCTTTGACACATTTCTGCTTTACTTTAATATTTATTTTCTGCTGCTTTATTCGTCCAAACGTCTACAGTTCAGGAGCAACTGTTGTACTTTTTCCGTTTTCCTACATTTAAGTCACAGCTTAGGTTACGCATTCGAATTCAGATCGCAATATTACATATCAAATATATTTCCGGCCAATGTGATGCATCATAGAATAAAATACCTAAATAGTGCGTAAAGTTGTCAGACTGACCTCCAACTTAATAAGACATGTTAATGCATCAGTGACATTCCATTATTAAACATGCAGTTTAACTCATTTTGGTACATAGAGAAGTAAGGAACAGTGCTTTTACCACCAATGAGTTCAGCCTTTAATTTAAGAGTGAGGGAGTTCCTTTTAATGTAAAATAGTTACCTTATCTCAATAACAATGTGATTTTTATTTCTGTGGTGGAATGTAACTGAGTAAATTTACTCAAGTACTGAGTACATTTAATGCCACTCTGTAGTCCTTCACTATATTTGAGTTATAGTTACTTGTAAAAGTACTCTCCCGCAGCAGTAAATGGATGTTTACACGATCATTTAGTGTTAATAACGTAATGATAAAATATATATTCTGTACTTTTACTCGAGTTACATTTTCAGTGGACGACCTTTACTTCTAATTCAGTAATTCTGCATTGTAGAGTTGTGTTTTATCTTCTGTAAACAGTCTAAATACTTCTTCTACCACTCGAATCGTCCCACAGTTTATAAAACGGCAATACTCAATACTGCGGCCTTGTTTCAGTGTTAAGACAAAACTTTATGTATATTAATGAACTCTGACGCTCTGTTTAACGTTATGCACCAAGTTCAGCTGCCTCCAGTTTGTTTCTGCGGAGCTCACAGTAGCTTTGGAGCTGCTGCAACATCATGGGATTTGGGGAAAGCTGCATTAGAGACGGGAGAAGTCAAGGCATTTTACAAATGGGTCACTTTCCAGGAATATAGCAGAGTGTAGCTTCCAACTAGTTTCACAGGTTTATTACATTACATATTGTTTTGCCAAACTGTAGCACAAAGCAACACAAACATGAACAAACCAGGAGGGAATAACGTGCTGAGGTCATGGAAGAGCCGTGACAGCAAGAGAAAGTCATGGAAAAGTTCCTGAGTTATACGTTGCATATCCTCCTTTTTATGTTGCTGCCCAGGCTTTTGTGTCGCGGACAGGGACGGTCACACAGGCAGACTACACTCAGAGTTTGACGTTAAATATTATTTATTGCAGATGAAAAACAGATCAACACTTTTCACTCACACCATCGGCTCGAGCAGGTTCAGAGCTGAAGGTGTTTACAGTTTCGTGTCGGGACACGTCTGTCCCATCAGTCTTGGTTTCTCTCGCTCTCGCACATACACACTGAAACATGAGCTCATTCATTTATTTAATCACTTGGACAGTCAGTCAATCAGTCAACGGACTGAAAATAGGATAATCTCAGTTGCAGGCAGTCAGACATCGTGGAGGGCTGGTGAAGTCTGAGAGACAAAACAAACTGTCAACCTGATCCAAAGATGTACAACACAGCTACGCACAGCTTCCTGTGAGACAGACTAATGCCCTGAAACGCTACAAGACTTATTTTTGATTAAATGATTTCTCATCTGTTACAGAAAAACAGATCGACCTGACCTGACACGAGGCTCAGTGAGTCACTTTGGGTCGCGTTTGATTTGCATACAGACAATCAGTCTTCCTGTGCTGCTGGGTGCAGTTTCGATAACTGTGGGGAACATCAACTCCCATAATCCCTTGCATTTTCCAGGAAGCCTGAAAGGCGACAAAGAGTAGCAAAGTGCGAGGAGTGTCGAGGGCAGGCAGCGTTTCCCATTCGTTACCAAACAGGTAATGTTGGGTAATTGTCTCTTTCAGACTTGAGTGTGAACATGAAACTCTGCTGGTTGAATCCAAGTCTTGATATGTAAAAACTTAAAGGAGAACACTACAACTCCCATGGAGCACTGGGGTTAGACCTCGCCAAACAGAGCTTAAAATTCCTGTTTAAGTGTTTTGTTCCTGCTTACAACAACAACAACAACAACAACATGGTTTATATGTTTTTAAAAAGCTCTCCTTCACTGCTCAGGCTGCCTTTTGCTCCACAGCTATAACCGCAGAGAATCATGGGTATTGAAGAAATTCAGAGAAATGCACTGATAATTGTAACTTAGGTAAACTCACACTTTTACATTTCTGTTGTAAAAATATGGACACATACCTCCAGAGCCCCCTTCTTCACACACTTTGTTACTCTGTTGCAACAGTGACCCTGTTTAAGAAAATGGTCTTATATTCTCTCCCTCACCGCCCTCACACACACACACACACACACACACACATACACACATACACACAGAGTAATCAGATATCTCCTCTTTGACTGGAGTCCCACTGCAGTACCGAGATACCCAGAGTGGCCTGGACAACCTGAGCTGCTATCAAACCAGCACCCATGGCAGTTAAATCGTCCGGGTTTTGGACACCTGGACCAGGACCGGGACCTTTCCGCTTCCCACCCTGCGTCACCACAGCCGGAGAGGCGGGAGGGGTCGGCCCGGGGGCCGGCTCTGACACGGCAGGAAACGTCCCATTAAAGCTTATCGTCTCAGCAGGGCCTGACCACACTCACGTACGCATTAACGCACACAAACCGAATGAATAAAAGGCAAAAAATCAAATCAAAGCAATAAATACTAAGCACACAGTGCCGAAACTTAAAAACGTTACAACTCACTTCTCGTCTGTTTTACTTTCTTTCGTTTGTCCGACACTTTTCCTTTACAACGCGGTCACATCCTGAAACTTTCCTGCACTTTCATCCTTCACAGATCTCCTAAACGCATCTTTCTGTCTCCTCACAGTGCCCTTCTCACTTACTCGACCCTCTTGCACCTCAAAAATGCAGAGTACACACACACACACACACACCCAAACACACGTAGGCTACAGTACAAATCAGCAGGCTTCAGATTCCTACGCATGATCAAATCAAAACGAGAGTAAAACCACAGTGACAAGACACACACAGAATCACAGCTATACATCAGTAGGGACCCAGCGGTCATTTGGTGTCCAGCATCGTGATTGGTTGATTGGCAGCGGAGCTCTAATCCCCATTGGCTATCGATGAATATGAGAAGATATAGTTCAATCCCAGCAGTCTTCTTTGGACGTGATGAAACATCACTCTGCCTGAGGGGAGGAAGTGAGACGAACCAGTCACAAGTTAATTTTCTGTCACACGGGATTAAAGCAACAGTTTGTGGGAAAAGCATTGTGGGAAATATATAAGTCTACTTTCATGTCAAGGGTTATTTAAGAAGAGTGATACTACTCTGGGGTCTGTGCTGTGAATATGAAGTCAGAAGCCAATTAGCTTAGCTTAGCATAAAGACTGAAAGCAGAGGGAAAGTGATAGCCTGGCTCTGCTCAATCTGAAATCTGCATTCTTCTTTTGTTCGATCTCGATGTGGAGTTACTGCTGTTCAGATAAACTCCGCAGAAACCACAACACTTTTTAAAAAAACTGAACAGATGAGATATAATGTCTTCACTGAGCTGAGGAGGCGCTTGCAGACACATTTCTGAGCCTGAGACAGAGCCAGACTAGCCTTCATGCTAAATAAGCTAGCCGGCTGCAGGCTGTGGCTCTGCGTTCACCTTAAAGATGTGAACATCAAGTCGATCTTGCTTATCTGAACCTGGGAGGAAAACGAACCAACAAGCACATTTCCTGAAATCCCACTAGAAAACACAGCTGCATCAGTTCAAAGCTGCTAAACACCAGCTAAGCGTCATGTGACCGTTTCATCGAGCGGTTTCCTGATTTCCACACGGCTCCAAGAGCATTTTCTGATTCTAATTTTGAATTTCTCACTTCTTGAGATTCCTCCGTCCCTGGCTGACATCGCAGCGCTCACTCTGCACACAAACTGAAATAAAAACATACAGCAAAGAGCTTCGAAAAGCTGATCAGGGGCGACCAAAAACAGGCTGTTTTGGAGGCCTGTGCCAACAAGTTCAAGCACACAAACAAGTCGCTGGTTTGAGTCATGAAATCGTTTCCCCACAAACTATGAGAAGCAGCCTTTTCGCTCTAAAGCTAAAAATGTTTCTTGGAGCCCTTTTAACAAATACACCTGCTGACCGATGATGATTGGAGTTTCCCTCCAGACACGTTTTATAGCATGTACAATTACTCTGTGATTAATATATGGTTTTTACATGTTAACACAAATCGGAACAGTGGCTGGAGGAACATTATCTCTTTCACCATCACTGAGAAATTCATGATCAATGAATCACAGCCATTGCACCATGTTCACCACTGCTGTTTGTACTAGCGCTATCAGTGAAGGAGCGGTGCACATCTGCAAAGCTAGCATTGGAGAGATGAGAGAGCTACACGCCTGAGCCTCGTATGAAATGGTTAGCATAGGTAGCAGCGTTTGTTTGTTTATACTGTTTGTTAGCTTGTTAGCCTGTAGCTGGCAGAGGCTGACAGTGGTGGTGAAACATACAATAATATCCACCTGCAATGTCACAGTTCATCTGCATCTTGACGGCCAGCCGCTGTTGCCTGGAAACACTCGCCGGTAGTAGTGTCATTCGCAACTTAAACAGCGATTGGCTTTCGAGTGTGTGATGTACCAAATGCAGCTCGCCCGGGGAACGTTTAAATCTCAGATTTCAGGGAGGTGCTCCCTCAGCAGAGGAGTGTAAAAACACCTCTGTAGTGACAAACTTTGCAGAGTGTATGATTTAGCTTTTGGAACCTAACTACGTTTTTTATTCTTTATTTGTTTTTATGAGTTTTTATGCTTGTGCACTTTAAAAAAAAAAAGGTGAATAGAGTGCAGCACTTACTGTTTTTGCTTGTCCTGCGATGATCTTAACCTGCTGAAGAGAGAAACAAAGATTGTTAGCGGTTAGCAGAGGTCAGCGCGGTGTAAAGCTGCAACAAGTGCTACAGGTTTTTGCCAGAATCTGTAATAAGAACCAGACCAGTTCTGAGCTGAGAAACATAAAACATGACTGTACTTGGCAGGTGCTGCACAAATTGACTAAGCCCAGAAAAAAAACACCCAAAAAACCTCCACTGGGGACGGTGTAACAGAGCGTTTTATCAGTGAATTTAAGACTCTACTGTGTTAAATGTGGGGCTGACCCACCGGCCTCCTGTCCTGTCTGGCTGTTCGGGGCTCGGTGGGTTAGTACTGCAGGTTAGCATTCTAATAAGGGTTTAGTCTGAGCCCGGGGAGCAGACCGGGAAGCAGTTTCACCGCCTCGTCTCTGCAGGCGGTCCCCTTGTAAAGAGGAGGGGCTCCATAAAGCGCGTCTAATGAGATGGCGCTTTAATGAAGCCTGCTGCAGTACGACCGAGAGCACCTGGAGAATAAGTGGAGCCGTGTCGGGGCTGCGCACGTGGACGCGCGCGCACAGAGGGGCGTGCAGGGAAAGCCGCAGGAACACATGCAGTTAAAATCTTAGCATGTAGCGGCTCAGACTGACTTCCATTATCTCCAAAATATATTAAAGACAGTCAATTTAACAGACGCTACCATAAAATGTATTAACATGTTTTATTTTTATTAAATGCAAAACATATGATTGTCCTATGAAACATGATCCTTTATCATCGGTGCGCACGAACACAGGTGTTTTCAGTTACGTGGCGGTTTAGACCTGCTTAGATTGGAGCTCTGCGAAGCTCTGCTGGGATCTACAGGAGATCAACAATGAGAGTGATAAAGGTATGACATGGCCTGAAACAAAACTATCAGCAGAACAGGTGAAACGGGTGAATTTCAGTCCTATTTTGCAGCGAAATAGCCGGCGCACACAAATTGCATTGTAGGATTGGTGCTCGGGTAAAGGGTCTAAAAACCTCCAGCCTGTGTGTTCACAGTGCCGGCTTTATGACTGAAACTAAAAGAAGTTCATTCCTGTCCAAAAGAGATCGGTCAGCGGACTGAAAAACACGGCTGCTCTCAACTTCTATCATCCTTTTTATTATCAATTATGATTTTCTGTGAATATTAGTTGCACAGGCCACTCGATGAGTGAAGAACTGCTTCCAGTTATTAAAGACTCATCAGGTCTTACTTTCATTTATGCAAACATTTCATTAAACCCTCCATAAAAAGGATGCGTAGAGTCAATGCTAGACTTTTTTACTGATTTATTATTTAATCTATTATGTTACTCTATCGTTTGTTTTGGCTTTTGAATGATAAAAGTTGACATTTGAGGACACAGGTTACTAGTTTCTGACTACAGACGTGTTGATTTACAATAGATAGATACAAAATACAAAAAGATAGTGTGAGGTAACGAGGAGATCAATTTACCTCTGTCCTTCCCGTTCAGCAGCCTCTCCTCCTCCTCCCGAACGTCGTCTGGACAGAAACGAGGGTGAAAAGTCAAATATATAATCACACTGTACACTGGACCCTCTTCTCGACCCATTTAAACTAAAAACGGTTTCAAAGATGCCAAAGGAGATTCTGTGTGATACTTGTGTACATATGGATACGCTGCATTACGTGAGTTTGCGTGTGTTTGTGCTCACCAGAGTGGAGTTCTTTGACCAGTGAGGACACGGTGTTGGTGATGGAGTCAGCTGCTACCAGCAGGTCGTTCCTCAGGTTCCTTCTCGGGCCTGAGCGACGAGACGCAGACAAAACAGTGACTGTCCAGTGTGCTACATCACAGTACACACGTTACACCAACAAGAAAGACTGTGATGACTCAAGAATTAAATGCATTAAACTTCACTTTATGAGTTCTACATGTATATATATATATATATATGTATTTTTGTCTAAAGTGCATCTTGAGCTGAGCAGATTCATTAAAGCACGTGTGGCGCTGCGCAGCTTAGAGCAGCTGGAGCAAAGCTTTCCTGTGTGAGTAAAACCTGACTTGATCTGACTTCATGTTCCACACCAATCCTCTGATAATGTGAAGAATGTGCTGTTGTTGAACATAACGTTGCATTGTGAGACAGCGTTTCCTAGACAAACGGGCCGCTCCTTGAACTATTTGTTCCTGTCGAGTGGTTTATATTAGAGGCTGAAGGTTTTACAGTGCACCATGAACTGTTAATAAGGTGAGACTAATCTGAAACACTGGCTGGAAACTAATGTACGACTGTATCTGCAGCGGAGCAGAGGTTTCAGTAAAAATGTGGCAAAAACAGCTGGAGTCCCGACAAAACTATTCCGTTAAAGATGAGCTTTTAAAATGATTTGTTTGGAGCCAGGCCGTTTACCTGCAAACCTGAAATGATAAAGCTTGATTTAAATTCACTTACAGCTGTTAAATGAAGCATTTTTCAACTGTGATGTGACGTGAAGCCAGAAGTCTAAAAAGAAGCTCACAGAGTTGGTGGAACGACGTGTAAACCTCGCTAAATCTCACTGGAAACATCTCTCGTGCGTCTCAGAGGGGCAAGAAACGAGCATGTCCTTGTAAATTCATCACACAGTGAACCAAATCAGATCTGCGCGCAACAAAAACAGTAATTTCACGCATGTTTCGTGCACTAAGTTCCAGACTCACCTTGGGCAAATGCTTCTTGTACGTCACCGCCCACCCCAGAGAGTGAATCTTGAGGAGGGTACATGTGGGCCTGGGGAGATACGGCGCCCACGGAGCGGACGGTCGACGGGCTCGGTCGGGAAGGAGAGGCGTGAGAGGAGCCAGCCGCCTGCGCCTAAAAGATGGATTTATAAGGGCTTATTTAATTAATTGTTGACTGGCTGACATCATCTCCACCATGTGGTAAAAGTTCTGGGTAGGCGCTGAAATAGGCCCGGCTATTATTTAGGTCACAATTGGAAAAATGAACCAGTTTCCTCTGTGCTCGTAAAGTCGACTTCATTTGACTTTTAAAGTTTCAGCACGACACTGGGGCCGAATCTCACATTCAAAGTCACAACATGCAGGTGATAAACTTACTGCCTGCCGCTGTTCCTCATCCTACAGGGCCACAGCACGGGCAGGTGGAAACAAATGTGGAGGAAAGGGACGGAAACGAAGAGGTCAGATACAGTCAGAGCGAGGAAAAGTGAATTTGTCAAGGAGGAAGCAGCAGAGGGGAAAAAAAGCGAGGGCAGGCACAAAGAGGTGTGAAGGAAAAGGGAAACTTTGCCCTCTAGTGTGTGACAATACACCGCGCTGGAAACAATAGGCTGGCTGTCTGTGTGTCACCTTGAGCAGCTTCATCAGTCCCTCCAGCTGCACCATCAGCTCCCTCCTGCTCTCTTGCAGAGATGACATCCTCTGCTCCAGCTCATCTTTCCTTTGTCTGCAACACACACACACACACACGCGCACACACGCACACTATTACTGTCAGATAAGTGTCAGGAGGCAGCGATAAAAGAACCCAAGGACTCACAGGAGGCAGAAAACACAGTTAAACTGAATGAATTTGTGGAGGCTCTGAGCCGCGGCTCCACTTCTCACGTTGTGCAGCTCCAGATTCAACTTTGCATGCATTCATTTGCACCGGGCCGGTATCAATCTCCATTAGCCGGATCAATAATTTGGAATTCGGCTTTCCGGTGCAGGGCATAAATGTAAAGTTACCTTCAGCGAATGCTAACACACTCCAGTCTGTGCGATGAGGTTTGTGGATAAAAACACAGCTGGGAAACTGCCAAACCTGCGTACTGTCTCGCTTTCTGACACACTTTTACAGAGAGTTGTGAAGTCCCCTGGTTTCAAGGGTTTTGAGCATAAAATCATCCACGAAAGACTCCCAGGAGATCACTTCTCCCACACGGAGGGCGCCCGGTGCTAGCTTTGCCAGAGAAAATGTAAGATGTTGAACAATCTGATGGAAACAGGGATGGCTGGAGTTCAAATGCAAAGGAACAAAAGGTCAGAAATCCTCTCTTTACGGTCTCCGACCTTTTGTTTCAGGGTTGGACGAGGGGTCTCAGTGGAGATGAGATGTGAAAGAGCAGGCTGACGGGAACACGAGAGCGCCACGAGCATCTGAGACAGACCACAAAACCTCGAAAGCCAAACTTTTAAGCCTCAAAATCACAAATCAAGACTCGTGTACACAGGGATGCTCATCATGCAGACCACCAACGCTTTCAAAGTATCAAGCTGGAGCCAAGCTGCATTCAGGCAGCACACGGGGCCAAGAATTAAGAGCCAGCAAATGTAACTAACATCATAACAGAGGAACAAACATATAGAGGTGTTTATAATCTCTTTTTCCCCAAACAGTATGTGGTCTGGATGGGACATTAAAGCAGCTCTTCGCTTTCCTGCTTGGCTCCCCTTCACGTGGTAGGAGAAATGAGTGAATAAACAAGTAAAACAAGAGACTGAGTCATCCAGTAACCCCAGATTTGAGTCATTATGATCCAAAAGTAAAGCTTCAACAGCGTGAGTGACACAGAGTTCTAAATAACCATTTTGTCTCTTTAATTTTATATATTTCACCGGAGGTTTTCCTCAATAATGAGGTCTTGTCCTGAATCCGTGCCGAGTGAAACCTCTGATTGGACGACTGCAGTTAGAGACGTTACTGATAATGACTGTAATTTACACACTGGATAGGTGGTTACAGTATCTGCTGTGGAGACGTGCAGATGGAGGGGAGGGCAACAACATAGCAAGTTATCATCAAACAGAGCGTATTTACAGTACCTTGAATTATGGGTATTAGCTAATGTGTCATTAAGGCTGTGTTGGGTTTCACTGCACGGGCATATAATTAAATCCCGAGCCGGAGAACAAAAGAGCTTTGAGGGAAACGCTTCATTCATCACAGCGTATTTAGAATATTCTAGTCAGCACTGTTTATTTGCAAGGAACTAAACAGCACATATTGTGATTTGCACAACTTAAAGCCACAATGTGTAGAATCTGAAAACTTGAGTTTGGCGCCCTCGAGTGGCCCGGTCCACAAACACACTGACAGCGACGCATGCGGCTAAGTTTAAAGATGTGAAGTCACGTAAAAACGCATACGGAATGGATTTAAAGCTGCCCTGTGTCGTAATTTAAAACGGTATCATGCGATATCATGCGAAGGAATATTTACATCAAGCCTCCCTCCCCTTCAGGGGGAAGTTTTTGTTTTTACCGAAAGAGCATAAACATGTTGGGAGTGATTTTTATATTGGCTTTTTCAGTAAATGCACCATCTGTCGCCACCATCTGATATAAAGCACTCTCCCTCTGTGCTGCAAAGCAACACAGCAGATTTCCCGCCAAATCTGACACTGTGGCACACATCGCAGGAAGCGCAGGGTACGGACCAACAAACTTTCATTGTTTTTGAAAACCGTATCTGGGCACAATTTCAGTAAGCAAGTTGCAGTTAAAAGAAAAATGTATGTATGTGCGGCAGGAGGCCTTAACGAGTAGCTCTGCGGCGGAGTCTTTGTTTACCTGAGCAGGCGAAGCTCGGCCAGCAGAGTCGGGTTGGTACTGCCCTTCTCGGGGCTGGCCTGGCACGCCGCGTCATGCTCTGCACGCAGACGTTTGATCTCTGCCAAGATCTCTCTGGGAAATGAAAAACATATTTGTCAGCTGAGGCCGAGGGAGCGTTACATGACTGAACAGACTGCAAAAAGACAACAACACGCGCATGCTTCTGCAGGCTTTCTGCTCATTTTCTTTCTTTTTTTTGTTGTTGGAGGAGAGTACATGTTGGATTTTGGGTATACGCTGTAAATCTAACCAGCAGCTGCATTTGGGAAACACAAAGTCAAAAATGTGATTATACTACAAAGCTCACACATAAACACAGAGGGTGCTTTTACTTTGAAAGGACACACCTTTCTTTCAGCAAAAAGAATCAAAACGTGTCAACAATAGTACTTAATGAGGCTAGAGTTGAAGTTCTGAACATAACCAACAGTAGGTTCATTATTATAGCACATTATATTTGCAATTAATCATTGTGTCAAACAATGAAAGTTTCTAAGTAGCATCATTTCTTTATTTTTAAATGAAAATAAGGCCGATGTTCTCGAGCCATGCGGTGAAACAATCAGAAATCCTAATGCAGTACCCCACGTGTTGGGATATCATCTGTGGTCTGAGCAGTTACAGAGTCAAGTAATGAATTAAAAAGCAAATTAAAATGAACAACCGACCCACTGTTCACACATTTCTACCTGTTTTTGGACTCCAGCTGAGCAATGAGCTCCCTCTTCTGTTTGTTCACGTCAAAGTTGATGCTCCTGTTCGGTATCACCTAAAACACACCCACAAAAAAAATACTGTAGCTTGATTTGCACTGACTGTCCATCAATCATGTATCATCTGACAACCTTAGTTTAGAGCTGTGTGTGAGAGAGAGAGAGAGAGAGAGAGAGAGAGAGAGAGAGAGACCACCCACAGCTGTGTGTTGGAGCTCTGTGTATGTGTAACATAGAAGTTCCTGATTGTATATTTTCGTATTTGCAGTTCAATGCGGAAACGAGGTGTTGTTGACTCACTCCTGAGCCGTCGGTCTCTGCCAGTCTGGAGGTGTAGCGGGCGATCAGCTTGTGCTCCTCATCCTGCCGGCCGGGACTGTCCACACTGCGGTCGCGCGCACACACAGAGCAGAGAACGCAGCAATTTGCCGACAGAAAGAAAAACTAATGACCGTTCGTATTTCCTCCAGCCGTCAGACATGCACAAAGGGTATCAACGTGTCAACTGTGGCAGAGTGGGAGCCTGTGTGATGCTGCCACTGTGAACCCAGCTGTACAGGAACATGCCAACCCCATATAAACCACTGCAACACTGTAACACACTGGACATGTGAGAGTATGTCACTCAATCATTACTTCAAACTCACCCTGGAAATGTAGGCGTTACACTCAGGCCTTATGCTACTGACAAACAAGCGTTAAGCGATTAAATGAGGTTAAAAGGATGCTGGACACATCGATGATGTTGAAGTAGCCGACGCTCTGTGTGCACGACCCCAGGGGCTCATTATGAGCAGCCTGGTTTAATCCCACAGTAAGCACAACCTGTGTCCACGCACTGATTGTTTTGTTTTCCACAGTTTAATGATGATAAACTAAAAGATCAAATTTGGATACAGTCTGATTATTGCATCTTGCTCTCCTCTTTATACCCTTGCTGATTCCCTCATGCAACCACCCCCCCACCCCTGCTGTGTCAGCTCTCTCACCTCGGACTGCTCTGCAGGCGATTCACATACGCGGCGATCAGAGCGTGCTCCTCGTTCATACGCTGAGCGGCTGCCAAACTGGATGAGAGATAAACAGACGGGACAATAACCAATCTACGCCGCTAATCGCATATTTTTATCCCATATTTACTTTCTGACAATAAATGCTTCATGCATGTCTCAACACACTCAGCACACAGTGAAAACTATGTAAGACAACCAAATCGGCATTATGTCAGACTTCAGGAACAGAATGATAAAATCCTGGACTCGTTTCCCTCGTTTCCCTCGTTTCCCTTGTGTTTTCAGTCTTTAAGATGCAAATGTGCATTTGATCTCTTGAATAGCAACCAGATCATTTAATCTCTGAAGCGAGCAGTTGATATTTTATTTTTAATGAAGCGTACGAGGTAAAAGTTATCGTAGGCATCCGTAAAATCTAGGTCTTTACCAAATTTCTGGACTTGTTTCATTGAGTTGCAGCACGTTGAGCTTTCTCAACCACCGCAGAACAAACACTTCACAGTTTTCTACAGCCCAAGGTCTCGTATTCAGGCGTTTTATCAGAGGAATAGTCCAAAACCTTTTAAACCATTTAATTCATGATTACTTAAAACAAAGGAAAGCAGGAAATCCACAAAATGTAAAAGCTTAAACTCATGAACAAACTCACAATGCTTAGCTGTAAAAAATTACAATTAACCAACAATTAAACTGGTGTGGGATCATTTTAGTTTCAGTTCTGGTTCAATTTGATTCCATTTTCCTTAAAAACCTTGTTACCAAGTTCTCCATAAGACCCAAAAACGGCTGACGGTAAAAAGTTTGGGCAGAGGAGGAAAAGTCACTTAGATGGAACAAGGAACTCAGGGAAGCTATTAAAGAAAACACATTTATGTCGACTCAACAAATTCATTACCAGTGTAAGTCATTGTTTTAAGCTCATGGTTATGGTTCGACCTTCCAATCAGAACGCGCTAAACTGTTATTTTCCATGTCCTTAGGTCTGTTTTTACCTCTTGGAAGACTCCGGCGCTGACGAGGACAGCAACATGGCCTCACTGTTGTTCCTAATAGGGCGAGCAGGGCTGCACATACACACAGACACAATATATCAGGCCCGTGTTATTAACAGTGTAAACGCAGAATGAGAATAACAACATTAAAAACACTGGAACACAAAGCCCTGCCTATCAGAAAACACACATTCTTTCACTCACACTCACACACTAACACACTCTCACGTGCTTCTGGGTGCAATCATGCAACAGTGAATTGTACTAGTCTGAGCAAACACAGACAGGGCAAAGATCGCCAGAGGCAGAGGGAGACAGAAGGAGTGAGAAAGGGAGCGAATGCACACTGGAGGGAAATGAAAAGAGAGAGAATTCGGAGAGAAATAAACCTGACGCGCCATCGCTGCAAACATACTCACGTCTGTGCTAAGTGCAGCCTCTGTGTGCTGGCCTGAATGTGCACCCGCTGCTCGGAGGTCTGTAATGACCCAGGCTGCCGAAGTTTGGAAAATCAAACAGTGTGGATTCACCACGAGGGGTGGAGCAACCAGAGTGGTCGGCGGCAGAGGTGGGACTTCTGAGGTCTCATGTTATCTGAACTTTGTGCGTACATGCAACTACGCCGCTGATAATGGACCAAAATGCTATTTTAGAGTCTGCCCCTTTGTGGGAAACGTTCCTCTGTGTGAAACGAAAAGCTGCCTCTCTCAGTGTCACCGGTTAACATTCCCATTAGAGCTTCTACAGAGCAATCAAACTGTGTTAGTTTTAAATAAAGCCTTAAATGCAGCCTTATGGACTAAAGGAGCCTTGAAAACGTTGCACTGAACCAATTAAGACTACGTCTGCTTCCTGCATCGTGAAAAGAAACGCGCCTCCTCTTCACTCAAACTTCCACCAGGATCTCTTTAAATGGACCGTTTCTGAGTCTGTGAGTGCTGCGGGGTCTTACACTATGTTGGACATGTTGAGGGTCCTCTCGGGTTCCTCTGGGTAAATTGGATGAGGGGGTTCTCTGGACGACACACAGCCCAGAGTCCTGCTCAGGGCTCGACCAAGTTTCGTCGCCGGCGACTTCTATACACACAAACACACACACATCATGTAGACATTTTACTTACACATACACATTTACTGTGATTCATTAAAGAGCAGAACTATCTTGTTTGACTAATAATTAACTGATTGGACTGTGTTTGATCTTGGTACACAGAAGGTTTTCCCAGAACATGTATAAGCGCACGTCAGTAGGTATGCATGTTGAGTATGTGCACAGATACATGGATATGTATGTAATATTACTCTCAGTTTAATCACATAAACATTGTTGTATTTATGCTTTTCCCAGTGGGCCCCAGGGAGAACAGTTTTTGTGCTGGCAGCAGCTTAAAGAGATCCAAATAAATAATTAATCTGTTAAACAGTTGGCTGAGTGGTTAGAGATGACAGAGATGACAAATATTTATAGCTTACAGATGACTTACAACTTTATTATACTCAATATATCTTGTGTGGATGAATTCCTAATGGCACACGTGTATAGTCAAAACCATTTAAAGGCAAGAGCTTAAAGATCAGACAGTTATCGTCAAGCTCTGGCTTTAGTTTCTCATTTTTCCTTTACCTACGTTTTGATACTGTTAACAGGTGCAGTTTACCTTATTGAACAGACAGGAGAGGTAGGTATAACTGCGTTTCCCTTGGCCAAACAGTAGAAATCAGTGCTACGCAACACTGAGGTAATGCAGATCAACTGCGAATAAAATAGACTCCAGAACTGAATCTTGTTGGAAATGATATGTAAAGTCTGTAGAGGATTACTAGGATGAGTTGCCCGCGATGAGAAAATTCGATTGGACAGGCAGGAGCTGCACTCGTGAAGAGATTTATCCCTAAAACTGAAACATTAATAAGACAAATTATGCCAAGCCTGGTTGATGAATAATTCAACAAATGTGTTTCCATCTATTAATACATAATTCCCTCATTGAAAACGTTTTCCCCTTCAGGCTAGAGCAACTTTTTGGAATATCTTACCATTTTCTGATAGGACTGTGGCACTTCCATTCAGATTTTTGGAAATAAATACATCATAATTATCAAAAAAGAACATCACTTGATTAGAAACACACTAATCAAGAAATATTTGCAAGGATATGCTGAAGTGATCTGTTGTGTGTTTATATTATGGGTTTTTTGGGGGGGGGGAAACATTTCTTAACCCCTGAATCATCTCTTTAGATAAGAGATGACAGGAGAAATGTTTTGTCATGGTGTGCCTTCCTACCAAGTGCCCCGCTGTCAAGGTGTAAGATTCATAATGGTCCTTACAAAGATGGAGGACACACACACACACACACACACGCGCACACACACACACAAACACGCAGAGTGCCCCCTGGTGTGACGAATGAGTAACCACACAGTGACTCACCCACGACGAGTGCTCCTTCATCTGATGTTGGTTGCTATGAGAGCCGCTGACGTTGCCACGCCAGAAGCAGTTCTGGCAGAGCTGGTAACCGCGGCAACGGAGGCAGCGATAGCGGAAGCCCGTCATGCCATTGCCACGACAGTAGGAGCATGTCACGGGATGATAGACTGACAGAGAGAAAGAGGAGACGCAGAACCTGTCAGCGAACCAATCCAAGACGAACAAGTCTGAATCTTGACTTTTGATGTCAATACTGATGTCAAAATGTGAAAACAAGGACAATTTTACATCTTATTTTCTATTTATTTGTTTAAACCGAACTTAAAATGCTAATTTTTGGAAATGGTCACTTTTTATTAGAGCTGTGTGTTTGTGTGTGTGTGTGTGTGTGTGTGTGTGTGTGTGTGTGTGTACCATGCTCCATGTTGGCCAGGCGATGCATGAGAGGCAGCCAGACAAGACACTGAGGAGGGTCAGCGACGATATCCAGGAACATGTTGAGCATCACCCGCTTCTACGCCAACGACATTAACAAGCAACAAAACTCTTCAAGAGCACAGGACATTTCAGAATAAAAGCACCGTAACAGAAGCTGAAGGAATTACTAAACTAATCCTGCTGGAGAGACTGAAGAATCACTGTAGATAATGTAACACTGCTTAGAAGTAACAGGCATAAAGAGATAAGCTGGGTTTTTCTATATAAACCATGAAGTACATAATCAAATAAAGGACAGATGGATGAGGTTCGTGAGTGTGTTTACCTGTTGTGGGAAGCATGAGCGTGCTAATGTGTGTGTGTAGCCAAAGGACGGTCCTTCATGTACAGCTGTGGGCAGCTTGAGAGCCTCCCTCAGAAAACCATCAAACTTGGACTGTACCAACACACCAGTGGAGTCAGATACCTGAGAAAACACATCTACACACACACACACACACACACACACACACATTTAGGAAAGCGTTGGATTGGATTAAAGATAATAACAACAACAATAACCTTATGCACACTGCATACGTAACCCTGACTTTAACCATTAACTAAGCCTAAACTGTATTGGGTAACCTCGTGTGGAGCTTGCTGCCTCCTGTTGCATGTGCAAATGGCAGCACCGACCTGCATTCTCCACAAGGGGGCACATATGTGTAACGTATACAACGCCATACATTCTAAATGGAGTAAAACCTTTACAGCAGTACGTCTCAGGCTGTGAGGATTATTAAATATAGAAAAGAGGGGCTGATGCTTTGAAATGAAGATGATAAACGAACACTGAAACCTTGCAGTGAGCGTCCTAGCCAGCGTCTTAACATTTAATAAATTCAGGTGCATTGGTTGTACTGCACTAACTTAGCAAAATCCAAATACAAAAACACACACTCTTGATCTTGTTAGGCCTTCTATAGCACTATATCTATCTCTGCCAAAGCCTGCAGGTGAAGCCAGAAAGCTGAAGCCCATTTGGGGGGCATGTTTAAAGTGCTTCTGGGAAATGAAAATCCACCGATCTGTAACAGATTTCATGTCAGTCAGTGACGGATCGACTGGTACTCACAGCGAAGTTTATCTACGAGTTTCCCTCCACACAGCATGGACAGCATCGCCTTCACAGAGAGCACCGTGAGGCGGCTGTCTGGCTCGCTGAAACAACACAAACACTCGTGAAACCACAGCGCAGTATACCTCGCCTTCACCTTTACATAAAACCATGTGGGGAATGGCTTGGTGCAAACGACGGGAAACCAAACACGCAGCTACTCCGCAGCTACCTGTCGATAGCGGCCAGTAAGAATTCAGTCAGCAGGACGGTGCTTTCTCGCGGGTTGATGGTGTGTGTGGTGGGCAGCCGCTTGCTCAGCTGGTTGAACAGGGAGGACAGCAAGTTCTCGAGCCTGACCACAGAGATGCCGGCGTTCAGCTCCACAGCGTTCAGGCCAGCATCCCGCACCGCCTCAATCACGTTATATATGTCAATCAGATGCACTGGAATGAGAGGAGGAGGATTTGAAAAAGGGACAACAGTGTTGCTTTAATCTCACATTTCTCTACATAACTCTGACAATAAAGAAGCAAGAGACTGAAAATTCAAACGGTCATGTCTCTAAGCAATGCTGCTAAGCTGGAGGAGACCACGGGTGACTTACAGTTGCATCTCTTCTGTATGAATCTGAGCTTGCAGGCTGTTCGATATGTAGAGAGACAAATGGCATCAAAGTTCTGCTCCCCTGCGGTGAAAAGAAGAAGACACTTCTAAGCTCTGATCAGTCATTATGCACGGCCTCAACAGCCTTAGATCAAACAAGCTTCCTTTCCTCAGAGCACTTTAAAGCACAGAACAAACAAGCAACACAAATTCCACGGGGCCGTGAGGAAGCATCGGTTCCGGTTCGTGTAAACCTTATATTAGAGGTCAAAGGTCACTCACCAAGCTCTACGAAGATCTGTCTTCCCTCCGCCCCTGCTGTTGTTGCAGTCCCCCTCCCTCTGTCTCTCTGCCCCCCCTCCTCCATCACCATCCTGCACAGAACACAAAGCAGCAGAGTCTTCATCCAAGTATTGAAAAACCCTTAAACTCTGAGACACTTTGAATCACAAGTGAGGTGAAAGAGTTTAACCTGTGCAGAAACTGTGGCTTGCTTGTTGTTTCATCAAATATAAACTGATGTGGTTTTTCTACAACCAATAAGATGCCTGCTTTAATTTCTTACAGATCAGAAACATGTTTGGACATCCTGATTGACCTCCAGACAGGCCAAAACTGGGGGTGCTGGTGCATTATGGGCATTTATTTAATTTATTCTAAAATATTAGTTGTAAATATTTCTGTATGGTGTATTGTCCCAGAGTTACTTCATCCACAGTCCACTTCTTCTTTCTCCCATATAAATTGTGTTTGTATGGGCATTGTTTATTGTTGACTCGGCACATTTCCTTTTTCGGTCTTTGGCAGGAAATATGGCCGACAATGGCTTCACAGACCGACAGTGGTTCTTGAAACGCGCTGTGATTCCAAGCAGCTGTGATTTGTTCAACACCTTGAGACAAAGAATCAAGATAAACCTTAGAAAATGTGTGAAAAAGACGACTATGGCGCTGACAAAGAAACTGTAACTTTTATTTTTGGACGCAGGTCAAACAGTGAGCATACCGACACACCCATACACACTCATACACGTTCACCAGAGGCACGCTCCGAGTCAAATTCAGGGGCCACCAGAGGATGAGTTGAGTGCTTGGTAAATAAACACATTAATGAGAGCAGCTGATGAAATCTGATCTGCAGGCTGGCATTTAGATAACTGTACAAGGGTACAGAGGAACAGAGGGAGGGGCAGTGTCTACTGTAGGAGAGAGAGAGAGTGAGAGAGAAAGAAAGAAAGCTGTCAGGTGACACAGAAAACACCAGAGGATATCAGTCGCCATGGTAACAGTTACACTACACCACAAAACTGAAACACACACACACACACAAATATTTGCATTCCATGTATAAATGTGGTGACAAGCCAGCCCCCAACACTCTCTCTCTCTCTCTCTCTCACACACACACACACATTTTCTAAGAAACACACACACACACACACACATTCCAGAGAGGATTTGAAAGCCTCCCAGGAGACTTCATGCTTCATCCAGACAAAAGAAGGATTCCTCCTTTCTTTCAGTCACTCTCTCTCTCTCTCACACACACTCTCTCATATTCCCATACCTCCTTATACAGCTGTTTCATTGATATTTCTCACTTGCACAAAAAAACCCACACAAACACAAACACACACACTCTCTTTCTCTACACACTGTTGATACCAGTTAGTCAAGTGTAACTTTCTCTCTACTGCGCCCTGGATTACTTCAAAGTGCCCTTGAGTAAGACACTACAACACCTTTGTCAGAGGATGTCTCATGTTACCCGACGGTAGAAATCATCTCCCTCATACTGCAAAGATTATCTTCTACGTATAAGATGTTTGATTAAAATGCAACCTGCAGGTACATCAGCCAACGGTGCATGTAGACAGTTGGATAAAGAGACAAGCTCTCTCTTGCCTCCAACTGAGTCTGTAACCCCGGACCAGATATTTTACATGCTGCTCTGTTTGAGCAGTTGTTTTCACCGCACATTGCCACTGCAAGGAGGAATGAGTGGAGCTCATTATATCATCCACTGGTGCTTGACAAATAAGCCCATTTCCCACTTCCTTTGTGTTTTGTAGATAATATCTTTAGGGTTGCGAGTAGATGATTACTTTGAGGCGTTTTACCTGTAACGTGCTAGAAAATGATCTAAAATAGAGATATCATTAAGTTGTTTGTTTTGCCCAACCAATAGTTGAAATTACAAAAGACATTCAGTTTAAAAGCATTTCCTCAGGCCTAAGGTCAGATTTAAGAAGCGGTAACTATGAAATGTTTGGGGCTGTTTGTTTGAAAATGACTAAAATTGTGATGAATTATTTGGAGATCAGCTAATAACTAATAACTGCACCCCTAAATACTTTCTTTTACTGGCTGCAGCTCAGGCGGCGGCGAGGTGGACCGGCTCATCTTCTCCCATTTCTCGACTGTGACACGTGCAGAAGTTTTGGACGTTGGCCTGTGAACAGCTGAACAGCCAGGAACGTTACTGCTGTTTACAGCCTGTGTGAGCGACAGGGGATTGTGTAGGTTGTGGATGCAACACTGGCCGTGGCAGATTGAATGTGACGCAGCAGAATGGCAACATGCATATCTCTTAGCGGGTTTACCCGTGTTTAAAGAACCCTCATATGTACACTACTTTTTTGTAAAATGGGTATAAGCTAACCACCTGCTGGGTGTAGCTTCACATTACCCCGACAGACGGGAGTGGTGTCGATCTCCCCATCTAGCTCTTGCCAGAAAGCCGAAAAGTTTGAAGCCCAGAACTACTCCTTTAAAAGGACAGCCAGCGATGAAAGGAGGCGGCCGAACAGGTGGGAGCATGGGAGTCAATGAAAAGTTTTATTGATGCTAATTACGACTTCACAGAAGAGCTGTTAGGATCAGATTGTACATGAGCCAAAAAAGATACATGACTGTGTCCCAAAGTCTCACCAGTTACCACACTCGACTCCCATGGTGAGTAAACTGTTATTTCCAGCCCGGCCTTGGTAATAACTACACCCTGTCTGTCTGCCAGTCTATGTCTGTCTATCTGTGTGAAGCTGACATGGAGGAACACTTGGTCTGTGAGGTTTGCTTTCTATTTTAACTTTGAAAGCTTTGAACCGTCTTAGATAAAATTACCCTCGCTGCAATTACCCCCAACTATGTCAGAGGGCAGGAACAGCTTGGCTGCAGATTTCCCCAGTCCCTCAGTCGAAGTGCAAAGGTTGGTCGCAGGAAATACCCTCCTTGCAAACAGAGTAACGTCCAAATCAAACTGACTTTTATCAAGGTCCCTGCTTCATAGATGAGTGGGGCAACTGCAGCTACCCCACCAAAAATCACTAAAAACAAGAAGATAAAGGTCATTATAGGTAAAAACACCACGCTGGGGAAGTTCACAAATCTGCTGATTCTCTTCTCGACAATCTCAACTGAAGGGCCTTGTTGGTTTCTGGGCTTTGTGTCAGAAGTAAAACTTACAGTTGCATCTCCTATTATCAATATTCATCAAGATTACTTGAAAGCAATTGATCAGGAAACCATCAGCATTGATAATCAGTGTTATGTCCTCCTCCTGTTGATAAAGTTATACTAATGGAATATGTTTAATGTATTCACAGTCTTAGTTTGGGTGTTAGCGTGTGAATGCTTGCTTACAAGCATCAAACACAAAGTACAGCTGAGGCTGATGGTAATTTCTTGAGTTTTGCAGCATTTTAGCAACAAACCAAAGTACTGGACCGGTTAAATCCACAACCTGATGGTGCTACTAGTGAAAAACTTGAGGGATCACAGGTTTGGATTTGAACATCTGCGTTAAATGTCATTGCAATCCACCCAACAGTTGTCCAACCATGCAACAGAGCAACATCGCACCTCCTTGAGCCAGCATGGCTTAAAATGCAAACGCTTCAGTTTTGACAACTGTCTAATTGTTTCTGCAGTTACGACACGACATTGTCAGGTTATTTGGGTGGTTGGAAAGCAAACTGCTTTAGCAGCACGCTGCTTACGCACTGACTGGTGCTATAGATGTAAAACTCAAAAACAGATTATATGTTGAGGTTCCAATGATGTAAAGACCTTTGTTAACAAAACAAACACGTGTATTCCTGAATCATGAGCAGTGAATATGTTTCCAGTAGAAATAAAAGCCTCCACACATTCAGTGGGAGCGCTTCAAATGATGCCGGTGATTGCTCTGCTGGTTATAGTCTACTACAGAAAGTGAAGTATAGAGGGGGCAGAGGAAGACAGAAGGGAACGGAAGTGGAGAGTGGAAGTGGGGAGGTACATACAGCTGATGTGTGTTGTTTTTCTGCGTTTGTGTGGGCGGCGATGCACACTGCCGTTGCACCATGGTGTTTTATTATGGCTGACATTTGCTGAGCTTTACGGAAACAAACACACAAACAACACACGCTGCTCTGAAAACACACACTCTGAACCGGAGGACACACTGTCAGTCTCACGAACCTCTGCCAAGATTGGGTTCAGAAAGCTGAATGCTTCAATTTTACTGAAAGCGCCATGCCTCTGCATCCCTATATGGAGGCTGCCTTGTGTGTGTGTGTGTGTGTGTGTGTGTGTGTGTTAGTGCGTGTGTGTGGTCATACCTCTCTGTGTCAGGGGGGTCACACAGCACAGAGGAGCCTCAGTGAAGGACGTCTAGCAGGGAGACACAGAGAGAAGAGAAAGGTAATTTGAAAAGTCTTTTCACTCTGTGGACAACAATGTCAAAGGCTCTTTGGGGACAGCGGTGGACACACAATCGTTGACACACAACCAGCATCTCCATACACTTTTTAGAGACGTGCACTTGTTTGCATGAGATCAAAAGCAATAGTTTATTTGGTTATAAACCATTTCAGCTCAGTGCCATCTGTCTATCTGTTTAGGGCTCACTTTAAACAATAAACACACTTTAATGTTGCAGTTTTATCTGTTCCTCATTTATGCCTTCACAAATACACAGTTCTACTTTCAGTTATGCCAGCTTGCTCTGATTAAAAGAGCCGCGCAGAGCGTATTTTACGACAGCGATCACAAATAAAACTCCCTTGTCCCCAAAACTAGACCCTCAGATTTCAGCATAACAAGCCCTCACTCTACTAAAGCCACTGTCATGCACTTTAAGATGAATGAATTTGTAAAGTCAACTAATACCATGACCTTCTCCTTGACATACGCACTGAAAACATTCTCTACAAGCTAAGTTAGTTATGGCAGATCGTAATAATGCCATCCATTGCTCTGTTTAAATTGTTTCTGCAGCATCATTCACTGCTGCTGAAAAATATTAGCAAAGACAGGAAGCGCTGAACAGCTGCCAAGCGGCAACACAATCCTCCCCAAACATGATATAACAAATATAATGGTTTCACACACCGACATGTCATTAGGCTCTGTTCAACCAGCTCTCACGACAGCACAGTCAGCGATCCTCCCACAGCAAACAATCAAAATACTGTGCCAAATACAGCCGTGAAGTGTGTTTCAAGGACACCGAATTCATGCAGACAAGCTTAAACAAATTGGTGTAAAATGCACTGGAAAGAGAGTTGCGTGTGAGCTACGCGCAGTCTGAATGTCAGTCAGGGCAAACTGCAAGAGGCAGGCAGTTACATCCTGTCAGTAGGTGTCACGGGCAAGACAGACAGGCGGATATCACGTGGGCAACTGATATGTGCATGCTGCAAATATGTCTTTATTGCATGGATGTTGCAGTGTTCTAAGTGTTGCAATGAACACCAGCAAAAAAACAAAGAACCGTGACACAATGCTAAACTGTCAGCCAACAGCAAAATCAAAATATGCTGTATCCAAACACACTGTTGACATGTTGACATATCAGTTATAAGAATATGACGTTCCTGTGAGTGCCTGGTTACCTCAAATGCCACACATGATCTAAATCATCACAGTGAAACCTGTCATCCTGTCCCCATGTTTTCAGCAAACACAGCACTGATTGAACGCTGTCACTTTATTTGATGCTAACCTGTTTCAGAGTTTCACATGTCTTGTTAATTTTATAATAATCATAACTTTGCCAGAATTAAGATATTAAAAGAGCATTAGTCATACTGGCATCAATATCAAAAAATGCCATGTCCTCATTTAATCGATTAATCATTTATCAAGGACAAATATTTGCTGGTTGCAGTTTTGAAATATTCGAATTTGGTGAGTTTTGTTCCGTTTGGCAGAAAATGGTATTTATATGGTATAAACTGTGACTGTTTGCTGAGATTTAATAGTCTGAATGATGAATCAGATCAGTCAAAACAAATACTGTGCAGCTTAATCAGCATTGAAAATATAATAGTAATTAGCAGTTGTTACACACGCGCATATACTAAACTAATCGTGCATGTCTGCATGATGTAAATATTAGGTTCAGTCTCATCAACATTCACCTCTGCCTCTATTCATTGCACGGTGTGTGTGCGTGCGACTGTATATGTAAGGGGTCAATGACTCAGTGCAGACCACCCAAAACGCCGCACCTGTGCATTACCACCCCCACCACACACAAACCCACACACACACGCGCACACACACACACACACACACACTACAGTATCACATAAGAACAGTGGTTACACTTAAGGAGGGCCAACACCTGAAAAAGGGGCAAATGTTGCTGAAAACAAACACACACTATCTGTGTCACACTCTCTCTCACACACTCACGCACGCACCTGTTCTTAGTCATCGCTCGCTCTCAGTCGAAAACATGCAAATTTACAGCCTGGATTTTGTGGCTGAAAATCGCATCGTATCAACGCCCACGCTCGACTCACCGCCGCGTTCTGCGGATCCACAGGCTGAAGTGTCGTGGGACAGGAGAGGCAATGCCACCAATACAGCAACGGGCGTCAGGCAGGCGAGATGGTACTAAAGAGGGGTAAGAGGGTG
Organism: Datnioides undecimradiatus; assembly: GCA_008933995.1. Lineage (NCBI taxonomy): Eukaryota > Metazoa > Chordata > Actinopteri > Lobotiformes > Datnioididae > Datnioides > Datnioides undecimradiatus. Next base: position 1,128,461 of record WARS01000046.1, read on the forward strand.
TTTACCACCCTCTGCACGCCACACACACACACCACGCATGCCACATGACTACATTACCATTTGCAGCTGTTCACTGTTCTCACAGTCTACCCTGACAGGACCTGACTGCCCTGTGTGTGTTATACATGATATATATACAGTACGCTGCAACTTTAGACACTGACGTTACTGAAATACCAATGAGCTTCATTTATCCTCTAAACCACCCTTTACTGTAACACACGAACCAGATGAGGCTCGTTGGCTGGACCCGTGAATCCATACAAAAGCTCTGCAGCAACTTCTAAATGAATGTTTTACAAAGTTGAGGTTTAAGGAAACTGAGAAGCCCCCAAGAGCTGACTGCATTAAATGTGGTTTTCCTTTTTCCCCCAAATATTCAGAAAATTTTAGGCAAAATGGAGACAAAAATAAACGGTCACTAGATGTGATATTAAATAAAAGCAAGCTGAGCTTTCTTACTGGACAAGGAGAACAGGATTTAGGCCCTGGTATGACTGAATGTGTACACGATGACTTGATTACTGGAGACGTTAATAACCTGAATTAATTCCAATACGCTGCTCCAGACTGGATGCATAAGTCTCAGCAGGAGAGCAGCATTTGAGTATGAATATTTGCATAAAGGCCTCAAATGTAGCTAATTTCAGGTTGTGGGTTGAAACGAAAGCAAAAGTCTCTCCTTCCTTCTCCAATCTCTCCAAAGTCCTGAGCTTTGACCCTCTGCTGCCATAGGGACAACCCGACTGACCCAGCACGACCCTGGGGTTGTCACCAGGCAGGTAAAAACAGAAGCAACACATCTCTGGTTACGTGTTTAAGATAGCCAGCTAGCATGCCACGGAAGACTGGTCCGAGAGTTATAGCGCGTTCTGAGGTGGAGACATGCTGGAGTCTGGTGCAAGAACATTTATGTGTCCAAATAGCTGGTCCTATTCCACCCAAACCGAGGATGGACTCTTCTGTTGAAATAAAATATCACACCAAGCCTCATTTGGCGTCACAAATATTCCACATGATCACTCATATTAGTGATTTTAAGCGATTGTGATGTACCCAAACTGGAAAACAATTCCGCTCTTTTAGCTCACCAAGACCGCAGGGACAAACAAAATTAGTGCGTGAAGAAATGCAGCGCCTCTTATTCATTTCAATGGGGAATTAATGAGTGTTGACACAATGGGAATATGTGCCAAGTTACACACTGGGCTTTGGCAAAGAGACACGCGGTCATCCGGCAAAAGAGTTGAACCTGGCTCAAGTGTTGCCACGGTGCAAGGCAATGTCACCAGGCAAGATGGTGCATTGGGCATCAAATGCTTATGCAAGTATTTATACCATTCATCTGGCACAAAAGGTGTCAAGATAACTTTCCAGACGTATTAAATCCTGGTTTTTTTTTGTATTTTAAGCCGCTCTGACCTGCTTTAGGATTCAAAAAGCTTTCAAACTTGTGGACTTATCTCTTAAACCGGCCTTCCTGGATTGTATGTCCCCAACCAGCGCAGACCCCAGTGCTGTTTTCTGTCATGTGTGAACACGACATGTGCGTCCCACAGCACTGTCACTTCTCTCACTTTGATTCATATTCAAACGAACCTTCGACCTGTGTTTTGATTAAAAGGAGATTAAGTCTGAAACTCAAACCTGAACAGATGTAGTGTTTGGGTGGGAAGGATGGTGTAAGGCAGCCACAGAAACAGCAAAGCATAGAGAAAGGGGAGGCATAAAGCAGGAAACAAGGATGAAGATATGAAGAAACACAAAGAGAAATCAAGAAGTCAGACGAAAGGAAGGAAAGATTAAAAAACAGATGATGGTGACAGAGACGGGAAGAGGGAGGAAGAGAAAGACAAACATGAAGAGACAGGTAGTGAAAGTTGTGACTACCGTCCAGCAAACACCAGAGTGTCATTGCAGTGTGAAAAGTTTGATTGCTTGACATTGAATTTGCAGCCTGAATTATACATATAATAAGCAACCAACTTGCATGTTTAGATGTAAGACTACAGGGGTGGGAAGACAAAGATCCCCAAATTCAGCTTCACTCAATGTCACAAAGACTCTCTAAATCAGGGCCCCAACAAATTAGCGTTGGACCAATTGCTTTGTCGTTGGCATTGGACTCTCGTGGATCTATGGACAGATGGGCCAAAGAGCTGGGAGTCAATGACCTTCATTCAAAACAAGCTTTTATGCAAACTTATTATTAATCAGTGGCAAAACTTGGTAATTATTTGACTAAGCTTGACTCTCCCGTCATTACACTGAATTTTCTTTCTTTCTATTCTGCAAGCCACGTGGAGGCATCAACAGTGCCAAACTAGTAATGAACAGAGAGCCCTGAGGTCCACAGGAGTATTGGAGGGCCATCCAACAGCTCCTATGCGCAAAATGAGGAATACTTAAATTTCACTATAATTTAACTCTGGGGAAATTACATCAAGTAGAGGCTGGATAGGAATGACTTCTCTTCTAATCATAGGTTTCACCCTCGCCGCTATTATCTCCCCACCCACAGTGGAGACAGCAACACAATCACAACTGCCGTAAATCAACAACTAAAATCTTTCCATACGACACCGAGATGAGACGTTATGAAGCAGAGGCCGGCGTGAACAAACCACTAGGGGTTCTCTGCAGGTAAATCAGATAAAATGCTAAGCTTGTTAAAGGAGGTGTTTGGAGAGGCTAGGATACATAGTACATTCATGCCTAGTTATCGTGTGCCAGAAAAGTGCGACAGTTCATTTTTCTTCTTTTCCTCTCTCATTTTACTCTGTTAAAGATGCAAACACATCGCCCACTGCCCACCCAAAGTACCCGATATGAATCTGCCAGGGAAAAAGTAAAGGCGCTCAGGGGACAGTTCAGGACGCATCCCATCAGTTACTGTGATCCCTCTATTTCTCCCTCTCCATCCCTCTCTCCTTAGCTTCCTTAATAGGAGGCAACAGTTGCACAGTTAGTTCATGAGCTTGACCATTATCTGACTGTTCGCTGGTAATTAAGCAAAAAAATAAATAAAAATCTGCTTGGCTGGTGGTCTGTGTACTTTCAAATGGTTAAAATAACCGTTGCCAAAACAGAAAAACATCTATACTATGAATTTTAATGGCGAAGAGAGCAGAATACAATATGAAATCTTCTTGTTTGTTTGTTTATATCACAAAACTAAGATCGGATTTTAAATATTGAACTTTTAGGAAATAAAGTATTTAATAGGATGAAGGAAAATGAAAAAAATGTAAGCATTTTAAATGATTTATGAACTAAAGTCTGACAATAAACTGGCCGAAACCTACTTGGAGACAACATTATCTTATCCCAGATATATCAGAAACTACAGTGCAGAAATCCAAACAATGTTCAGAAGAGATGTGATTGAAAACCAAATTCTGAGCTATCAAAAATATATTCATCCAAAATATTTCAGAGAAGAACAAAAATCAACTCACAAATAACAGTGCTGCTTTGACTTTGTGATGAAATTGTGCATTAACATAAAACTGTGCCTTCACATTTACGCAGATAATTACTGCAGAGAAGGATCTTGACAGTTTGTAGGATCAAGGATTCAGATTTCCTACAGAAACCGTCCTCCAAAGCAGCTTAGTCTTATGTGACTGGCATGCAGAGCTTGCTATGTTTTCATACTGTTCCAGAATCTGCACTTTATATATGCTCTTAACACATTTTAGTGGGTGCTGGGGTGGGGTTGGTGCTGTCATACTCTGTCCCTGCTTCAAAAATGCTTAGGCCATCTCTGAAAACAACTTTTGGCAGGCTGAGGTGTGATAAATCATTTCAGCTGACCCCACAGGTCACATAGAGTGATTCATTATTTTGCTGATGATTCATTAAAAGCAGAGGTGTCAAACATACTGCCTGTGGGCAAGAACAGGCCCACCAAAGGATATAATTCAGCCTACTCTTTTTCAGTTTTTTTTACTAATATGCATTGGAGGTGCACTGTCTTAATAAGAGCAGCACGCCCTGTAAAGGATGTTATTATAGATCCCACTTGCTTACATACAGGCTATGTGACACAACACTGTCAAGCGTAGGCTACCCCGTTCATGCAACAAAATATGAAATTTAAATAGTAAACTGAAGTAAAGAAGTAAAATATTATTTTCTACTTCGGTTCCAAAATACTGCACATGTGACTATGTGTGCTGTGCCTGTGTAGATCCACGGATCTGTAAATAGTACACACCAGTGGACTGACTGAATCACATTTCGTTAAAACTGCACTAATTTTCCCTAAGATAGCTCAGTCTGTTCGTCATCTGTTTTGTAAATGGTTGACGAGAAAAAGGAGAAAGTATATTAGGGATATTGTTAGCAAATTATTATGCAGTGGTTTCACTTTCTGGTCTGGTCTACTTGAGGTCAAGTTGGGCAGCATGTGTGCCCATGAACTAAAATTAGTCTGGTGCCATTTGATGCATTGGAACCTATTATGATTAATTAAATCATTTTAATTCACCCATCTGGACTGATAAAGTGGCTAATCTGACCTAACATCTGAACCCTTACCACAACATTCTTACTAGTTATCTTGCATCTGTTTCCATTCAGCTTGTTGCATTTTAGCTGCACATACATGCATGCCACTAAGACATAATTTAAAACCACTTGACATATAGTTTGCCGAATCTCTCAGTGGACACTAATGATTTTTTTGAAAGTATTGGATTATATTTTGCAGTGCTTGTATGCTTGGCAACAAGCCAGGTAACGTAAAAATTGCCAGGTTTTTGAATGGAATGACGTCGCTCCCATAGAGGAGAACAGCACTGCTGCGCACAGCCCAAACACACAGTAGTAGTTTTGATTTGAAAGTTGGGCATGACTTAAGTCTGCTGGTTTCAGCTCTTATGACGGGGACGGGGACGGACGCCGCATTAAACAGATTCAACGGGCACCATTTCCGCGGACAGTCTGAATTTCAGACACTTGAGTCAAAGCTCATTTTAGTTCTGCCTACTTCTGGGAATGCTGTGTGACATCTGAGCGGCCATATTGCAGAAAAAGTTTAACTCCCTGTTCACCTTGTTCCCCCCGAATGAATGTGCTCCTAAACTCTCAAAACTCAGACGACATTTAACACCGAAAGTATCACTCTGGTCAACTAAAACCTTAACTTTTGTCTTCGGGAGTATGCTAGCTTTATCTTTTAACACACCGTGTGAGACGGGGTCTACTCACCGGGACTATTTTCGGCAGGTATTCGTGGCCAAATACCAACATCAACACTGAAACGTGTGGCACTGACTTTGGCGAGCAGCGACCCACTTTACTCTCTCGTCAAACGTCCACTTCCTCTTTTCTTTTCTGTTTTTCTCGTGGGCCTCCTCCTTTTTGGTTTCAGTCAAATCGTCCCAGTCCCGTTATTTATTTCCGTAGTGATTCATCTTTCACACCCTCCGTACCCGCCCGCCGCCACTGCTGCTGCCGCTGTACCGGTTGCTGCTGTGATCAAGTGTACTATTTTTGAAAGAAAGTCACTCCTCTCCTCGGTCCCGTCCTGCCCCCTCCCCTGTCACAGAGAGCGGTGTACGCCGCTGACTCAAAACCAACAACCCCGACATCTAAAACTACAGTTTTAATTTGATTTTCCACTAACTAACTTCCCTTTCTTTCTTTAACATATCGATAACTTCACGCGACAAGGATCGAACGGTTACGTCATCACTCCCAACCGTTACTACTTCCAACGGTTAACGGTCCTCTCAAACGGCACAATACCACTATAAATGTTGTAACGACTATTTTTTTTTAGCGTTAACTCACCTAAGAGATAAAAGTAAATGTTTTAAAAAGTTATAGATTTCATCGTGTAAAAAAAAAAGTTAGAAGTATTTAACTAATTATAAGTCACTCAAGTACTTTTAAAGCCAATTTTGAGGGGTTTCAGGTAAGCAAACGTTACATTCGAATACTGTAACCTGTGTAAACGTTACATAGTCATTTCATAAAGGAATATTGTGCTTTTTCCTCTTGTTTTTCCAAAATTTTTAGTTCATTTGACTTTAATTTCACCTCAAGGTTAAATATACAGCTTTTTTAAGATGATGCAATACCACAGGATTACACAAGTAAATCCCTTTTTTGCTACACTTTGTTAAAACTTCCTGACGCTTAATCACAATCTTGTGTTACCTAACGTACAATTATGTATATTTGTTACAAATAAAGTTCTATCTGATTTGGTACCACTTTATTGTATTGTACTGGCCCTCGACAAGACTGGTCCACACAGCAAGCAAATACTACAGGGCCTGACTGTGTTTATGCTGCACTGTGGTGAAGCAAAGAGGTCTGCAGTTAATTAAATTAGCAAAAAACAAAAGACACACAGTGAACATGGGGCCATTGGGGACCCTGAGCATTTGACCACTTAGCCCAGCTAATAACCCAGACATGCATTTCAAGTGGTATTTGGATTGCAGATCCAGCTTTTACATACAAAACTAAATATAATGATTTTATGCATTGCAATAGAGCAAGTAAAGTATTTAAAATGACTTCTTGACTGCCTAACTACAACTCAATGGCAGCATTCAGTGTTGTACAGTTAATGCATTTATTTATTTTATACCATTGGATAGTTTTATTGACAAAAATGCATTAGCATAATAAAATATAAATGTTGTGAGGTAAAAAAGACAATATTTGTCTTTGAAATATTTCAGAAAATGAAAATACTCAAGCACACATGCATAACTGTACTTATGTTACCAGCTTTAAACTACTTAGTTACATCCCATTTACTGCTGATTCCACTGTCTTTGTGCAGCTGCTACTTCTGCATTGCAAGTAATAGTTACCCATTGTACTCTATTCCTTATTAAGGGTAGCAGCACAATTAGTGCCACGCAGCCATTCAACCTCTGTCTCTCTTTCTGTTCTAACTAATAAACCTTCATTCTCCAGAGGTTGTGAAATTCACCAGCCCTGTGTGATTACACGTCACGTTCACACCACACACACCCTGTGTGCTCTACAGATAACAATGAAAATTAAACAATGGCCACCATATGTAGACTACCTCATTTGAGCACCTAATTGAAAATTTAAAAGTAATTAATAAATATTACATTAAACTTCAACACCCTCCTCTCCACACTCTTTACTCTCTTTGTCTTTTACTTCAGAAGAAGTAGCAATACCAATGTGTAAAATACTCTGTAATGTATTTAAAATGTATTTAAAGTATCAAAAGTAAAAGTAGACAGCAACGCATCTTTGAGAGTGTTTTATTGTTTTAGTGTGTACTTAAAGTTGTTTTAACTGTCTAACCAAATATTTTATTTAGAAAGGCTGAGTGGTTCGACATATGATGGAGGAACTTGGAAGATCTTGATGTCTGAAAGAATAAGAGGCTTTTGGGGAAACTGAAAAGAAAAAGCTGCATCTCATTGCACATTAAGCAAAATTGGACCAAATGTTTTCCCACATATCCTGTGACTAAACCGTTTCCCGGCAAATCCACCTGTGATTGATGAAACTGAATTACACATCCAGTTTCAGCACTTGCATTAATCACTTCATCACTTGTCACATCTTATATGCAACATTTATTGGTGCTAAAGCATGAGCATACAATCGTAGATCTTCTTAAAGCCAGGGAAGCATCTAAAAAAATATTTAAAAATGATAAAATCTACAACAAATACATTCATGTTAAATAAACATATTCACATTTTTTTTAATCTGAAAGGTTCATTTACCTATTTCAAAACATCTTTACCATTCCTCTGTTTGCATCAAAGAATCTCCCAAAGCCCATTCATAATGTTAATACAATAACAATAACAAATGTGAAGAAATTAATGGCATGTCTGCAACAGATGATTTTAACATGTTTATATCTAAATATTGTGACAGTAACATACAACAACAGAATATATAGTACATAGCAACAAGCACAAATGTGCATGGGTACTTCCCATTCTCATGTAAATCTGGCAAAAAAAAAAAAAAAAGGGAAATCACACTCCGCGTCATGTTTACGCTGCAGGGTCAATGCAACGCACAGCACAAGTGACGCAAACGGTCAGATAAAACAGCAGGAATCTCTTTAAAAAGGAGCTCTGGTTTTCAGTTTGCAGAGAGAGGATCATTACTTATCTCACATCAAGAGCTGGATTTCTTGTGGGAAGCGGCGTGAAGATGTGGACACTCAGTCTGCAGGTGGTTGTCATCTGCGTTCTCCTACAGGTATGTAAACATACGGCATTGATAGAAATGTGAATTAATATGACACTGACACTGTAACTGTAACTGACTGCCACTCTGTATATATAAGACAAAGCGAATTTGCTCCTAGAGCAAACAACTTTGCAATGTTTGGTAATGTAGTAAAGATAACTGATTTCTTGAGATAATGTATAATATATATATATATATGGGTTGTATCATATAGGATACACTTACATTAAATTGGGAAGAATAATGATACTTTTTTAAAAGGCAAAATTGATAATTGGTTTTTATTGGTCTATGTTTTTGTGCTGGAGCTAACAATTGTGGAAATGTGGGCAGACGCTATTAAATTCATCAGAAAGTACAACTTATGTCAACAGGAAAATATGATATGTTTGAAGAAGTTTTTATTGCTTTTGTGAATTAAATAAACTTGATATACATGAAGGAGAGGAAGAATGAACTCCTTATCATAAGGCTTGCAGATTGTTTTTTAGGGGCTCTTGTGACAGTAATTATGAAAATTCAATTAATGAAGTATGATCTGATAAATACGCTAATTATTTTAAATTTAGAGATGTTTCCTGAGGGATTAACAGTGAATGAAAACTCAGCAGCTTGTTCTCGGTGTTCTATGTTTATTATTCCATATGGTTTTGTATTAAAAGAGCTTTACTATGGGCTTGGAAATGCATGTGAAAATCATTCAAAGTCAAGTAGTCATGTTATGAAACATTGCTTTCATTATTTCAGTGCAGTTACAGACCTGAAAAAATTATTAGTTCATTGATTGAAGGCAGAGGAACACAAAGACTTTCTGAAATTGGCTAAAAGTAAACAGAGATCACGGTAACTGATTAGTCTCTTTAAAGATGTACACAGATAACCTCTTGTCCTGTTGTGATAGGTTTTATATGATTGTTATTTATTTAATATATTTACCAGCTTTAAAAGCCAAAAATGGTGTTTGCTATCTTGTGCAGTAAAATTTAAAGTATTCATTTAAAAAAAAAAAAAAGATGTTATATTTAACACACAACACAAAAATTGATTTACATCTTTAAATTCTCGTCACAGGTCCCAGGTTGTCTTCCATCATGCCTCATTGTTGGCTCTGTAGCCAACTGTGGTTTCAAGAACCTCAGCTGGATCCCTCCTTTACCTCCCAACATCACCCACCTGTACCTGGAGATGAACCGCATCAGTGAAATCAACTCCACCTCCCTGTTGGGTCTAGAGGAGCTGGTGGTGCTGGACCTTGGACGACAGCTTGTGCCGCTTATAATCCGGAACGACTCATTCAGGAGGCAAAGACACCTAAAGAAGCTGGTGCTCGGCTTTAATGTCGGCCTGCAACTGGAGCCAAAGGCTTTCGTGGGACTGTCTGGTCTGCAGAATCTCCTCCTGGATTACTGTTCGCTTCAAGAGTCCATACTGACAGAGAACTATCTGGAGCCTCTGTCCTCTTTAGAGACTCTTGACCTATTTGGTAACAACATAATCCGACTCCAGCCTTCAATGTTCTTTGCAAACTTGACTAATTTGAAAAGTTTGAACCTCAAGCTGAACAAAATTGACCAAATATGTGAGTCTGATCTCGTTGGTTTCCAGGGTAAGCATTTTCAGTTTCTGAACTTGAACTCTGTTCACTTTAAAGCCATGTCTAATGAAAGTTTTGATTGGCAGAAGTGTGGGAATCCTTTTAGAGGAATGTCCTTTGAGAAGCTCCACCTGTCTCACAGTGGGTTTAGTGTGGGAAAATTAAGGCAGTTTTTCAGAGCCATTGAGGGGACCAAGATCGCTCATCTCATACTGTCAGGACACATGGGTAAAGGATTTTCATTCAGTAATCTCCCTGATCCAAACCACAGCACCTTCCAGGGCCTCAGGAACAGCTCAGTCTTCACTTTGGATCTGTCCAAAAACAGAATATTTGCATTGCGACAGGGGGTTTTTAGTCCACTGAAAGAGGTCAAAATCATTGACATTTCCCAAAACAGAGTGAACCAGATACACAAAAATGCTTTTGAAGGTCTTCAGGGACATTTGAAAATGCTCAACCTGTCTCACAACCTGCTAGGGGAAATCTATTCTTACACCTTTGCTTCTCTGACTAACCTGCAAGTGTTAGACTTATCTTACAATCACATTGGTGTACTGGGTTTCGGCTCATTTAGCGGTCTTCCCAGCTTGGAAGCACTTAATCTGACAGGAAACTCATTGCGAGAACTTGGCTTCCCTGCATCTCTACCCAGCTTATATTTTCTCATGCTGAGTGACAATAAGTTGACATCCTCATCAGTGACCATCATCGCACATTTTGCAAGTAATATCACATATCTGGACATCCGAGACAACAGATTAACAAAGCTGGAGGATGTTTACACCTTCCTCAGTGAACTGAAACACCTCCAGTCTCTCTTCTATGGAGGGAACAGGATTGGGTGGTGCTCCTTCAGGAGATGGGTTCCAGCAACTAGTTTTCATAACTTTCAAATGCTTGATCTTCACAGCAGCTCCCTGCAGTCTATTTGGTCTCGGGGACAGTGCCTGAATCTGTTTGACAATCTTGGACATGTGATTGGACTTAACTTGAGCTTCAACGCACTGCAGAGGCTTCCTCGGAACATTTTCAGGGGTCTCACCTCAGTCGTGGAGATGGACCTTTCATCCAACGCCTTGACTTATCTCCAGCCTGATGTACTACCCAAAAGTCTCAAAGTACTCTACCTCTCCAACAACTTCATAGCCTCCCCCGACCCCGCCGCTTTTCACTCCCTCCACTTCCTCAAGCTGGACACTAACCGATTCCACTGTGATCCAAACCTGAGGAGCTTCCTGACTTGGCTGCACAAGACCAACGTGACATTCCTGAGTCCTGTTGAGGAGTTCAGGTGTGAATTTCCCCCCAGTTTCTATCATGTTTCTCTGTTAGATTACTCTGCTCAGGTTGGCAGTAAAACAGAAACTAAAGGTAAAGCAATATAAATGTCCTTTCAGGGTGAGTCCAGTGAAATCATAAGTAACTCAACGCGGCTGCCATGTTGATTTCAATTAATCACATAATGTTCACTTTATCATTTGAATTTGTAATAACTGCCAGTTGTACAAAAAAATTATAAAACCATGATTGCATAGTAATTAAGAGCCAATTCAAGTTTTGCTTCAGAACAAGATTTTTTAGAAATTAATGTATTACTCGACTCTGAGGCTACACTGTAACAAAGATATCAATTAGTCTGTTCTTGTAAAACTGTCATGCACCTCTGCTTGCATTAAAAAGACGTCACTGTGTCACTGTGTGTGTGTGTGTGTGTGTGTGTGTGTGTGTGTGTGTGTGTGTGTGTCTATTATTACACCAGCAGGGGGAGCTGCAGAATAATCCTAAAGGCTTTTAAACTGTGAAAGACTGACTTCTTCTCTCCATGACTCTCAGCTAAAAGCAGGTTTATGTGATCAATGAATGACATCTCGCAGCTTTAAAGTGTCAAAGTGTCAAATCCGAGACAGCAGCTTTGGCTGGTATAGCATCATTGGTCCCCACTGATGTCACCCAATGCAAAAAAAACCAAAAAGGTGAAAACCATTTTTCCCACACATAGATTCTCACATAATTCAGAAGAACAAATGAATGTCAAGACAGGTTGAACAATCACCACAGACATACATGTCAGCAATTTCCACCTAAACTGCTGCAAAAGCTGCATAATCCTCCTCATACAGCAGAGGGCAGCATCAGCCCAGTTAGTAATCACCAACCATTGGCCTCAGTGCTGCACTTCACCAGGACTGCTACCTCTGAAACAATACCAGTCAGACTTTTCCCAGCTGGGTTCGGTGTGCAGCAATGCAGCATTTAAATGCAAAGCCTCAAAAACCAAAGAAACGGTGAAACTGGTAGAAGCCTGGTAACCCAAACATACAAAGAAATGGGAGAGCAATCAAAATGATGGATGATTAGGCAAACTAGATAAATAGGTCTAATCCGTGCTGAGGAGAGTTAAATAGAGAACAAGGTCAACTTCAAAAACTGTGCTCTCTTCACTGTCAGTGAGGTGATTTTGGCTAATAACAGTCTTCTCATTTTGGTTGTATTATTTTCAAATTGTGCGCGTAAACATGAACCAAGCTAAGTCTATTATTCATTTGTTTTCCATTTGATGTTAACTTGGGAGTGTGGTTCAATTAAAAATGTTCTCCTACTGTTCTGATGAAGCTGCTCCGCGGTCATAAAATATTAAATGTCGACAGGCAGGGGGTGAGGAGGAGCGAAGGAGAGACCTCTGTTACTACTTAAAGTCAACTGTTGATAAGACTCAGATTGCATGGGTGAATTTATAGACCTTTGTGTGTGTGTGTGTGTGTGTGTGTGTGTGTGTGTGTGTGTGTGTCACTTATGAGTCATCCGAAGACCTGATCGTGTGATATGTGTGTGTAAGAACGTTACCTATAAATCACAGACGTGAGTGTGTACATTCAAAACCACTGAGATTACTAATCTTGACTGTGTGAGCGCGTGTAACTTATCATTCATCGCCACACGTTATTGTATATGTGTATGTTTGTTCATTCATTCTTATTACTTACACATTCATTCATATTCCCACAAATAATTAAAATAATTTGAAATATATATGATCACATCATACATTATGCCATTAAATAATAAATCTACACATTACAGCTTTAAAAAACAGGCCTTGTGTGGTGATAATCATTATCTGACTGTGGATTTGAGATATTTTCCTAGCAAGCTAACATGTGCTAACTAGCATTAAGGTTAATTAAGTCATTTTGGGAGATACAATGGGAAATCAAGGTTTGACAAGTTTTTACAATTTATCCTGAGGGGTTTTGCTGTGTGAACCAAATTTAATGCACATTTCACTCATAACAAATGTGACGTAATGGCAGAGACTGAGTCAAATGAATGTCTATATAAAAGAACCCAGTGAAAGCCATCCAGCCTAGAGCCTGCGTGGCTAAAAATGTTATCAATTGATAGTGAAATAATAATTCCTTGCAGCCATAGCAATATAACAAATGTAAACACAATAAAATAAACATATTTGTCTTTTAATTAATCTTCTTATTGGACTATAGTATACAACATGTACCTGTTTAAAGCCTTAGCTAGGAATTACTTTAAAATGCTTACTGTATGATTGTGAAAAAACATTATTATATAAAGCCAATTACTTCCTACTAAAGAAACTGTGTATTGGAGCTTGTTGGCTGTGCGTTTCTTCAACAGCATTTATTGATTTTGTGTTGTGAGCTGGTCTGTTGTGTGTGTTATGATGTGATTTTGGACTGAATCCTAAATGTTAGAGGTAATGTGGACCAAAGGAGGAACAGCTTCTGCTCCAATGAAGCTAATGGGATTCTTATCAAACTCAAACTCACACATGCGTAGATTGAGTGTACACATACACGCACACACAATAACATGACATCAAATCTTAAGCTATTGATAAAACATTTTTAAACATGGCTGATCGACCGGCAGGCGCCTGTGACAGTGTCTTTATTAGATTTTTTTTTTTTTTTTGTCAGCCAGACATGGGCTCAGACCGACTGGCCCACCATGTTACATACATACATACATATAGATTCACAAAACCCCCCCAGCCCCCATCCCGACACCCTTTCACTGGCAGGTTACCATGGAAACAGGCTCAGTATTCACCTCCTCCACAGTGGTTCCTCACTTCCTGATTGTCTTTGGATCCCTGCATCCATTTGTCCATCCCCCTCTCCTCTTCCATCGGCATCCTCCCTCACCATCCTCCCCCGCCCCCACATCCCCCACGCGCACACACACACACACACACACACACACACACACACACACACACACACATTTACAATATTTTTTACAGCCCCGACTCAGAGGGGAGCCGTACATAGATGATTTTACTGACTAATATGACAAAATGTTTATACATGAAAAATGCTTAGCGGCAACACAGACTGTTGATAACTGCTTGTTTCTCATATTTTCATTTTCTAAATCGAATTAAACATTTAATCCAGTAATGTCCATCCTTGCATCGCTGCCTTATTTTTAGACTGTAATTCATGGATATTCATGACAAACACTTAAAGGAGTTTTCTCATTTTTGGTTGAATATCAATATTTAATGTCTTTAATTAATAAAAAAGCACCCTGAAATGTGTCCTGATAGACCCTCTGGTACTTTAAAACATATCCAAATAAATGTACAACATCTTCTTCTATGGATACTCAACTCAGCTGACAGTAAAACACTCCCATTTGTCGTCATTAAAGGTATAGTTGCATGTAATTCATCCTCATTACACAGCACGGACATGAACATTTTGATGAAACCCTTTTTTATAACAAACTAGGTCAATCATGTACCCATATACCGATGACTAAACACATAAAGTCCTCAGTGTGCATCTGTAAAGGACTCAGACGGAGGAGGAAGTAGGTTAACACAGATTTAACAATTCACTGAAAACAGCATCTGACTGTTATTTGTACCACAGAAAGTAATTTTTTTGCCATTTTGTTTCCATTATTGATTAAGAATGAGCGTAAGTATTGTCTCTATAGTAAAACTGTTACATATCCCTCATTCTTGCTTCTCAAATAGGATGATTTGCTGCTTTATATTGATGTTAACTGAAAATCTTTGGGTTTTGGACTGTTGGTCAGACGACACAGGATATGCTAAGATGTCGTCCTGGGCTTTGGGAACACGAAATACGTAGTTTTAAAAGGTATTTTTTACATTTTCTAGATCAAATTTAAAAGAACGATTAATTAACCTAAGTGTTAGTGGATTCATTCATAATGAAAATATTATAATAACTACATTTTCACCTAATATAACTGATATGGTTTGATGTTTGAAGCATCTACACAAACAGGGAGAATGTCATGTATCATGTTTTGTATAAATTGTTTAAAATCACAGGTAATTGGGATAAATGTCCCTAGACACTAGCCAGGGACTGCTCTGTGCTGTCTTACACCTGGCGAGGGAGGTTCAGCTGCAACTGGATCTCTGGCATCAATAATACAGTGATAATTAGTCAGCCTGACCCCCACTGTCTGCTCCTCTTAACCTGGGGCAGGTAAAGAACCCCGTGACACTAAACTGTACGCACCTGACTGCAGACTGCTGTCTAAACAGCAATACTTCACCTCTGAGGGTCAACCTACAAACAGGTTTATTAAGGTGATGTTAGTTTTCCTGTAAACAGACCTACAGGGTAACTCACACCTCCTGTGCAGCGCATGTCCTATGTGAATGTTTTATGATACATGAAAATAATACAGAGTGAGAGTCTTTCCAATGCGCTCATTGTTTTTTTAATTTATGAGTACGTGGCCGAGCATCTGAAAACTCAAAAGCGGTCTGTTTTCAGATGGAAATCCTGTTTTTAAGTGTTTCATTCAGTGAGTTGACTGGTAACATCTGGGACAAAGTTAGCAGTGCTTTGCTCGCAGTCTGCTTATTAGCGTTTTCTGGGCTTTTAACTACATAAGACAGTCCTCCTCGTTGGGCTGGTGTTGTTTAATCTCAATCCAGCTGCAGAAAAAGCTGGTAAGTGCACCTTGAGTAAAGATTTCAGTGTTTGTTTAGCTGCTTTTAGTTAGTGTTCCCCGACCAACTGTTCACACTCAGTTACCTCTGTGTTACTATGGTTACAATTTGTTTAATAAAAACCCCAGTAAATTAATTTTGTGTGACATGCCTCACTATTTTCATTTTACGGCATTGCTTTTAAATTAGACACTGCGCAGGGAGGGAGGAGTGACACGACACAATCAGTACGATAAAGGTCATCATTCAGGTTTCGGAGCACCTCGTCTGACCGACAACACACACGGCACATCATTATTTTCTACTGCGATCATTTCCAACACAAATGTAAACTCCCATCATTACGAAAACGTTTCTCTCCTTCAACAGTGAAAACACACCACACCTGCCCCAATAAAACCCCCAAATACATGAAATATTTACACTGGTATCATACAGGAGAATGAAGCTGTTCATTAGCTCTCAGATCGGTATTGATCATGAAATCAGAAACACAAACAGGCAATCATACAGCTCTGTATATACAGATAATACACGCCCACGCACGCACGCACACACAGTCTATGCAGCACAGCTCTGCAGCCAGTGATCTACGAAGACGATCGGAGGCTCATCTAAAACATGCAAGGAAGAAGAGGGGTTCTCGTGGGTCTGTACACCCGTAAAACAGGAGGAGATGCTGTTTCTGGGCTTCATCAGGTAGTTTGTTTAGCTTCCTGTCAGCAGATCCCTTCCTTGGTAACTACTCTTCGATATAGTCCGCCACCTCTCAGCGTTCAGCATCAGTGTTGGTGTGTGTTTGTGTCCCAGCTGTAGGCCCCATTGAGAAGTCTTTCACTGGCCAAATGAAGGAAGAGGGAGCGAAGGAATAAAATAAATAATAAAAAAACACGCTGGCTTCGCTAAAGCTTTACTGTGCTGCCATGGGTGTGGCAGTGTGACACGCCGCCAAGGAAACGTTAGAGGACGAGGAAGTGATGGATTTCGGGGTCTGACACCTGCCAAAAAAACAACGAAACAACAAAAAGTAGAGGAAATTAAAACAAAAATATGATGAATGTGTAATCTCCACCCTTAAATACAGCTTAGACACAGGTTAATAAGATCATCCAGCAATATTGAGATTACAGGAAACTGAGCAAATGAGAGATAAACCTTCAGATTAGGACCGCCTAGAGAGGGTGTGGCTAATCCTGTATAATCCCATTTAGAGACGGACTGACTCTAAACCATTAACACTATCCAGACACAGGAGAGTAGAGGCAGGTCTGCCACATACAAAATAAAGTCTTATTCTTGGATCAGCACTCCAAGTAAACTATCCCAATAGATAATATACACATGAACCGGGCTGCATAATATTGAGGGTTATACTATTATTCCTGATATTTACATACATGAGAGAGCCATAATAAGAGAAACACCTTTCTTACAACATATAATGCAACCCCATGGCAGAGCTGTTGTATTGGCTCACACCAGATTGCACAAGTGTACCTGATTTTATGAAGAAACTGGCTGATAACAATACAAATATTAATATTTGACAGCATAAAAATCTGGTTGTATTGACTAATATTACTTCTGTGGTCTGAACAAAGCTGGATTTGGGACATAAACAAACACTCACATTCACATGTTCTCCCAACAGGATGTATGAGCCAATACAGGCCCATATGTTGGGCATGCAACATCAGAAAACATCAAATGTGCTCATTAAAAGCTGATACGAAGATGAGTTTCAATGCGCCGCAAATAGAAAATGTAGCCCTGTAATATATTTATGTATTAAAATCTAAATGCAGCAGTATTGGATGTGATGACTGGCCACAGCTCTCACCACGATCGAGACTTGCGGACGCCTCGGTCCTTGTTGGGCGAGTTGTCCAGGGAGTGACTTTGGTTCGGATCCACCTCTGCTGAGCGGTCCAGTGAGGCGGTGTTTGGAGGAGTCATGTCGAGCTCCAGAAACATGATGTTCTCAGCCTGCGCGCACATAAGAATGAACACCTGAACAAACAGTGTGATGAGAAATTACCTATACTACGACTAACAACCAGGGAGCGATCCAGGTGTTTTAGCTTTACTTTGTGGAGCTGTCATGTCGTTCTGAGCTACAAGCGATTTTTTATTTGGATTTTATTCCGGCCATCGACTTTAAACTGTGATAATATGTTCTGGCAGTGTTTACAGATTGTTGTAATACCTCCATGTGGTCAGAAAACGGAAGTAATGCAAGTTTAAGAAACGCTCAAATGAAAAAAATCTCTTTTTCTACAATCCATAATTCCCAGAAGTCACTGAAAAAGATCATTCTTTGGCAGATTATTCCTTTAAATAAACTCCAGACACAGGCTTTATAGTGCTTACTTCAAAACTTCCCATTCATCAGACATCCTGCTGTAACACAATACACACACACACACTTACCCTGTATCTGGAATGAGCTCCCATCGCTATGGCAACCCTGGCGTACTGGCTGATTGGCCGTTTATATCCCACTGCAGATGTCGGCCTTTTCTTCATCTGCGAGGATTTACTGAATAATAGAGGGGGGATGGAGGATCAATGAGAAATTAAGAAACCTATTAGAAATCAATACTAATTAAAGAATTTGCAGACAAAATATCGTCTGCAGAAGAAAAAGGGAAGCTCCTTTGCTTAAATGTCAGTGGAGGATGACAGAAAAGAGACTAGAGAAGAAGAAGGACTCAGATCAAACATATCTTGAGTCTGTTACTTCCACCTGATGGCTCGATTGACTTTAAGCATTTGAAACTGACCTTTCAGCAGGAACAAGAGGCTGGAACTTCCACTGATCCTCCTCTGGGTCGAAGGTCAGTCTGTTCATGATCTTATTCTTCTCCTCTGGGGGGATGAAGTTCTCTATGATCAGATACCTGCATGAACACAACAGGCAGCGAACCAGGAACAATTAGAAATGAGAAAGGATTATATTAAAGTCTGTACAGTTTCATTACCGTCTGCTCTTTTTCTTGTTTTGACTTTTTCTACATAAACTTGATATTTCCTGTTTCCTGTTTTTCCTCCTTAGCTCAACACTTACTCATAACATTCATTTGGTTTATCCACTGACATGGACAGCCCCGTCTGGGGTGTGTAAAACACAAACTGCTGCATCGCAAAGCGAGAGTGTACAAGAGAGCAATGCACGTTTCGCACAAGATGGACAAACTTTTGACATAAAACAGCACGACGTACAAAGCCGGTGACATATTCGTGATAACTTTTACGAGTTTAAATCCAGTCTTTTACACTCATGAGTCTGTTATTCACACTAGACGTTCCTTGTCAGTGGCACAATGGCACAATGACATGCTGCCACCTCTAATACAGGGTTGTTTTAGGCTTGAATGACTAAACTAGTAGATGCTCGTCGGTCTAATACGCCGCACAATATGAAGATATGCAGGAGCAAATCTGTCTTTTTACTTTTGCCTTTACTTTAACGGTTAAAACAGATGTGCACTTCATGTTTTATGATAAAGTGTTGTTGGAATAAAATTCAGGTTGGCTCATTTTGGTCCTGTTACTACTTCTCTGTGCACATCATTTATACATAATAATGTTTACCTGTTATGTTTACAGTATATGCTAATAGATGATGCATTGTTGAATTGTTGCATGTTTTAAGTAGTATCTTATTAAATCTATATTTAGCAGCGAAATTCTCATTTAGAGATGTGTGTGCGCCCCGTTTGTCGAACCAGTCGGGCATATTTGCTGATTCTGATCGTCTGGGCGTTTGCTCCACTCACTTGAACTTGAGCTCTCTGGTGAGCTCGTTCTGGGTTTGCTCCAGCTCCTGTCGGCTCCTCACGTGCTCGTCGTTCACGTCCTGGATCTCAGCTTTGATGCACTGGAGCTTGGCGTACAGCTAGATGACGAGAGGGAGAGAGAGAGAGAGAGAGAGACAAACAGAGAGGGTGAAGAGGAGACATGTCGCCCAGTGCAGAGTAGCAGGCTGATGAACTGGTCTCCAACTCGCTGCAGCTTGGTTGCCCATAGCAACAGCACTGGAGGCACCGGTGTCTGGAGAAATGGGCAGCCAATAGGAGCGGGGCAACATGGCAGCCCTCGCTCTCACCAGCTCACTCCTCCTCGTTCCCCCCTGCTCTGCCGGGCTTTCACACATTCATTCTTGGACTGCATGGGCTTTAAACAAGTAGGCTAATCCTGACTTTCGCCCTGTGGTGTAGTTAGCCCGAGAGACGACGCTGCGGGTCACAAACTCTGTGATGTGGCGGCTTATTTTATCACCGCAGAAAAAGAAATAAAAATGCTCGAAATTGGATTTGTAGCTGAAAAACAGCTCCGGGTTGCAGTCAGATGTTTGCAGGGAAATTCCAGGTAAACAAACGCAGGCGCGACGCCGCGTTACTCCAGGGGGATTTCTTATTTCTTTCATTGCGCTCAGACTCTGAGCGTCGTCTTCATTCAGAGTTTAGTATCAACTGTAAACAAAAGTGCGTAATAAGATGATTCCTGCAGAGTTTTATGGAATTAAAGGTAAATTTTTATTCCACGTGAAGGAAAACACCACCGCAAAACTAGAGAGGGCACCGTTCATCACTTTGTAAAACAGAGCACTGATGGGAAAACCTGTTTCATAATTGAACAGGAGAGCATGGAGAACCTTTGAGTGCACTTGTTGTTTTCATGTTCTTTGATTCGTGGTAATTCAGGTATTAGTTGTGACGGCTTTGCTGACAATAAGGAGATCCCTGAGCCTTCCCCAAATGTTTAAAGGTCCCCTGTGGAGTTTCTAGTAAACAAACACATATTTTTGCTCATATTTCTGAAACCTGCACTGTTCACGTCCATGTTTACTAGCTGGATGTCTTCTGCTTCTTCACTACCTTTACCAACACCTGCACATCAGTGGATAAAAGCACTTTAAGTGGTCAAACGACTCCACAGGGTGCCTTTAATGTTGTTTTAACTACAACAATCTCCTGCAGCGCTGGGAACATGTTATCACACCATGCTGACCAATCACAGCTCAGTCTGTCTCTGGAGTTCTAATGTGTATTTACATTTGAGGACATTATCTGCAGCTACATACATAAGCTTAGTTGCTATGCTGTAACCCCTTAAACACATGACTGTACATCTTGATTAATAAGTGCTCCATTGTTATTGTTTCTCTGAGCTTCACTCTCTAATCTCTGAGATCACAGTGAAAACTTCTTTATCCTGCTTTTCCTCAGTGAGAGGCGGCTCCATGCAGTGAGAGAAGGGTATTTGGCACGTGTGCCGCGTTAGCGCATCGGGAGAGCAGAGATCAAAACGGGATCATTAATCACATCGCCATCCACACACACACACACACACACACACAATGGGCTGTTTGGGGTTAGTCCTGCCGGGCCGTGCGGTGGATTGTGGAGTGAGAAGAGCAAGAGGGGGTTTGCAAGGTTTGGGTTGTTGTTTTGGGGGTTTGCACTGAGGGATTCAGGAGTGAGTTTCTGGGGAGGTTCCCAAGCGATTTGACAGGGAGGGGAAAACAGACTGAGAAGGTTAGCATGGAAAGCGTGAAGGGGCCATTAAGAGACCCAAGGTAGAACGAGGTGAGTGACGGAGGGAGGGAGCGGTCCGGGAGAGAGGAGGGGGACGGCAGGACAAACCTTAAGGTACTGAGATTTACGGAGCATGTGTCCGAGGCAGGGGGGTCATTAAGGATCCAGGTCGGGGGTCAAAGGGGTAAAGAGGGACACATTGGCATTAGCAACAAAAAAGGAAAGGTGTAATATTCTCTAAGTGTGTGCATGTAAAAATATACCTGCGTGTGCACATTCGCTGCATGTTTAAATGAGCGTGTGTGTGAGTTTAACATGTAGAAGAAGCGCCTGTGGGCCTTTTACCTTCTTGAGTTTCTTGGTCTTGGCCTCCACCTCCTGTTGCAGAGACGTGAACGTCTCCCTCAGCTCCAACGTCTCTTCGTCCTGGATCAGCATCTGCTGCTGGATCTCCCTCTCGCTACGTGTCTGAAAGTGGGAACCAAAAAGTCGTTTTTCTGTATGAAAGCAGTCGACTGTCCCTCTATTTGTCAGGCTAGACTAAACTCTTATGTTCTGTTGTTGGTTGGAAGCTGCATGTGAGTATTAAAGAGAGGCAAAAACTGCTTTAATAGATCTTAAATGTAAGAAATATGAATTCTGTGGCTTACAAATGTATGAACACACACACAAACACTCAGGTTTTACCTGCTCGGCAATCTCCTGCCTCTTCAACTCCAGCATCTTCTGCTGCTCGTTGGTGTGATCTATGATGTTCTTTCCACCGACCAGCAGCTTGCTCTCCATCGCCTGACAAAAAAATCAAAAGAGCGTCATTAATCATGTTAATGCTAAGAAGAGTCGAACACACACGCACAGTTTCTCCGTTTCAGTCCCTTTATACGCATCAGAAGGTCATTTAAACACAACAATTTTATCTATATATAGATGTATATGATATCTATAGTACCTTCAGCTGTAATGATTGCTAATTTCTTATTAAAGCTATTAAATCAGAATCATCTCTTGTATCTAAGCCAAACTTTACCTCACACTAAAAACAGAGGACAAAACAATTTCCAGTACTGTGTATCAGCAGGTCGCACATCCCTGTTATTAAGGTGTCATGATAACCAGCAGGGAAACATGATGAATAAAAGGTTTTTAACTGACTTTAAGATGCAGCAACACAAATGTACAGTAGCTGGATTTAATCACTGAGAAAATGTGTTTTTAAAATATGCCGGAAGGACAAGGAATGGGTGTCCTGAGGTCGAACTGAGTCCACCTGGACATCAGGCAGTTAAATCTTTGCGAGCCGCAGGTCAGTGCAGACGTTGTGCTGATGAGGCGGCTGGAGCTGGAAGCCGGCAGCTTAACCTCCCCATGACGACACCGTGCCACAACAAGCTGAGCTCGGCTGAAACGGTCAGACGTCGGGCATGAATCACGTTCAAAAGCAAACCAGCGCCACAGTGTGTTTTCAAGCTTCGTGTCAACTGATGTCTGATAACCACTCCGGGCTCAGCTGCCCTAAGAGGATGAATCCTGCTGACCGTGAAGACTACGAGCCTGAATTTTCAGGTCAAATTTATGTCCTTTAGTGAAAAATCTGGACATCGAAGTGACAACATGAATGTCAGCGACATTTAAATCTAATGACTTTTCCAACAAGATGGTGGATACCCAACTTCAGACAGGACAATGCAACCTGAGCTGCGCTTTAGTCTCAACAACAGTTTGATGGATCATCATAAAATACTGTTCACACACTCATGTCCCCATCAGGACGTACTGCAATAACAATGGTGATCTGTTAACACCATCATCAGATCACAGTATCAACTTTTCCAAATACCAGCCTCAGTTGTGCTTCGCTAAGTAGCCAGTTAGCATGCTATCACGCCAAACTACATCGCTGAACAATGTTACCATTACACCTGCTTGGCATCAATATGTTAGCAATGTCAGTGCAAGTAGCATAACGACGTTAGCATCTACCTCATAGTGGTCAAAACTATATTACAGCCTCACGCAGCCGCTAGCTTAGCTGTAGACTCTCAGACTTGATTGTTTTTACATTTCTGCAACCTTCTTCAGAGCAAGAGCGCCAAAAAAAATGATAATAATGACAATGAAACATTTTTATATGATAATAAAACACATAAATTAAGTATTGTTTAGGTTTGCTCTCTCTGAGTGCTTTCTAGTTATTATTCCTCCGTTTTAAAACGAAAAACTAGCTGCACAATTTCTTGAATATGCGACTTAATTCAGATGAAAAATCATTATCATTTCATGCCTCCGGTTGCAGCCTCTTTGGTTACCGTGGAGATTAAAAGGCCCGGGGGCCACGGTGATATTGAAACTCAATCACACACACACACACACACACACACACACGTTCCCTGTCCTGAGGGCAGAAATCTAAAATGAACACAGTGAAGCAGGAAAAGAGAGAGACAGAGAAGACACAGGATACGGAGAGATCAAAATGTAAAAGGGGAAAATGTAAAAAAAAAAGGAGGAGGAGAAAAGAGAGAAAGAGAAAAGGGGCCCAAGAAGGGCACGCGGGGGCCACTGCCATTTTGTATTGGACACATTCCAGTCTCAGGACTTTATACAAAAACACAGTGTGTGTGTTTGTCTGTGTGTGTGTGTGTGTGTGTGTGTCAGCTGTGTGCAGCCTATACATTCTTTACTACTCGCACAAGAACACACACTCAAACTCGTGCAGAGAGTACAGTGGAGTCCTTCAGAGAGGATGCGTCTGCAGCAGGTCTTTACAGAAAGACTCTTTTGTTTCGCGCTGTCTTTGTGTTCTGTGTCGTGTGAGTGTGTGTGTGTGTGTGTGAGACTGCCTGGTTTGCTGCGCTTTGTGTTCTGTCATATTCTTTCAGCTTCATTAAAGGGCTGATTCATGTCAGGAGGTTTTTTTTCCCCTCATGCATCCCATGTCTCTTCGCCCCGATAAGCCGGTTAGAAACGTTCTTTGCATTCAGGCTGTGAACGGACTTCGATGCACAACTTGACACTTTACATTTCGGTTCTTCTCCGACAGACATTTGCCCCACACATCCCTGCTGTTATCTCGCAAATGCAAATGCATATTAATGTTTTAAGATAACAAGATCCAGTGTGAGTCTCACTGGGTTCATGAAACTGTGTCAGAACCCCAATTACATCAATTCAGACATGCAGCAGCATCCAATTAAAATCGAACAATGTTTTGCAACACTGTGCACGTCCCTTGTTTTAGCAACATGCAACCGGCATTTGGTGCAGAGGGGGGAAACAAGGGCGCTTCTTCTTCTGCTCTATATTTTAGTTGAGTGCTAAAGATCTGCAGAGTGCAAATGAGCATCATTAGCTTCATGTTAGCAGCTCCGTCCATCCGTCTGCTGTGTGAGTCGAACATGTTTTGGGGGAACTTGTTCTGCGAACATTGTTAGCTTTCATTCCTTGTTAAAATCATGTGGTGCTCTTAGCTGCAGGAGGATGACGCCACATCGACACAGAGGAGTCTTTGTACCTTCCTGAATAACATATGCCATTGTAATCAAGTGTAATAAAGTATCCTGAATATTACAGAAAGATAAACTGTATTGTAGAAATGGTTACTCGTCCCCAGTTGGTCACATTTAAGTCTACAGAACAACTATGACGTTTGTGGTGTCAGTGTTTAATGCTTTCTCGCAGCCCTGCTTTGACTTTACTTCAACATTTGAGTTAAATTACTAAGAATCATTGACAAGTGCAGACTCCTTCAGACCATAATGTTACATGTTGCTGTTTAAAGGTTGAAATCAGCACATACATGCACTTTATTTCCACTGCCTGCAGGGATATTTACTTTTTTTCCTTAGTGCTGCTGACATGGCGTCACGGGGCTGCCATGTCAGATTTTCAGGTCACGTTTTCAATGTTCAGGCCGAGCTGTTTCACATCTGAGCGGAGGTGAAGATGAAAGGAAGACATGAGACGGGGAGGAGGGGGGAGAGGGTGAGAAGGGGGAGGGAGCGATGACTCAGTGAGGAGTCCAAGTGACCTTCAATCACATGAGAGACGACTCACTTGTCATTATCCTGTCTCCAGGCATCCCGACAGGTTGAGGTTTCAGTCTCTCTCGCTCTCTCACACACACACACACACACACACACACACACTCACACACACACACAGTAGTCAGGATGTCTCCAAAGGTCACAGCTTCAGTTTATTCATCATGTCATTATAAACCATCCTGTATCTACATCTCAGTACTGTCCCAGCTGTCGCTTGATCAATACAGCAGATTTGATATCTTTCTGTCTGTGTGTGTGTTGGTCTATATTTTGCTGGATCTTCAAAGCGGCACCAAAACGATTCTTAGGAATCTGTGGCTTTTTGGATTTGCATTATGAAGAGAGTAAAAGATGCAAACTTTGCCGCTCCACTGTTGCATGAGCAGAATAGTGTGTTTAGCTTGTGTGCGATGTGTGTTGAAGGACCACAAAGAAAAGCAGCCAGCCTGATGGCCATTATTGTTTTTTTGTAATCCTCAGTGACTGTAAGTGAAGCTGCATGCAGTGAACCTGAGTCTCCTTTTGCTGCAGCATACAGTGTACATGTAACATAACGTTGATTTTACTCATTTATATGAAAACACATGGATATCAGTACAGTATTCTAAAGGAACCAGACTCTTCCTGCAGCTTGCGAGTGGATGTGCGTCTGCCAGCCTGCATATTTGTGTGAAATGTATAATCTGCCCATAAGTGTGTGCTCAAATTCCTTTGGCTGTGACTGATCTGATTTCCTGATGGGAAAGTGAGGAGAATGGGAAGTGTTGCTGATTGAGCTGGCTCATCTGCGCCAGCCAGCCAATCACGACGAGGCCGGGGCCCGCTGGGAGCAACCGGGTTATAAATACAAAGTGACGACAGCGGCTCTCTGGCGTGCAGCGCGGAGACAGGGCGCTTGTTGGGAAGAGACAGAAGGAAAGGAGAGGGGAAAAGTAGGAGTAGGAGAGATGCTGAGTATGAAAGACAGAGGGGGAATAAAGGTCAGAGCATCTCTGAGAATCTGTTTAACATCAGTCCTGGTCGATGCAAAAACACTCTTAAGGAGCCACAACATGGAGCCCAAAATCTAATTACCATTCACTCACTGTCAGTCATCTCCTGCATCTGCCAAACACACAAGGGAGATCCAGTAAGACACATGCAATCAGCTGGTCCATGCATGAGAAACTCCAGAGTAACCTCCTTTCATCCAGCCAGAATGAAGCTAGAGAAAGACACGAAGTCTAAGAGCATGTTTCTCTTTTACTCTCGTGACTCAGTTTCAACTGATGCTCTGTTGATTTGTGTTTCATTGAAATTAACTTTAAATTTAGTCAAATGTCACATTTTTTAAAACAAATTGAGCCCTAACATGACAAACGACAGCATCAGTCATTTCAGGAAATCCCCTGAATCAACATGCGTTCACATTCAAGTGACAAAGCCTTTGTGTGTCAGGAGAAAAGGGGGAAATGGTGCCACAATGTTACAGAGCCGAGGAAGTCCAGGTGGTTGTACAAATCGTGAAAGTCTGTTCCCTGAACAGTCGGCGGTGGTTTCATTTAACCATCAACACCATCGTTCTCCAATCTCAACCAAGTTGAGAAAAGCCTTCAGACTTTAACAAAATACTGCTAATTTTAACCCAAACCACACAACAAAGCCGTTGGTCTGCTTAAACTGAACCACAGCCATTGCAGGGCAGCATCAGAAGCCTGTTTAATTTGGGAGGGTTTGGACAGCACGAACTGATGATGTTGCTCCTTTTATACGGGTCAGTAAAACATCTATTTTTGTATTGTTTTTGGTGCGTGACAACATACTGTTTTTAAAGAGAAGCATTTGTTACCAATGTCAATATGTTTAAGGGGTTAAAAAAAGAGAATAAAGCCTTTTTGTGCTGCGCAAAGTCTGACAAACTGCCTCAAGTGATGTCACTTGAGTCAATGGCAGTTAAAGCCATAGACCACAGGCTTAAAAAGAAGGTAGTGACTTTGTCAGTGACAGTGACTTTATCAGACCGCATTAGCCTACGCTCTATGTGTGCTGCAGCCTAGCAGCGCAATGCTACATCAGTCGCTGCTAGCATAACACACCTGAACCTTCTGGTGCCTGTTCAGCTGCATTCTGGGTAATGTAGGCGGGAGGTTTTAACAAGGAAGGAGAATTTGTAGAATTAAAAAAAGACTGTATTGATCATCTGTATTGATTTTTCCCTGTTTTTGAATTGTCCATTCTTAGTATATGTCACATACTGAATGTTATAAGAGTGTAAGGGTAAACTGATGGTGTACCCTTAAAAGACAAAGTTCATTTTCAACTCATTTTGTACACGGACGTCTTTACACAGCTGGAAAACGTTGGTTTAATTAATTATTCAAATGTTTTTATAATTGTTTTGCATATTTTATGAGGCTACGGTGGTTGCATTTGCCAAACACCACGTCCAAAAAAATGTTTTCTCCTTCAGTGACTGACGCTGCGTTTCTGCTGCATGATACGTCTCAGCTCAGCTCAGCTCAGCTCACCTAGCTCTTTTTTGGTTTTCCGTTGTCAAATGCTGGTACCTGATACGTCTCATATTCTGAGAGATAGAGGAGTGTGCATTGCTTAAGAAATGTCTCTGCGTGGATGCTCAGTTAATAAACACACACACACACACACGGACACACACATAAAGAGCACACATGGACACACACGGGGTTGATTCATCAATATTTCAGTGATGCAGCCTTCCATGCTGAAAGATGGGAGGCAGCGATGAGCTCTTTCTGTTCATTCGCCTACACGAACACACCAACACACACGTGCGTGCACACACACACACACATTACGTTTCCATTACTTCAGAGGACATTACATTGACTTGCACTCATTTCCTGGAGACTTACCCTAACCCTAAACACTACTTGTCTGACCAAAACCTTAAACTGAAACTTCACCCTAAAATTTAATGATTTACATAATGGGGACTTGCATTTTGTTGAGTCCCCACAACCTGACTGAGTAAACTGATTTATGTGTCCACACAACATGAGTAATACACGTCCACACGCTCGCACGCAGAGACAAACACACGCACACACACATTCCTACCTCTCTGTGAAGACATTTGCCTCCTCTAATTAGACAGGAAGGCAGCTACATAAACAGGAAACAGTCATTCTGTCCATAATGCTGTGCGTGTCTGTTGGTGTGTGTGTGTGTGTGTACAATATATATTGTGGAGAGCTGATACATAAGTGCGGTGTGTGTACAGTGTGTGTGTGCTAACATTATTTCCCATGAGGCAACGGGCATTGTTGTTGACCACTCGTTCTGATTGGCTGAACGTGAGCTGGCAGGATGTAGGGAGGACCTTAATGGCCTATTTCCTCTGATAACAAACGGCAGCGACGACTGGAAGAAGCATCCGTGGTTGAAAAATAGTCATTTTCTTTTTCATTTGAAAGATTCAGTTATCATCCAGCTCCAGGCCAAGTTACCCTCCTCCGTTTGCTCTAAATCCTGACGATGCAACATCTACGCAGGGCTCCTCACAAAGGAATCGGAGAGAAATAGCTCAGCGTTTCCCACACACAGACTTCATCTGGGCAGCTTGCCATGACGGAATTTTTTATTTCCAGTCTCGGTTTATTAGATTCACACTCTCTAAAGCTGTCTGCGCTGATATAATTTGCCTGTTACCATAAATAAGACTCTGAATTCTACGAACTGATCCAAATTTGCAAGGGATATTTTTAAATAGCTCTTAGATCTTTGCTTTAAGGATGCATGAAACTGAGCTCCTCGGGATGCCGTTTCTTTGGGAAAGGGAATGCTCACGAATTGCAGCGCATTGCTAAACAATATAGTTGACATTGCAGGGTAACTGACTCACTGAAAGTCAGAAATTGTGCGGTGAAACTTATTTAAATAAATGAAAACACCTCAGATTGATGCCATATGAGAAATTATCTTAAATGAGAGACATAAAATCCAACAGTCCTCTTGAAGAAACTTTAACTAAGTGGTAGGAAGAGGGGGATTTGTGATGTGGAGCAGAGTAAAAAGCGAGATGTTACAGTTGTGACCCAGAAAAGTGGATCTAAGAATAGTCCGCTGGAGGGACACGGCAGCCTCCTCATGAGAACCTGCTGCTCTGCATGAAGCTCTCCACAGTGACTGCACTGATACCTGACCGTTTCATAACAGCACAAACACTGCTCTGTATAAAGGCAGATAAAACATCTGACTCAAGGTTACCGGGACACGTGGAAGGTCACGATTTCTTCTGTGCACTCCAGAGGGAGAAGCCGTTAGCACTGGGGTCCACAACAACAATCCACGGTGTGATAGCATGATGATAAGTCTAAACAGGAAATGCTCTGACTTGTCTTTGGATATTTGCATTATAAGGTCACATTTTTAGCTCTTAATCTGTTTTCATGGCTTAAATTGTAATTACTGTTGCTACAAGAAGCTCAGAAATGCCTGAATGAACCATTAATTGTGTTTTTGTCTATATAACAGCACTTGCCATCACAGTTGCCCGTGTAAATCAAAGGTGGTGGCACCTCCAGCAGCGGACAACAGCTATGCAAACAGTTGCACTGACGTTACAGCACAAACTACAGATGGAGAGCTGCACCTAGGAGGCCAGTTAGCTGACAGCACCCTGCAGAAACACCAGCTGACCCAACATACTTTCACAAGGCTGGTCCCTGACCTACTTACATGTGTTGTGTGTCTATGTGGCTGAATATGAGGGTGAGAAGGGGGGAGGAAGACAGAGAGAGAGAGGAAAAGGAGAGAAGACACTCTAATGTCTCTCAATCTGATTTTATCTATAATTGGTCATTTTTGAGCTCCACCATGTTTCCAGTCTCTCCCTCTCTCGCACTCTCTTTGTCATTCTGTCTCTTTCCCTAGCAACCTCTCTCTCATTGGCTGGCAGAGCAGGGAGAAAAATGGAACCTTCAGGCTGCACTCTGTGATTGGTGGGCTAATATCAGTCTGAGCCAATCAGAGGGTAGCTGGGCTGTAGTCTGTTAGAACTGGCTGATTGATCAGACTGGGAGGGTTACACGGTCACACTGACGTCATGGGAGCAAAAAGGCAGTTAAACGTATTTTATTATGGTTTCTTGGTATCATGGGAAATTGATAAAATATTATTTTATTAATTTCATTACATAAACACTTCTCTGTAAAAGCTTTTTATAAGCTAAAAAGATGAATATTTTGGCTGCATGTACCATGTCAACAGTAACAGGAAATACTATTAATTGCAGGTTTTTAAATAAAGAAGTTCAATTGGTAAAACAACTGTAAACTCCTTCTTTGCAATTTATCGAAATTGTTTTAAGTGAGAACTTGTTTCCAGGGCTGCAACTAAAAATTCTTGTGATTGTTGAGCAATTGTCGATTACATTAATTGTTTGAGCTGTTAAAATGTGTGCAACCCCATCTCCAAAATCCTCTTTTACGCCTGAAAAACTGTCCAAAAGCCAAAGATTTTCAATATTCTATCAAAGACTGAGAGATAAGGCAGCGTAAGGAAGCAAATCCGCCTTTGGAAGAACAAGAATCAGCAAATGTCTGACACTTCTGATAGAAAAATGATTAAATAACCAAGTAAATCAGTTTTCAATTGTTGTGCTCACTGCACGTTGTGCTGTTTTTGAGTTACTTTATGAACTTTTATGAACTCTTTCTACTTTCCCATGTTCCCAATAATGCGGTTCCACTGCATCCCTGTTTATTGAGCTCTTTGTTTGTTTTTCTGCTCCAAAGCTTCACTCTATTGATCACTGCTTGAAAAAAAAAACCCTTGACATGATGCAATGCTCTGTCAACACTTGGAAAGTTATCCGCAGAAATGAAAACAAAAAAGTTTTATAAAGTATAACAGTTGAGATTTTTAGTTGAGTTGAAATAACGATTTGAGTGCATGAACTGAGCTGAGCTGAAGTCACAGAGGGATGCTTGTGCACACCCTAATCATATAACATCGACCTGTCATGTGAACATGTGAAACGCTGTGGAAAGATCAAAAACAGCATTGTTACTCTGTCTCCTAAGTCTTAAAGGCATCTCCAGCCTGTCTGTGGCACCCACACTTCATTGATTACTTCTGAAGGTGGAGTGTTTTTAAAAATAGGGCAAATCTATTTCCACTTTAATGCTCAAAAACAGACTATGTGATTACCTAAAACAGCTGGGAGTTGTAGTTTTTATCAAACACTATTTAAACTGGACTTAAGTTTGCTTTTGTTAGGAACAACAAAGACAACACCTGGTTTTGGTCTTTTCATGAGATTTGTTGACCATAAGAGAGAAACATAATGCAGCGATATTGAATTTTAAATTTAAATGTTTGCATCTTGGAGCAAACAGATTAACTTGTATCATCTTCCTCCTTGGGTGAAGAAGAGAAGCAGCGCTCTGCATCAAACGCTCATCAGCGAAAGCCCTCTGAACTGCGCCGTGCGATCACAGCTTTTTAGCACAAAACAGCATTAGCCCCACTGTGCTTCAGACGACGGCTTGATGGGAAGAAATGTGAGATGCCTCGCACAGAAACGCACATGAAGGCGGGATATACATTAGCTCTGTGTCATGGGACTTTCCCAGACCTCAGACCTTCACTCACAAAGAAGAACTGCATCCGTAAGATGAGACAAAGACTACAGATAGCTGATGCCGTTCTTTAAAATGAGCTTACCGCAGGTTGGCGCTAATGTTTTTACCAGTGTATGCTGCAGTGTGCATTTATTATAATAATCACAGTTATCACAGACACACAACAATGGACGGCCACTTTGCAGCACTGTTGAAAATCGTTTTTCTGCAATGTAACGTGCACGTCTTGGTACAGGTAGTTATTCTGTGGTATTTTTCTCTCACTGAAGGCAGTCCAATGTTGCACATATAATAAAAATGCAGAGATGTTCATTCAGACTCTTTTTAAAACTTGGTTTGGTTTTATTCTGTTATAGACAGCGTACATATAACACGGTAGTCTAAGGGGATAAGAAAAATATAGAAAATGCAATATAATAAACAAAACACTGTGTAAGTAATATATTGTCTATAGAGAGGGAGGATTCCCAATGAAACCCAACCCGGAGGATGCACTTTGCTTTTCTGGGTGCAAACTTTCATCATCAGCATCACAAACTTAACACTGACGCACAAAAGCTGAATCACGTGACGATGCAATTTTATTCCTTTATTACTTCTGGTGTTATTATATATAATTATCTTATTGATTTGAATGAATTATATTAACCAACCTGTGATTTAAATTCAAAAAATAAGTTGTTATTATCTATATGTGATGTTTTTCGATATTGTAATGTACTTTACATTAATAGTAATTACTATATAATATTCTTCCATCGTTCTGCTGCTCTTTGCGGGGGTCGCCACAGCAGATCATCTGTCTCCATCTCGCCGTCAAACCGTGCATTTGATTTGGTCAAGGCTTTTTATGTCACGCAAGGACACTTCAACACGTGAACCCATGGAGATCGAACCGCCAGCCGTGTGACCAGTAAACAACCCGCTCCACTCCCTGAGCCACAGACGCCCAATGCATATTCTAAATATTAATGTAATCTAATTTTGTTGTTATTATTTGTTATTGATCTCAATGTTTTGCCCTGCACAGAGGAAATCCATTGCAGAAGAGGTAATCAGATCAATGTGTCCACTGACAGCAGCTTTAATAGACATTAACTGTAACCTTTGCTAAAGTGGCAAATCTCTGTTATTACACTTCTCCTGTTGCTATCGCTCCCTCCACACAGACTGTGCGCTACCCGCAGCTGAGCGCACGCAAGTTCACACCTCCGCTCAGGGAGATGCCTTCAGGCTGAGGGGAAAATACACAGAATATCACCGACAGAGAGGAGAAAAAGACGATTTTTTTCTTTTTAGTACAACCTCAACTTGCCCTTCTGTTGTTCCCACACATGTGACGCTGAAAATACCTCTTTCCTACTCTCATTTCCTCACACTGGGGCCTCGGGATCTGTAAGCTGATCCAGCCGTGTCTCATGTTTGATGGTCCTGGCTGTATAGCTGCAGAATTATAGACTGTAGTCACCCGGTCATTCTGCATGGGTGACTTATTGACTGGAAATGTCCATGAATCAGAGCAAGTAATTAATTCAGCCCCTGACTCAGTCTTTGATTGTGTGTGTTGGTGTGTGTGACTGGGGCAAATAGAGAACTGACATTTAAGCTACAATGGTCACCGTTGGTTTCTGTCTGGACAAATGAGACACTCAACTGGACTGTGGAGAGAAGGGGCAACAGCACAAAGACACACACCAGTACCAAGTTGTGGGAACCACTGGTGCTGTCACTGGAGCTGTATAAGTGTCTGTAGAAACAGTCATTTCCGATAATGCTTATTTGACTGTTTATGTACAAATTATTAGGAATTATTATGAAGATCTAAGTAACTTTGTGTAGATTGTTTTGTTTTTTTTCTAAAACAGCGGGTTTAGTTTGTATTTCCAATTATCAGCACGAGGGCGCCTCATGTTATTCTAAGCCGCAGTGATGGAATATGAGTGCAAAAACATAAACACTGTTAGAAATCTCCCAGGAAATTAAATCAACTTTGCGCTATAAATGGAGTTTTAATCATCATTATGTAACTAACCCCTTATTCGTTAGGAACTCTGTTACCTTGAAAACCAAAGTGACTCTACTGATCTTTAAACATATCTGTTTGCCACTGCTTTTGTCCCCTGTTGTTTTGGATCCTGTCAGGAATGATGACTCAATTTTCCCAGAGCCATTTCAATGTAATGCTGGAGTTCCCTTGTAGAGAACAATGTTCCCCAAATGTAAATGCTCTGGTCTTCTATTTATGGCAGCTTGAGCGGTGAGGGGGCATGGAGAGTATCAGACACATGTTGTGTAAACAATAAAATGAAAGTGGTGCCAGTGAGATTTAGGAAGAAAGGGTTTAAACATAATATTGATCATTCCAAAATGATCTTTATTTCGTTTATTTTGAAAATAAGTCAATAGACATTAATGTTTTTGCTTTTAAATACAACTTTTCATAAGTTTGGTCAGATAAAATGAAATAAAAATAATAACCTAAATGAAATTTCTGACTGATTTCGACCTCTGCTACAGTTCTCTCATCAAGCTGATAATTGCAAAAGTAAACAAAGACAAAAGCAATATGTAAAAACATAAAACTGTCTACTAAGTGTTTTTTAATTATCAATCAAAGATGCCTCGGTTAATGTATTTTCCTCCTCCTACTTATTATTTGCTTTTATGTATCCTAGCAACCAATTAACACAAGTCTTTAAGAGATTGTTATTGTAATGGTGCAACCAGATTTAGTTTAAAACAGTCACTAAAGACATTATAAACATGAATCATTATTGTTAGTTGGTTCTTAGTTGGGGGTGTAAGGGAGGGGATGCTATTGAGTGGCATCATGGGAACTGTAGTATCCTGTGTTTTGAACAAACGTTAGATCCTAAAGGTTGAAATATATCATCATTCTCTTTCCTGACCTGTCTCACACCTTTATGTGAGTAATTCAACTACTGAAGAGGCCACTTTAATGTAAAGAGAATGTGTTTTTCACTAATCTGTGACATTAAAACCTGATATGTTGCACATTTTAGGTCAGGGGGTCATGGTTTGTTTGTAATGTAGTGTATGTAAGCACCAAAGTACTGTATGTATCACCTGTATGACACACAAACACTCAGACTCATACACTGCGATGTAATTAGACATGGAGCTCTCAGTGTAACTGTCCATAATGTGCCTTAATAACAGCTCATCAGATTATCACACATGATAATCCCATACACCACACGTCCTTAATCTGACTTCCTGGATCGTGTGGACTGTGTCTGTGTGTGTGTCTGTGTGTGTGTGTGTGTGTGTGTATGGACTCTCACCTTGTACTTGGCGGTCAGTTGCTCGGTGGCTTCTTGCTCCTTCCTCAGATCTCCCATCATCCTCTCCTTCTCCCCCAGGAGCCTCTGCTTCTCCTCAGCCAACATGAACTGATCTCCTCTGATGGCCTCCTTCTCCATCTCCAGCCGCTGCTCCTCCAGCTTCACATACTCCTCCGCCTCCTTCTCCACAGCGTCCTCCTCACCCTCTATCTCTTCATCCCCGTCTCTCTCCCAGCCCTCGCCGTCCACCTGCTCCTTCTTCTGTTTGCTCCGCCACTTCCTGTGGTTGAGCTGGGCTCTGAGGCGAGCGATCTCCCTCTGGAACTCGCGTAGCAGAGCATCCTTAGGATCCTCATTGACTCTGGGCTGGTTCTGGATGTTCTTGGCCCGGTTTGCATAGCGGAGGGTGGTGAGGGTCTCGTCGTAGTGCTGGGGGGCAGGGCCTAAGGTGGCAACCATGACAGTCTTTGCATTCCCACCCAAAGAGTCCTGCAAAAGCCGGGTCAGCTTGGAGTCCCGGTACGGCACGTGGCCGCTGCGTCCATCCGCCAGAGCTGAGATCACGTTCCCCAGTGCAGACAAAGAAAGGTTGATCTTGGCGGCCTCTTTGAGTCGCTCTCCTTGGACACCTGTCTTGGCTTGGCGCTCGCTGCCAGCAAGGTCCACCAGGTTGAGGCGGCCAACCCGGATGTGTTTCCTCCCATCTGGACCAGGCTGACTGCACTCCACCGTGATCAGGAACAAGGCATGAGACCGAGATGAGTGTTCATTCATGTCTGTTGCCCCAACTGCCCTTGCTTGGTTACCCATGTTCATCACCTCCTCAATCTCCTTGATGCTCTTGCAGACACATGATGTGAGGTCACGGACATACACGCCGGACTCTGGACTCTCCCGGAGCTCCAGGGCTCTGGCACTGCCGTGTTTGGGATCGAGGAGATCCCGAATCTCCTCCAGGTATATCTCGAGGTAGGACGCCCGCACCAGGTACTGCTTATCAGACTGGGAGCGGGAGATGTGTGTGAAGATGTGGTCGAAAGCATTGGGAATCACACCCCGTTTCTCTGGGTCCATCCAAGCCCCCTGCATGGTGTATGTCTTCCCAGTTCCAGTCTGCCCATAGGCAAATATGGTACCATTGAACCCTGCGAGCACTGAATCTATCAGCGGTCGCACGCTCTCGTCGTACAAGTCTCGCTGTTTGGAGTTTGAATCGTAAACTGCATCAAAGGTGAATGTTTTCTGGGGCTCGCTGGCTGGCGCACGAGGGTTTCTGAGGATCACCTGTCCCAGACGCAGGTCCATCTGCACGATGCCCCCTGCAGGCCCATTGGACTCCTCTTTCCGGTTCAAAGGGCGGCATCGAACTACCACCTTCACTGACTCACTGCTCTTATTTTTCGACATGACTGGCTTCTGTGTATTTTTCCAATAAGACCAAAGGACAATTTAAATGATCTGACTCAAAATAATCTGTGAGCCTTTATGATGCCTTCACTGAGCGGCCTGTCTGCCTGTGAATTGTGCAACCATTGATTTTTTTTTTTTTAAACCATTAATAACAAATTCAGTATGGCTTCTTGATCATATAAAGAAAAACAGCCTCGGTTCATAATAACACACTCCTGTAATTACCAACACAAATGATGAGATGCCACAGTCTCTAATGGCTAATTCCCTTCGCTTATTGTCTATATTATAAGCTGATAAATAGGCAGACGGTCAGCAGCAGCTCTCACGCGTTGGATCGACGCTCCATTGCAGTCCCGCTACACGTCCAGATTCACTCGGTGAGAAAAAAAAATCCAGCAGTACCGACAATAAAAACATTCACACGTCAAACTCATGTCGTCCCGATTTTAAACGCCCGGTAGATCCGCTACAGACCGCTGTCCGCATCTTCCTGCGCTCCGCTCATTGATGCTCCGAAGTGGATTTGCGGCTCTCGGTGTGTGCGGAGAGACACAGCTCCCCTCCTGTACGCAGCACACACGCACGCAGATACACACACATACACACACATACACACACAGTCATTCAACCACCACACCCCACATCACTGCGGAGCGGAACAAAGGACCATGGGAAATGTAGTTTCCTCTCAGTGTTGAGTTGATCCTTGTCCAAGGCTGCCACCAACTCCTCAGCTGGACACACTGTTGTCGGAGAAATGTATTTATGGGCACCTGCTTCATATATATAAAGTAGTCTGTTACTCAGTATTTACTCAGTTACAAGCAAATGTGCAGCATTTAAAACCAAAAGTGCAAGTGATGTATTTGCATTTTTATACATATATGTATAAAATATATGTTTTCCATAGTTATCATAATGTATTATAGAATATTATTATATATATCATTGCCTGTCTATGCTGAGCTTTGTCGTCTATTTCTGTTTTTCTGCAGTGTTCAAGTTTATTGAGCCAGATTCATAGCATGTGCAACTTCTTTGACTTGTCAGCTCTGTTGTTACATAGATTTGATTAACATGCATTATCTAAAACATCTGCAAAACAAATAAATAATAACAATAATAGCTTAAGGACATCTGACATATTGACGCTCTGATTTCTATCTTAAAGAGTCAGTTTGTATTTGATTAAAATAACTTTAACAAAGCACAGAGTTACCAAAAATAATATTATTCACAAGATTTCCTGTTTACCAACAAGATGTTAATCTGATTGTTTTCTCTGGAGATTGTCTGGTTGTTATATTAAAGGCTATATATTTATATTTATTATTTGACTGTTTTTTGGGGTAATGATTTTGTATCAGAAAGACCTTTTCTGACCTTTTCATTGTTTGTTATTCTTACAAGTACATGTAGAGTTTTAGGTTGACAGTTGGTGGCACACTATGACCTGCAGCTGGTGATGTTAACAAAACCCTTGAGTATAATCATTAATAATCATAGCTTTGTATTGTAAAAGACTAGCTTGACATGATTTACATCAGTCTCATAACAAGTCTGCTCTGAACATGTAAATGTGCCAGCCAGATTATGAAACTGTAGTTTCTCCTAAAGGCTCCAAAGCGGCACAAATTGAGGACAAGCGGGCCAAATGCAAAATTAATCATTACTGGTCTTATTTCACCATTTAACCGCGACGCAGCAGCACCACCTGGTGACATGAGTGCAGAACACACTACGACCTGCAGCTGGTCAATGTCACCAAAGGAGGTCAGGAGATTCAAGAGAGAGAACATGACTGATCGTAGAAGAAGTACTCAGATCGTTTACTTAAGTATAAATACTTAACACGGTACCACAGAGTAACTAAACTCTGTTACAAGTAAAGGTCAGACATTGAAAATA
The DNA here is from genome assembly GCA_008933995.1 of Datnioides undecimradiatus. Classification (NCBI taxonomy): domain Eukaryota; kingdom Metazoa; phylum Chordata; class Actinopteri; order Lobotiformes; family Datnioididae; genus Datnioides; species Datnioides undecimradiatus. The sequence goes on from WARS01000046.1 coordinate 1,167,066, forward strand.
TTATTGAAGCAAAAGAAAGAAAGAGAGAAAATATATTTAAAATACCAGTGAGTAAAGTACTCATTACAGAGGAAACACACTATTATATATTATGATTGATATTTATATATTATGAATAATGAATTTTTTAAATTATAATGACAAATTGATTAATATAAAGGAGAATTTTTCATACATAGAGCTCATTTTATACACTTTGAAATACTACTACATGTTTTGTTGATAGAAAGCTTCATTTGTGAAGCAGCTAAAGCTGTTATATAAATGTAATGGAGTACAGCAAAGCAGTAAAAAAATGGGATGAAATGATCATCCTCAAATAAAGAACTGCTACAGTGCGTGAGTTAATGTGTTTCCCTTTCGCCACTGGTTTCCAGGTGCAACGAGGTGACTCAGGTGTGTGTGTGTGTGTGTGTGTGTATGGGTGTGTGTGTCTATGTGTGTGCGTGATTCACATTAAATTAAACAAAACTAAAACTAACAGCATTTCCTTTTAACTGCTTCCTGTTTATTTCAGTGTTGTGTATCAATGCTGATGTAGGCCCGACTGCCCAGAAAGGGGGAAAGCCTCGGCCACAAGGGAAATTCAGCATATTCAGATCCCATTATTCCTGAAAAACCTCCTTCATAACCACGTACGCGTGACCTCACTGAGCCGTGTTTGACGTGGCAGCGCATGACAGCAACGATGACAAATGATTAAATGAATGTCTGTAAACTCGTGCTGCGTTTGTTTGAAGTTTCATACAGCAGAACTGGAAAATTACCCATCTGTGTTTTTAAAATCCCCCTGGTGTGTGGTGCCACCTTTTATGAGTCACTCTCAGGGGAGTGCACATCAGCGGGGCTTTACATCTTAAAGTGTACTACCTGTGTGGTCATGTGATTTTAAAATAGGTGCCAGGGATATTTGCCTGTGAAATAATAGGCACATTTTTGTGATTATAAATGATCAGGCAGAAATATGAAGCCAAACAGCTGATAAACATAACTGATCTTACCCAAAATAATAAAAATTTAACAATTACAATGGACAAAAGAAGGAAATGGACAACTGGTTTTAGCTTTAGCGTAGAACAAACTGTGTTTTAACTGTTAAAGTAGCAGATTCTTCAAGCTAAACACATGGTTGGGACATCCCAGCAACCTAGTGATCAACATGCATACCAGATACTGTACTGTTGCCCAGTTCCCGGATACATGTTATTCCCCCTCTCTGTCTCCCCCCTCATTTCCTGTGACCTTTCAACCGTCCATTGTCAATTAAAGGCAAAAATGCCCAAATGAAAACCCATGAGGTCGTCTGGTTTACTTGTCAAACCTGTGAGAACAGACATCCTCCTTCAGCGTGCTTCACACGAGGTTTGAGAGGTTAGCTGCTAGGTGTTTGTGTGTGAGAGTGTGAGGCGACCCCTCGGGGGCCCCACGCAGCAAAATACAGGAATGCACTCGGATCTGGGAGGATATTTGTGTTAAGACATGATTTATTGGCTTAAAAAGGATTGCTTAGCTGCTGATGAGACAGAGCTGGGATTCAATTAAAATGTAGCCTGAAATGAAAAATTAAGCATGTTCAACATTTAACCACTGACACTGCCTAGAGAAAACCTGCCGGCTCCATGAAAAGCTCTGCTCTGTGTCACCTTTTTAACCTCTGTGCCGTCTGTTTTAAGCTTTGTGTGGGCTGGTTCGTGTTTAGATGGCTGCCTCTTTCCTCTCTTTTTTTGGTCATGCTGTCTGTGTGGTGGTGAACTTTCTGCTACAGGACAAATGCCTCATCAACCGCTGGATGTGCTGTTGCAAAACGCAGACATTCATGCTCCTCAGAGGATAAATACATTATTTCTCATTTCCCATAGATCCATATGTACACCTGACATAAAAACAGATATTCCATTTAGTCTATGTAGTCCAATTATAATGACATTTTTATAGTTATGAATATTTGAATCACTGCATTTGCTTTTTGATAACTGTCATTGGTCTAAACATCTGTTATAGAGCACAATTTTGAGGTAACTGTATTATTTCATGTTTTTCTCAAGAACGACAGTCTTATAGCTTTATGCACATGTTACTGTTCAGATTCTGATTATTAACAAAATATGATTAAAAAAATAATTCATGGCATATTATAACTGTATGTATCACCCAGCTGTATGTAAAGTCACTGAAATTAGCTCCACCTTTCATCATTAAGTATATTTTTCAGAGGGTCATTCTGCATGAGACATTACTTTTACTTGTGCATGTTTTGATGCTGACATCTTTGCACTTTCACTGAAGCAAAATGATGAATGCATGGTTTATAGTGCAGTATTCATATATTGTGGTATTGATTCTCAAGTAAAGGATCTGGGTTTCTCCATCACTGCTGGACGGATTATCATGCGGTTTGGTACTTAACTTTTACCTCCTGACTCTTCATCTGGTGCAGCAACAATGTCAAAATAAAACTTCATTTTAGTTTATTCTCTTATTTTCTCAGGCTTATTTTTCTTTCTCTCGTTCTTTCTTTATATCTTTCTTTCTTACTTAAGTCTGTGGCAAGTCTGTACTCGGCAGTAGAAAGGAGGGCATACTCAACATTCCTAAGGAGTGTCTGAGAGTCAAACTACTCTGACAGGCGGAAGAAGGAGTCACATTCACACACACGCGCGCGCGCACAACGAAAGCCAAGTTTAAAGAATCTACAGTAATGATGTGTACACGCAGATACTCTCTCAGTGTGTACAGTTATTAAAAGACTTTCGAGGATGAATTCTCTTGCAGTTCACATAACAGAGGATGTGGGAAACGCCCGTAACAAGCACAAAGTACTTATATATGACATCACTTTGCCTGACTCACAGCTGGGATAGTCACCGCATGAAATGCCAGCTTGCCATGAACACTGAAACACTCCTCGGCCTCGCACAGATCCGCAAGAAACTGGCCGCCATATTGGCTCATCGAATACATTTCATTCACTAAAGTGAGGGGAGCTTTGAGCCTAAATGTCAGAGTAAGTTACGCAGTAACATTTGCCCTTTCTGTCACTCTAAGGCACGCCCCTTTACCTCTCGATGTATGCGTTAAAAACCAATCATATTTGGGCACTTAATGACATGACAGCGGCGCCGACCAATTAGAGGCTTGAATTTTGACAGAAGGGGCGGGAGAAAGGCGTGTCCGTGGGTCTAGGGTGTCGCCGTGGTGGCTCCCATTCGAAGGCGACGGCGGTCGTCTATATTTCGGTCCTAATCTCTCCAGAAAAAAAGCGAGATAACTCGGGGCAGACAGTGAATTTGACACACTTCAACGCTGAGGGTTTTTATTTCAAATTCCTCTCGGTCGAGCTTGAGTCAGGGCTCGGTAATGACGGGGTGTGCCGAGAATTTGAATTAGCTCGCCGTTAGTTTGAAGAAAGAGTGTGTCGGGGTAGAGAGAGCGAGAGAGAGAGGAGCCATTTTGTCCCGACTGTGTGGGAGAAAAGAAAGAGTGGAAAAGAGGAATCACACGGGAGGAGATCCTATTTTTGCTTTCTGTTCTCATGCTTTAAGGGGGGAAAACGGTCGTTGGGAAATATAACTTCTCGGACGCATTTACGGGGCTCGTCATTTTGGGTGGTATTTAGCCAACTAGCTTGCCAAGCTAATCAACAAATCCCTGGTTGTTAACTGTTAACAGTCATAAAGAAGCGGGGCAGTTGGTGAGGTTGGCTAAGGAGCTGGCTCTAGACTTCACATAGGCCTGCTAGGTTATCAGTTTTTTTGTAACTGGGAAAATACAAGGTGTTTTTCAATGGCGAAGAAGACGTACGACTTGCTGTTCAAGCTGCTTCTGATCGGAGACTCGGGCGTGGGGAAGACCTGTGTGCTGTTCCGCTTCTCTGACGACGCCTTCAACACAACCTTCATCTCCACTATAGGTAAGAAGACCCCGGGCCTCGCTGATGCTGGATGGTGTGTTGTTACAGGTGTTTCTGATTTAGTTGGAGGTAGTTTGACAGCTGTCTGACTCTCTCCTGCAGCTGGAAATGCTAGGCAGGACATATTTGGTTAGCCAGTGTGCTATCAGCATGCACTGGCAGGCTGACGTTCGCCCCTCTGCAGGCCCGCACAGGTTAGCCGGAAAGCTAGCCGTGCAGCTTTACCTCCACTCCAGCCACCAGTGTTTTAAATGACTGCGACTTAAATAATAAAGCATGATGTTTTTTTATTGTGCTTTAACCTGCAAGTAATGGCGAGTATAACCGGTTTAGCTAGCGGAGGAATTGCTGTCATGGCACTTGACCCAGTGGCTAGCGGCTAACTAGGCTTGGTTAGCAGTAAAGGGGCCGAGCTGTTGTTCCAAAAGCACTGAAAACTGTCAACCCACATAGCTGACAGACGTTTACATGCCAGTATCGACCTATATAACTATTAGCGTTTGTCCTTGTTGCTACTTACGCCTGACAGCTCACAAATCCTGCATTTTTTCGCAAAATAATGCATGTCCCACAGATAAAGCCCCTCAAAAGCAGTAATAGGAGTGCCCAGATACTTAATCCAAGTAAATGAAGGAGCATCATAACAGAGAAATACTCCACTACAAGTAAAAATGCTGTTTTCAAGTAAAAGTACGTAAACCTTTGCAGTAAGAGGTACCTGAAATGTCAAAAGGAAAAGTATTAAACTTTCAAATTAATAACGTAATTCAGATTACAGCTACATTAATGTGTAAGCAACATTTTAATTGATTACAGCTGATAGAGGAGGACGTTTTTAAACTACTAATATGCTTGGTCTCATTTCGAGCAATGGATCACATCTTGTGAGAAGATCATATGTTTTCTATGTCAAATCTGAGTCTGATGTAACTTGTGACTATGGCCGCCATGATAGTATAGTGGACAAAGTGTAACATTTCCATCTGAAACGTAGTGGAGTGTAAGTTTAAAGTAGCAGAACCTGCTACGGGAAAAACCCTAAAGTACAAGCGTGCCTACTTTGTATTCAAGTAAATCTACTTAGCTACTTTCCTGCTGTAAAGAGGACCATAAACAATTCATCATGGTGGCATCAACAGCTTTTTCTTCCCCCTCCCTGACCTCTACGCATGCATCCAACATCACGCTCACATGAGTCAAGTGTCAAACTATGTCAAATCCCTGCACAGCCCAAGTGAAGGCTCCATTTACTCCTGTTGCTTAAGATCAGTGCTGAGTAATAATGTAACATTAGACGTGTTTTGCTGAACCACACAGTTGAGCCGACCGTTTGCAAATCGCAGGCTTTATATCTTTGATCTCCTGATTGAGTTTTTATTTCAAGCCCAGATTTTCGCAACTTAGATCGCTGACAGCTCCCATTGACTGTATTGCCAAAGAAGACACAACAGTAATGGGCACCAGTGTTCCCAGTGTCATCCAGGTTGGATTAGATTGGTCTAAGTACAGCAGTGAACAATTACTCTGTTGCAAAGCCTCCTGTCACATGTGTTTGTGGTTATGTAGATGTTTTGTTTTCGCTTTGTCTCTCCATCAGCCTGTTTGTGTCTGTCAGTCTGTTTGCGTTGGATTACACTCTCTCTTGCTTCCCAAAACGTAGTCGTAGCTTTGCGGAATAGAAACCCCAGATTAGGGAGATTGTGCATCTTATTTGACTTGAAAGCCGTCATATCATTGCTCTGCCAGTTCTACAAGGCTAGTTCGAGGGAAGGCTGTGTGATGATGGTCAGATGCAGACAGGCAGGTTCTTCAGCAGTCAAAGACCGATGATGACCTTTGCTCATTGCAGGGGCACTTTCCCTGCCAAGTTGGTTTGTAAATCCAGTGTTTCTGCATTTGCAGCAATTGCAGATGTTGTGTTTTTCTTACCTTTTAGTAAATATAGCATACTTTGTCTCCTCTTAAGCAAGACTTGTAAATCAGCTTCAAAAGAGCCCGTTTTACATGAAAACATGAAGGATTATGTACTCGGCCCTGCTTAAGCAATTATGTGGGCGCCACATTGTAAACATGCTCTGTCTGATTTATCCAGTTTCTTGGATAAACATAGGATCGACTTCTACATCAGTTGACAAGTCATTTAAAGTATCAAGAATACCAGAAACAATGATGATCATAGTACTTGAACTGAAACAGATTACAGCTGCTGTCATTTAGTTTAGGAGGAGCTCACTTGTGGTGGTCCCTCCTCAGTTTGTCTAAAATGCAACAGAGAAGCTAGGACGTGACAACGCAACATAATTTTACTCATGTCAGGATTTTTTTACTATAAAGTTTGAACGGCACAGTTTTCATCCAGTCACAAGCTTTTGTCTCAGCTTGTCTTTGTTCTTCATCTGTATCCAAAACAAAGCAGCATGCAACATGATAAGCTGCAAAAAGTTTAGTACATGGAGAACATAATCTCCGTGCACAACATGTGTGCCAGACTTTTTAGTTATCAGGGAACTCTGATTGGGAAAAATATAGAATAAATACATGAAAATATTGTGATATTGATCAAAATATTGCCCTGATGTTGTGGGAAAGGCCAGAGCAGCTTCAGCACTACAGTTTTCGCCTGTGCAGTCAGATTGTTGTTATTTGGATTACTGTGTGTCGTAAAATATAAAATACAGATATATTATTCTGATTATTTTCACTGTTAATCTTTTGCTTTGTGAGACGTCGGTAAGTGAGCAATCTTACTGCTCATAATTTCCTACCGCCCAAAGTGGCATCATCAGATTACTGGTTTTGTAAGACCAGTATTATTGGTATTACAGTGGATAAAGAGAATCAACACAATACTCATGACATAAAAACTGTGACAGATAAAAGAATTATTTTATGTAGGTTGACTTATAGATTAATCGGCTGTTTGTTTTGGTCATAATATGTGATTAGTGGACAGTTGCAGTTGAGTGCAATGATCAACTTTTTAGCCTTTTCAGCTCTTTTGCTATATGATTAGAGTTGTTATAATTAGTATTGTTGGCCGTCATGGTTGCTAATGTTTTAACATACATTTATATAAGTTTAGCGGATGCAACAATTGCATCTTTGCCCTGCAAGGACAAAATACTTGACTTAGTTGAATTACTGGAATCCATCTGACCAAACCAAGTGCGCAAAGAACCCCGTTCTTAGAACCAGGAACTGGAAAGTCAACAGGAATGTCACTTTGGGAAGAAACCGCAGAACCAGGACATGTGAAACAGTGTGTTCCTCCTGTGACACAGTACTCATACCTTTGGAGACACAGATGCACAGCTGCTTCTCAAAATACCCCCACTGGAAAACCCCCCTCTCTCATCAGTCGCTCATCCCCACTTCCAATCTCTCTCTGCCCTTCCTCCTGTTATATCAGAGGTTGTGCATATTAAGGGTGCTGAATATGCATGATTTTGCGATCCGAAATCTTTTTCCACAACACATCATGAATTTTGCATGGAAACTGGCGACGGCTACAGTGGAATTCATACTTGTGGAAGGAATCGTTCCTCTGGGATTGAAAAGAAAGCCGGCTATAAACCATGTACTCTCTGTTTTTAAGACGTCCAATACAACGTTCAGCTGTCATGGAAAGTGTCATTCCCCTCTGAAGGGCTCCCATTTTTTCCAGCGATATGGGAAACGTGTAATTGCAGGACGCACATATTTCCTTGACGCGTTGCCAGTGCACCTCACCAGGAACAAAAACACAGATCCACTGTGTGTTTTTACTCCTCGCCAGGAGCACACAAATATGAAGTCATGCCCGCTGAGCTTGATTTCTGAGAAAACAACTCTTTAGTTGTCAAGAATGGTATTATGCCAATTTAACGTTTCATCAATACTTTTGAGGACGGAATATCGACACATGCATGATAAGCTGCGTTGCATCTGCAGAACCTCTACCGTCCTCTCCTCTTTGTCTCCTTTTCTCTTTAGCTAACCATATCTTTCTGTCCCTCCCTCCCTCCCTCTCTCTGGGGAGTGAATAATATTTCGTGAGTCACACCTTGGCAGCCACTTCCTTCATTATTCTATGGCCCTGCCCCACCTAGAGCACAGCTGTTTCTTGGACTTTTTAACCAACCACAATTTCTGACCAGAGCTGAACTGACAGCTCGCAATTTAACTGGAAAACACAACGTCTGAGCCAAAAAGTTTCAGCTATGAGTCACTGCTTTTTAAACTGGCCTCCTCCAGGGCTTCGCGATTGTGACAAAGACGATAATGTCAGTTACCGTCCAAGATAATAATTTGTAATAATGCAATAATAAATCATAAGGATTGTTTAAATTAAATTGTCAACTGCTGCACCTTTTCCTTTTAGAAAATAGATTATTTTCATTATTGTTTGTTTAGTCGATCAGCAGAAAATTAATCAGCAACTCTTTTGACAGTTGATTCATCGATTTAGTCACTTGCCAAATGCCAAACATTTGCTGCATCCAGCTTCATAAATGAGAGGATTTTGTCCCATATGACAATAAATTGTATATCTTAGACCTTTGGGCCACTGGGTGGACAGAAAAGCTGGTTTAAATATGTCACCTAGGGCTCTGGGAAAACTGTGACGGGTAGTTTTCCTAATATTGTATTTTACAGACGTAAAGATCAGTCGTTCGAAACTAAATCCCAATGACAATAATTGATAATGGAAGTGTGAGTTTAGCATGGACAAAGTCAAAAAGCAATGATTAATATGCCACATCTCTAACGGGTCTAAAAGGACGACCTTATAAGTCTTACTTTATCTCATGAGGTCCTTAATAAACTAATGCATCCAGCTTTTATTGAGAAACAGAGACAAGCAGCTAATGCTCACATTGGAGAAGCTGCAGCCAGTGGATGTCAACAGCGACTCCTTGTACCTTGTTTGATTGTAAATCAAAGTTTTGCCCCACCGGTTGTCTTAATGCAAATCCAGAGGGAGTCAGCTTGCCTTTAGGGTAGCTGCAGTGCTGTTAACTCATTTCTGCACCTAGAAAAACTTTGATGGCCTAAAAGAAAGCGTAGTGAAGGGTGCTTGTATGAAAAGTAATTAAATCCAAAGTTCAACTAAAATGGAAACTGAAACAGGTCTGAAAAACACGCACACGTAGGAAAAACTGCGTGCTGTCCCACCACAGCCTGCCCTCGCACTGCACCGTCAGTCCAAATGCTCCAAACGAAGAAAAAGACCTTAAGGCTTCAACATCAGATATCCCTAATACACTTCAAATATGCGTAATATCACATTTCAAATCTGCTGCATTTAGGCCGGTCTTGCAGTAACAAGGTCACTGCAGCGCATTTAAACATGTCCTCAGCCTTAAAATGCCCGTGTGTGTGTGTGTGTACACCCATTGTTTGCCAGCTGCTGATCCCACAGCTGTTTGTTGATTGGCTCAAGGTCTGGGCATGACACTGCAGAATCAGGAAGAGATGATGTTATTGTCCCTGTGATGGAAACACTTGTCACTCACTTTCCATTTCCCTGCGCTCCTAAATGTCTTTCTGTGGCTGTTTCTGATTCTCTATTGTTTTACGTCTCAGTGTCGGCCTCTGTTTGTAAGCCTTCATTTCTCCATTCACCTCTTGTCTATCCTTGTGAGTGCATTCATACGTTTTTGAGGGATATGTATGCTGATGTGTTTTCTGTCTTTTGCAGGAATAGACTTCAAGATCAAAACTGTTGAATTACAAGGAAAGAAGATCAAACTACAGATCTGGTGAGTCAGTTGGGCCGCTTTGAGACGTGGCTTTTGAGTTTGTGTACCCAAGTCAGGGTTCTGTGCGGGGAGGAGTACGGGGCAGAAGAATGCATCACTACAGTGTTGTTACACTGTAGTGAAACATCTGGTTGACCCACCTCCCTCAAGCCCAGAAATATGCTGGAACAGGAAATGGTCATCGGTCCGTCAGGAGATCTGCAGCTGATTTTCCTCAGTATGATGACTGGATCTTTAACACTTTCCTCTGCCAGTTGGATCATACATTAACGTTAACTTAGGGTGATAGGTGAGATTTGATTGAGTCACATTTATTTTCATTGTCTATTAACCCCTGAAAGATTGGGTGGATTTGCTTTTAATCTAGCTTCGATTCAATCAACAGACGATCAGATTTGTTGTACAGTGTCAGTTGTTTCATATCAAATTGTTTGTGAGCTTATTATCCACTTATTCTTGGTGCAAGTTTGACGGGTGAGCCAGGATAAAGTCGGCAGCAGAGACTGGAGCGTGGCGCTGACTTTGACTCTGTTGTTTTCTGCACCGTAAATCCCAAAAGTAGATTGGGCTGCCCTTGTGTCTTGGCCTTTTAATAGCTCTTAGCTATGAAGAATTACTAAAGACCTTAGGGCGGTAGTTTGGCTAAAATCATCTTAACTTAACGTCCACATGGTTGCTTTTTCCATCGACTCCGTGAGATGCGGTTAAAATACTAAGATTTTCAGATTAGCGAGAATTACTTTTCAGAGAATGAACTTCCATGCTTAGTTAGGGTGGTTCTCTTACGCTTTGTTCAAGCTGCAGTGTGTAGGTCATTATACGGAAACACTAAATGACATTAAAGCACATTTGTAGCGTTGAATGCTCGGTCGAATGCTTCGCCTGCTGTTCAGTGAGGTTCTCTTACAGCCAACAGATAAAAAAAGATAATCACTGATCTGTAAATGACACAGAAAGTTCTATTAAAGCCTTTTCTGTCCTAAAATCTCTGTTAAGTGAACTATACATAGAATTTTATAGGGCCATATGTAACAAAGTCTACAGAGGAGAATAAAAGAATTTGCCAACTCATGTAAAACTCATAATGGTTTGCCTTCAGTCGTGGCCTTGATATAAGCGTCACCTCTGACCCAGCGCTGTCCATTAAACCTCCTCTGGGGCTGCATGTGCCTCAGTCTCTGTCCCCTTCCTGTCTGCATCATGTCTGGATCTAATCTTCGCTGTATGGCCCGAGCACTCAGAGATGGGTTCATGCCCACCAGATTCAATAAAATCTAACCTTTGCACAGCACAGCTATTACCGTGAACACGAGACTTACTGTTGTTACTGCGCTTTATAGAGGAAAATGCGTTCTACACAACTACAGAATTATTACACGGGGAGTTTTCAGTTTTTACTGGACGACGACGTTTCTGCCCAACCCTGAACGCCTCATCTCGTCTCTTCTATGAGGGGCAAAATGATAGCGTAGTAATATAGATCATAAGAGACAACTATTACAAGCGTAGGTTTGATTTGATCCTGTGAGCTTGGTGCTCCTGGGCTTCTTCTCGCTTTCTGTATCAGCAGTGATAGATGGGTGTTGGCAGGGTTTCCCCAGATAGGAAAATGTCATAGCTGAGAGATGCATGCTAGTGAAGACGTGTGAGGGACACGGTTAGCCTGCAGTGGATTTAAATGTGTGCATCAGCCTAACTTGTGTGGTTTACCAGGCTCCTCAAGTCTTGTAAGTAATATTCTCTGCTTCTTAAAACAGATACCTTTGCTGTTCAGAGCCTGAATTGTGCTAATAGGGCTTAACAGTTTTATCAGTGTGTTCTGATTAAAGGACTTGCATTACACTGAGTGACAGGCACACCTCATGGTAGCCTGTAACTGGCCCAAACAATGAAGCCACATCTTTAACGTCTGCGGATGCGCACAGACCGGCTAGAGATCAGAAATTTACAGTTAAAGTGTCGGTAAACTAAAAAACACGATGTCATGATACCGTTATTTGCTTTTCTGGCTCAAATGAAGTGTTTCAACGTTTGTTGCTCATACGTGTTGTGGTTTGCGGTCGTGTAATCTCAGCATCCTGTGAAGGAATCGTTGAGTCATGAGATACAAGAAAGCAGTGAATACAAACAAAATCTGTGCGTGTGTGTGCGTGTGTGTGCGCGTGTGCAGGGACACAGCGGGCCAGGAGCGGTTCCACACCATCACCACCTCCTACTACAGAGGAGCCATGGGCATCATGCTGGTCTACGACATCACCAACGCCAAGAGCTTCGAAAACATCAGCAAATGGCTGCGTAACATTGACGAGGTAACACACACACACACACACACACACACACGCTCGGTGCCAATATCATCATGTGGCTCTGTGTTCCTAGGTAAAGTCTTATCAGAGACGTTGAGTGTTGGCACTCCTCCTTCTATTGTTACATCGGTGGCATAATGACAAAGTGACTTAAAGACTTGGAGGGAATGCGGCCAACATCGCTAACAAGCCATCTGACCTGTGTGCAGCGAGCTGTGAAGCAGCGCTCTGTAACTAAATGACATCAGATGTCTGTGGGCATCTGGCTCAGTGCAGAAGAACTAAAGGCTGCGCTGTTTCACCTCCTGACAGACTTTCAGTTTTACTTTAAAACTCATCAGGAATGGGTGGAAAAGAAGTTAAAGCACAGCAGGTGCGACAGTAATCATGTTTATGGTATTAGATATGTATGATTTCATAAAAACTACACACTTAAATTAGATAAACGCTCTTTTAGAAGCTGCACACCTTTGATCGGACTTAATATCTACTAATACCAAAGAGTTCTTTAAAGAGCCGGTATGTAATGTGCACAAGGTGTCTCCTTTCATTCACCCTTTTATATATTTAACATCATACCGCGTGAGATCCTGGGTGCTTTATGAGATACGCAGATGGAGGATTAAACAGGGGTTTTTGAGGACTTGTATTGCCGTATTTGTTTTTGTGGATAAGAGACAAAGCGCAGAGAGAAGCGAAGCCTAATGCGCGGAACATTTAGTGACATCAGCCTCCAACAAAGCTGATGTTTCCACGCGATTAGCTGATCATCAGATAAAAACACAAGCTGCCTGTGACATATGGTTTGTCCTGCTGCCGAGCTCACCCCCGTTTAAATGATGCATCCCTGGACAAACGCGCCTGCTTCGTCTTTTTATTGTTTTTCTATGATTTGTGCTTCTTTGTTCTCCAATTTGCACCGTCTGTCTTTCACGCTGCCGTTCATCTCCGCAGCGATTGTTCTCTTGTGCCATTAATCGTCTTTGGATCCACGCCAGATAAAACATATCAGATTAATTACCGTGACAGTTACGATCAATAGCTGAGAAATGGAAATAATTAGTCTTTATTAGTCCTTGGTGCAGCGGCGCACCGTGGTAGCATGACTCATGATCAGTTTGAAGGTGTAGCACATTGAACGGAGCGGACTGGGTGAGACTTCCGGGCGTTTCTTGCAATTTTTCTCGCCCTCGCTGTTAAAGAGCTACGAGTCCGGCCAAGGAAAGGAAACACAATGTATTTCCTGTTAACTAAGAACGCGGCCTTGCTTGTTGTTGACCCCAGGGAGGGCTAATAGGATGCAGAGATGTTGGGTCTTTGAGAAAAGCATGAATAAAGTCTAAATCAGTGGTTCCCAGCGTTTCTTCAAAGATGCTTCAAACTGTTGATGAACGATCGGTTTATTGTACGCTTGTGTGTTTTGTTGGTGTTGGTTGACTGGTTGGTGATCAACGTAGCGCTAATGTCGATGGAGCTGTGTTATATGAAAAAGTAATCTAATGATCATCTTTCTTTATCCTTTTCAGCATGCAAATGAAGACGTTGAGAGGATGCTGCTAGGCAACAAGTGTGACATGGAGGACAAGAGGGTCGTACCAAAAGCCAAGGGGGAGCAGGTGAGATGGTGCAGCCCGCTGTGGCTATAAGCAGACATGGCGTGCTGATTGGCTGATATGTTGCTGCCGCTCTACAGCTACTCGTGCAGTTCACATTTCAGCCCAGCACGACACAACGTTTACAAAACGAAGCTGTTTGCCGTGGGCTCCTTCAGCCCTGGATGTTCCAAAACACAACGGGAAGCTGCAGGGAAACAGCAGGACAGCAAAGAGAGCGCTTCATAGGGTTTGTTAAATACACAACATATGGAGAGCAGGTTTAAAACTCACTATTAAAACTTGTGTAAACAGTTTGGAAGCTATTGAAATTACTTGTGACATGTTAGTTTGCACCATTCACTGAAACTGTGCCTCCTTATGGAACGCACAGTAAGCTGCTGTGTGTGTTTGCATGCCACAAGGGCTTATGTCTAATATAACAACTCAGTTAGCGGTGGCAACAGCTACTTTATGGGGACATTAGACAATAAAAACAACAATAAGGATTAAATCATTTTATATTCTGCATTTTGACATGAAAGCGAGCAACAAGTTCAGTTGCCCTTGAGCAGGGCCGGTACCCCCAGGACCCTTGTTAGCAAACGCTGCTTCATTTAGACTGAAGCGACCGTCTCACTGTAAGTGCTTGTTTACTTAATGAATATAAAACCGGCTTTATATCCCAGCCTCCAGACAAATTCCAGCCCCGCTTTGTGGTTTCACCCCCGGCCACATGTAAGCTCGGGTCCCTGCGCTCCGACCTCGCCGTCTAACTGTGCGAATCTGATCCTGATCTGCTGATAATAGAGATATCATGGGTCGACTTGGTGAGACCGAAATATTGCTGGCTGCCAGTGCTGGGTGTGTAAAGCTAAAAATGAAAGTGTTGGTTTTTCTTTTATAGACCACGTTACATCTCAAGCTGCGCGCAGGCAGTAAAAAGCAGCATAATTTGCATAGAGTGGACCCGCTCCTGCAGTGACAGTTGTGGAAGAACAATAAAACAACTGCACCACTTGTAGCTTTGCTTACACAGCAGAGCCGGGACTTCACAAAACCACAACGTGTCCATATCAGTGAAGAGATATGGTTTCCCTTTTCCTAAGCCATCTCGCTCAGTGACATGTGCGCCAGTAGACAGAGCAAGGTCACGCGATGGGGTTCCCCTGGGTTTTTGGAAGAAAAACAGGAAATTGATTTGGAGTCAGTGAGTCACATTATGTTGTAGGCTATTACACATTATAGTAATTAGTTGACAGTCCCTAAGTGAAACCTTGTAGTCATTTTGCTGCTGAGCGCTGGCTGAAACTGAGACAGAAGATGCTCCTGGATCTGATTAAAACTACGGGCCCAAGCAGTAGCTACTGAACACCCAGCCCTGTTTACTGCCGTAAGCTAAGCTAACGTTCATTCATTCAGCTGGCGAGAAACGGCAGCTTATCAATGAGTTTGCAGAAATAGTGAATGGATGTTTCCCACCGGCTCCGCCCCGAAGTGCTGTGTGCAGCGTGTGTGCAGCGTGTGTGCAGCGTGTGTGCAGCGTGTGTGCAGCGTGTGTGCAGCGTGTGTACACATGCTTGGTAGAAGTGCATCGAAGCAGTTGACGGTTAAACGCGTTTATTGCCTATCTGATGCTCAGCGCGCCAAACAAAGACTGAAGGCGGTGCGGGTTAAAAGCCATATCTCTGACATCTGAATTAAACAGACTACAGGTGAATGGAAATCAAGCAGCGGTGCAGTGACCCTAAAGTGAAAGTTTAGATGCAACCTCACACAAACTGGGGAAAGCATAAAGTCTAAACCACCAAGTTTCAGCCTCAGGATTCAGTGTCTGTGCAGCAACCGCCTCCTCTTCTCTTTAGTGTTCGGCGGCCTCTTGTCGTCTTGTATTTCATACGTGTTTTACTGTAATAATCATGTGATGCATCGATAACAGATGGAGGACGTCTGTGTATTTTCCCCGCCGATGGGAGCCACTGTGGCGACTTGTTGCACGTGTGGTGACATCACTCTCTGCTCATGTCCTGTATGAGTGTTTGGGGTTTGGTCACGTGCTCAGTCTGCAGTGGGGCAGTAAACATCTGCGTGGGTGTGCAGGGCCTGTATGTGCTCTGCCTCATCGTACCAAAGCTAACTAGCAGTGACTAGTCTGTCTGCAGATTTAGCAACATCAGATACAGATCTGCTTACTCATACACACACACCTGGCTAGAATAAACCTGTGTGTGCGCTTAACACCAGCGATACCTGATCTCTGTTCTGCTCCCGAGGATCAGCCGCTTTATTTTTGGACCGCGGCGTCTTTAACTGCAGCCTCGCTCGTCGCCCTGACTCCAGCTCTGCTTTCCCGTCCACAGATTGCGAGGGAGCACGGCATTAGGTTTTTTGAGACGAGCGCCAAGGCCAACATCAACATCGAGAAGGCTTTCCTCACGTTAGCAGAAGACATCCTGAGAAAGGTGCGTGTGAGCTTTCATGTGTTCAGTTACAATCTGTGTCAAGATCCATGTTTACATATTCAGGTGTGCTCATTAATTCAACACTAGTGCTTTTGTTTTGTTGTTTTTTATCTATAGTTACAGGAACAAGTGCATTTTTATTTATTATTAGTGTTACTTTTATGATTTATTAGTGCGTCTTATTATTTCCACTTTAAGCCGTTGAATAATGAGCTGACAGGTGGTGCGTTCACTGCCCGCGTTGTTACCTTAAACATTAACAGAAGCTGTCAGTCACATCTTCATGATATAGATCAGGTTCCTTTAACCTTCATGATGACAGTCTCTCCAGTCTTGGCCAAATGTTTGGTATTATTCATGTGTCGTGTGCTCCTGTTTGCTGCGTGTGTATCTGTTGTGTTGTATTTGAAGTAGTTTGATATGGAATAATGACTTTTTAAGTGTTGCATCAACGTCTCGTAGTCGTTACTTTGCAGCGGCGAACACGAACGAGAAGCTTATTGTCTCTGTTGTTTACTCAATCTCCAAACAATAAACAGTCTTTACTCTTCACTGAGCAGTAAAACAGGATGTCAGATGCTCTTTGTGTGAAGCTGACAGCCGCAGAGTCACACCGGTAATCGCCACATCTGTCAAACGGGACACACGGCATTGTGGGATGGCGTGCACAAAGTTGTTTACATGCCATCAACGCACTTGGCGTCTTCGAGGGGCAGTATTTTAAAACCTTCAGAGCGATTTCCATGCCTTTCACTGACACGTTTGTTTGTATTTATTGTTTGTGTTCCCGCCACAGACGCCTGTAAAAGAGCCCAACAGTGAAAACGTCGACATCAGCAGCGGAAGCGGAGTCACAGGCTGGAAGAGCAAGTGCTGCAGTTGAACAACTCCTCTGTTTCACTCACACTAATGCACACACACACACACACACACACACACACATTCTCTCTCTCTCTCTAACTGCTAACTCTAACTCTCTCGCTCTCTAACCTGTCTCATGAGTTTTCTTGCACACTGACACTCTCTGTCTGTCTCTTTATCAGAATAAAACAATAAACCACTTCACGAGTCTAACACCCCCCCCCCCACCTCCCACCCCCACCATATTTCCACCCTCCACCGATGATTATTTTTATTTCTGATAAAAAAGAGAAATCCAGTCACGTTTCTTGTCATTTGTTTTAAAAGTTGTTAAAAAAGAGAAAAAAAAAAACGTGAAAAGACAAGCTCATATTTTTAATATTTCCTTTGCCTGAGCTCACCTGGTTGGATACCTCACCCACCCTTAACCCTCCCCCCTCCCTCGTCCCCTCCCCACCCACCCACAGCACTCACCTTCAGTCAGAGGAAATCAAAATAAAAATCAAAAAAGACAAATGTAGGATTAACATTTTGTACACTTAGTGGGGTTTTTCTGTTGTCTAACCGTATTTGGTCATTTACAATTTGTTACCAAGTGACAGAGGCGTGGCTAGCTCCTTTTGTATGTGGGGGTTTATTTTGTCCTGTGCCTTATATGGAAGACAGGGGCGGGGCTGTGTGGTGGGCGGAGCCACATCCACCCAATGAAATTACAGTTTAATATTCTGTCGGTTCAGGCCCTCGACACGAGGAGGCCGAGCTGAAGCAGAAGCGTTTGAATTTCTCCTCCAGCCAAGAGAACGGCATTATACAGTATGTCCTGTTTATCGATGTTTTATTTTTATCTGTATGATTTATTTCACGTTATTATTATTTTTCTGTTTCCCTGTTTTGTTTTTTGTTTTTTTGTTTTGTTTTTTTTGTTCCTGCATGCAGATTTCTTTGGGTTGGAAGCGTTTCTGTAACGTTGTGTAACGTTTGCCACTGGGTAACTGTGGGCGGGAGGTACAGAGTTCTCTTTGGAAATTCAAACAGTTTTGCAGATCCATTAAAAATAAGCTTGTTTAAGTTAACTTGTTTTGTCCTCGATGATGTGCAGCGTGTCGTTTCATGCCTCCGCCCAGCTTCTCCTTTTCCCGAGTCCGCATCTTTCATGTCACTGACTTAACATCAGATCAGTCACCGTCTCCTGAGTCAGCGGGAGGGGTGTTTAGCAAGAGTTCAGGCTCTCATTTACTCACATCGCAACCCATTTAACTGCTGAATTGAAGACTGTGTGTGAGACGCTCCTGTAGATTTCCACAGCAGAGAGTTTTGACTTATTGTTGTGTGTAATTAACACTAATGATGGGTGTGTGTGTGTGTGTGTGTGTCTGAGGAGGTCACAGCGGTGAACAGCCATGCACAATACCGAGCTGACAGGTGGAATGCAGCCACATTAATGGCATTAATCATTAATTACAGGCCTCATAATCGCACTGGATCGCCGTTTTTCACCGGTTACGTAAGACTGACGCTCAGTTTAAAAAAAAAAACAGGGTTAAATGGTCAAAAATAAAAAAGGGCAGAACTGAAAATCTGTTGTTGGGACAGTTTGCTCCCAGGAGCTTTCGCTTTCATCACAGGCCATACCAGAGAAATTGACGTGAAACAAAACCGAGCCCCTGTCTGTGCGTCAGCGATGCACTGGAACACAAATATTAAAAATGTCTTGAGCTTAAAAAGACAGAACTGAACAGATGAGGCAGGCAAACCCGTCTGAAAGTCTTATTTTAACAGATTCCCCCTCATTCAAAGCGAACAAGACGGTGGTCAGACTGAACAGCCGCTCTAAGGTAAATGATAAAGGAATAAAATCTGAATTATGCAGCGACTTTAAAAACACAAAGATCGCCGTACAGTCCCATGACAGGGCTGTAAACCGATGCACTCTGCCGCGGGAAGATGTTTGATATGCATGAAAATATGCAAAGAAATCGGCTGTGCACAGCAGTCCCGTGTTTTGACTTACTTTAACAACTGAAAATGTTAAATGGAGCGCTCAAAGATGCCAGAGTGCGAACTAACACCTCTATTTTGAATTTTTAGGTATCGGGTACTGCAGTTACATTTACAGCAGATATGAAGAAGCGACTCAGGGTGGAGAAAATGAAAAGTATGCAGAGAATGGGACCATCAATCTGTGTTTGTTAACAAAAATAGATAAACAGGGACACTGTGGCGTGCAGAGGCGCTCAGTCTCAGCTTCAGTATCGTTGCGTGGCGCCCCCTGGTGGCCGCAGCCGTAAACTCATTACACCACCCGCTTCTGATCAGATATCAGACCAAAGCTCAGACTAAGTTATTCCACTTTCACTGCAGGTTTCACGTTGGACAAAATCCTTTATTTGTATGGAAACTTGTATCTGTTACTGCGCGTGGACCCGGAAGTTGCTGATTTTCATACTAAAGCTGTTTAAATCCCGCTGAAGCTGAACGGCAGCAAACTTTCCGGAGCAGTTTTAAGTTTTTTGATTTAAAATTTTTATGTTTTAAAATAGATTTTTGACCGTTTTCTCTAACCGCACAAGGAAAAACACAAAGGAAATATAATTAATGCTGCTGCCTTTAATGACTGCACTAATTTAATGAGTGAACGTTAATGACTGAGACACAATGTTGAGCATTTTCTCATCTTTGTTTCAACTTTTTACACACTTAAACTGCCAAAATAAGAAAAGGCTTCATCTATTGTAAATATTTAATGTTACTTCCTTCACTTTTTACCAGACAAAAGGCCAGAAAGCACGTAAAAAGATCTTAATCTAATTTCAGGTTTGTACTACTGGTCAGTTATGCTTGAAAATATTTAATTTGCATGCATTTTTCTCTTAAATGATAAAGATAAATGATAAATTTAACAAGCTATTAGCTAAAACAATCAATTAGCATATTAATTGATAATAAAAGAACCAGTGGCCCGTTTCTTCTCAGTCATACTAATAACGACAGACGGTTTGCATGTAAAACATGTTTTTACATTCTTTATTTATCACCCTCTTCCCTGTTCCCAACCTCCCAGAGCAACAATGTACACAAAAATAAAATTCTCTCACTTACAATGAAAACACAAAACCAGTGCAGAATGCCAGTGGTCACCATGAAGTCCGTAACTACATTCAGAGATCTTTTCCTAAAAAAAAACAAAACACGAAAAGTAAAGAACAGCGGGCTACAATAAAGTCCCCTCCACGTGTGACGGAGAGCAGCTCTCTCCACCGTCAGTCCATCAATCCAGTTTTTCTGTTTCTGTTGTTTTGAATCAGTTCAGGAGGCACATGGCTGTCAGCTGTGGCGTTTCTCAGAGACAGCAAACAAGAAAGTTACTTGGAAGGAAGTGGATTCAAAGCCTCTGCCAGATCCTCAGAGTCCTACAGGATGAAGTGGTTAGGTGCCTAAAAGCAAGGCATTTCTGTCTGATAGTGCTCAAGGGACTAATTCCATGCCCCTGTGATCATTATTTTCTACATGTGGGCAAAACAAAAAAACAAAAAAAAGGTCAAAACCCACCTACTTAGTGCTTTGGTTGAGAGACGCGCATGAAATCTGAATGTCAGTGAAAGAAACGTGGCTGTAGGAAGAAGAAATAAGTCGGTTCAGAGTCCTGTGAGTTAGTGTTGTAGGTGTTTTGGGTGCATGAGAGACAGAAACACAATGTATTTAAAAAAAAAAAAAAAAAAAGACAAGAAGGCAGCAGCAGCGGACACTGACGAGGGCCTGCCCTAAGGAAAAAAACAATCAGCCGACAGGGAGGAGAAAAATATTTACATCAACTGTGTACAACTTAATTTATAAATACATTTTAGGTATAAATTAGAAAAATAAAACAACAAAAGCCTACTGTAGTTCAATCAGCTACTGCTACTACTCATTTTAAAATGCCAGTCTGATTATTAACCCTCTTTATATTTGGTGAAAGAAAAAAAAAAAAAAAGGCACAGCAACGAATAATTAGAGCAATTTATCCCTGCAAATGTCTATGAGTCACAACGCTAAATCCCCATAGCAACAGACATCACCATATAAATTAAGACGATTTTGTTTTTTTAAAATCAATAAATGTAACTCCAACAGAAGCTCCCACACTCAAGCAGCATCTACGCTAGCCAGTTACAATTTTCTTAAATAAATTAAGGCTTTGAGGGGTTTTTTTTGCGATAAGTCGTCAAACGGAGAACACCCTGATTTTTTTTTTTTTTAAAGGTTTTCAGGCAGCACGTATCGTACAGTCTAACGCTCACACATTAAAGGAACAGTACCACTTTTTTTTTAAAAAAAAAGTATTTTCGCGTGAGAGGAGAAGACTGACAGCACTCTCCTGTCTGTGTGGTAAATATGAAGCTGCGGCCGACGCCTGGTTAGCGTAGCTTAGCATAAAGACTGGAAACGGGGGGGGAACAGCTAGCCTGGCTCTGCCCAACGGTAACAAAACCCACCTACCAGCTCCTCTAGAGCTCAGCAGGAAGTCAGTGCTCCTGATTTGGTGTCTTATATAAACAGTCTTCAAAATTAAAAAGTGTTTATTAGTCAGTGTGATACCAAACCAGACGTACATATCCTGTTTCAATGCTGTTAGAGTCTTAAAATGGTTTACAGAGGCAGAACCACTGCACAGTCAGCAACTTTTATCTTGTCTCATGGCGTCATAAGGAAGGCAACAAACCCCGCCCCTTCCTGTTTGATGAGGACAGCTGCTTGCATGAAGTATAACTTGTTTATTAGTGTCTCACGTGTGCTGATTGGCTAGCTGTTAGCCGTAGTGTCTCACGTGTGCTGATTGGCTAGCTGTTAGCCGTAGTGTCTCACGTGTGCTGATTGGCTAGCTGTTAGCCCGTTTCCACTGCTTTTTGCTAAGCTAACTTCATATTTATCACATAAAAACATGGAGAGAGAGAGCCCGTGAGCTTGTTTTCCCAAAATGTCTAAATATTCCTTACAGCTGCTGTGTGAACTTCTGGATTTAAAAGTCTGTGGGTGTGGCCGTGCGCCGCAGAGTCCTCTCCTAAAACACATACGTTCCTATTTTCAACGATTTTATTGCTCAACCGTTTCAGCCCCTTTCATACACACACGCACGCACAAACGCACACACACCCTCGCATAAAGGCGTTATGTACAAGCAGCTCAGGCGGTCTCAGACCCTACACGTAGACCAGGTCTCGGCCCTGAGTCGCTGAGCTGCTGGCTGCTTCCTGCGCCGGGCCCTCCGAGTCCACCTCGTCGCCGCTGTAACTCTCGTACTCGATGGGCTTGGGGCAGCTGTAAGGGTGGCCGTTGTCGTCGAAGAAGCGGCGGAAGGTGAACTCGTAGAAGGCGTGTTCGGGGTGTTTGCCGTTGCGGAACCAGCCGTTGAGGGTGTCGTTGAGGTTGCCCTCGCCATCGCTGTCGCTGCTCCACAGTTTATCCGGGTCAACGGGGTCAAAGTTGGAGGTGTCCGTGGAGTGGGCGATGGTGGGGATGTAGGGCGCCACCTTCTGCCGCTGGTCGCTGGAGAAGTCGATGGTTTTGAAGAAAGGATGAGCTTTGATTTCGTCCGCGCCGTTCTTGCCCAGGCGGTCCTCGGGTCCGCGGCACAGTTTAACGATGAGATCGGACGCCTCTGGGCTGAGCTTGGCCGACGGGGGAATGTGCAGCATGCTCTTCCAGTTTATCACCTGGGTTCAACAGCACAGACGACATTCAGAGACAACGAAGGCCGCGGCCGTGCGACATTTCAACACAGGCGCTTCACATACCTTGAGCTGCGTCTCCAGGGGCGTGGTCGCCAGGAAGGGAGGCTGTCCGACGACCATTTCATACAAGATCACACCAACGCTCCACCAATCACAGAGCTGGGTGTAGCCTGGAGGAGATTAAAGACGTCAGTCACGCTGCAAAAACAATATCTCGCAGCACCACAGCTTAGCCTGAACACCTTTTAAGTCCACTGTACCTGTTCGAAGCAGCACCTCTGGCGCTATGTAGTTGGGCGTCCCCACCAGCGAATGTGCCAAACAGCGCTGGTGCTGCCGAGCCTTCCTCCTCTCCAGGGGCTTCAGACGGTCTGTGCAGCGGCAGTTGGCCGGGTCTTCCCACTCCTTGCTGAAGTCCATGCTGTCCTGCCTCACGTGGTCACCTGGAAAGAGGCCACACAGTACAACGCTCACAGCTTTGCTCATTACACCGACCGGCTGCCGGGTCTCTGGCAGGCGTCTGGGTGAAAACAGCAGGTGCGCGGTTTTAATACGGTCCCTCTGTTTATCATCCGCGCTTTCTAAAACATCCTCTGCACACGACTTCTCGCTGCTCTCCAAGAACTTTTTTTTTTTTTGCAAAGCCATGTTTTGTTTTTGGACTGAATCAGTAATCCAACATCTAATTTTCATGCAGAAGATTCAGTGGCAGAGATATTTACCCGTGGCACTCTGAGGAAGCTAGAATTTAGATTTAATTTGTAGCAGGCGCACGTTTGATGCATTAAACTATTTGTATATTACCAGATCAACAGATCTGATCATGGCTTTTATCCATCTAGTGCAAAACTTAAGATTTAAAGGCCACTTTGATTGTCTGTTTAACACTATTAAGGCTGCTCAGTGAGACTCACCGCTCTGGTAATACTTGGAGTCGTGTGTCCAGCGGAAGCCGGTGCAAAGGCCGAAGTCAGTCAGCTTTATGTGTCCGTCTCGGTCTATGAGGATGTTATCGGGCTTGATGTCTCGGTGGATGAAGCCCATCTTGTGGACGCTCTCCACGGCACAGGTGAGCTCCGCGATGTAGAACTGGGCCAGCTCTTCTTTGAAGATGCCGAGCCGGATGAGGAGGCTCATCATGTCCCCTCCAGGGATGTACTCCATGACAAAATACAGGTTGTCCTTGTCTTGGAAAGAGTAGTAGAGACGCACCACCCACTCGTTGTCGGCCTCGGCCAGGATGTCCCTCTCAGCCTTGACGTGGGCCACCTGGTTTCTCAGCAGCACGTCCTTCTTCCGGAGCGTCTTCATGGCGTACAGTGCGCCCGTGTCCTCTTTTCTTGCCAAGCACACCTCACCGAAGGCTCCGATGCCGAGGGTCTTGATTCGTTTGAACATGGATTTATCCATCTTGGCCCGCTTTAGCCGGATGTAGTTGGACTCCTTCTGGCAGAGCATCATACGCATCTGCTCCTGAGCTTCTGAAGACAACCCCACCTGAGCACGGGACAGAGTCAGCTGTGATTTCAGGGACCATAAAAGCTCAAAATGGCTCAAACGGTTGCATCAAGAAACACACAAGTAGTCCTGGTTAGATATAAACCGGCATTCAAGGTAAACAACTGAACACAATGAAGCAAACAAGTGCATTCGAGCCATTTAAGTGCAAACATACTGTGTTTTCCTCATGTGTGAAACATTACAAAGATATTCGAGCAGCGACGCGATCAGTGAGATGGAGGTCGTGGAGTGGCATGCATCTCTTTCAGCCACAACATGCTTCATGGAGCACATACAACAGGCCGGTGTCTCAGTACAGGCTGACTCGAATAAGTGATGTGTGCGGGACTAGTCTGTGTCACAGTACGGCAGGGATACCTTTACCTGTCTTAGATCAGCTGTTAGTGACAGCACGGAGAGAAGGGAAGAGAAAGAAACAGCTGAGAAACAAATAGAAAAGCAGGAAAAAGACATGATCTCAGATAATAAAGTGAGGACCAGACAGCGGAGAAAACAGTCTGAAAAGAGAGAACAATGCTCACTGAAATAGCAAAAAGAGGAGCAAGGGCATCAGTAATAATGCTGACAGGAGTAATACAGTTGTTATTCTTACCCTTTGCATCTCACTTTCCAGCTGCTTCCTCCTCCGAATCCTTTGCTGATGGTTCTTTAAGATATTCTCCACGTGTTGCTCCATGAAGAACTTGAAGGCCTGGGGGGAGTACAGCGCGACCCTGCCGGACTCCCCTCTCCGCTCCTCGTCTCTCTTGTTCCGCCGGACAGGAACGGGCGATGTTGTGATTTGCTTCTTTTCCCTCTCCGCCGCTGTGCTGCCTTCCGAGCTTTCCGCCGCCTTGTCTCGAGAGCTGTCGCCGCAGCTGCTCTCCTCCTCGGCCGTCTCCTCTCTGCCTGCGCCCATTTTATTGGCTCCCGGGTCGTAGGCAGGGGGGCAGGGTGCGGCCTGCTGCTGGAGGAGATGCTTGGGATAGGGCGGAGGTGGGCCCTGGTAGCTGGGGACTTCTGGGACAACAGGTATGGGTACAGGGGCTGAGGGTTCTTGGTAGGCAGGTGCAGCTGAAGGTGGTGGAGCCTGCTGCATCCACGGTGGGTGTGTGGGAGCGACAGCTGTGTGTAACTCAGGTTTCTGTACACGCATGCTTTTGACTGGCTGCAGGATGGGCGCCTGGGTGATGGCAGTGACTGTGGTGGCAGAGGGCTGGGAGCTGGCTGGGTGGGCTGGTCTGCCGTTCAGCTGGTGGTTGTTGAAGGAATTAGAGCGGACTGGCATGTTGTGCTGCCACGAAGGGGACAGGTCCTGGTTGCTGCTGTTGCCAGGGGAAGACTGGGGCTGGTTGGGGGCCAGAGGGGCCTGGGACCAGGACTGAGGAGGACCTATGTTGTACATGTCAAGGTTGTGACTGTTCCTGTTGGGAACCATCAGGGACTGAGGGAGGTTTCCACCGTTGACGTAAGAGGGGGAGGATGCAGGTCCTCCTGCCTGCATCTGCTGGTCAGTGGGACTGTGCCGGCTGATCTGGTTGACTGGGTAGGGGGGAGGAGGCTGCCTGCTGCCCCCTGCCATGTAGTCTGGCTGAGGGGAGCTGCTTTGAGACCAGCTGGATGGGAAGGTAAACTTATTCCCTCCAGAGCTTTGCATGATGATGGGCTGGTGGCCCATGGGCACTGGGCTGATCCCACGCTGAGGTGCAGCAGCTTGGTACCCATCAGGCCAGGCCCCCTGGGGTACCGGAGAGATGCGGGGCACAAGGTAATCCATGTTGCCAGAGTAGCGCTTAGTTGATGGGTTGCTGTCCCAGGATGGCGCAGGAGGCATGGCACCACGGTTTGGTGGAGGTGTGACACTGCGCACCTGAGGCGGCAGTGGAGGATTGACTCTCTGACTGCTAGCGGGGTGACCCTGTGGGAACGCAGGAGGTGGTCCGGGGCTGTCTGAGCGGTACATCATTCCATCCACCATGAGCGGACCATGTCGAGGAGCCAGAGACTCCTTAGAGCCTTTCCAGCTCGCCCTCCGCAGCACAGCCTGCTGCATGTGTGAAGCTCCTACCGACACAAAAACACAATCAAGATGATGAGATAGTATATCTGTATATATTGCATTTATGAAACTATGCATGCAAGTATGTACGTATGCATCCACCCATAGGTATGATAAGCTCTATCGCTACAGAGCCATCTACCCAAGACTCAGTAATTAACTTAGTTTGTGCATTGTTATTAAATAATAACTATAACTAGTAAGACCAACGCTGTGTAACTGTCCTGAATAGACACAGATGCATTTATCATCAGTATCTAAACTCTACTGTGTAGTTTCTGTATTAATAAAAAGGCCCAGAGCAGCCGTCAAAACTCAGACACCTGTTGATACTAACCATGGTTACCGACATATTGAGAGCACCACTACTCTCATCATGAATGAGAACTAAAAACCTATTTTCAACTCCCTCCATCATGTGATGCGATGACTCATTCTTTTTGTTCGCTCTTATTGTCGTTTCTTTAAGCAAATGTCCCAAATCCTGTAAACAATATCAAGGTTGAATGAACACGCCTTGATGGGAAATAAAAGAGGAAACCTAGCATTTGGTCCCAGCGGACACGTACGCACCTGGTGCTTTCAGGCCTGCAGTGTTGGGATTGGCAACCGCCATCTGTTCCCTCATCGAGTCCTGGTAGCTCACCTTACCCATGTAGTCCACCCCCACGCTGCGACTGTTGATCTGTTTAAAGGGGCAAAAAAGGACAATTAACATTTACAGTTTAGTCAGTTTGAAAAGAAACGTATATAGATTACAGGTGCAACCAACCGTTACTTTCATTATCAGTCAACTGTGCAATATTATCTGGAATAATCACTTAATTATTTAATCTGTAAAATGTCCAAAAACATGTTAAACAGTGAAAAATCCCAACAGGACATCTTTGAAAGTCTTAGTTTGAGTGACCAACAGTCTAAAGTCAAATATATAGTATAGGCAAATATTTACCCTTTACTCTTATCACAGAATAGCTGCAGAATAACGTTCTGCTGATCAGTTAATGACGGTTAGGTTTCTTTTCACAACAGCTGATATTTCACCTGTTACAACAGAAAATTACTGCGGCACACATTGTGCCATACCTGAATTGCACGCACTGGCTCAAAACAAGTGGCAACTGCCAACTTGAGAAACTGCTTTTGTATTGTCATCTGTACAAGCTCGTCATTCCACTTTGCATGCTTTCCATTTTTTAAATAATTCTCCAGTAAACAAAGTGCTCGGAGCCATTATTCTCCATTACATGGATATATATAGCACACAATTCCTCACAGCAACCTGTGTCGCTGACCAACATAACACGAAAACGCTCATCTCACCTCCTCAAACCCAACAAATGGGGGTTCTAGCGTCATGTGTTTGTTCACATCAGGGCCTGAAGTACTGGGCTCATTGGCAAAAGGCATCAGGGATTTGCGGATCTCCTGTAAGGCCTTATGGTAGGGGTTTTTGGGGTTGCTGCAGCGCCCCTGTTGCCTTGGATCCTCAGGGAGCATTTTTCCAGCGCCACCAATGTCCACTTTGGGTGGGTCAGAGGGCTTGGACAAGTTGCGCAGGCTGTTCCGTATTTCCTGCAGCATTTGTTGGCTGTTGCCGCTGTAGTTACTAGTTGGAAACGTTTTGGGTCTCATCTGCCTGTATCCTTCGGGTTTCTCCCCTCTCTTCATGTAAAAGCATGTATGATGACAATGTAGGGGATGAAGAAGATGTCACTCAGTCCAGGGTTGCAGCAAAGGATAGCAGGGGTCTCTGATGTCAGACCTCAGATTTGCATGTTGCTGAAATGTACAAAACCAACGTGAGATGAGCAGATATCGAGAATGCATATCAGGTTACCTAACTGGTTGGGCAAATGAAAAGTGGAAAGCACTAATTAGCAGATACCAACATAAACATTAGCATTATGGAGATTATTATACGCCAGACTGTCAATTTCAGGAGTTAATGTGACCATAAAGTTGAAAAGGTTTAAATTTAGTTCTGTACGTTTTCACTTTCAGCTAAACCAATTTTTGTAAAGCTGTAAAGTTAAGAAACTAGACTCACGAGAAATAATACTTCTTCTCAAAACAAGAAACCGTACACTTGCTAGCATCGTTAGCAGCTCGGGCTAACAGAGCGCTGCTTTAACGCTAATTCTCTTCACTGAAAAGTGGTAACTGGAGTTGTTTTACACAAACGTTTGAATATATCTGACACATTGCGGGTCACGGGCTGCAAATTGGGATTATGGTAATTTCACTTTGCATAAAATCAAACGTCGCAGCAGCTCCTCCGCGGCCTGTGTGTTAAAGGCATCCATTTGCTGCTAGGCTAATTCAACAACAGGTTGCGAATTAGCTAGCTGCTAGCTCGGAACGCGACTGGCGACAGTTAGTTAGCTATTAGCCTTTTCTGACAACTTACCAGTGTCTACAGCCGCCGCGTTCCTCGACACTTTTCCTATTTTGACAACAAAAGATATATCCGCGACCTTTCTCGGCAACAAGGACGCGTTTTTAGCCCAAAATGTCCTTGATGTGCCGAGCTGGTTTGTTCCTAGTCTGGTTAAATTCCTGGGATGTCTGAATGACAAGTACAACAGCAACAAGTTAAAACACAGAGGAAATACAACTCACTTCCGGTAGATGTAAATTTCACAATAAAAGGAGGAAATTAGCTCGTGAGAAAATAGGTTCAAGATCTATTTCTATTTTAACTCATATAAATCATCATATAAATTAAATTTGTAAAAATTATAATAACAGTCGCGTAAAATCCTATGTAAAAAAATAATGAATGTGCTCCTGAAAGTACACATTCACAAATAATACCACCGGATAACACTAGCACAAATAAGGCTACATTGAATATGGTAGATAGAAAAACCACATAAACAATATTAATATTTAGCCTGGTAGAACTCTTGCTTTAAAAATGAAAGACCGGAAGTACTATTGTAAGCGTTACGAACGCTTGTGAACATTACTGAAGTCACCCGGATGAATCTTGACTTTTTTCCTTTTTTTGGTACCTTTCCCCATCACCCTTCAGTTCACCTGCAGAACATCAATTCACCAGAAACCCCTGAACATCACTGGTCTCAACTGGTAAAGATTTCATTGAATTTATTTCAGTATAATTTTTTTAAAAAAAGTAAGCGTCCCAGTGATACTTTAAAATAAAAGTATCAGTATTTGATAGGAAACAAGCATACAGATGAAGTGACTGCAGCTACAGGATTCATGATATACCTTAGATTCATAAGACATTTGTGTAAAGTCTTTATCTTTTTATTTATTTATTGCAAAACAGTTTTAAATGACATCCATACAAAAGCACTGCTGAGCTGTAATACTCGGAATGATCCCAATAAACTGTATAATCACTGTAACTGTGATGGAAATGTGTAAGTTTAGTTTGTATGCAATGTCATGTCAAACACACAAGTAAAGCCGAAATATCACAAATATACTTTTGAACACAGTATTTGGGGCAACTGGTACAGTCAAATGAGACAATAAAACATGTCTTGACAGCAAATAAACAGATCTTCATCCACATTTCGTCCTGTTCAATAACAGCTCTTTCAAACTGGGACTTGTCTGTTGACAAAAATTGCTTCTCCGTCAGTCCCACAGACAAGACACTGTCCGAGTACATCCAAGCTGTTGACAGACAGCGTCTGGCTGGGCAGCATGTGAGTCGTCTCCAGACGGCCTTTGCTGGAGTCTCCGCTGAGCCAGGCGCTAATAAGGGACTGGTTCCCTCCAGCTGGGGCCATCGCACTGCGGGATATCATGCTACTGTTCCTGCCACCTGGAAAACAATGATAAAACTAGCTCTGTTAATACTTTAGAGGACTTTTATGATTACTGTTCTATTGTTACGTTAGTGGACAAGTGATATGGCAGCTTTTTTAGCTCTTGGTAATCTGTATCACACCAGCTGACTCAGTGTTTTTGTGGTCGCTCTAACAACAAAAGATAACAGACAGAGTTGTATGACTAATTCATCAAATATATAAATATCCAATGATTAATATAGAGGCTGCCATTTCTATAATATGACTGTATTTTTATGTGCAATTGCCAACTCTTATTGCAGCTATTTGCTGATAGGTTTTTTTTCAGTAATAGAGGTCTGTAGCAAAATGTAAACAGTCAAAAACATTTAGAGAAATCCAACCTTTAATAATAATAATAATAATAATAATAATATGGCAACCTGGTCTTTATACCTGTTAATTTCAAACTGCTGTGGAGGTATGAACACATGTAAAGTAGAACGCTGCAGGTGTGTGATTTAGGATAACATCCTCTGGATTGTGGCATAAATGACTTTTACATTAAAGCTTATGATTCTTGGCAGTTGTTTTTATTAAATATTAGGCAGTATCTGTTATCACTTTTCAGGCTAAACTGAATGGCACACAGAATATTTGACTTGCCTTGTAAGAAGGAGGGCATCTCTGAATGTGAGGAAGTCTCCCAGTGTAGCAGTGAGCCGTCCTCTGAGCACGTGAACAGGTGATCAGGGTTGGTCGGGTGAAAGTGGACCTCCCACACTGTGAAGGAAGTGAAAGAAAAATCAAAATCATTGAAAAGACAGAAGTACCACCTTTCCAAGACTGACATGCGAGGTTAAACCTTTTACATTAAATCGTGGGCCCTGAATCACGTCTTACTTTCAGCAGAGTGAGCCTCCATGAGCGAGAAGGGTGCGTTGCCTTGTCTCACATCCCAGACACAGAGCATGCCGTCCTGCCCTCCTGTGGCCACAATGTGCTGTTGGTTCGGGTGTCTGTCCACGCAGTGCAGAGGGACTCGATCACCTGACCTGAAAAGACAACAGCCGATTAGAATGGCTTGTCATTGTAATAACACAAAAACAAAGTGCACCATGGGAACAGCAGAACAGAAAAATAAACATTTATTGGCGTAATTATTAGGTTAGAACTAAGGAGAGCTTACATGGAGAGAATCTGGGATGGTGAGTTGCCCTGTTGTCTGAAATCCCACAGCTTGAGTTGGCCGATGGAGTTCACCGTCAAAATCTCTGTCGTCCTCAGGTAAGTCACAGCATGAATCGTGCTGCTGTCCGCATTTTCTGCCAGCGGTAAACAGGTCAGTTAAAACCAACACTTATTTGGTCACATCACACTGAGATTTATAATTCTCTGTGCATTTTAGCAGCTTAATCTTAATCCCACCTATGACTCGGATAACTCCCTCCTGGTCCGCCCTGAAGACAATGATCTTGCCATCTTCGCCAACTGTGACGATCTCAGGACTGCTGCACACAACACCAGTGCAGGGAGCGTTGTCACAAAGGTAACCATGTGCTCTTGCCCAGCATTGAGAAACTGATATAGTCTGCAGTCAAGAGAAGGAAGACGGAAGAAATTCGAATATTTACCAAACCAAAAATATGTCATATATCCAGTTAAGCAGTCTTCTCAGCATTCATTGCAATTGCATTCCTAGTCTGATGGTGTGACTTTACTCAGATTCTCCTGTTAAATAAAGGCGTATAAAGCCATTACTAACTTACCTTGAGGCCGTGATGCAGACTGCAGTTATCTGTAAGTCTTACGCAGGCCAGTACCCCTTGTTATCCCTAGCTAAGATCTGAGTCATGGGTCAGGTCAAATGTTTTTTCTAATCAGATTTGCTTTGTCAAGAGTGACTTCAAAGATGAACCACACACGTTGTCATTTGCAAATGCTATAATCGTTCACCGTGTAGCAGGCTCATCGTGGATGTCCTCCCATGTGTAAAGTCAACTGGGGCTTTGCAGTCATTACAACATACATTTGTGTCTGTCCTTTGACCCTAGATTTCGACAAGGACCGCCCGTTGCTGCTCAAAAAACACTAAATGCCTACCTGACTGTTTTGGTGGTGGCGGAAGATAGTTACTGCTCCAGTAGACGATGCTGTGACAATTCTGTCTTGGTCCAAAAACTGTTCAAATAAATGGACAAAGGTGAAATTCCACATGGCATTCTAATGACATGCAGGTCTCTCATTACAAAAGAGGCACAGACAAAAAGAGAAGAGCATGATGCATCGTCTATTTGTCTGATATCTGACACTCTTGATTAAAGATCCTGTTGTCCTGGTACACCAGTTGAATTTATTATGCATTCAGTATGTTCGCCACAACAAATACAAACAACAGCGACAGATTCCTCTGTCATTTCTTTTCCTTGCTCCCGGCAAGTTTTGCACAATTTCCCAGCTGAAGCAACTTTAACCTTCAAATATATTCAACTTTAATAACTATCTTACCTGAAGATCCATAACATCTCCATCGTGCTTGTGTTCACATAGAAGCTGTGGGTCTCCTTCATATCCATCATCCATGCCAGAACCTCCATGATTCCCAATGGACCAAAAGGAAATCTTGTTGTCCTGTTAATGACAAACATTTGAGGTTATCTATAACAAAATTATAGAAAAAAGAAAAGGATATGTTTTTACTGACAGATAGTTCTGACTTGTCATCATTACTAAATCCTTAATTACTAATTAGCTAATTGTTTCTTCCAATTTGGCAGGAATTCAGCAGGCACAGCTAAGTACGTTTATATGTATTAATAGTACATGAAGGGTTTAAAATGACATTCCTATAGCAAATATGATACTCGTCCTTGCACTGGTTGCATGCAGACACCTTATGATTCATAACATGTCCTAAGCCGTGTCCTGGCAACTACAACATGCGTGAGTCCGACAATTAGCAAAATCACAAAAAAATATGTTAGATCTTTCTTTGAAGTTTGACGACCTCATTTCTCGTACATAATAACACTGACTGACAACTTGCCAACCTCGTTATCCCACGAGCCGGTCGCAAAGATGTCTGGTTGTTGCAAAGACGAATGCGAAACTGGTCGCCACCTAGTTTTACTTATTTTCTGGGACACGTATTTAGCATTTACGCTCTCCATTGAAACAAACAATCCCTCGTTCAAGTTAAATATAGCACAAACGCGCTGGTATTAGCTTAGCATACAGAGACAACACCGAATAGAACGCGCCTGTTACTTCGTTCCTAACTACGGTGGCCCAGTAAGGTCAAACTACCAAATCGGTCAATTTTCCCTCGCATATACCAATAAGAAGTGTCGCACTCCGCTTAGCGGCCACCGTCTATGTTACTGCGGCAAATCTCATATACACTGAGTGAGCAATGTGACTTTTTCCCATTGCAGTTAACCTCAACAGAGGCCTATATCTAAAAACATGTATTATGTTTTTCAAATGACACCAATCTGTGTGAGTGTATGTGTTGGAAAAGCCGCCCTGCAGTAAAAACATTTTGGATGTCTCGTGACGTATCCGCCGCTCCGCCGTCTGCTCTGGAGGTTGTCAGCTTCATCGGCAAAACAGTTGGCGCAGGCGCGGCACTGACAGCTGCTGTCTACTTACTCCGCAAAGTCTGTTTAATAATGGCCTGGAAATCTGGAGGAGCCAGCCACGCAGAGCTTGTTAACAACCTCCGCAGTAAGTCCGAATGATTTGTACGGTGGCAGCACCGACGCCTTCACCGGCAGGTCGCCCGAAAACGGTTTAGTTTGGGGGCGGAGGTTGACACAGGACTGGTAGCTAGCTGGTTGCTAAGCTAATGTGGTATGTTGTTGTTGACCTAGCGCTACCTCTCTCCACCCCTTTCCTAAACCACGTTTACGCCGTGGAAGAGATGCATGCCTTCATCGTTGCAAAAAATAAATTAACAACCAAGACGCATATTAGCTCTTCTTTGTGTGTAGTCACATAATATTTGCGCAGCGACAGTTTTGTGTGAGGTTAACTTAGCCTGCTAGCTCTATGTGCGTCATTTGGAACGCTGTAGCTAGCCGTTAGCAATAGCGGCGTTGCTAAGTGCCCTGCCCACATTCATTGATGGCTATCACTGTACCATTCACTTTACTTGTACGTGAATGACACTGGCAGCTGGAAATGCAAGGCTAGTTTATACAGTGCCTTTGTTAGCGGGTGATTGAAAACGACAGCGTGCTGTGTCACAGTGGCGAGTCGTTAAATCAGCTGCAAAAAAGGAGCAATGACTCAGTGTAACGTTACCACCCTGCGAGACTGCTATCTGGTGCTAAATCCAGTATGAGCGGTGCCATCTCATGGCACATGGTTTAATCTGCAAATCAGATGCTTGTGCATTGAGTAGCTGAGCGGAATTACGACAACAACCAATTTCTGATCCGTCTTAATATTTCCCACTTGAATGTAGCAAAGTGATATCCATATCTACAGTGTGCATGTCCGCTTTCAATATAAAGTATCTACCAGTGCTATTTTTATTCTGTGCAGTTCAGCATAGCAATGCAAAAGATAGTTCAACTGCAAGCCTATTGCCAAAAGCTGTGCGTTTGCCGTTTAATGAAAGCAGCAGCATTATTTGCATATTTTCCTGTTTATTTCTAGTATCTGGGGATATGGTTATATATCTCGTTTTATTATTGACCATATCTCGCCATCCTGCTTTGTAATATTAAAATTGGATGCAAATGCATATACAAAGTGTTTTCAAGTTAAAACTTTTCTTTGGCTACCATGGTGGCGTTATGTAACATATTCTTATTCCATTTGTCCTGGAAGGGGTCCTTTTCTTTGCTTTTCAGCTCCTGCTTATTGAAGTCTTGACTGGACACTGACCCATTTAGACACACGAATGGCTTAAATTTAACCCTCAGTTTGCATAAGCTGGATTTAAGCAGGTCACACTTGGGATGCATGCTAATTCCCAACTTTTTCATTGTTTGTGCTCCCCAGACCAGTCCCGAGCACTGGCAGTAATAGTTCACCCGGTTTGCTTTTGTTTTAAAACTTGAATTAGGTTTCTGAAAGTGGAGCTCCCACTTATATATGGAGGAAGATTAAACCTGCTTTAAAAAGGTAGACTAAGTTGGATTATAACCTAGAAACAACATAAAATTGGTTTGCTTATCCTGGGGTTTGCAAAGACAGTTTTAAATTATGAGAGTAAACATGGATACACAGCTTGAAATCTGTCATTACGGGTTGTTTTAATTTCAGAAATCACTAGAAGGTTTCCATCTGGCAGCTTGTAAGCTTTATATGTAATGTATCCTAAGGCGGCACGTAGCTGTGTGGATGAGTGGAGTGGGTAATGAGAGCAGCGCCGGCTGTCCTTGGCCTCTCCTGCCTGTGGCCGCAGCTGCTACAGGAACCTGTTTTATTCTGAAGACACTAGCACTTCTATCTTTGTGGAAGCTTTTCTTAGGGTCTTCCACCACACGTCTGTAAACTATGACACTGTTTGACCTCCTGTGCTTCAGTTCATGTCAGTGACACACACGTGGCGTTTCACGTCTTTATGCTGCTGACTTCCTATTCTCTCCCACTTTGTCCTACTGGGTACTCGTTTAGTAGTAGCGTCATTTTAATCCTGCATTTTCATGTTATTATTATTATTATTATTATTATTATTGTTATGAGTAAAGTAACGAGACAGGAATGCCTATTCATAGTTCAACCAGTGAATTATTTGCATGTCAAACTAAGGTGCAGCATTACAGTGACATAAATATCATGTAAATATTCAGTTT
The DNA here is from genome assembly GCA_008933995.1 of Datnioides undecimradiatus. Classification (NCBI taxonomy): domain Eukaryota; kingdom Metazoa; phylum Chordata; class Actinopteri; order Lobotiformes; family Datnioididae; genus Datnioides; species Datnioides undecimradiatus. The sequence goes on from WARS01000046.1 coordinate 1,202,782, forward strand.
TTCCCTGATGGTCTACTTTTCAAAGAGTTATTAAGGGGTATGTGGCAACTGTGATGGCTAACAAAGTTCCATGTTATAAGTCGCCATATTGCATCTCTAAATGTACCAGTGATTGTAGTAACTGGTTGTGCAATGCCTAATTTCCCTGCATGGACTCTGTCCTTGCCTGCGTGTTACTTTTCTTTTATGCATTTCTGTCTGCATCTGCTGCACGATTATGTAATATATTCCCAGTGCTTGTACTTGTTCATTTTTCCATAACACGCAGTGACACAGACTCTTTTGCATCCCGCAGAAAATGGCATTATTAAGTCCGACAAGGTCTATGAAGTCATGCTGGCCACAGACCGAGCCCATTTCTCTAGGTGTAACCCTTACATGGACTCGCCACAGTCAATAGGTAATTCATTCACGCATTACAGCGCAGTCTGAGATACAGTCTGATATCTGAGAAATGAACTAAACAGATCTGTGCTTCTTTAATCCAAAAGGCTATCAAGCAACCATCAGCGCTCCACACATGGTATGACTTTAAAATACTCTCAGGCATTTCTGCATCCTTTGCATTGCAACAGTTAACATGTTTCTCTGTTATGTCCCTCTTTACTTTAAGTCAGGCTTAATCAAATTTGTTATAGATCACAATGGCAGTCAACCAGGTCTAAGCAGTTTTCTCGATTTGTGTTGATTGTTAACATGACAGCTCTTTCTAATATGCACTGTCAGTAAATGAAAGATAATTAGCACTGCTGACTTTGTAATGCGCACAGTTAGAACTGGCTGATATGGACAAAATCTAATATAACCATATTTATAATGTGGCAGTATTATAGGGATGGTTAGTGGTGCTTTCCCAACATATTTATGTAATGTGGTTTTTGGTGAATAGTCATCAGTAGTGTGGATGTAACGACTAAGTAGTTTAAGGTGATGATAAAACAGCTTTTAAAACCAGGAGCAGGCAACACTTACGCAATATTACGGCAGCGTGAAACTCAAAGTTAAAGACGATGTTTAGTGTCGTACCACAATATTGATATATTATTGATAAATAGTCCAGTACAGGCTCAGAAGCAGACGTGTAGCGGTGTTTGCAGTGGGGATTTATGCTGTCACAGTCACCGTTTGATGCAATGTAAATGCTGATTGACGGGTCGTAACGCGGTTTCTTTGCTGACACCCTCCACGCAGCACGCCTACGCCCTGGAGCTTCTACATGACCAGCTGTACGAGGGAGCCAAAGCTCTAGACGTCGGCTCCGGCAGCGGCATCCTGTCCGCCTGCTTCGCACGAATGGTGAGCCACACATGACGGGTAAACACATACAATTTCTCTATGACGGCATTCCGATTGATTAACTAGCTCGTCGACCAATCAACATCAAGATGAAACATTTTGAATGTTGGGATAATGTTGTATGATCTGAGCGCCGCTCCTCCCTCTGTGCTTTACAGGTAGGTCCTAAAGGGAAAGTTATAGGAATTGATCACATCAAAGAGCTGGTAGACGACTCTATAGCCAACGTGAAGAAAGACGACCCCAGTTTGATAACATCAGGCAGAGTCAAGCTAGTAGGTAAGGTGTCATTGGTGAGCGGCAGCAGGAAACTCGTTATGGCCTCTGTTCGGTTAATTAACTTTTCTGGAAATGATTTCAGTAGGGGTAATTACAGCTGAGCGTTTGTTTTAAAACAAGGAGCACGAATCCTCCCTTTATTGGTGCACTGCTCATACAGTAGCTCAGCAGACGGGATAGTGCAGCGCTAAATAATTGAGCAGCGAGTAGCTACTTTCACCTGCTCCGCAGGGGGGTGGGTGACACAACAAGGCAATTAACAGAAGCAGGCGCTCGACACACGCCTTCTTTGTTTTGTTATATTTTTAAAATCGTTGCAACTAAAATGTTTTGACAGATTGTTAGTGTGGGTGGACAAACATAGCTGCTCACTTTGGGTCCACGATTTCTGTCCTCATGTCTTAATTTAGTCAGTCTGCAGAAACTAAATATGCTGAGCTCTGCAGAATGTTTTTCATTTTGATTTGATTTTCATTTTCTTCTGTAATTGCACAAGAATTTGGTTTAAAAACACAGTAAAAAGCAATAATTCTTAACACAGAGTACAAAGGAAGACAACACGACATGCAGAGTGATGAGGTGTGGGCTGAAACTGCTGCGCCTACTCGTCATACAAAACAACCTGTTAGAGGTCAGAAAGCTCAGAGGAGCCGTTTTTCAGATGATCTCAGGAGTAATCTCTTTTTAAGGCATCGCATGTCGATTTCGAATTTTTCACTTTGTTTCACTTTGTGTTACTGATCCAACATGATCCAACTTAACGATGAAACAGCTTAATGGTGGGCCACGGGCCGAAAGCAAATGCCTTTCGTGTTGTATTATAAGATGAAATACATACAGGGATCTTAAATTCCCCTGAATGACTCCGTGCACACTGTCACTCGCTGTCGCTGCTGTGCTCAGATTATGAAAAATGAGTAAAATTAAGGATCTGACATGTTCTGAAAAGCATTTTTACCTCAAATAAAATAAAAAGTCACTGTGATTTTGCTATATTTTAAAATGGATTTTTAATTATTTGCTAATTATATGACAGATTTATAACATACTGTAGATTAAGAGCGTAGTCAGAGCCTTAAAGATGTAAAGAAGAGTTCGCAGCACAGTAGTTTTAAATGTTGTAGATGCAGGTGCAGGCAGATAATAACACTGCGTGCATGTGTCTGTGTTTCAGTGGGAGACGGGCGTATGGGCTATAGCGAGGAAGCACCTTATGATGCTATCCATGTTGGCGCAGCAGCACCGACTGTCCCCCAGGCTGTGAGTTTCTGTGAATACCTTTAGAGCTGGTGACCAAGGTCACACTGTCCCAGTTCACTTTAAAACAAGGAGTGAATGCCAACTTTAAAAACCCCCCACAACAAACTCAATATAATTTTGTGTTTTTAAACAGGATTAAAATAGGACTGCTGGAATGTCTGCCTTGTCTCTCTCGCAGCTTCTGGACCAGTTGAAGCCCGGCGGCCGCCTGATTCTGCCCGTCGGCCCGGCGGGGGGGAACCAGATGCTGGAGCAGTACGACAAAATGGAGGACGGCAGCACCAAAATGAAGCCCTTGATGGGGGTGATTTATGTGCCTTTAACAGACAAAGCCAAGCAGTGGTCCAGGTGGAAGTGACTTCCTTCTTCCCTTCCTCCCCCTCTCTCCTTCTCACAGTGGCCAAGGTGAAATGGTGTGGCATGGAGCAGGCAATGGATCACAAGGGGCTGCATTTTGCTGCTTGATGACATGTTTTGCTTCTTCCATACCATACCAACTAGCTGCACGTTTCCTCCATTTCCGTTTTTTTAACTCCATAATCCCAAATTGGTTCAATAAAACCCGAGTGACTAATGAAATTTGGAGTTTTGAAACCTTTGGAAACTGGAATAGCAGCAAGACTTCTGTTTGATTTTTAAGGAGCATGACTAATTCGTCAATTTGGATGCTTTATAAAAGTTAAAACCTCAACTCCCTGACTGTCCTGTTTGATCTCCCACTCTGTGAGATGCAGACAGAAAACAGTACCTCTTTGGTTTTTACTGTGAGAACGTATCGTAATGTTTTGCATGTGAGTCTAACTCCTGAATTTGTGTTTGCACGACTGGAGGGAGGCTGCGTTTCTTGCGTGCCGCTCCTCCGTTCCCCACCTCTCCTGACATTTGACTTCTGTCTCCTCACAGGGATGAACTTTGAAGAGGAGGACGGTCCATAATCACCCTTTTAAGTTTTGAACCTGGAGAAAACTTGGACGACGTCGTGTTCAGAGAATAACAAAACATGCTCTTTCTGTTTAAGCCTAATGATGGACTAGAGTATCTCACTGATGACAGCCCAAAGGGGCGGGGAAGAAAGACTGCTTGAAGCTCAGCACAGAAATAATTCAGGAGGCTTTTTTGTTTTTCTCTTTAGGCCTGCATCTTTTTCTTTTTTTTGGTTGTGTTTTCTTTTTAAAGCTGTTTTTGTTTTTTTTTTTGGGTGGTTTTATCATTTGAATTGCAATCAGCCATTTTTACAGTGTTACATTTCAGCGGCATCAAAGCTGAATGTATGAGGATCGCCGGACAGCGACGAGGAAAAGCCTGAAACTTTTAGATAATTCACCAAGCTACAGCGCACGTGTATGTGTGTATGTGTGTGTGTGTGTGTGTGGGTCATCTTAAGTGTAGACTTCTCTGCTAACGTTGAGCTCCCCCCCCCTTTTGCCAGCAGTATTAGAAACACACACACATACACACAGAGGCAACACAGTGGCTAACCCACACATCGTGTTTGGTGTGCAGCACTCTTAGCTCATTCAACACATAGAGTAAGCAATGCATTGGATCATAGCGAGCCTACTCCACAGAGAGCGGAGCACTAACAACACCGACGCACCCGCGCACCCGCAGGGCCGTGCTTCTCACCTGGTGACGTGTCGCTTTCTGCTGCTGGTTCTCCATTAACGATTTGTGCAGGCTCCTCTGGTGACTGACGCTAAATGGGACAGTCACTGCTTCGCCAAAATAAACTCCAACGATACAAAGCAAATGAATGTCTGTTTTCTTGCGATCAAATAGCACACTTTATTTTGGGTGATGATACTTGGCATTCACGGTTTCTGGAACGGCATATGAAAATAAAGAGATGCTTATGTTTTTGTCTTCCTTTTGTTATTGAATCTTTCATGTGCAGGCTGCAACGCCGTGTTGATCGTATAGTTAATTATTCAGTCTTTCCGGCAGGGCTGTGACGTGTGTTATAGATGCTAAGGTCAGCAGCTCTGCCGATCTACGACGATCAGCTTAGGATGAAAACATTACGTGTTCATTTGAGTTTAATTATAAAGTGAGTGTCAAGTTTAGAGAAACTCATTAAGGACAGTGTAATTTAATTATGTGCTATACCCTGCAGAGTTGGCCAAGTGTTGCTTACATGAATTGAAAATGACTTAACGCTTACACATCACAGCAGTGTTTTTGATATATAATAAACTTTAATATCTCACATTAAAGACAGCACTTGGAGGGGATACATCCGGCAAATATAGCACACGAGAATTTGGATGACGCAGTTTTCTATGGCTTTGTGTTATTTTGGGAAACTTGTTGAATTCTAATCGGTCAGAGAAGTGCACTATAAACGGGGACTTCAGTGTGTTTTGTGCTTGCCCCTCGGGCAGGTTAACAACGTGCAGCACAAATATGGCACATTAGTGTCACCCAGTGGCAGAAATACAGCATATTTATGTCCAGCGATAATCAGGAAAACGTCACATGTTGATATCAAAGTCATCAGTGTTTTAAGAACCAAAAGGGAATTCAATAAAGGGGGACAGTCTCTCGTACTGTATGTATCCCAGAGGTTATTGGGGTAAATCAGTACTGAACAAGCAGTGTCGACTCTTCACAATCAGATTTTCTTAAAATGAGATTAATATGAATTTACAAGCATCTGAATATGTGTCAGTGGCTTTGAAGGCAGCGTTTATGTATCAGCAGCAGACTGATCAGTCAGAGGGGTTCAGTGTGTGCATGTTCAGAAACGTTCACGACAGCGGAGAGTTGGCATGTTTCCAGCCTGTGGTGAGGACACCGGGCTGCGAGAAGTGCAGAGTGAAAATTCAAAAAGTCCTGGCTCAGGCTCCGGCGACCGCACCCGGGTTTCTCTCATCGCCCCCGGCTGATTGGCTACAGGTACATGCCATTGATGAGGTAATCGGACTCCTCTGTGGTGAGGGGCCGGGCTTTCTTTAGCTTGTGACGAACAAGTCTCAGACGACAGCCGATCATGAGCAGCAGCAGGGCGGTGATGATCAGGCCGAGAGCCAGCGGAAGGATGGCACCTGCAGGAGGAAACAGGATGCAGGGAAACAAAGGAAGGGTGCAAGTACAGCGTGACATGACAGTTAAACAAAGAACAACAAAACCATGCATTACAATAACAAAAACTGACACGCCTGTTTTGGCTCACCTGACTCTGGCACTGGATGTCCTCCCATTACTGGAAATGGTTTGGAGATGGGCATGTCACTGTCTGCTTGGCTCTGGGAGACTTTAGGAGCAGCTTCAAGAAGAGTACAAATACAATTTAGATTTGGAAACATTAAACGACTCTATTATAGTATGCATTAAAATGCACTTTACCTATGTCAGTCTGTTTGGTGATTGGAGGAGCCACAGTCGCAGGTTTGAAAGCAGGACCTAAAAGACGTTTGCATCAGAATCAAATTTTACAGTTTCCATTGAGGCAGTTTAAAAATTTAAAAACAAACCGACAAGAAGCAGGTTCTCACTTTTTTGTATACATTCACTGACACAGTCAGATTCCTGCAGGAAGTTGTTATGGTTGCCCTGGCAACCCCCATAGAGGAAGTGTTTGCATTCCCCTGCATTTTGGTCGTAGTACCACCGAGGGAAGGTGCCTTTACAGGGTCCCACAACTGGAGCTGCAGCACATGGATCTACAGAGACGGAGACACAATCAGCACGATGATATTATGCGTATTAGGAGGGCTTTAGGTGAAGTGCAGGGCTGAAATCATTAGCTTGTTGGTCTGACATAGAAGCTGAATAAGAGAAAATGGGCAGCTAACAGTTTTGATTAACTGTTCATTATGTTCGAGACAAAAACGCCAAACATTTCTCAATTTCAGCTGCGCAAATGTGAGGACTTACTGCTGCGTTAAGTGCTGAGCTCTGGAAAAATATGAGCGCAGTCAATTCATCAGATAATTGAAAACAATAATTGACAATGGCAAGAATAATCAGTAAAAGCTGCAAGGATTAATATTGTTATGTCGACACTTGAAACAACTGTGATGAATCTAAATAAAATTGCAACTCAACTGTGAAGGCCAGAGTTTTGTTTCACAGCTCAACTTTGTTTACAGCTGGCAGCTTTTTTTTTGTGCATAAAAGCCCTGATGAAGCCAATAAACTGCACCCAGCAGCGGAAAGTCACAGTTAGTGTCAAGCTGGGGAGCACAGTGGAACGTTTAGCAGCTAAAGAGAAAGATATTTACTTATGGGGGGTTGTCGGGGTTCAAAGCAGAGCTAAAAAGAGCAAATATTGGACTTATACTTGCCAGGTGGCCAGAAACACCACTCTACATGAATGCAGTCCCTTTAGAGTCAACTTGTTTCAATGCAAACATTACAACCTGCAGAGAGCAAAGTATTTTTGCTGTCGTACCATGTGACTCCTCTCTTTTCCCCCTCAACAGAGAGGTATCATCTTTGTTTGCCAGGCATTTAGACGCTGGACTGAGCATTTGTGAAATGAAGAAAAGACTCTTGAGAATGCACCTCAAACATGAAACCCCTGCGGTAAAAAGCCGATGGGGGAAGGAGTCCTTTTGGTCCGGCTCAACCTGATTCAGGGATCAGATGGCGGAGGGGACAGAGGCGCTTTGTCCAGGCAGGCGAAGAGCTGCTTTCCCAGGAAGCGCAGAGTGGCCCTGTGGCTTTGCCAGCATTTCGAGCACCGTGCTATGACTCAGTGGCTGCCTACAGGGGCTCCATCTGCTTCCATGTCCAGATACACACTAAAAACCCTTTTTCCTTCTTTACAAAGGGACGCTGCACTAATAACACAGTGAGGGAGGACCATACTGTGAAGCAAGCGTTTCTCATCTAACCACATGTTTAGAACTAACAAACTACGTTGCATCACCACATTGCAGAGAATCACTCTGTGGTGTCTTGGTGCAGTTATTTTAGTCCAAATCACGCTGTTCTCCACCGGCCAATCAGGCTGTGATACAGCGAGCAGCGTTACAGAGTTAGAATAAAGCCTTTCAAGGATAAGCATAACCTTACCTTGACTGACTGGAGCATCCTGTTGACTGGGACTCTGTGGGGGAGTGGACTTGCTCCTGTCCTGAGGTGCTACGATGCTCTCTATGGTCTTTCTGGGCCCACTCTGGAGCATGGAGTTGTCCCCAGCCTCCTCTGTCTGAGCTACAGGCCGACGAGGGCTCGACGGGTCACCTGGGTGGGTCACTGACTTCCTGCTGCTGTCAACTGAAGAAATGACAAACAAATGAATTCTGGGAGAGTCTGTTGATGTTTTTCCTTTATCCTTACATTCAGTAAAGTCATCCTGACAAAGACTGTGGAAAACAATGATTTCTTACAGTTTGGGCAGAAGTCTTCATCGGAGCGGTCGGGGCAGTGCTGCTTCCCGTCGCAGGCGTAGGTGATGTCAATACAGCAGCCGTCATCACACTTGAACTGGTAATTCGAACAGTGACTTGTACACACTGCGGGCACAGAATATTAGACATCTGAAGCGGCCTCCCCACAAAACTCAGCTTTTAATCAATTAGTGAACCCGTCACCTTCTGCTTGGTGTTTTGGCGCCAGCACAGTGACGGAGACGTTGTCAGAGCTCTTCTGGCCGGCCGTGTCTGTGACAGTCATCTGGAAGGTGTAGACACCTTCCTGGAGACCACTTATCTTCAGCAGCCCCGGATGAGTCGCCTGTAACCCAGAGCAACAACAAAAAGCTGTTATTAGATGAATATAACATGAATAAGCAGCCATATGTCAAGTGTTTTCACTGGAAACTATCTTATGTTGCGGGCTAATGTGAGTACGGATATAAAAACAGTGACATCATCTGCCAGATGCTCCCATGTTGCCTGTACGGCTGTGAACAGAGGTAAGGCTCCAACACTGCCGCTGTCCTTGGGGCAGCGTTGGATAATAAACTCTTATCTGTGTTGGTACAGCGAGGTATTATGCAGCTCTGTTGACTTAACTAATACAAACAGGCAATTTGACTCTGGTGTCTGCATGGGGTGATTAGTGACTATTCATGCCGCTGATCCAAATGTTAGAGTAATATACAACAACATCTCCATTATTCCGTCCTTTCAGGGATCACACGATTGGCCGGGGTTCCTCCAGTGTTTGTTTTCACTCTCACATTGCTGCCAGAGGGCTCAGCTGTTAGCGTTCACTGACCAGACTCTATGAAGTAAACACTGACCTTCATGTTGATGGTCGTGTCCCCCCTGATGAGAGTCCACTCATAGTGGCTGATCCTGTGGTCGTCCACACTGTCCCGTCCGTCCAGGACGGCCCAGTCTGTGGGCAGCTGGATCACCACATCCTGTCCGGCGTCACTGCGTGGAGGCTCGTCCGCCTCTGCAGAATCACACAGGAGAACCACGCGTCGTCATTTTGCACATTACCTTTTGTTTTACTCCACCGCAGGTGCATTAAATAAGTTGTCATTACTGTGTTGCAATGAGATAATTAACACTAGAGGTGTCTTTAAATACTTTAAATATGAGATTAAACTTATTTGACTCCAATCAGCATTTGATCTTCTGTTCAGATTATTATTATTATTATTTCCTTGACTGTGAAAAATGTCAAAGACAATTTTACTAAAACCAAAAGTGACGATGTGAGATGTCACCTCACAGCTGTCTTAGTAAAGAAAAGAACCAGTTCTGCACTTTGAAGAAGCTCAGTTAAGTTTCTTTTATTGATTATTTAACTAAAAAGACAGATGGTGGTTAATTTTCTGTCAATCTATCTGACTTATAGTTTCAGCTGTTTGTATCACTTCACCACTACGTTAACTGCACTAGAATAACCACCACCACTTCTTTCTTTAATGGAAATCTCCAGTGAATAAATAGAGGGTGTACGTGAGGGTGTGTGTCGTAAAAACACCTGCCGCCGGTCTCATCGGCCTCATGTCATCTGCAAAGTGTGAACCTTAAAGGCAAATCATTAACCCAACCTGCCTCCTTCACCAAGATAAGTGGCTGGCTGCTAGAGGCTGAATCTAACGTACTGAGATATGTGTTAGAAATCCCCTGAAACACTTTGTATCCTGTCCTTAACGTTTGACGATCTTTTTGAGAAACTGACCTGTTTTGAGTGGCTGAAGGAACTGATCTACTCCCATGAGATGATAAAGCCACCAAAGCTTCACGTACCAACCTTTGCTCAAACTCTGAGATAAAGGAAGCAGAAATGACTTTTCCAGTCGTGGATTATACTTGGCACTGAATACACACGAATAAACAGCGCATAAGCTTTTCCAGTATGGCTTTTTTTGTTTTATTGTGTTTGTTTTACGAGAAGAATAACACACTAATGGGCAATTAAGTCTCCAGTAACCAACATGAGTCACTGCATGTGTCATCTTCGTGTTTCCCTGGTGTGCATGTTCACCCTCATTTATTTTCACCACCAACAAATAAGTCGCCTTTTTATGTCATCTGCACATGATTTAAGTTGACATCTTTCTGTTGTGTGCATCGTGACACTGGAAAACCCTCCTTCCTTGGCTGTACTTTAATTTTATCAGTAAGACGGAAACACTAATACTATTGAATTAAGCTTTAACTGGAGGACATTACAGCTAATACAGCTAATGACAACCACGCAGGACACGCTTCTAAATCGTGATTAATCACGTGGGCCAATATTTTTAATATTCCCAGTGTTGTAAAACTTGTACACCTGCGATGTGTGTGATTTCCCACCTTGGGTATCATCCTCCTCGGGGTGCGCTTCCCCGGGTCTCCTGGTTGAACCGCCGGCGGAGACAGGGAGGTGTCCCTGCGTTGTGTTGGCAGCCCGGCTGTATGTGGTGAAGCCCTGCTGCGGTGCGAAGGAGCAGACGTTTTTATTCCTGTAGGTGCAGTTGAACAGGTAACAGTTGAGACTCTCGCCGGGCTGCCTCGGGTCCTCCTGGACCACCGCCACAGTGCAGTGAGGCTGGGAGCAGCAGGCGTGCAGACAGTCCTTCCAGGTGTACACCCTGTCCGGGGCTGACAGGAAGGTGGCCCCCTGCTCGATGGAGGCCTTGGCCCGGATGATACGCTCCCCTACGGCGTTGAAGTCGCCCACACAGGAGTCAATCACATCGCCCACCTTGTACGCCTGGTCTTGCTGGAGCTGCTTGCGGAATTCCTCCAACAGCTCCTCCACCCCTGATATTTTGGATTTCAGGTCCGATATCGGCGAAGACCGAGTGTCGATGCGCTGGACGGCGCCCAACAGCGCAACACAAGCGAGCAGCAGCCGCGGATGCTGAGGAAGAGCCATGTTGTTCATACGGTTAAACGGCGTCTCCGTCTGCCCCCGGCTGGTCTCCGACGCATGAGGGTCCACACAGCGATGATGGCCCTCCTACACGGAATATATCTCTGAAACACCGATGTAAAAACCCGATATTTTACATAATATTCGCCTCTAAATCACGAGCGGCGGAGGTGGCGGTTGGTCCTGTGACGATGCTAAAAATCTGCCGTTGTCATGGTGAGGGGGGGGGCGGCCGCGAGACCAGCACGTTTGGCTGCTCAGCAGAGACCGCTGACGTCACAGTGATGGATAAACATGGCGAGCAGAGAGCCAGCACACCTGTAGCGCTCGTTATCGCTCTCCCACCTGCACGGACCCATTGTGTTGTCTTTGAAACACCACTGTACAACACAAAAGTGAAGCTGGAATCGGTCGTATCATTTTTAAAAAAAATCACTTTAGATATCAAATACTTTGTTTTCAGTTTGTTTTTGTTGCGTGCGCTACCTTATAAACACGTTTAAACAATCTTACCTCAAACATAAAGCTGGTTGAATTGCCCGCGTAAAATGAGATTGCATCCTTCAAATGAACTTGTGCAGAACAAAGTCTAATACTTTATATGCGTTAGGCACTTTAAAAACTGCTGATTCCTCAGAAATGTTGCGTGACTTTCACAAAAACAGAACTTGCTAACTGCATCGTGACACTTTGCAGAGGGAAAAACAGTTGTTTTATGGATCAAAAGCATCAAATGCCCATGGGGAAAATATGTTTTATAGCACAAATGTAACTTCTGCATGTACCAACAAAATAAAATCCATAACAGAATATTTCTAACACATTTCTTTCACAGTCCCAAGATGAAAAGTTTTTATTTTTAACAATATGACACACCAAAAAAATTTAAAAAAAAAAGAAAAAGATATGAAACAAAACGGACACACTGCTCATGATTATTTTCCCCATATCTGACATCAGGTTTAAAAATAAAAATTAAAAAAAAAAGGTCAAGGCTCTTTCATATGAATCGTGTTTGCATTGCGTATTTTTCATTGCAACATACGTCTTGAATGTTCACTAGCAAGACAAGCACAATTCTGTCAGTGTACAACGATAAAAACGAGCAAATGATTTGATGTAATATTAATTACTAACTGAGTATTTTCTCCTATGATTCATGACACTACAAAATACAATATTATACAATTCATTTTTCAAATGTGTTCATTATAGACTCGGTCCAATCCACATGGAGATTTAACTATGTTTATCAATGTTGTTGTCTTTTTAAGTACATAAATGTCATTCACATAGAATTTTATAACACAATATTTACATGTCTCTGAAAAATAAAAATGTGGATTCGCATTATAAAAGGAAGTATGGGAAAAAAAAAAGCATCAGCAATTTAAATAAGTCTCAGTATGGATAAAAAACAAAAACAAAAACAGGGCATGCACTGACATCCTTCAGATTACCATAACACTTAAATTAAAAATACATTTAAATAAAGTAGTGATAAGTTGCCTATGATAAAAACATTAGTACAGGTGATTCTGAATGTAGTATTTTGTATCTCAGACTTGTATTAGAAAACGGTCAGTCTCCAGTTTTGTAAACGTTACTTTTGTAAAGACGGGAAAAAATGTTTCGATCGTTTTCAAGATTTTAAGAACATGTTTTCACCTCTAACACACCTGTAACAAAAAGCTGTGCGACGTCCATCGGGCATAGCAAAACTAGTGGCACTTCTCAGTAATTGTTGCTTTCAATGTGACCTTTATTTCCAAAATCGGGAAAATACTCCTGACATGAGCAGCCGAAGGGTTTCTCGTGCGGGTGGAAAGCTGCTCTGTGCACATGGCAAACACAGGGTCTTCTCCTGAAAGTCTTAGTCTTATAAATACTGAGGTAAAGAGGAGAATACTGAGCTGTTGGGACAAAAAGGTCCTGACTTCTCTGAGTGGTTTGTCGCCACTTAAGGCCTCAGGTTGGTTTCTGCCTGTAGTCTGTGATGGCCTTCCATAGTTTACACAGGATCCCGCCTCTGACAGGACAGAGAGGAAAAGACAGCCTGTTACCTGTAACCAGCATCAATGAGAGCAGCATACTTCATCCTCATGACTCAATGAGACAGCGGATGGATGGATTCATGTAAAATGCTTCATTCATTTTAGATTTTGTGAAAATTGACACAAGTCATTGAGCTTTGTAGTTACTGGGGCAACGGGGGTGAGAACACTCGCTTTAAAGCTGCACAAAACAAGGACTGAGCAGCCTCCTGTGCTCACAATCAGCCCTCTCACCTGGAGATTTCACAGTTTAATACTTTCTCAGGCCCTTTTTTGAGGAAACTGGTTTCAGTGCGTTTTTTATATCTGCAGATATCCTGGTTCCAGATTTACTGTCAGCATGTTTGAATCTCTGTTTTAATACCACAGTGGTGTCAAGAAGAATCTAATAATAATGATTTTTCAAGTGTGAATATTACAGACTGTGGTTGAAATTGACATAGTCAGCTAATATACCTGCTAAGTCCCAACAAAGGAAATTGCACTTTGGTTCATTGTGCCACTACATCTAACTTCTCCTATCTCCTATTTATCTCCTTGCTGCCACTAGATGCCACAAAAGTGCAAAGATGCTTTGTGCAAACAGGAAAATACAACGATGCAAACTCCATTATGCAACAGAGAGAGTTCTCTGTTCTTCTGTGTTTCTGGTAATCTGGTGTATTCTGGGTATATTCAGCTGCAGTGGTTTGTTTGTTTGTTTTTTTTTACATGTGAGAGTTGGCATGCAGTTTAGTGACTCTGATGTGAATGCAGAAGTGAAACTGGCACCAGTCTTGTCTGAAAAGACAAAAAAAGGGTTTACTACCTCAGCCTTAAACTCTTCAGATCATCTCTCGTTACATCGTGGAGGAGGTCGTTCAGCGTGTACTCCTCATTCAGTATCTAGAGAAATGAAAAGCATGTAATTAGTTTAAAAGGTTGCTCTGTTGTTTTAAGGACCTGCAAGCTGCTTTATTACAAATGTCATCCTCTTCATCGCGAAAACAACCGGCGCAGGCCAATAAAAACCAAAGCTGAAGCACAGACTCACTCTGTCTATGGAGTCCTGGTCAGCACCGTAAAGCCTCAGCCAGCTGGTCAGATCTGGGTCCTCACGTCTCTCTGCAGGCGGACTCCTCTGTCCCCCCTCTGGACCATCTGATGATGTGGGTACGTCTGTGGGAGAATGCAGTGGATAGAGAGTACTGTCATTGCAGACCAATATCACTTAAATACTATCATATTTACTATAATATATCGTTTGTCTATTCATACTCATGCATTACTGCAAAATCAGGGTTTTACTGTTGTCTTATACTTGTATATCTAAAGTGTTGATTTTGCAAGATCACAAATGTTTTTGTTCTGGTGCACATATTTGCCGATCTTCAATAAGAGACTGCAGTAAGGTAAGATGACATGTTCATTTCACTAAAAATGAATTATTATCACTGATAAATTAACTAATCGTGACTTATTGCAATTTCCAGTGTACTTTGCTGCTCAAAGTTTTAATCACGTAGATAAACATAAAGTAAAAGTGACCAGCAGCTGATTTGCTCATGCGCATTAGTCACGTCAAAGCTTCCACGCAACCTCGGTGCATTCTGGATATTCCTCTGCTCTTTTAATGAGCATGATGATTTATTTCTTATTACAGACCAGCTGTGAATGGAAAGTGAGCTGCAGCTGGCTGTGAGATCTAAAGGCGGGCGTGTGGCGGGAGCAGCGGAGGCAGGGCCGCTGTCACATGCAGTCGGTGTGGAGCGCGGATCAGATTAAAGGCCGGACCTGCGGGCTCAGATCGCAGCCTCAGTAGTCTGATCTCCTGCTCTCGCTCCTCCAGCACTTGTTGCAGGATGGCCTGGTACTCTCTCTCCTTCTCCAGCAGCTGTTCCAGCAGCCTGGAGTCAAACAGGTCGGATGGAGGTTTAATTTTATTTTATCAACAGAAAGTGTTGAATAATTTATTAAATCATTAGCCCACAGAACGTTGTGTATCTGGCTACCTGTTGGTCTCCAGCTTCATCCTGCCCAGCTCCATGCTCACAGAGCGCTGAGCATTGTGCGACTCGTGTGAGACGGTGGAGCTGAGCGTGCTCACTCCTGAGGTGGCGACGGTGTCATCGTGAGCGGCGACGGGAGGTGCGCGGCTCTGGTGGGTGGAGTTTCTCTCCGGCTCGGCGTCGTCGTCCATGTCCTCCTGCTCGGCGTGGTCGCTTTCTGAGGCCAGACTGAAGTGAGGCCTCAGCTCTGGACACAGGCACAAGACAAGAGTTCATCAATGCGCAATCAATCAGTAAGACGTTTGTTTGATTACACTGGTTCAGTGGAAAGTATCACTGACTGTGTATGAGCATGTTTCAATAATAATACTAGAAGTGAAAAGCTCAAAGTCAATCGACAGAAAGCCGTTTTTATTTCGAGTTTCAATTTAACTAACAACATGTTTTTAACAGTTTAATAAGCAGAGTTTAAAATTTGAGCTTTGAGACGAGTTTGGTTTATTTCTCATCAAACGTTCTCGCAAAATACACAAACTCTCATATTCAGCTTCTTACTTTTGAGCGACAGTAAACAGCTAGTGGGCCTCCTTAACACAGAACACTAGCTGGAGTTAGTGCTTATCTGCTGTGCACACGTAGATGATTTTGGTGTTTTATCACCAGCGAACATCCCGCCGCTCGTTCCAAATATCTGTCGTTCACAAAAACACCGTGATGACTGCGGCTTCCGGGGCGAAGTCCTGCATTTATCAGGCCGTCGACGCCGCCCCGGGGGACCTGGGATAACTTATTTAATGGTGGTCTGCTCGAGACTCTGATGACGTTACCTGGCACCAGGATTGTGATGGCCGTCTGCACAGCTTTGCGGATGATGTTGTCCAGAGCGAACATCCAGTGAGGCTTGATGTTGTGGTTTCGCAGCACTTTGTTCACCTGGCGACACGGAGCGTTTCACAGCTTATACCAAACACACGTCACGGCCTTATTCACACATGGCTGTTTTTATCCGACCAAATCTCCACAAATGGACCTTTAAAGCATTTCATAATATACCCTTTTATTTTATTTTATCCTATTCTTATATATTGTACATTAAAATGCATGCACCACGTATTAAATAAGCTACAAGTCTCTCTAGCTGCACGACTCCTTCTCTCCTGCTGTACACTCTTTGGCCTCATGACCAACAGGAGGCACCAGAGCTTCACGTTCTTGCAAGATTATGCAACACCCCTTAAAAATATCAAAACAACCACTTGCTCTGGAGTCGTTTCATCTGCATTTCTGAGAGGGCGAACAGTTTTTCACAGAATGTGCAATTACTAGCGACACATTCACCTGAAAGGCTGCACATATCTAACAATTACAGGGCGAGCTGCAGCACGGCAGCCTGATGCCGCTGTCTGCAGCTCATGTGAAATGACAGCAATTATTCTGAAGTGTTCAGAGCCCATGGTTTATGCAGAGGCTGGGTAACAAACAGGGAGGCATGTTAAAGGCGCAGGAGAGGAGAAAATCAGCATGTGACGAGTTTTTCAGCAACGAATCGGATAGAGAGACTTAACACAGCTGAGATCTACTTCACTGAATCCATTCTTCGCACAGTCGTTCATCTGGTTTCGTAATATCGGGTTATTGTGTTTAACACTTACAGCATCCTGGAAGCCAAACAGCACGACCTGCAGCTGACTGATGGCGGTGCTGTCGAAGTCGAGCTCCAGCTTGAGTTGAGACAGCGTGTTGGCGATGATTTTCCTGTCGGCCATGCGAACAAAGTCAGCAAGACTGACCACAAGGGTGGAGATGTGCTGATGCTTCAGCTTCATTTCCTCGGAGCCCTGCGTGTGAGCGGGCGAGACAGAGACGACAGGAAAGGTTGAGGTGCACATCAGGAATGAGAGGGTTTATATTTAAAGCAACTGGCATACGGTGTCCTCCATAACCAACCTGTGTGAGGGCCTCCATCAGGTTGGCCACCACCTTATCCCGGTCCTCGGTCAGGATGTGGTGCAGCGTGGCTCGTCTCTCGCTGTCTTTCCTCAGCATAAAGAAACCTGAATCCTTCTCGTCGGGGGACGGGGGCGCGCTGTGGTCCTCGAAGTTCTCCACTGGAATGCTGAGTGGAAAAGAAAAGATTCGGGACTCAGTTTTCACGTTTTCTTTTCCTTTTTCCAGTCATAATGCAGCTCCATCAGCGTGGTATATAACAGCAGGTACGGCAGAGTCATGACATAAATGATTTGGGGGGGCGGCACAAAGAGGACTTGAATTTAGTCATTCTTTGCCATTTTTCCTGCTAATTCTAAGTAAATAAAATAAACTGAATAATAAATATGAATATTTATGCAGGTTAGAACTGAGAGACATACTGAAGCTCGATGATGGGTCGCACAGAGATACTGATTTGTTTCAGTTTCTCGTATTGAGCAAGCGGCAGAAACATCTATCATCCAGGAAATCTACGATGGCGTAGCTGTGTTATTAACAAAATAACTAAGTGTTGTCTTGTTTACTCGATTAGATCTAAATGATGTGATTTATCTGGTGGGCCCTCTAGTGGTATCCTCAGGTAACATGCATGAAGAAAGTACGGTGCAGCTGCTTGTCAACAGCAGGTATCTCCTCGTATAGAGAGTCGGCCTTTTCATAATCACAGTTTAACGTTTCACTCAAAGATGGATATAACATTAATAAAGGATCACCGTGACCTGACTCTGCACCACTCATCCTACCTGAGAAACAGGGACCGGGGCCCTTTGACATCCCTCTCGCTGTAGCACTTGACGCTGGGCTTGAAGATGAACGGGTTTGTGTTGAGGTCGTTGTCAGGGGAGACGGAGCCATACTCGCTGCTGCTGCTGGTGTCCTCCACCACCACGGGCACGGGCAGGGAGATGCTGCGGAGGTACTCTGAAGGACACGGCGAGGGAACGCACTGAATAGCCTGATGTGCTGAGGCACAGAGGGAGGCACTCTGGGGAGCGGGAGCTGTTCTCTCATGACAAAAAGCAGCCAAGGCTTTCAGGAGGGTGAAATTAGCAAATGTGCATCTGGAAAATTAGCTTCCTTTTCAGAAAAGACACAAAGAATCAGATAATGATCCGTCCTCGTGTTTAGGGAGATGAGCTCTATCTGATGTATCTGGCTGCAATTTACCGCCATTGTGTATAAATCACGAAACGGGGAATATAAAGACATTCAAGCTTTTGGAAAGAAGTCATGTTGTGCAATGTCTATTTTGAGTTCTTGGAAAGGGCAGAGTCGTGCGAGGCAGGTAGCCACTGGCAGAACAAAAAAAAAACAAAAACAAAAACCCTCCACTGTAGCCTAGATACTCTTCAGCAAAGCAGGCAGATGTTTCATGAGCTAATATATCGATTATAAAGCAGTTCCCGCGGTGGGAAACAAGTCTAAAAGAAGAAGAAGAAGTGCAGAGAGTAATTTAACTCACCCGACCCCGGCGACAGAGCTGCAGGAGGGAAAAACATAAAACATGTGTCAGCAGCTAACGAGAACAAAACAGAACATGATTTCCATGTAAGACCGGAGGAACAACATTTCCAAGTATGTAGGGAGGCACAGGCTTTTAAGCTTTTTTTCTAATCTTTTGTCCCGGCGCCAGGGCACATGATAGCATCACTGCTGCGGGTTGGCAACCCAATGAGAGGTAAGATTATTGTGAAATCCAGACAATGAAGATTAAGGGTGTGTTCAGGTTCAGCCCTACACCTACTCCATAATGAGCAGGGACAGTTTAGACAACGTGCATCTGAGGAGAACAGCCTGAATAGATATGTGTATATAGACTTTTAATGATTAAAGGAACTCTGTCAGCTGTCAGACTCGCTTCAGCGTGGCTGGATGATCATTATCTGCAAAAGTATGTCTGACATCTTGCAAACTCGAGATGTAGTCTCCTCTCCCATACACAGGTCGGCTGCAATGTTTCTTACCAGAGGCTGCAGTTTCATTATTGTACTCGAAAATATAAACAATATATAATAAAGATATCTACAAATCATATAAATTAAATAATAATCAATGTTTTTGGAGGCTGAGTCTTAAATGATGAGACTCTATTTGCTCAATATATAAAAGCAGTCAGGACGCTGTTAGCTTAGCTTAGCATAAAGACTGGAAACAGAGGGAAACAGCTAGCCTGGCTCTGTGAAACGGTCCATCACTGCTGTTTCCTGGCCTGGAGCAGTGACTGCCTGTAGTCTCCTCGTCAGCGTGAAGTTGTCTGACGACCGGCTGAAACATCAGGAAGTCGCCGCTCCCAGCCAGGAAATAGTTTCTTTTCCCTTTCTTTATGCAAACCTAAGCAAATGATCTCCTGCCAGTGGCCTCATACGTTATTTACAGCAGAGACATTGACTTGCGTCCTGATGCTTGGCCCCAAGAAACCTAATGAAGCTAATGAGAGTCCAAACGACGATGAGCGTGGAATAAAATGCCTAAGAAAAGGCTCTCTCAGCTGAACTGAACCCACCCGTGAAGCTACTCTTGCTCTTCTTCTTGCGGCTGGTGACGGTGAGGAACTCGTCGGTGAGCAGGTCGAGGGCTGTGGCGCGCCGGTCCGGGTCGGGCTCAAAGCAGCGCAGGATGAAAGCTTTGGCCTCAAGCGACATGGACTCTGGGATCTCTGGGTGGATCTTAAACATGCCCACCTGCAAATGGAGGACGCACGGTCAGTTCAGACAGGAGCAGAAGAAGCCCCGAATGCAGAAACAGATAAGACGGCCCTCAGAGGCCCCCTGATTGAGCTGCTCTGGGTTAAATGATTGGATTCTCTGCAGGGAGACAACTTGAGTGCAGAGCGAGTGTTTACCCAGTGAACTGCGAGGCTGCTTCAGGTTCGGCTATCGCTTGAGGCGCCTCAAAGTTCAAGACTCTCCTGACAACTCTAGAAATTCCTGCTGCTGCTGTTGAGGAATGTGGACTTAAGATCAGCAGGGAGATGCCCCTCCCTTGAGACATTCCTCAAGGATGAGTGAAGACTATCTGAGGATTGTTTCACTGTTTGGGAAAGCTGCATGCACCGCAGACACAACATGAGATACTTTCAGGGATAAACATGATGTGCCGTTGCATGACTCCTGCGAGGAGGTTTCTGCTTTTATGGTTTGTTTACTGGAAGGTATATTCGGCGCAGTAACAGACGCCTCCTTGTTTGAGTTCGCAGCCCTTTAATTAAATTACATCTTATGGAAAATTCCATGATCCACGGCTTTGACAGGAGCGCCATAATGCTTTCCAGACAGCCCTTTAAACATCTCCGCTGTCTTTAATAGGCCACACATGGTCTAAACGTCATCTATCATCCGCGCGGAGGACGTTGCATTTCCATCCAGAGCAAACACACGGTATCATTTGACTGAGTAAGAGATTTCAAACAAAGACGCGCACACGCGGAGACGCAGAGTCTGCGTTGGTTCGTCTCGCTCAGCTGCGTATGTTTGTTTGTGTTCAAACAAATGTTCATGCAATGGTTGGAGTTTCTGCTGAGCTCGATCACATTACAGCACGCAGGTGCTGGCACGGTGCAGGTGCACAACGGCAGACTCGCTGGTTTTGCTTCCATAAAAAGAGGAACTGATAAGTGCAATGTCAGACTTAAGGTATGTAATGAGCATATCACGAGTAGAATACAGCGAATCTTAGCTAAAGAAGCCGTGCAGAACACACTACACCAGCTAAATGTTTTTATGTACGGTATATTTACATGATTAGAATATATCAGTCACTTTGAGCGCTCATTAAAAGGTTCTTGTCTTATAATGCTCCTTATTTCCATGCATCAAGGAGATCGAGTGAAGAACTGGCTGTGCACAAACAGTATCTGATAGTATCTATTCTTATTATCACGTTTTAATGAAGGTGGCACAGTGTCATGTGGTGGTGCTTCGTGCTACCAAGTAACACAGCAACTTATCTTTTCCTCAGTCTTGCTTCTGTCCTTTAAATCACTAAAAATGTCATTTGATGACAGTCGACTTTCAGCCCAGTCAGACTGTTCTTGTTCGCATATCTCCCCACGCTGTTATCGCATGAAGCTTCTGCTCCGCAGGCTAATTTAATAAATGGACGTTCACATAAATGCGATTGTTTATTCCCGCGCTTCTGGTCAACGTCGGACGGAAATACTGTAAACAATCAACAATTCACACAACACATGCTAACCGTGCCGCTGTCATTTCCTGTAGTAGCATCACCAATCTGAAAGATCTAAAATGAAAAAGAGTGAAAACATGTTTTTTGAACGACCGTCATTTTTTCGGTGCATGTTATTTATTTATGCGAAACATGCAGGCTGACTGTTGCACGTCTGACTGTCAATGACGGCTATAGGTCGGTGAAACAGCCGGCAAAGTTTGTTTGGTAACTTCAGGAGGAGAAACTCTGTCAGAGTCAGCTTCAGCGCACAACAAAGCCAGACAGAACAACTGGAAGCTGATAATGAACGTTAATATGTCATATACACAGCATATCAGGTGCAATTACCAGCTTCTCAGACATTAAAATAGACCACGTCCTCAGCTCTGTCGAGGTGGCGGAGCTGCAGCTGTTCATTAGCACTGCTGATCAACACTTTATGGAGGATGCCACGACAGAAACAGATGCTCACCTGCCTTCCACGGCCCGCTCTGCTAAAATTAAACACGTCACCCAGTGGGAGGATGGGATGTGCAACTGCTGGTGTCCCTCACCTTGAACATAGCCGCCTGCGGTTCTCCCAGCTCATAGAAAGGTGGTTTCCCAGTTGCCATCTCGATGATGGTGCAGCCCAGGGACCAGATGTCCGCCGGCTTGCCGTAACCCCGAGGACCTTTGTCTATGATTTCGGGAGCCATGTACTGCAGAGTGCCTGGAGCAACAAAACAAAAAAACCCCATAAACACACCGACAGGGACAGATATGGTGTTTATGTTAATGTAATATTTATGAATTGATGCACTGGCTGTCATCTGGCTAACAAGTTATCAGATATATTCGGATACGGGATGTTGGTTTTATCAGCGATAGCTTCGGATCTATTTTTCCCTTTAAAGGAACAGTTCGACATTTTGGGAAATTCACCTATTTTCTTGCTGTAGGTCAGTCTGGCTCTGTCCAAGGGTTAGAAAATGCACCTGCCAAAGTTTACTAATTAACTTTTTACAGTTCATTTGTCTAACACCTAAAAAAAAAAAAAAGGTAGCAACAACACCGAAGAACCAGAACTGCCCCGGTTTCCTGGCTGTTCCAAGCCACCAAGCCAAGACGGTCAGGACCAGAGCTCCCAGCATTATGGTCAGTTTATATTTCAGTCTTGTTTGGATTAAAGTGAGATGCTTGTTTATTACTGAGCTTTAGATGTATTGGTAGGCTGAATTTGTTGCCTCTGCACAAAACCCAGCCAGAGCTGTTTCTAGTATTTAAGCTAAGCTAAGCTACGCTAACTTCCTCCTGGCTCCGGCTGCATCTTTAACAGAAACATATAAGAGTGACATCGACCTTTTCATCCCTCTCTCGGTAAGAAAGCGGGCTGGTATTCACGCAGAGCTTTCAACTTTTAATTCAAAATGCATCTATAAACTGCCGGATTAAGCGTTTCCTGTTTATGCTAAGCTAAGCTAACGGGCTGCAGCTTCACGTTTGTCAAAAAAACCCCAAAAACAAAAAACAGCTCTTGGCGTGAAAGTGGACTACTACCAAAACTACTGCTGTTTTCTTTCTTGCAGCCCACGCAGCCCTCATATAAGTAATAAGTTAATTATTATATAACAACGTTTATTATTGACCACAATGCTCAGGGAACGCAAAC
Source organism: Datnioides undecimradiatus (assembly GCA_008933995.1). Taxonomy (NCBI): domain Eukaryota; kingdom Metazoa; phylum Chordata; class Actinopteri; order Lobotiformes; family Datnioididae; genus Datnioides; species Datnioides undecimradiatus. The sequence continues at coordinate 1,225,737 of WARS01000046.1, forward strand.
TCTACATGTGGAAAGAGCAGAAGGGAAACCGCGTCAACCCTGCCGTCTGCTTCAGGCAACGCCGTGCACTTTTACTCCTTTTTTCATTCAACAGCTCCATTTTTAAAGCTAAAAAAAACCCCCAAACAGCTCACTGCCGATGAATGAGCTCGACGAAGCTATGCGGAGACGCTGTCAAGGTCAAAAACGTCTCTCGGTCAGTGGAAAAAAAAAAAAAAAAAAAGTAAAAGCTACATCAGCAGACCGTGAAAGAAACGGACGTAAATGCCAAAAAAACGTCTTGAATTAAATGTAATTATAACTTCCTTTTGTGCCGGGGTGATGTCACAGTTCTTGCAAATGACCAATCAGGTTGCAAAGAGCTTTATCAGGGCTTACAGCCTTGTGTGAGCAACAGCAAAGAGCCTCTCTGTGCTGTCAACTAATCACAGCTCAGTCCAAAGTAACAGTTTCTGCGTCCCCTGTTGAAAGGACTCTTTTGTTCTAATTATAGCCTGCCGGGCAGTATTTGCTGCTTTTAGAAGCTAAAAACAGGCAGGGACACATTTATAGCGGAGCTGGGCTATAAAAAGGAGCAGCCCAGTTTTCCTGAAAGAGCTCCGCTGTCTAGGGTAAGTCCCTGTCTGTTCCAATCTGCTGGCAGATGGTGTAATCCAGGAGGTCAGACTGAGCTGCGATTGGCCGCGGTGGTAACAACATCACGGGGGCACAGACCTGCCAGATCTGACCGCAGACTCATCCAGGTGCTCTCGGTGATATAACAAACTGGCCAACGAGGTAGAGGCCTGGATTGCTGCTGATTGTGTCATGAAAACGGGGGTTTTCACCAGACATTTGTGTGAACAGGAAGCAGGTAGGGGGAGGGGGGGGGGGGGTGATTAAGTCAGAGTGTACCTGTGAACGTCTCGGTGCAGGGATTGATCCCGGCCAGCCTCTTGGACGTGCCAAAATCTGATATCTTCAGGACGCCGCTGTAGGTGTTGATGAGAACATTGTCGCCCTGCGGTTTTGAAAAGACATCCGTGAGAACAGCGCACGCCCACTCCCTCACCGAAACTCCCCAGTCACGATAGGTATCTATGATAGGTGTCTACGCAGGTTACGACACCCTGAGTAGGAGGAGGAGGGGGAGGGGGAGGGCGACATCCCGGCCAAAACAAGGTGATTAACATTTATGCGCCGCTAATGATACTTATATGGTGTGTGGTTAAATCAGGTGAACGCACATAGGGGAGGGGTGGGGTTGTGGGTGGGTGGGCTGCTGACCCACATGGCTGTGTGTGTGTGTGTGTGTGTGTGTGTGATTGAGGCGTTATCAGCTTTTGGTTTGTTTGCAACAAAGAGAAAACACAAGAAAGAAAAAGGGGAAGTCAGGATTCAGTTTGTGGAGAAACAGCTCGGACGCATGCATTGACAGCGGAATGCAAATTTACTGCACGCGCACAAAGTCACATGGTATGAGATCTGGGTGCAAACAAAGACGAATTTAACTCAAACCGCCTCACTGTGTTTCTGTCCGTCTGCGCATGTCTGAGTGCATTTCAGCTTCCTGTCGCTGCATGTCCGTAAATTATAGCATAAAGGCTCATAATGACATATACTAGGAATAAAACTGCAGCATCGCAGCTCCTGCATTTCGCCCGTCAATCAAACAGCACGGACATCTTTCTCTCTTAATTTCCTGCTGACAAACAGTCGCGCTGTTTTCCTTGTCTGCTCAGTCGCTGCCTTCACATTTGTACTGTGCAACCGCGGTCATATCTGTATAAGTGACAGGTGTATCTCGTGATATTTTTGTTTTCTTTACTCTTTTCACTCATTTCCTCTACTTCTGACTCCCGGGCTGGTGTAATCGAGCCGAGCTGGGGTCAATTATCTCCGCGCACTGGAGCATTGTTCCTCAAAAAGCGGGCAACCAGACACCGGATCAGCTGTGACCGTGTGAGCAATTTCATGAAAGAGAACTGAGAGACATTGTTGCTGCGTATTAGTATCGATGCTGGGTGGAAGAAGCAGCCTGGTTGAGCATCCTCACAGACTACATATGAAAACTAAATCAGAAAACTCTTATGACTGAGTCACCTTGATGTCTCGGTGTGCTATCTGGTTGTCGTGCAGGTACTTGAGTCCCTCCAGGATCTGGCGCGTGTAGAAGCCGATGGTGGACTCGTTGTTTTTCAGGGGGCCCCACTTGGACCTCAGCAGTGCTGACAGACTCCCTGGACACCACGAGGCAAAAGCACAACAGCGATCAATACAGTCAGTCTGTTAATGAGAGTCGCTTCTGATAAACAAACTCAGTTTTACATGTGTTTATTTTAGATTTCGATGTGGCTGCAGTGGCGACAACTCCACGAGTCACTGCAAGCTTCTACCTTTCACCGATATCTGTCTTTATTTAGGAATGAATGGACATAAAGTTAAGCAATAACAGACACAGATATTTGAGACTCTGAATACGAGGTGAGGCTCAAATGTTTTCAGACCGTGGCTGCTGTTCCTGAATGCAGCACGGCTCGGTAACAAGGAAGTGGAGGCTGCTAGCTAGGACTGAGCCGGAGCAACGGGCCTTTATGTGACCACTTGCAGGGAAACGCTTGCGATCCGGCGTGCGTTTACTCACTTTCACTATGGAGTCCAAACTACAGCAGAGGGCAAACATCGAAATCTGTCGAACCTAAACTTAATGTCTGAAATCACTTCCAAACGGTAGCCTTAGCAGAAGAGAAGCTGCAGTGTCAGGGACAGAAGCCTGAATTTGGGCTGTCATGTTCTACTGTACGCTGTGAAGCTCTCTGAGGGCGGAAAGTGAGTCCAAACTACCTGAACTGTGAGTTTTGTGCCCACACCAACACAATCATCGCTCCCCACCCTCCCTACTTGCCGACTTTGGCTCCCTGTGACATCTTCCTCATCTCGAAAACTCTACTAAACCTTCCTTCCTCCCTCTTTATAAGAACATAACAGCAACAACAGGCCTCACCTCCAGGAACCTGCTCCATGAAGATCTTAATGAAGCCGTTCTCGCTGATGGACCCGACGTACTGGACGATGTTCTTGTGCTTCAAGTGCTTGTGAAGGGCGATTTCCTCATGGAGCGGCTGAGAGTATCTGTGATCAGAACACGTTGTTACAGACACTGGACAAAAACAAGCGACGATGTGATGCTGTTATTCCCAGAAAGCAGGACAGATACTGGATGTAGGTGTGGTTGGATTTCATGCTGATCCAGCACTAACAAGGTTAAATAATGGAGAAGTTACTGAGCTCAAACAGAAAGTACTCTCACTTTCTTTCTCTTTATCGTCTCCACACGGGCAGATTTTTGCATTTTTGAAGGCTTTAACCGCCCAAAAATCAGTTTAACCAACAATTCTGATTATTTTGATTAAATCTAGTCAATAGAACATAAAGAAAAAGCTAAAAATGAACATCACTTGTTCCCAAATGTCTGATATTCAGCTTACTATCACAGAATGTTTAAAAAAAGTCATTTAGTGTGTGAAACTAATTAAATTTCAGTTTTGATTTTGAATTTAACCACTTTAATTGTTATTCTGCTTCCACAAAATGACTCGAATAATAAATAAATAAATGATAAAATTCACAAAATTCATTTATTATTAAACAATTTTTCTGCGATTGACCGTTTCTTTGTTTTTTTTCAGGTTGTTCTAGCGGAAAGTAAAAACTCCACTGACACTGTGTGAGATGAGAGTGAACTGGATCGATGCAGACGACACGTCAAAAGCCAAAAGCATAAACCAGGAAAACACTCAGGTTGGGTCTTGGTAACTTGCCTACCAGCACTTTCTTCCCACATTCAGCTCTCTGCATGAATCACGCCCCCTCTCCCTCTCTCTCCGCGTCGGCCTGTCTTGAGATTTCAGTCCGCTCCTGAATTATTTACCCAAATTCTCCACATTCTTTGCTTCCGAGCGCCCCGCTGACTCGCCGAAGTGATTAGCGGAACAAAGTGTGAGTCGGCAGCAGAGCGACGGGCAGATTTAAGCAGGAGACAGTGGTGGGAATTCACGGCGGAGGCTGGGAGCTCGCCTTCACAGCCCTGCGCTAACCAGTCAGTCAAGTGGAGACCAGTCCACTGAAGACCAGAGACTGCCAGGGACTCCGCTGACCGCGGCACTTTTCTTAATGGCGCTCAGCAGGAGATGAGGCATTAACAGCTCGGGCACCTGTTTACATCCAGGCCGCAATTTAATCTGTGCGCAGGATAACAAGTGGAAGATTTGCAGGGGTTGATTTTAAAAAAAAGAAAAAGAAAAAGAGTGGCTTCAAATCAAAAGAGTTTGACCTCTGCTGAGCACGGGCGAGCTGCAGTCTGCACATCAGATCAGGAAAAACCATGTAAGGGAGTGGGAGCTTCTGGTCTGATGCTGGCGCTGCGTCAAAAGCCGGTGGGTGATCACGAATCTTAGGGCCACGGTGAATATTCACATATAACCTCCTCAATATTTAAGCCAGTTGTCGTTACCGTGGTGACAGCCTGCTTACACCTTGTAAAAGTCTGTCAAAAGGCACTGTTTTGTGAAGGCTATAGGTATATAGGTGTATGTGTCTGAACACACACAGACACATGCTTTGCAATGTCATCAGCACCCAATTTTGAGTCTTGGATAGACAGATGCACTTATGTTTTCACTAAAAAGACCCTGAAGCTCCCACCCGACAGGACTGAACCCAAACTTAGGTCATGTCTAAACATTTATTTGAAAGTGGTGATGCAACGGAGCGACTCTTTCAGAAGTGGTTATGCGTTTTGTTTGCATTACACAACCCGCATGCACCGTAGCACGCAGGTGATGCAATACATGGCCGACATCTTGTCAAAGCTAGCAAACACAGGCGCAAACAATCCCGGATTTAAAGTACTGAGCAAAGACTCTTAGGACGCAAACGCTGCACTGGTGGCGACAGATGCATGACCATTACACTGCGTTCTCTGGTGATTAACCACACACCACCGTAGCTTCTTCTTCTGTGGTAAAAACAGGGCGAGCGACACATGAAAGAGGACACGGCAGCCGCGTCCTGAGGAACGTCTGGGCGGGCTCTCACCTGCTGTCTCTCTCCGGTATTTCTTTGATGGCCAGCCGGACCTGGTTGCTGAGGTCTCGGCCCGCGTACACCACTCCAAACGTGCCTTTTCCCAGAACCACCCTCTCTCCGTGCTCATCGTACTCATAGTCGTACTGTGGAGAGACAAAATCCAAATTTGTTTTCTTTTAACCCTTTAAACACATCACACAAATTGATAAATAAAAACAAACAAATATAATTAAAAAGCATTAATATTCTGAATATATTTTGGGTGCGTTAAGACACCCAGACGCTTTTTCTTTGGTAATAATAAATATTAGATGCAATACTTAACCTTAATAACTGCTCTGTGGGTTATTATTGTTATTATATAATGCAGTTACTATATATAGTCATTTACAAATTTCCATAAACAACCAAAAGACAAAGGAAGCATCAGCAATGTTGAGCATCTTTGTTTATACCTAAAATTAGTTTTTAATCAATCTTTAAATACACATAGTTGCACTGTGCTCCTGTTACTGTTGTTGGACAATAAATAAAATGACTTTATCCAAATCGATCTGATTACTACTTCAGTCTTTAACTTTAACAAATGGTCTTTTCTTTGCGATTACGTTAAAGCCTAGACATCACTCGATCAGCTGATGTGAAAGTGCTCGGTTGTCTGCACATGTCATGTTGTAAACTGAAAGTTACGGCTGGAGACAAACCAACAGTAGATTCAGGCTGACAGAGACAGAACTGGCTCTTGAGAGAAACCTGTTAGACGTTCGCTCTGCGCCACGCCACTGAGCGAGAAAGGGCGCGGCAGCGTTTTGGGGTAATTAGCTTTTCTTTTCCCAGGGCTCCGCTGTGAAGACAGGTGAATGCAGCAGCAGGTGTCTGTCCTGAACTGTCAAAGCACACAAAGTGCACAAGCTAAATCCAGGCCTTATCCCAGCGGGCTGCTGTTCGTTTTCTCTCGGTTTGCAGCTGGGTTTCGATCCAGTTATTACAATGCAAATTGGGATGAACTGAATCAGAAAAGCTGGATGGAAATCCAGAGCTCACGCACGCTTCAAGCAGGATTTTTGTCAAAAGACACTGTGTTGTGCAAAGTGACGGAAACATGTAGCGTCGGGTCGCTACAAGGTCTTGAACAAGGAGCTTGTTCAAGACTTATAAGCTGTTAAAGGATGTGTTTTTGTGTTTTAGCCGTCAGCTCCTCAAATCTTTGGATAGAAACACCACAGCGGCATCGTGTTTCCTGTGACGCTGCGGAAGCCCTGCAGAGACACAACAGGATGCGACAGAACAATATACAGAAACACTGTCGGTAGCTCCTCTGCGTTAAAACTCCTCAAGATGGTGTTCGTCAGGTGATTCCCTCATGACGACGACGTTTGTACTTCTGCATCGCAAGTGATTCTGATATTTCCGGGGAAACTTGACACCCTGATCACAATCACACAAGTCACACGTTCACACCTGGAAGCTGCCCAGCATAACTCCCAGTCACAAGCCTGCTTCTATAATTTACTGAAGGCTTTATTAAGTTAAATACAAGGATGAAGCTGAGGTAAATTAAAGCTACAGATGAGCCAAAATTATATAGAAAGTTTACAAAAGCCAACAAACACACGTCAGTCCTCTCACCTCTAAGGCGTCGGCGTCACAGTCTCCCTCCTCCGGACCCTTCCAGGCCTCCTCTGTGATGCTGTTGACCAGATCGCAGAATCTGACAAAGAAAAAGCCAAATCAGTCCAAAGCACAGATCGTACACAGCTTCAATGGAGGGATTAGAGATCGTCTATTGTGCTGGCTTCCCTCCACTCCATCTGATCTGCAATAAAACAATAAATAAGCGCTGATTGTGAGGTTGTGTCCAGACTAGGTGAAAGGCGTAATGTGCTCCCTTTGTTTGGATGCAGTCATAAAGCTATTATTCCGGACTCTGGATGTAAACAAACATCTTTGTTTCATTGACTAAACAACGACATGCCGGAGTGCACCTAACACCACAATAACAACCAGTCACTGCGTTAAACGCTTACAGAGTGAAACATAATGAATAAGCTTAAATCGCGCTTAAAATGACAACCAGCCACTTTCATGTTATGCCGCGCTGTTGTCGTGAGGCGACGCAGCACAGCCCTTTCAAATGAATGCGCGGTTAAGCTGCATTAGCGCTCAACAATGATGCATCATTGACATGGGTTGCACAACATGTTACTGTAGATTAAGGCTGCACAAATGGGGGCTTGCTGTAGCAGGGCCTGCATGAAAAAAGGGATTTGAAAAGCATTATATTATACATTACAGAGAAAAAGCCTGCAAAAGTAATGATACATTTCTATTTAATGTCTTTTTATTTATATTTATATTATATTATAGTTTCTTACACACACACAGCTGTATTTTTATCCAGGGTGAATCACATCAACACGTGCTGTCTGTGATCCATTAAGTACATATTGTGATTGTGAGCGGCAGCGTTTAGCTGGTGGTCTCATCCAGATCGGGGTTACAGTATGTTTACATGCACACCTCCCACACAAATATATACATATAATGACCTTTACAACTGCTGCCGCACACAAGCTGTGAATTAGCACGTCGCGCTGTCACACATGGCATGCCTGCAGGTGTGCTCGTGCGTGCACACGTGCACAGTCGTGCACACGCACAAACACGCTTCCTCTTTCCTGCCACCTTTTTTGTTTATCTCTCCCTTCCTTCCTTCTCTCCTTCCATCTCACCTTTCCTCACCCCTCCCCTCCCTGCTGTCACTCCTTTATGTATGCATTAAAGGAGAGCAGCTTCATAACAACAGCAGGCATGACTCACTGACTCTCACACTCCACATAATGGAACTGGAAGTGCTCGGGAGCCTCCGATGTGAGAGTCACAAGTCTGAACACTCAGTGCTTCACCGAGGAACACGACGGTGCCGAAATGAAACAAGGTGCGCTCGTGGCGACGGGGAAAGTGTGAAATCTCCCACCTGAGCACAGAGCGTCTGAAGCACTGTAGGGATGGGTACGGCCAGAGAGGGGATAAACTCACTGCAGCTGGGGTTTACAACGCTTCTAGACTGATACGGATATTTATAATCAAGATAAATCAAAAATATCAGATGCTTTGTTATGATTTTATCTTTTTTTAAAATACCTCTTCCTGTGTTTGTTAGAGCAGGCTGTGCATTAATCATTAGTGTTGGCAGTTTGACGAATTGAACCACAAACTGCTACGAATGCATTTGTGTACAAAGTATTTCAAACTGAATCCATTTTTTGAATTATAGGAACTTATGGGAAGTAAAAACATTTGATAAATTCAATAGTATTTAAGTGACAATATTAAAAATTCAGTCTTTCGTTCACTTACAAGATTCAAATTTGGAGACAAAAGCCTGCGAATGAAAGTCGGTTCCACATTCTCGTAAGTCAGTCTGTATAAAAGGGTTTAAAGGTTGTAACTAACGGCTTTAATGACCCTTTAACGTGCAATTTCCTCCTTTTATTTACGCCCAATTACCTAAAAGCTGGGAAAATTATCTTACTCCACACTGATAGTGTCACACATACAGGATTCAAGCTCAGACTGTTCCTGTAGTTGGATGGGATTAATGGGATCACCACTGGATTTTATAATAATGGTCTGTTGGTTTGAACAATTAAAACAAAAATGAAACAGACACTTAAGAGATTAATGGTTAAATGAAAAATGGATTGTTTAATTATCGTTTACTGGTTATCAGTTGTCGTTTCTATCTGGTAATGAAGTTATAAATACTGTTGAATCAATAATAACTGGTTAACAGATGGATTTTGGTCCCTTGCAGCTTTTTATTTCTTACAGACAGCAACCAGTCATACTTTAAACAGCTGAAAGATGCTCTCATTAATAGATTATCATTGATTATTGTGATCAAATGATGGACTAATGATTAGCATCTTGCCCAAGCCGGGGATCGAACCACCAATCACCAAGAACATGGGACCACGAAACCTGACTCATGCTCGCGTTGGACATGTAATGAGTAATGTAATGTATGAGAGGGTTAGCATTATAATGTTAGCATTTAGCCCAAAGCACCAATGTGTCATGTACATGCAGCCTCACAGAGCTGCGATCATGGCTGCAGTTGGGATCTTAGTCTGGATGGAAGTTTATCCATCATCAAAATCCTCAGTGCCTTAGTTAGCATTGTTAGCATTAAGCTAATACTCGGTTACTGGCCCTTAAAGCCCAATAATATTAATTTCAAAGCAACGGTAAAAGGTCATTAAACATTTATCACCACATTAAGTGAAGACCTGTGTCAACACGGTGAACAGTGACCGACAGTAACACACACTTAATGCATTTAATGATGTCCAGCAAACACAGACAGAATGGGAACAGACCTTTTGCAGTGCATCTCTGTACAGAAGTAGATCTGGAAGTCCTCTGCATTGTGAAGGACGTACAGGAAGGCGCTGCGCTCGTCAAACTTGGAGATGCTGAGGAGAAACGGTGCAGAGTTAGCTGGACAACGATCCCATGCGAGAAGATACGACTCAGAGAATGAGTGAAGCCTTTCACTGGATCATCAAACCTCTGTTGTGAGGTTTGTCACAACATGCAGGTAGCCTTCAGTGTAGAAAACACAGTGGATGTGATGACAGCAGCTAACAACTCACATATGAAATACATAGCGAGTGTTTAATGTTACGAGCATGAGCTGCATTATCGGTTAAAGTGTGTCTCAAGACATATTCTGCATCTGGAACAAGTGCGCCACTTGTTGTTTTGCAAACTGTCAAATTACATGATGCCAAATTCCTGCACAAAAGATATAAAGAGCTTCGATTCAGCGACTGAGTGGAAACTTTTATCCGCTGGCATGAGCGCTCGTCCAGTACTTAGCCAGTGTGTCAAGGCCAGAGCTGCTGAGGCAGACAACGACTCGACTGTATGTGTGGTCGTATTGTTGCTCGCATCGCTGCTATTGTGTCCTGCTGGCTGTCTGCAGGCTGAGTGGGCACAGAGAATGAGTCGTTCCCTAGCAACATGCGAGCACAGCCCTCCACTTCTCCCTGATCTGACACTGAATTCCTTTGAGGACCGTGGAAAAGGAGGCGCAGAGAAGACATCGTGAAAACTGCCTATGTATGGTAGACTGTCTGTGACATTAATGGAGCACTCTGCTGCAGTCTGGAGCTGACGTGACAGTAATGTGCATGCGCTAATGTTATTTATAACCACACATTGCATGCACTGAATAAAATTGTTATTGCAATGCTTAGGTGCCTCTGCACATTCAATATGTCAGGGCCTAATGTGAGTCATATATATATATATAGTAAATATATATTTATATATTTGTGCTGCTCATGGTAAACTTTTTGTTTTGCTATATTTTGCATTTGGGTTTAACACAAATATTGCTGTTTCTGATACATGTGCAGCACATATCCATATCACGCAAAGATGTTAGTGAGATCTGCATTCAAACTCTGTTTCTACCTGTGCAGAGTAGAAGAATAAACCTGCACAGGATGAGCGTAAACTACATCCCAGACATTAGTTTGGCATAGAAGACAATGTCAGGATTTCACTTGTTTAGTTTAGTCTAGTTGTAGCCATACAGGTGGTTGGATGATGGTGGTAACAGCTGCTAGTGTGAGTGATTAGTCTTGCTTCTATCCTATTACTGTTGTCCGTAATGCATTTGTTGTCATAAGACCGTTTCTGCTACCCTCTTAAGGAGAGAAGAAAGATTTTGTTGTGTCATTACACTCCGCCACTCCTATTGCAACGTGCAAGATAAATGCACTGGATACATGTGTGAATATTAACACAATCACTCACTGGGACCGCCGAGCACTTGAGAGGTGAAAGCAGTAAAAACACGACTGCAGCGGTGGTTTAAACGAGTCGTGGCATCTTTCTTAAATGACAGAAACAGTTCAGTGTAATTCCTGCGCTAACTTTCAGAGGCACAGCGAAGCCGAGCAATTTTCTCCCGACCACCCGTCCGATGATAAATTTAAACTGATCGCCCTCGGGAGACGTGTGCGAGGTCGCTGTCGCAACACGCGGCTGGAATATGAAGGCGTCCTGCAGTGACAGCAGACACTGACCTGACACCTCGCACTGATGTGGCGCTGAAGTTCCACTCGTGGATCCCTTTGTGCTGCAGGAGGGATCAGAACAAACACCTCATTAGATCTCATTAGAGTAGCATCATGCAGCATATGCTAACGGCTGTTACATTAATAAAAAGACATTAGTTATATTTAATTCATCTGCTATAGCCATTGTAACATAAACCACTAAGTCAGAGCAGCTGATGTAGCAGGTTTACATGGATCAGTTTCCGGTGAGTAACTGCTTTTATTAATTTGCTCCCATGTGGGTGCGCACTAATGCACAACAATGTGAGAAAATAATCAATGAGACAGATGCAAAGGACCGCACGACAGGAAACAAGAGTCCATTATCGCAGCATTGCATCTGACCAAATATAACAACACATCAGCATTGTTGCTATGGTTACTTGCACCACGACACAGAGCGTATTTGCGGCGTGCCAATGTATGGTGCAGTTTGGTTTTATAGCCGGCCAATCGAAAACGGGCGTTTTCTGTGGTCACGGTGTGAACAACACACGCGAACATCATCTTCCTTTAACTGTGTATCATTTCACATTGTATCTCACTCTTCTTGTGTTGCGCTAGAGCTAATGTGTGCTAACATGCTAGCATGGAGAAGCTATATTCCCATATTTGGTGCTGCGGACAAAGCCACAATGGAGGAACGCCATGGCTCACTTAATTAAAAGTTTAATCCCATAAATCACTGCAATATGTTTCCAAAAGTCTAATATTGGTGCTGATTGCACATCAAACCCTGCAATTATACACATCCAGACAGGTAGTCCAGGTATTTTAGACAACAGAGGCAGAGGATGCATGTCTTTCTCATCAGTGCCAAGCGTTTCATCTCAAATACAGGAACAGATCATTACTTGAGCACTTGAGAAGACGTTGACGGAAACAAACAGTTGGAGGATGTTAATGACTGACACGAACCTTGTCATCAGGAGCAACGTGCCAGATAGACACCGTGTTGTCATCCACGTCTTTGTTTATGGACAAATATGAAGGCTGGTACACTTTAGTGGGCTCCAATATCAGCACCTGGAAAACATTTAGTTATGTTGTCAGCATTAAGCCTTATCTAACTGAGCACAGTTTGCCGAAGACGCACAGTGTTTGTCTTTTATTTTAAACGCGTCGGCTCGAGTCACTTACAGGAAATCGGACAGAGGAGACGTCTTTCTTGGTGGCCTCCACCAGGAAGTCCATCCAGAAGTCCACCAACTCTTGCTTGGGCGCCGGCTGCTCCATGCCGGGTTTCTTAAACTGTTGGTAGATCAGGATGGTCTCCACCAGCGAGCACAGATACCTGAAACCAACCAGAGAGAGTAAAAGAAGGAAAGGAATCAATAAAACTTCCCGCTTCTCATCAGAAAGACTTCTGATATTACAAACAACAGAACCTACTAGCACGTACGTTATGCTGTTTTAAACCCACAATCACTGATCAAGAAAGATCGCAGACACAAGCAATACCATATGACTGCGTTTCCATGCCAAGGCCCCCCCTTTTTCTCTTTGTGACTTTAATGGAAACTTAAGGAGTTTTCACAGCGCTAACACAAATAAAGAACAGCAGGGTCATTAGCGCAGCAACAACAAGCTGCACACACTTTACTGTACTCCTACCCACATGTTGCACATATGACACAGTCTCATAAAATCCTGAGGAATGGATGTAAAGTCTGACATTATTTATGTTCGACAGTTAAGGCATTGTTCCTCCACGGTGAGAGGATCATATGGGAATAGCATGAGGCTTTTTTTTAATATGCTCATCATATACAAACTGTAAAAAGGATAATTTCGGCCCTTGTTTTCCTGCTTTGCCATTAAAACACACTAATGCCTCCAGACTTACAAGTTAGATTAAAGGTTGTGTTAAATAAAGGAAAAACATGTTCGTCGTGGCAGAAATCTGGCATCATCAGAGCTGAGGGTAAACGAATCAGCCTCCCTTCTCACTCCTCTGCACCGGCCTTTTCACACCGATAAGTTCAAATCAAGGTTCAACCTTTTGTTGTTCCACCGTTTGTTTTTGGTTTCTCATTTCAATGATGCAAAGACTGAGAAACCTGTCTATGTGACACATCTACACAGCTGATTGGTTTACTGGTTTCAGGGGAAAGTTCATTGCAACTCTCTCTCATTCTCTCTGTGTAAAATTATTGAAATGTGTCTTTTTATAAGGTCTGCAGAACATGAATCAAACACCTAATGTCTCTTCCTCTCCCCATGTTTGACTGTGGCTCATTTTGTTGTCTTGTTTTTCTTTTTCCAGTTCTGACGATGACCGGACAGAACTTCCTGTGACTGGTCCAAACCACCCCACAAATGATTTTAGGGTAGAAACAAACCACATCATACTTGAGGTTGATCTGGAGAGAGACCACCTCCTTCAACCGCACAGTATAAACATCATCATACATATTGTCTAACAACATTCAGTCACTAGTTGGTAATAACCTGCCCACATATTTAAACCAGTCCCCCCTCAGCTGAGCCAGCTCAGAGAATGAGGCAGGTCCCGCATCGTCTCTACAGCCCACCCTCTGGTAACATGGGGCTCCTACAGGCCGTTCAGATCCAGCTCCTGTCGTTTCGTAACCACAGGAGTGATTTACAGAAGCCGTCCTCCTCTGAGTGAAACCGCTGAGAGGGGGCGTTCATCCCGCTAGGTGAAGCTCGCTGTTTCCGGCGGTAAGCTAGCGGTGTGTGGCGATGTCGCCGGACATGCAGACTGCTCTGTTGTTGGTTGTAAACACCAACACAAATGCCGATATTCTGTCCCAGCCCCAGAAGACCAGAGGAGACCGTGGCTGCGTTTTATTCTTTTATTCTTTCCAACCGTTTCCTCCGCTGTTCGCCGTCAGACTCTGGGTCGTAGCTATAGCGTACAGCCGCGGGCTGTTCGTCGGGAGCGGCGGCCATGTTGGATACCGGTCCTGCACCGCTCTGCACCCTCCCCCTCCATACGTCATTCAGGCAGCCAATCAGCGCAGCGCCTCATTATCATAGCCTCCCCGCCCAATCAAAACTCAGCATAGATAATGAAGGTAGAGAGTGGGAGACTGCAGACCCTCCTCAGAGGCTGGACTTCAAAAGATTGTTTTTAAGACATGCAGGTTCTGTTTAAAACAGCTTTCCGCTGCCATAATATGTCCCATTCAAATCAAACAAAAATTCTCAATTAAACAAGATGTGAAAATACACTTTTTGTCAAACTTCCTGTTTCCAGTTGTATCTCCTGCAGAGAGCAAATCATTTGCTTTCCAACACTTTAAACTCCTCACAAAATGTCACTTTAAACACTCGGCTGGCACATTCATCAAATCCATGTAAAGACAGAGGTGCTGTTCAAATGAGCAAACTGACTTCCCTTGTGATATTCCCCCCTCTCTGATTCAAAATACACCAAATGCTTGCACAATGGCCACAGATGGCCGCCGTGGTTTCAGTGAAAAGCCGAACACACAGTTGGTGATGGATGCGGCCTAAAATGTGCTTTTCGGCATGCAAATCTGAGGGGGGCTTATCTGTGTTCTCACCAGATGGGGGCTTTGAGTTTGAAGAGTTTCTCGGAGGCCTGGATGACCCTGGTGTTGTCGCAGGCCAGGATGCTGGCGCCCAGGAAGAAGCCCACATCCCAGTAGCTCTGCAGCTTGTCCAGGCTGCCTTTTTTACCCAACAGGCTGCTCAGCTTCACTCCTGCAGAGCAACAAAGAGTTAATGTTTAGCTTTCAAGCTGAGGAGAGACATGAAAGGGCTAAAAAATGTTCCTCCTCCACTTGGATATGCAGCTCAGAGGTCTAACTTTGTGATTTGTCTTTGTATTCTGCAAGAGTTTAACCGTAGCTATGGTAAATGTTCTTGGCCCTTTGCAGAGGGAAGCTGCTGCTACATGTCCTGCTGCAGTAACCAGCCTTTTGGAGATGCAGGTAGGGGTCACGGAGTAAGCGGAGGGGTAAGTGGCGTCTGCAGGGGCATTTGGGTGGGGCTAATTTTAGGGAGCTGCAGGCCAATTCCCAGGACTGCTTGCTCTGTTTCCCACATTCCTGAGCTCCTCTGAGCCTCAGACTTCAGGACAAAAGCAGAAGATTTGTAGCAAGGGGCTTAACAGAACAATTACTTAGAAAACAGATTATTTACTTGATTAAAGCAACAATAATCAATATTTTTAATAATACAAAGGAATTCTGCAGTTCCTCTCAGGTCTGAAGCTTCTTTCTGATCATTGTTCACTCTCACAGCATTTATAGTGAAGTTTTCAGCGACTGTTTCCAGCATAAAAGCTCTAAAATCAAATTCGATGCTACATTTCCTTCCACCGAGACGCAGACAGACATTGTTAGCAACCAGCCAGTGAACACTGTGGACCTTTTAGCGACTTAAATGCCAAATATTTCATAATGATATTGATACGACTGGCTTTTTAGGAAACTTTTGCATGTTTACACATCCAGTTTCCAAACCCATTTCCAACCGAGCTTTCAAAAACGCATCATTGCTGCATTTCTATGGACTGAACTGCTTTGACAACTGGCCAGCCCTATGATCACTGAATTATTATGTGCACTGGAAATGAGTTTTTCTTGCTGAAAACAGCCGCCTGCTGCTTTAAACATGGTTTAAGCACATGGTGAGACTCATCCATAACTGTGACTTCATGATCAAAGAGCTGAAAGATGTTAATTCGCTCTGTAAACCAGAGGGGAACTGCAAAGTGTAGGTGGGTTTGTCGTAACGAGCATTCATTTCTATAAAATCATATCTATAAAAGTAAACTAGCGTCCACTCACCCACTTTGCGAAGCTCGAAAGACGTGTCGAACTGGTGTCCGGCTGCCAGGAGTAGAACGGCATAGTTGATACCAGAGTGTAGTGTTGGTTCCGACTCAAACCCCTTTTTAAACCTGAGAGAAGAAGAAAAAAGTGACTCCAATAAACACTTTCCTTCTAAGAAATGCGTCATTCCAAATCCCAAGCATCCCCGAGATAACGGGTGACTTCGTGGGGCTCCCCGGGCTTCCGGAGACACTTCAAGTTAAAACAACAACAACAAAAAAACCAAACAATTACAGCCATATTGAGTTGGGACCACAGAACGACGAACCGCGACCATGAGCACCCTCGCAAAACAAGAAATTTCATTTATTTAATGAGCAATCTGCTGTGCTGAGGGAGGGGGTGTGAATGTTATTAGGGGCCTCTGCCAAGTTGTGACATGGAACAGAAAATAATAGCCAGATGGGAGCTCGATAATGCAAGCGGCATATTCAATCAACAAAGATATGAGATCTGTTTAAGTGCTATTTCCAGATGAAGGCAATCAGCAGCCTCGTGTTGTTATGCTTTCTCTGGTATTAAGTCGGCTTCAGCGAGACATTGTTAGCCTCCATAAGCTCACAACACGATGACAGTCATAAGACGATGGCAGAACAAGTGAGTGCTGAGTGACGAGCAGCCTTGATTCTCGGGTTCAAGGCCTGAATTCATTCAAGGTGCTGGAGAACCTATACGTGCATCTCCGTCTGTGCAGCATGACACAGATTCATGCAGCAGCATCAGGCTTCAAAGGTCTTTGCAATGTTAGGATGTGGATGAATGATGGATATATGGCATTTTTAAACATAGGATATTTCCCTGTGAGCGGGTTTCTGAATAAAAAAAGGCCAAAAGACACCAAAAAAAGATTTTCTTCCCTTGTCAATTTGGATTAAATATATAATACGGTGTTAATCGCATTAATAGATTTACTTACTATCATATATAATGTTCTGGGGTTAAAATTACTGCTGTATTGATGTGCATTGCATTTTAAAGCTGCAGTCTGAGCCACCTTTAACCGCTTACGACACGGCTGGCTGGTTAAATCAACAGTGATGCATCATATCCTGTAAGATCATCATGGGTTTGCAGCATCTGCGTCCTGTGAGAGCCACGTATCTCCACGAGCCCATACAAACAGATGGTTCTCAGCTTCGTGATTATGCATTTTACAGCTAATCCGACGCTAAGTAATTTATTTAGCTTTATTTGACGACGCAGACTGAACGGGAACCGGTATTTAAAATGGTAATCTGAAAAAGCAGCCAGTAACTAAAGCTGTCAGATGTAGTACAGAGTGCAATAACAGCCTCTGAGATGACAAAGCTGCAGAAAATGCAAATCCTCCAGCACAAGTAGATAAATACTTATTGGCCTCTCGGCTTATAACTCTCTCACAGGGCTTTATCCACATGATAACAGCTGTCAAGAAGTGTTTTATTGATTTATTGCACTTTAGTCACCATTTACAGTGAACTGTTAATACTGTGGCGGCACGTCACCCTTAATCCATCCGTCATGCACCTTGCCCTTCGAAACATCTCTTCTAACAATATTTATATGTGAGTCAGTGTCTGGAGGAACCAACTGTTTGCCTGTGCAGAAATGTCACACACACACACACACACACACACACACCTTCACACACACACACACATGCAGACATCCTGGCCGGCTCTCTCACCAGTGCGTGCCGCTGTCTCTGCTCTGCGTGTCAGTGAAGTGAGACTCCAGGAACATGTCCTTATAGATCCGTCCCACCAGGCAGTAGATGTCCGAGGCCACCTGCTCCTCGCCCTCCACCAGGGGCAGCATTATGTCCAGAGCCTTCTGTCGGTCGCCCGGTAGGTTCCTCCTGAACTCGCAAACGCGTGCGAAAGAAGTAAAGCAAGGAAAAGTCAGAGAGGAGGTAAATTAAACAATGATGTGAGACATTTATCAGCTGTAAGCTAATATCCTTCCAGGCATGTGTCAGTGGAATCTGTGACCACTGACACTTATTAAGCATTAAGACCTCACACCACCTTAAAAAGGGGCACTCCACTAACGCTAATACAATGTCACTCATGCGGAGCAACCGGCCTGTGAAAACAGACGTGCAGGGTGTTCTGGAGCTCTGGGGTAAGCTGAAAAAGACCTTACTGAGTTGCATTATGGGTAATGTTGGGCTGCAGGGTCAGGATTTCTTGGCCTCAGCTACATCAATGTGCGGTCTTGCAAGTCTCCCAGACTTTGAGAAGTCGAACCGATCACCTGGCTTATCAGCGATCATCAGAATAGAGGATGTGCACGAGAATTAAAAATCACCTCAGAGAAATACGAGGGCTGGTTCAAAGCTCTCACAGTCAATCAGAGTTAACAGTCGTGTTTCCATTGCTTTCTATTTTTGGATAATCACACAATAACTAAAAGGAGTTTCTACCAGATTACAAAGAATGAAGGGAGAGACGGACGGCACACCTTCACCCATTGAACATTTAACAACAATAGGGATTGTAGAACAATAGACAGCACAGTAAACAGTAAACGACGCTACCTACAAACACTTGATACGCCTCCATCTTTGTCCAACGCTTGCTCATCATTCAGGGCTGTAGCTGACCTCTTGCATTAAAGAATGCTTCTTTCTGATATCTAAATGTAGGGGGACCTTAAAAGACATGTCTGCCTATTTAGTTTCACACTCCTAAATCAAAATAAGACTCAGGGTGGACAGGAGGATCATTTCGTGTTATGCTACCAGCAGCTAATGTAGCCGCGAGCTGCTAGCCTCAATAGCTGCGAGCTGCTAGCTTCTGGGATGCAGACGCACAAGAACCAATTTACCAGATTTACTCAAGCTTTCTCTGGAGCCACAAAACTCTTTAAACTACTATTTTTCACACATGCAGAGGCACTCCCAGACACCAGCGGACACGACCTGATTAACGACACCTGCGAATTTCCCCTTTGAGCGACTTTTGATACATAAAACAAGAAAAAAGCAATTTAGCTGCTAAAACCTAAAGCAAAGAAGATTCATGTGCTGCGTGAAAGAGTAAAAAATGTGCACACGTGTGTGTATTCGCAGTAAAACCCTGTATATGTTTAAACAGGTTGAATGTGCGCGTGTGAGCACTTAATTATGTGTATTTGTGTTTGTTTGCGTGTGTAGCTAGGGAACAGCTGTTGTTGTGGGACAGCGATACCTGGCACAGAGGAGGCCATTAGGAGCCCAACTTAAATTACAGGGGTCGCTGGGTTCAGTTTAAGAATCGGCACTTTCCTTTAGCACCGTGCTGCAGTGGATCATTCGGGTGCTGAAGGTTCTGCTGTGACTAACCTGTATGGAAATAATGGAGGCTCTGCAGAACAATGAGCAGCCCTAGCACAGACAGACGAGGGAGCCTCACACTGGGAAATTAACCGCAACCTTTCCATTCTTAATTGAATCCGACAAATGTCTGTTCATGAAAGCTTTTATACGTCCTACTCTGACCAGAAAAGAGCAGGAAAGAAAAGAAAAATGTTTAATGTGCCACCTTATTAAGATCATTATAAGTTAAAAAAAAAAAGATTTACAGATATAATTATCGTTTTTTTATGATTAGGCACATTTAAAGTCTAACACAACAGCCCTACATGAGGTTTCGCCTAACAAAGGCTGTGATGTTCAGCTTTGGATACGCCTGGTTCTGAACACGTGTTCAACCAAACAGCGCACAGTGCTGCTCAGGCACATCCCATTTTACTGGAGGCGACGACTAAACAAACCAGGATATGCTGAACACAGGATGCCCCACTAAAGGACACATTATTTAAATCGCAGGTGACCTCTAAACTGCAGCACAGTCGCATCGCAGCAGTGAATTCAAAAATCAGAACAAGAGCCACTTGATCTGCATAATGCGCCGTGTAGATATTAATTATTCAAGGCCACAATTTATTAATAATTCTCTCTAGTTTAGACAATTTGTGTGGACTTTTGAACATACGTACGTAACATATGGAGTATTAATATCAACAAACGTCCCTAATATCTTCAGGAAAACAGGAGATTCCTCATTTCGATGGTAATTTATGCAGCAAAGTGCTTCTGAACGTCTACCCGCTGGTAATTTTTGAGTTGCTGAATGTGTCAGGACACAGGCTGTGGTGCTGCGAAGTTAAGTCTCACACAGGCACAATGTGTTATAGCATCACGAAATAAACACCCAAAACCCTGATAAACACGACGTGGTTGTTCTCCCTGAGCGTGAAGGTTAAATAAAACATATGAGCTGACGGCTATTACCATGGAGACCGTCCAGAGGGAAGAGACAAGACCTGCTCTCTCCTCACGCATCTCTCTGTTCCTCCCTATCGTCTCTCCAGAGAAGCTGATCGGTATTTGGACGGAGGAGATTCTTCCCTCGCCCCTGTCAGGCTCCCAGCAGCGAGCCCTGCGCAACGGGCACTCACATGCCTGGCGCTGCCCCGCTGTGGACGAGACGCCTGAAGCCAATTAGTCCACACACACACACACACTTCAACCTGGCAGATTCATTTAGAAGCAGAGCACCTACTTCAGACCAATTATCAAGTGTTTGTTAAGGCTGAATATTGATAGTCTTTGGGCTCAGAGGCGGGCTGCACGCTGCAGTGTAAGAACTCAATGAAAGGAGTGATTCATGGAACTGCACTTGAAGTGGAAAATTCATTCAGGTGCCAATTTAAAAATAGCAAGATTTTTCTGCTTTATCGCCGTATCGAGCAGCCTCTTACAACCAACGAGCAACACTTGACAGCGGAGACGGCAGAGTGATTTTGGATCCAAGCGTCAGTGTGGCTAGTTGACGGAGAAATGACATGTTTTATTGTGTTCAGGCAGGAAACAACTGCTGAAGCACTCCACGGGGAGAGGAGGGCAACGTGAATGAAACCCTCCTAGATAATGCCATTAGTTGTCACCATGGCAACACAGGTTATCATGAGGGTGTCTAAGTGGGTCGGAGGTGTTGAGACGCTTCAGGGAGGTCAAGTCTTTCAATATTGGGATATACTGTTATTATGCTGCATCCATATATATCAAGGTATAGTACATTTTCTGGTAACTCAATTGAAAAACCAACAATATAAATGAATAAATAAACAGATAATTAAATAAATAAGTAAGTAATTGCCTAATTATCACATTTTATTATTATAAATAAGTGACATAAAGTAAAATATTAAAAATGTAAATGCACTTATTTATTCCCACATGCAGCTATTTCTAATTGTATGTATTGCTGCAACAAAATAAAGCTTTAGCCATAAAAGGTCAGAGGGCGGACTCTGCCCTGTGATTGGTGGTTGAACTCCAATCTACCGCTTTCGCCTAATTCAAGATGGCAGCATTTGGTCTAAATGTAATCGTGGATGTCACAGAGATAGTGACAAAGTAAAATGTAATAGTTTTTACTCACTCTGCTAAGAAAGTCCACCATTAGACCACAAGTGTTAATTATATAATCACATGAAATCAAAAAACTGCACCGCAGACATCAAATTATTCATATGACAGGAGGCTAAAATCAAGATGACCTCATATAAGAATCAAATGCAACAGTTCTTGTAATTAAAGTGACTCATCCTACTTTGTCGAACAGGGAAAAGACCTTCTCGCTGCTATTTCTGTCTCTGCTCATGACGTCCTGTTTGAAACCTGAGGGGAGCGTCTCAAACCCACAGCGGAGCAGGAGGCGTCTTCTGCCATTAACGCTAATCGCATGAATTTGTCTCACAACTTTGCCTCAGCGCGCTGCCTTCAGCTCCAAGTATCACATCCTGGTAACGGGCCAGACATTTACAGCAGAACACACGGGCATCTTGGCACCACGCGGCAAACATTTTTCTCCAATCGAAGCCAAATTAAAGAACAGCACGTTTTATTGCTGTTTGAGGCAGCAGCGCCACAAAAACAGCAGGAAGTTTACAAGCAAAGCAGCTGGTGAGAAACGGGCAGGCGAAACCTCTCCGCGTCGTACATCTGTCTTTCTCCTGAGCAGGATAGCCGCGCACATGCTACCAATAACCATCACAGCCGCTCGGGAGCTCTTAGCCTGAATTTGCTGCTGCTTGTGACTTTGAATTTTTGCGTTTCTTGTTCTTTTTTTGGGGAGCTCATTCAAACTTAAGGTCACCCTGGTCATTAAATCTGAATACACAAAGCCAAGACTACAAAAGTCTGTACACTTCTTGTTACAAATACATATTTTTTTAAATAAAGTATTCATTCGTGAGGCACCGTGTACAATATGAAACATACATGCACTGCACCAGAGTTGGCTTAAATCTCATTTCATCTAAGATTCATGTCAATTTCACCTCAGTGCGCTCTTCAAGTTCCCTTCAGTCCGTTGGACAAATTGTCTTTGACCAAATACACCCTGACCTTAACCGTCAGCAGGTCACATCGCATTGTTCACACACCAGTAGACACAAAATGGAAGTTGACTGCAGCAGCGAAAACACAAGTCAGGAACTCCTACGACTGTACAAATAAAGTTTTTCATCCGTCAAAGTGAACTTGTGTGTATCAGCGTGGGTCTGTGTCTCCTGATAGCTGGTAAGGTGCCACCAGGCGTGCACGCGTGCCGTTGCCAACTTACCGATTCAGTGCAAAGGCGTAGTGGAACTTCACGTGTGGATGAGCCACGGGGTCAAAGGTCGGCAGCTTCTCCAAAGTCTCCACCAGCTTCACAATGGACTCATAATCCTAGACGATAAGAGAGGAGCGAACAGATGAGCTCCTGTTGCGGCTTCACCCAGGTCACTGCTGCGGCATCGAGCGACTGCTTGTGTACAATTTAACATCACAACGTTCCTGAATGCATCACGGCCCAGTAACGAGCATGCAGGAGCTGCTACCTATAACCAGCATGCACGGTTATGTTGCAGCTGGATTGTTGTGTGACCAGTTGTCCTTGTGCATCTTAAAGGTAACTCTCTAACTCACAACACTTACAGCTAGCAGCTCCTGCATATCCGTAACCGAACCGTGCTACGCTTAGGAACAGCAGACGCAGTTCTGCAACACCTGTGATGGCACCCAGTACGTCTGCACCAGCGTCCTCCAAACACGCTGTGCACTCCAACTCATCAAGGTACTGTGCTGCTTCGAGGCCAGCGGGAGAGTTTCTGATGTCCTTTTATTCATTCTGTCTGAGAATCAACTGCCTGCTTAACACCGAAAGCACTTCAATAATTGAGTGGCCCCTTCATCACGTTTTTGTTGCTCCTACTTGCGTACATAGTCACTATACGCAAAGCACGTTGAATAATTCAGCACGTCCTCAACGCTTGTTGTTCTTATGAATCATTCATGAGGCCGAGCGCTGCCTGTGGTGAGTGGGAGGTTCTGGACGGTGAGTGCCATCGCAATGCGGAGACCAAAGAGCGGGAAGAGCGGCAGATTTGAGACGAGCAGACCAAAAGCTTCCCCTAAAGCTCTCAACGGGAGGTCGCAAGAACGGTGATGATGCTGTCAGAGCGATCCCGAGGCGTTGACCTTGTACAGTAGGTCTGTACAGTAGCTTCCTCTCTCAAGGTTAGCACACGCAGATCATATGCGCTTGGATGGCAGTTCGTTTGAACTTAAAAGAGGCCTCAGTGGTTCTCTGAACGTCTGATCTTCTCTCACAGTTTATCCAAGGAACTTTTTGGGATGTTGTGCTAAAAGCTTTGGCGCGCCTTTCTCTGAAGAGTCATGTTCTCAGGGTCGGCTTGTGGTGAGCTTTGAAGCTGGAGGTGAGCGGTGCGTCCTGATCGGCCCGGTGAAACAACTTCATGCAGACTGACAAGAGTCTGCTAAGGATGGAAAAAGGTGCTTCATAACACAATATGTTTGTCATTTTCCAAACAAAAATGCTTCAGCTTTCACTATAAACAGCTCCAATGTGATGATTTACTCCTGTTTCCTGTTTTACTTTATTATTTCTTTATTTGAATTGCTTTTCTCTAACAGGAATATCACATATGAGGAAAAGAGAAAACGGAAATGTGAAAAGTTTTGGATTGTCTCCACTAAATCTCATTTTTCCAATGACATAATCACTGGTTTAACCTCTTTGTCTTATTGTTGTCGACATGTGAGCATCTCCTGCCAATGAGACTTTTTGTACTGCAGTTACAGTTTAAACAGATTCTCTCCAAATGTTTGAGTACGTTGCATGCTCTGAATATGCAACCGTTCATCTAGTTCACACATATCAGCTTATTTTTCACTTTTCTGTCATTGCAGATGAAATACTTTTGGCTTTTGGACCGTCTGTGGGACAAATAAAGCATTACCTTGGATTTTCTGAGCACGCAGAGGGAATTTTTCACCATTTTGAAAATATTTTTTTTGTTACAGCCCTGATGCGTGATTAAATGCACTGTATCAACAAGAACTGCATTGTAACTGCGTCCCTTTATTTTATTTTTTTTTTAACAGAAGCGCATATTTCCCCTTATTCTATTTGCGAGGGTTCGGATGTGCAACCTTTCAATTACACGTTCATGCTCTAAAACCACATCTCCATGGACGAATCCAAGAATAAACACTGGATAAAGAGGAAGGACAGTAATAAAGCAGGTGAATTGATTAGTTAATTATCCAAAACTGTTACATTTCTGGCAAATGCACATGTTGAAATGAGCATAATCCTGAGCAAAACAACTAGAGACAATGCTGCCGATTTAAAGCCACAGCAGGATCAACATCATCACTGGCATCTAACCCGAAACTACCAATTGTCTCCACCAATTATCTATATTACACTCAGGCAACGCACTTAATTCGGCAAATGACAGCAATGTGCAGATGTCTGGAGGTCCTACAGGGAGCAGGTGTACCTGGATGTCCCGGTATGTCAGCAGCAGGTTGATGACGATGTCGACTGAAAGGCACTCCACGTTGTCCAGCCGCTGTTGGATGCGGCTCAGCTCGGCCGCCAGCTCCATGCCAGTGTACAGCTCCCGAGCCTTGCGGATCTCGTTCAGAATCGTCTCGCGGAAATACTGGCTGCGGGAGACGAGAAGAAACGAGTTAAAGCCTCTACGATGAAACGGCTTCCAAGTTCCATCACCTCCACTTTGTACAGGATGTAATTAGGAGCCTTCGCCCGACTCCAAACGCATTTTCACGCCCAAGATGGCAAAAGACGACTTCTCCCGCCAACATTTATTACTCCTGTAACATCCACACAACAGTCCAATTAACATCACACAAGTCTAATTGTTTTAGGTAGTTTAGTTTCTCCTTGAGGGGCAATTCTGACATGACTGGGGTATTAACTCATTTCCTATCCTTCTCTAATGAGACAAGCTATTTTCCACTTGTCTTAAATGAGACGGACATATTTCATGAATGTTTATGCTACCTCCAGTAAAGTAAGTAATGCGGTATATTTAATATAACCATTCTCTGTTTTATTTCACAGATTATTACTGAGACTGCAGGTAACTTTAGATATGAGTTTTACAGATTTTGTGGAAGGAAATTAAATTTAATTGCACTTAAGAAAACAAACAGCTGCTCTGATGTGCACTTTAATATTCTTAAAAATGCATAAAATGATGCAGAGAAGCCCTTATTAAATAAAGGTTTACAGCCTGTAATGAATGTTATGATGCAACCATGCAAAAGGCCGCTTGTTGGATCTTCATTCACAAATTCACATGGCTTATATCACACATATTTAGGTTTTCTCCTGAGCTGCTAAAGCCCTCTGCACGGTTTAAATCACCGTTGTTCAGTTACACTCACTTCTACCACCTGAATTGTGTCCGTTGCCCTTGACTTAACATTTAAGAATTTCGGTTTCCATTGTTAATGGGGGTTTTGTAGAAAAGCACTTTAATGTTCTTTGAAATAATGCAGACAGCACCGTTTTGAGACTGGTATTTAAACTCAGCACTAGTAGCAAACAAAACATCCAGTAAAACATCCAGAGATGAATGAGTAAAATTACATTACAGGGCTTGATAAAGTTATAAATATCAACCCAATGCATATTATAATTACAAAACACATCTATTCTCTGTGAGTTAGCGGCCTAAAATTAAACTGGACAGCTCATTTTCTGCAAAATAAAGCAGTATTGGTACCAAAACTAAGACTGACACATTAAAAAACTGATCATCTGCTGCTGAATTGCAAGTTAAAGCCTAAATGCCGAATAATGACTCAGCGAATACGGTCCGGTCACGTCACAAATCTGCTCCATGCTGGCGAGCTAACTACATTTAAACATGATCTCAGTCAGACTGGAGCAAGGCAACGTTGACACTGACTGACATCCCATTTTGATTTCATCTCAGGCCAAAACATGGCGTTAGCACACCGTACACAGAGATCAGTCAGATTACACTCATCTCTACTTGGTCTGTGATTATTAATAGCTATTATAAATAGCAGTCGTGCTCCTTTACACAATGTACAGAATGCATTCCTGTCAGATACCAGCGATGGCTGAGCTGAAAGCCCTCCGCTGAGCTCGCCGGTTTTAACAAAAGCTCCATCAAAGTGCACGTTTTTCTCTTTCTGCCTGCAAAAACCTGAGTCACTATTCCTGGAGCTGAGCTCGAGCTAACCGGCTGCCGCATCATCGCCTGTTGGCAGGAAAGCCTAAAATACTGCCGCAGCAACAGAGCCGCTGATGAATGTTGGGGTTTTTTTTTAAAAATGTGGATCACCACGCAAGTCAAAGTTGAGCGTTGCACTACATAAAAAAAATAATTACAAGCGAGTAAATATAGGAAGAGTTGGATATTAAAACAAAGGCCTGCCCTGGTGAGAAGGAGCCGCGGCGCAGCTCAAACACAAACACCTGTAAGCTCAATTCTGCACCGGAGGAAGTTGAAATCACACTTTAACGGCTTCTTCCTCATCGGCCACGTACCTGCTCTGTAACCGAACACACGTTTCAGCTCGCGTTTGTACAATAAAGCAACCAGCTGGGCATCGTTTTTCCATTTAACCTTCACTTTGTGTTCTGTTGGGAAACATTTCGGACGTTTCACATGAACTGTGCAGCCACGTGTCATGTTACGTTGCCCTCAGAGGAACTTTGTGTTCGCAGGAATCAGCTTTAAATAGACTGTTTCGGTTGCTTCCTCATCCTGAGAGCGACGGCCTTGTTTCTGTGTTTCCTTTGACAGTCACAATACTTGAAAATCCCTGGTAATTAACAGCTTCATGATGGGAAATTCACCCATTCTGTGATCATGTGTAGCAACACACATTAAAATTCATAACCTGTGTATTTGTTTAAAAAAGAATTGGGGCAGAAATCAAACATTTTCAGCTGTTTTACCCCTTTTTTTTTAAATAACATGCATTTATAATTTCTTTTTTTTCTGGCTGTGATTGAAAATGTCCATTTCAGTGTTATTCTATATTCTATAAGCTAGAAAGACAGACACTAGACATACAAATGTATCTTGCATGCACACACAATGTGCTGCCCCAAAGAGCATCTAAGGGCTTCGCGCAGCATTTGCATTTTCTAGATCTTATGTAGGTTTTTAATCAGCTAACACACGCTAATTTTATGCATTTCACACACAGGCACGACAACCTTTCATCTCTGTTACACGACAGCCTGAAAACCGTTTTTCTCCATTTCACTTCTTCTGTAGTCACGCGGACTCTTTTGAACAGACCTCGAAACAGGATGTTTGTATTGTTTAGCATCCCTGCATACGCGCTGTCTGTCACAGTAATGAATAGAGTGAATAGCATGAGCGGAAAGGGGATGTAATCGTGATTTATAAAACATTAATTTTATTTGTAATGGAGGTAAAGCATAGTAAAAAAACAGATGAAGTACTAAATACACAAGATGCTACATTAAAAACAGACAAAATGCAAAATGCGCAATGTAAAAATGATTGAATAATGCACAAAAATGGCCAGTCGGCCCATTGTCGGCGCTTCAGTATACTTACTGCGAGTTGGCCTCTGACACTTTGAGCAGCTGGATGAAGCGGTCGAGCAGCGGCATGCAGATGGGCCCCAGCAGCATCTCGAAGCTGGGCTGCATCAGCTCGGTCAGGCCCTTCATCAGGCTGCTCTCGCAGCAGTACACCTTGTTGTGGGGCGTCACCATGTACGGGATGAAGGTGTAGTTGGCAGAGCACGTCTGCTGATACAAGGCGTACAGATTTGGAGAACGAGCTGTCAGCGTATCTGAATAACACTGCTGGTTTGGTGCGAGAGAGGCATTAGGAATATTTTAGCAAAACACTTGCAAATTAGATAAAATGTGACCCAAAGAGGAAACAAGTACATTCAGTCGATTTTCTGAAAGTTTGCCCAGTTTATTGAAACTATTAACCCCAAAAGCTCCAGAATAGCTAGTGAATGGCCCAGGTGGTGTGGTTATCTTGTCATCTACGGTTGTCCAACACAAGAATCAACCTTTAAACCAATGTTGACAAGATAGTGCAAAAAAAAAAAAAGTATATAATGTAAAATGAGGTCAAGAAAAAGCATTAAATAAAAATATTAATTAGCCATTTCAGCATCAACCCTCCTCATTCAGTGAAAGCATTAGTTGCGGGGTTTTATGTAAACTCGGATGTTAAAGTGCAGCAGTCTGCAGCCACATTCTACGTGCATCCATTTGTTCTATGTCTTTGTTTTTCCTGTTTTCAACTATTTGCATTTACAAGTTAAAAAGCAATACTACAATACAAGCCCCATGGCATGCCATGTGCATGCAGTCACTGAGCACAACTCTATATGTATTAATATCACATAGAGTTGACCTATATCCTCATGCTGCATGGTGTCCATTGACAGAACAGGAAATACAGACCATCATTAAAGTAGCATGTTATCTATATGATGTAACACACACTCTTGACAATGCATTTTATAGACACTGTATAGTAAAACGTTGTATGAAGGAGGAAGCAGATAGCCTGGAGGAAGTCTGAGCCGTTTCCCCTCTTTGAGAAAGTCTGAGGTAATGACATGCGGCTCGGGGTGTGATCTGTCTACAGCAGACAGCGCTGTTTTCACTGAACCAGTCTAAACAGGCAGCAGCTGCAGATGTGCATCAGTGGTGACAGTCCCATTAGGAGCTGCTTTCTTACAGCCACAGACACTTAGAGCAGCGCACTTGGTTCACGCGGCATGAAACAGAAGTCTCGCTGCCTCAACCTAGTGCAAAGCTCTAACCCTGTTATTTGCTGCAGCTGTGGCATTCAGGAGTAATTTCATTTGATGTCTGTTTCAGTTTTAGGGGTCAGTAAAGTGTGCTTCTTTATTTACTCAGCTCTAATTCCAGACATCTGCGTTGTGTCTGAATGCAGAGTTCTGCTTTCTGTATCTGTATTTGTTTTAACTTCTCGCTGTTCTCCGGCAGCGGTCGTGATGCTCCTGTCGCAGTAGCCTGCCCACTGCTGAATAAACAAAGGAAACACGTGCATGTGGTGTTTACAGACAGCACCAGAGAGAAAGGGAGAGAGAGAGAGAAGCAGGAAATCCACTGCTGACATCTTCAAGAAACAGCCGAGGTCTTTTCAAGGAGAGCTATTCCCAGAATGTCAGATGTGTGGTGAAACACTACATGAGAGCGTCTGAAGGCGGTTGGGCTGTTACCCAGCTGCATCCTGACGGCTTTAATATTCTATCATGGTTTCATCTTTTCAGCAGCCTCTTTGAGCGAGAGTCGAAAACCACACACAGACGCACACACACACAGACACACACGCTGCTGCGGCTGCTGCTCTCACTGCCAAGCGAGACAAAAAGGAAGTGAAAGGAAGGTGCAGAGCTGAAGCAATGAAAGCTATCTGCAGATAACTACTTCCTCCTGGGTAACAGCCGCTCATGACATCACCGACTGCTGCAGCGGCGGTGCGCTCCTTTCATAAATAAACCCGTGACCCCTGTTCATGTCAGGTGTAACCAGACAGGTTGCAAAATCGCGGCGCTATATTTAGCCCCGCTGTCTTTGCATGATTCACGCCGTCACCAGTGTCACATGACGTGGTTTGTTTTTCTCGGGGGGGGGGGTTGATGTATATTTCAGAGAGGCCGCGGGTCATTTGAAGCCAACCTCCAACAGGTAACAGGTGTCTTGGCCGCGGGTGAAACACATGTGACGGCGCCGGCTCGCGGGTAATTCGGTGGATGTGACTGAAAGTGAGTCAGTTATTCAGCGAGTGAGTCATCTGGTTTGTTAGCCTTGCCGATGGTCCATCTGTCCGTTCGCAGCTACAGCGGGATAGTACCGGAGAGGCACGCCCACTCATTCACTCACCTTCACAGAGACACGCACAGCTTGATGTTAATTTACACGAATGTTCAAAACAGCCATTAATCCATTGAGGAAGTAGTTATCGCTACACCCAGTGGTGTCCTCCACCCAGGCCTGAAGATATTAAGAGCTTGTACCTGAGCTGCAAAGTTAGTGGGCTTCAAGTCACCGGATTTACACCGACGCAGACGATGTGCATGCAATTACAGAGCTAACAGAAGCTAATTACCTGGGTTTTCACCAACACGGTGGGTAGGTAAGTGGAGCAGAAGATGTGCAGATACTTTTAAACCCACAGACTGTGTCTGAGCGGCAGAAATGAAATGCTTCAGCACGGAGGTAGTTAAAGAGCGACTGTACACGTTGGCCTCCAGCCTTAGCAATCGTTGGCGTGCAGGCCTTGGATTTCTCCGCAGGTTGAAGAACCACCGTTGTAATTTTATAACCTTGAGTTTGAATTGTGTCTTTTTTTAGCTGTGCCAGAGCACGAACAGGAAGGACAAATTGCCAGGAACGCACTTAAGAGTCTCTTTACCTGCTCTGACGTAGGCTGCAAATGTTAGCATGCTGGGCTTACGCCAAAGCAAAGGAAACCATAAATAGAATACAGGTGACCATTCAGGATATGAAGGCCCGCTCCATGGGAACAACTGATTGTTTTCACATCTTATACATGCATCATCAATTGGCAAGGAGGCCTTAATGCAATATATCAGATAGAAGCCATTACATGACTGTTTAAAATCCTCTTTTCTTGTTGAAATCAAGCTAGAAACGCTCAAAAGTCGACAGCTGCCTCTTTTGTTTATTCCGATGTGAGGTAAAGTGGTAAATTTCCCTTTGTTATCACGGTTAATGCTTAGAAACAGTGGCTAAGCGCGGCACGGACTAGCATGAATCAGCATTTTTGATCATTTCCTGTGCCTGGCCGTGTCCACTCACTTACTTAGAAATAAACCATCCCTAAATCTAAACTAGGACTGATATGTAAACCAGGAGACTTCTAATTTTAAAGGTTCATTTTAAAGTTTTAGGTGAAAGGTCGTGGTTTGGCTCGACTGTATTGCAGGAGGCAGGTCCTGACGTCACCACAGAGGAGGTTTGCTATAGGCTGGAAGTTTCCTTGTGTCCTCCTTTTGTTTTAGATAAAACAGATTTAAAAAATGGATAATTAAATACACAATATATACATTTTAAGACTTTAAATGTATAATTTATCTATTTATTCATGGTAACATTAGGCATTAAAGTCTATATTTATTATTTTGCATTTATTATATAGTTAGACTTGCATTTAAGCATTTAGTCTATACAAACCCTGCATATGAAAGGATGTGAAATGTAAAAAATTGATCAAAGTGAACTTTTAAATGCACTTTAAGCAGCACAGAGAGCCAGTTAAGCGCACACGCAGGAGTGCAGAGGGCAGTGAAGTATCCTCACAGAAGCAAGAAAGACAGAGAGCGAAGACAGTGAGTGCATATAAGGGAGATCAGTGAGTTCACACTCTCATACTGTGATAATCAGCTCTGCTCACACGGTACGAGTCTGTGTCAGAGATCAGTACGTTTCATGCAGCACGGGCCCACTTCCCTCCACTCTGAAAAGCCACTTAGGAGAGCTAAGCCTTTCATCTCACGCCTGAACATGGACTCCTGGACAACGATCCGCCTGCTGCCATGTCTTAATCACACTTTGTCTCTCCGGCGCCGAGCTCGTCAATTATGAGAAAATTAATCAAATTTTCATTTGACAAACCAAACGTTTGCTATTTCCAGCTTCTCAGCTGAGGCGATTTGATGTTTTTCTCTGTTTTTATCGGCGTAAATTTAATTATTTTGAGATTTGGTCTGTTGTTTGGATGGAATAAACGATATGAAATCATCACTTTGAGCGCCGGGAAACTGTGAAATGTATTTTCCTCCTTCCTTTTATCAACTAAACTGACAAAAAAGATGAGAATTATCATGTAAAAAACAGATTTCTGCTGATGTGATAGTAATCTACGGACCTAGTATGCACCGTAACAGGATGCATAGACATCAAAAGGTAAAATAATGCAGATTTCCAACTAAAAACACAGTACTGACGTTACTAAAATGGATGTATTAGCTCCCAGTGTGCATCAGAGGGTGAATCTAAATCAATTTCAGATGTTTTTAGCCGATGCAGCGAGGAGGGAGTGAGTCAGTAAAGAACAGGATTTCCTCAGCATTAAGACAGCACCTAATTTGAATGCTACACCTTTTGCAAGGCAAATTCAAAAAGTGCTTCTGGCGTGTTTTTTTTTTAAAAAATTTTTTATGCAGATCGTGGCCGTGGCAGTCGTCGACGTTGATGAACTCATGAAACAGCCTAATAACAAAGACGGATACGTCTCTGCAAAACCAAACAGCCACAACAGCAAAAGAGAAAAACCTTTGCAACACAAGAGAAACATAAGGTGTTAGGACGCCGTGCTCCGTCGTAAGAAAGCATATTCTTTGCACCACATAATATGTGCGATGCGTGAGCAATGGGTGACTAATGTGTGAAAGGCAAAGGCGAGGGAGAAAAAAGAAGATTGCTTTGTGTACTTACAGTGTTCTTCTGGCAAATTATCTCCTGAAAGACCAGAGGAGAAAAATACATTTAGAGACTGATCAAGAACATTTTCTCCAAAGGGCAATTTTGTTTTGAACACTGCATAAAAATCAAAATATTAAAATGAAACTCGACACATCACATCTGAGACGGTAGCGTTTGATCACGGGCACATTGACTTTTTAGGAGTTTGGGCGCTCGCTCATGATCTGATGCATGTTTGCGGTTTATAGGCTCAGGTGTTACGGGTCATGGGAGATCGTGGAGTAACATAAGCTGCCAGCGATGCAGAAGAAAGGAAAAAGTCAAAATGCACCAGTCAATTTAAAGAAAACAAGAAGATGATGTCAGTAATGTCGGTTTCAAAATATACAAAAAAGGTTTTGCAAATGTTTTATGAGGAAGGAAACACATTCAGCACTTTGTTAGGACGTAAGTTTAGTTTCTACTGAAACTAAACAGTATGATTTACATTAAGACACTCTTCTGGTGAATAAAAAATATAATATTTAAAAATATATATATTATTGAATCATTCCCAACCGCTTAAAGTGAAAGTCTTGCGTCACTTAAGGCCTCGGCTTGCTTTAAACTTGAGTGCTTGTTGATAACGGTGTCTGAAACCCCTTTAAAGTGACATCAGGGGCCAGCGGTGGTTTTCCGTCTGGCTGCTGTTGTAACTTTACGAAACTCAATCATGCAATCACACCCGCTTCACGCAGTGATTAAGTGAGCGGCGATTCTAAAAGTATCGCTTTTGTCCCGTCAGAAGTGCTTCGCTACGTCGCTTTTCGTGCATACAGCGGGGTGCGGCACCGTGAATCCCTTTAATAAGAGAATACCGTGCACGGCTCTCTGCATTGGGGCAATCGAGTCCTGTTCTTTCTCCTGTTTTACACTCAAGACTTGCAAACTAATGCGTCTGTAGCATATTGAGATTTTAGTCAGACAGGAAGCAGCCCAATAAATATTCTCTGCAGGTTTTGGCTTGTCTTTAAGATTAGCTGACTGGCTAACTGCCTAATATAATTAGCACAATGCACTTGCAGTGTGCTCATCTTTTAACCAGACAAAGAGATTTCGGTGCCTTTCCTCTCATCACAGCCTGGATAAAGAGACAAATTAGCATTTTGTATTTTTGGCACAAAGCATCTCTAATATCTGCTGCTCACTGAAGAACACAAGACAGTAATGGGTGACTGTGCAACATCAATTCCACATTGCTTTGAATTCGTTATCCTCAGTGCTATAATGACCGACGATGAGGTGTGCAAAATCATTTAATTAGCCGATATACAAACAAGTATTTCAGAACTGTGGACTGAGATCCACTGTGAGCCTTATTTCATTAAGGGACAAAGTGTACTTGCACATCTGAGACTAGGCTATTTATATTCCTCAAATAAGTAAATAAATGAACCTGCTGTGAGAGGAAGCATGGCCTGCATGGATGCAGCGAGCACGTAAAGGCCTCATTAGGGCTCCCGGCTGTATTTTCTGTAGAAGCGTCTGTATTTGAAGACTTTTAAAAAGAGCCCTTTGAAACAATTTAGCTGCCTGATAGAAATCAGAGGAAACCGGCAGAGAGAGGAGGCCTTTCCAGGCGGAGTGAGGCGCAGTTAGGCGACCGCGGAGTCAGGCGGGCGGGCACCACGGCAGACCACAGGAAGGGGAAACTCCTGTTAGGCACCGGCTGACATTAGGGCAGGACAGAACGGCATCTTAAACTATTTTTATAACTTATAAAATGCTAAAATAATAGAGTCAATTAGCTTTTAATGTCATGTTTATCTTGAACAAACCCTCCTGACGGGCTGTAAAGAGCTATACGTCGACTACACAGTGCGGTCGCTGGCTGAGGATCGCCGTCGCCGTGAAAACTCTCTCGCTACACAAACGACGGACAATAAAGGCTCCAGTGTTCCTCTGCTACAAGTCGCCTACAGCGGCACTTTTTTCTTTTCTTTTTTTTTTTTTTTAAACGTGTTAAGCTTGGGCCTCAGACTATGCAAGCCAAGTCTTGTCCGCTACACGGCACCTGCAAGACTCACGCAGTTGTCACATGCTGATTCAGGAGGTTTCCGGATTCCAGCTCGTTAAAGTGACAGTTTTTATTTGAGGAGGGTTTTGCTGCTGCTGGGTTTTGCTTGACCCGTGACAGCGCCTGTAAGACAAACTGTATTTGGAGATGAATGAAACGATAGATTAAAGGTTGCTGCTTCTGAACAGGCCATAAACCCTCCGTGTTAGCAAACAGGACATAGGCCAAACTAAAAAAAACTAAAAATCGAAGTCGCCAACACAAGATGCCAGAGAATTTGGGATAATTTCACTTTAAGCGGGGAGAAGTGGAGACATATATACAGTCCATGCTTTGAACACTTGTTTCCTGGAAGCTCTTTCATCTCAAAACATCACATAAAACCCAGCGAACGAGGCCACTGCCGACTTTCAATCTCTAACAGTTTCATAAACGCATTTCCCTCCATCAAATTATCAACGCCTCTACGCCCATCCCCTTCGCGCATCCTCCTAAATATAGCTTTTAATCACCACCCTTGTGACCCACAGTGATTGCGCGGGGCGTGCGTTAAAGTGATTGTCCTGGTCGGCGTTCAATGCCACAGCTTACCTGCAGGGACTGGAGGGAGTCGGAGTTAGTGTCGCAGTACAGGATGATGTTGTTGGCCATGCTGAAGCTCTCTCGGACTCCCAGGTGGTAGAAGAGCGAGGGCTGGCGGAAGGCGTCCGTCATCTCCACGACAGCTATGTCTGACGGCGAGAGGTACAGGTGTTACGTTAGGTGATGCTTCTGAAGACCAGAAGACGCAGAACACAAGAGCATCGGTTAAACTCATGGGGTAGTCAAGTTCTTCCACCACCGAACTGGGAAAACCAGGGTTGCCGTCTTTGCCTCAACTTTGATGGAAAACGTTCAGACCCAGGAAGAGTTCATTAGGACTTAGCAAAAGAATAAGGCTGCACTTAAAATAGCTGGCGCAAGGAATTGTGGGAGGTCACCTTTCCTTTCTAAAAGGGTAGGTATGTATCCTATGCTAAAGGAGATAAAGGAGATTCAATAGGAGGCACAACAGGTCTTTACTCTTTACTCCGCCACTTAGATCCTTCGTTTCAGTCAGTTAGAAACCTTCCTACGCAACTATTTTTACTGTATATCTTTATCTTTGTGCAAGAAGGCACTGTCAAACTGAAAGTGGAAGCATACGTCCCTAAGCTGCTGATGCAAAGTAGGAAACACGCTCATTGTTTGCTGCAGAATTAGAGGGACCTTGCTAAGACAAAGGGAAATTGTCAAAAGTAAAAGTGGTACAAACACCCCCAGCGTCTAATGCTCCACGATAAAACTAAAACCGATGCACGGCTCCAAACCTCAGATCTAAAAACTTGATGTTTGTGCTATTTTTGCTGAAGGTGAAGTGCTTTTAGGAATCCGTTTCAAGAGCATCTTCTACGCGAACCAGCGTCATGAAGCTCCGACGATTTAATTGATTTGCATACTGACAAAAGAATAAAACCAAAAAGACGACATTTAAAGAAAGTTAACACAGACAGTTTAATCAAATGACTGATAACATAATGTTAATGTAATTAAACCAATAAATAACATGACATCATGCATCTTATTGGAGATGGATGCCACTTAAGGAACAGCTGACATCTGGGGTCCATAACAGCAAACATGGAGGCGGGGTTTATTGTTCTGGGACAGAGGCGCAGCTCTGAGGTCAAAGGTCAATTGGCAGATATAAAGACACATCACGCGTGTGTGTGTCTTATAAACTACGGGTTGTTACCGGCGATGGATTCTCGTGTCAGAGGGTTGAATGGGGCCAATCCAGACGCGCACTCCTGAAAAACAGCAACATTTCCACGGGTGGAGGTGGTCTGACCCACCTTTTCAAACTCCATCAGCGAACACAAATACACTCAATACCACACTGGCTCCAGCTGGACTCGAGAGCATGTGATCTGGATCAATAGGTCAATACGAGTAAATATTGTCAAGTGTCATTCAAACCAGCGGGGACTACGGCTTCTGGTGGCGGGGGCGGAGAGTTCCCAGCCTTGAACCAGGAGTCCTGGGCTTGTTCTGGCATAACAGACCAAAGAGCGAAGCCATAGGTGAGCTGTTGACTTGAACTGTAACACAGAGACCCAATTTGACCCCGCCTGCAGCCTGAAATCCTCAAACTCTCGCTTTTATGATGGGTCTGTGGCATTAAACACATTCATAAAGCTCTACAATAAGCGTGACAGTGTTGCGGAAGCCCACACACGAGGTGGGTGTGGTACACGGTGTCCCCAAGGCCTCGCCTCGCGTGACCGATAACAACAAAAACAAATGAGCCCGGTGGCTGCGCTCCAGTGATGACAGAGGCGCTCAGAGAGTCGCGGAGATAAGAGCCGCGCCCTGTTTTTTCTCATCTGTTTCCAACTATCCACCTCTCTGTGTCAACAAACACAGACGAGCTGAGAATCCACACAAACAGATCTCCCACAAAGTAACGGCTCGCCGCCGCCGCCACTGCAGGATTGCACTAAAATACATTCGGTGGTACTGAGTCAAATGGGGAGACGTCAGCACCTGTTCACACTGCAACAGAGTCAGATGATAAGTTGCACTTTTATGACCAATTCCTGCTGGTGGCACTGGTCTCCGATTGGCCCGGTGCACTGCTGCTGGGTAGTTTTAAACTGGAGAGTCACGATATATCAAGTGTTGGACAGAACAGGCAGTGGAAAAATGCAGTGGGCGGGTAAAAAAAAAAAAAAAAAAGAGGTTTGAGAGAGGAAAGTCATCTAAAAAACACAAATAATGTTGGGTGCATCTTGCGCAGCAATGTAGAATGATATATCTAATTAGCTGGCCTCTGCGTTGGTCTCAGCGTTGCACTTATCAGGAGAACATGTTCTGTGGGATCACGGCTCACGTCCTCAGCTGCAGTGTGCCCATCAAAGCCTGCACCAGGCAATACTTCTACGTCCTAAATGGATCAAATGGCTCCGATGTGAAAGCCTTTGCTCGCGGAGATAAAACCACAGAAAACGATCATGTTTCAGCTCCGTGGAGCATTTTAGCATCTCATTGGTTTTTTTTTTTTTTTCCAGGACTGCAACTCTGAAGCCTTGAATGGCTCTCGTTGCTCACATCGGCATCGTTTCCAGCCACCGCGGCAGCTGTTTCCAGCAAAACACGGCCTGATAATGCTACGACAAGCTGCCTCCCAAGCAGCACACGATTAGAAAAACAAGATAACCTGAACAATTATTGCGCCTTATTACGTTTCACGTGTTAGCCCAAATCACTCTCAGCCAGGCATGTCAGGTTCAGTTCAGGTCAAAATGATGTTGTGTCAGCGCGGAAGGTAAAACACACTCAGCTGGTAGAGAGGAAGCTATCACGTGTCATACATCAAGCGCACGTACCCACAAACCCGCGCACAGTGACTTTACGTTGGGAGGGTCTAAGCGCTGGTTACCGTGCACGTGTAATGTGCCCAGAGCTGACTGATAACAGACAGCTGCATCGTCTTTGTAACCCCAAAGAAAACCGACTTTATAAGTTATGTGAAGTGCAACAAATGCACAACGTTGGCCGAAATAATATTTATGATTTTTTACCATATTTAGCAGCTAAACAGCACAACACAGAGCAAAAGGGAGAGTGAATATTGAAAGATGACACCATATAAATGCTCAAATTTTGCCTGCTGGATGTGTAAACAGGCAACAATTTGCTAACATGTTGCCATAAAACAAAATAATATGTCAATTCTGTGTCTATTGCTAGTTTTGCTGCACATAAATGGCCCAAAAAAACCTATTAATGCTCCTTCAGAGGCAGCTCTGATAGCAACATGTACAGATGCAACACCAGATATTGTCAATAATGACCAGACACAGTTGATGCAATCAAAGCTGAACAAATTACTAAAGGCAACCACGTGACTGCTCGCACACGTAAATGCACAATTAACATCAAACAGTCACTCGGAGGGTTTGGTGGCTGCGTGCCCACACAACACGGCAGAGATCAGATGCTCGCTGGCTGCAGCGGTCGAGAGCTTTCTGTCAGCGAGCCGCGCAGCTCCTCATCAGCGCATGTAAATTCAACCCGGGAAGCAGGTACTTGTTCCTGGCCTCGGAGGTGCTCGTCATCAACCCCTTCCTCCACACGACGGCCTCGCAATTTCATTACAGCCAAGCAGGCAGAGGACAGGATATGAGGGATTTTGAGCGCGGCGGCTCAGAATATCAAGAGGGTCTTTGTTCTGCTGCATCTTCACATCAGGACGGCTGTGGCTCTGTGATTGAGCGCAAGTAAGGTTCCGCGTTCTGACGTACGAGGCGGGGAGGGAAAGTACACCTTAATCCCGACTCAGTGACCTCTTCTTAACGAACTCTTGCTACTTCCATATCTATGACGCGTTCCTATCGGGGACATCTTCACAATCAGGCGCAGCATTCAGACTCACTTCTCCGGGTAAAAACAGGACACTTTGCATTGAAGTCTGCTGGACATACTTTATTTAGCACACTATGACTAATCTTTAACAAACCTTAACAATCCCGAGTGGTCTCAGTGGTCTAAAAGGCTGTTTAGCTTCTTCAGTGCCTTTACTTTATGCGCACAAGGTGCAAGTGAATGTCAACATCCAGACAGCACAGGTTGGCGGATGAATAAAAGATTAGCTTGTCTCGTTCCTCCGCTGGCGGGAGACCCCATCAATATTACATCTCAACGAGACTTTAATACAAACAGGCTATTAAGAGGCAAGAGTGTGGCACACAGCTGTGAAGTGTTTTTAAAACGGAGCGATGACTTGGGCGGGGTGATTCTGCATCGCTCTGCCTACGAGCCTCACCTGCTGCACAGGGCTAGGCGGGCCTGAGCCAAGGAAAACGTTTGATGTCATGGGGCAAGGTCGGCGTAGGTGACGAATGAGGAACGCAGCCGACTCCGTGCGCGTGTGCAAATAAATAAAAAAGTAAATAGACACAAGCGAGTCTTGTTCTGCCGGGAGAGTCGAGAGGAGCAATCAGTTCTCGTAAGTGCTTTGCGCTCACAACAAAGCCCACGAGAGCTGACAACACTTGACTGGTGGCGTATGATGTCGTCCGTGTGGAGTGTGTGTTTCAGCCCAGATGCACGTGCGCTGGGCAATAATATTAGAAAACCTGCAGAACAGCACATCATCGAGAGGCTGAATCCGGCGGCAACCAAACAGAAACACGTTTATCCGTCGTCCCCCAAACAGGATCTTTACCAGACTGGTGAGTTTTGAGGCCTAACAGCTGTTCTCGATTTGAAATTGGTAACTATTTTGATCAATTAGTAGCAGCCATGCAACAAGTGCGGCTCTGCGGACGCCATTTTCTGTTTGTGCGTCCGCTATTTTAGTTCGTTGGTTAGTTTTTGTTATATCAGCGCAGACACTTGTGTTCCCCAGAGTATAAACCACGATTTTAGCCTGCTGATCAAACGAGACAGGGAGCTTCACCTGCGGGAAACTGCGGCGCATTTTCCACCATTTGTCGTCATTCTGGAGCTAAAGCGATCAACACGTTGATCGATACGTAACCAGCAGATGAATCAGAAATGGAAATGAGTGTTAACTGCGGCTCTGGTTAAGTACGTGTCTCCTAATAGAACAAACAGCGTGTAAGAACATGCGCTGCATTTGCGAGGACGGAGAACATAATCCGATCAAGCGTTCGAGTATGTGACTAAACAGACCGAAATGAGGAAATGCCTCACACTTCAAAGCGCTGCAGACATGTTGTGAATACACACTAACAAAGTGTCACACTGCTTCGCTAATGACAGGGTGTATTCAAAATGTGTTCTGTGCTCTGCCAGCGGTGTCATGAT
This sequence comes from Datnioides undecimradiatus, assembly GCA_008933995.1. NCBI lineage: Eukaryota > Metazoa > Chordata > Actinopteri > Lobotiformes > Datnioididae > Datnioides > Datnioides undecimradiatus. The sequence goes on from WARS01000046.1 coordinate 1,266,481, forward strand.
AGGCTTTTTGCCACATTAAAAAGGACGATAATCTTAAATTCACGGAGACAAACGGCGCAGACATGAGAATCGTCCCACGGCGACTGTGATTTTGCAGGATTCGGCGTCAGAGCATCTGAGTGTTTCTGGAGAGCATTCAGATGTCGTGATTGCTTACCAATGCGGCAGCACAGCTGAGTGCGCGCCAATGTGACAGCAGACCTGCCAACATAGTGTTGACAGAAGGCTGCGTAAAAGCCAGTAGCGGAGTAACTTGAGTCATCCAGCCACCCTTTTTAAAACGGGCCCCGCCACCTGATCACATGTGCTCACCTCAGCTGTTGTTGTAGTCACCGCTATCATTTTAAAAACCCAAGACCATCTACAAATTAAGAGAGAAAACAAGACCACGGCGTGCATAGTGATGCCCAGATTATCCTGCTACACCTCCTACGGCTGGACCTGCTTACTGTTGACCAGAAACTAAATTGATTCCCTCGCCTACTGCTCAAAGCAGAGGAGGAGAAATAATTCAATACTCTCGCACGCTGTTTGGCTTTCAGCAGCGCTCGGCCTGCTGCTGCTGCAGGTTCCTCAAGCCCAGCGGTGCCTCTGAAGGGGAGCGGGGCGGAGGGGAGAGGGAGGGGGGTGTCTCTGGTGTCTCTGGTATAGATCCTTCTCAGCCCTCCTCCGAGTGCCTCCACCAGTTAAACGTGCTCTTCTTGGAGACGATGGAGGGGGGGAGGGGGGCGTCTGCTCAGTATTATAATCGCAGCAGGATCTAAACGGCACTGGAGACTGTTTGAGCGGATATGGATTACTCCAGCAACTCCAAGTGTCTTTTGTCTTCCTCGCCTGTGCGCGGAGCCAAGTGGCGAGCATACATTTGGACACAAAGAAATCTATTTTAATGAGTGTGGGCTGTTGGGAAATGTAAACAGTCACTAGCAACGGGCCTGCAGCTATAAACAACACCGAGACCGTGGGCATCATCTGCACTATACATCCCCATAGAGCCGTGCATGCAGAAGCGACAAACAGTAATCTGTGGGGCTGAGAATAGAGGTTTAATTCCGACACTGGCAACAGACACCCGCTAAACTCAAGGTTCACTTACTGCCTTGTTTTCACACAGTCTCCTGCAGCTTATGTTGTGTGATGACACCTGAGCAAGCACCAATCACCACAGACAGCTGTTAGGTTTGAAAAGTCAAGAGAAAAAGTTGAAATGAGGCGTTATTTCAATTAATTTATTCATATTTAAGTCCATGGAAAGTAAGAACATAGCAAAAAGTGTCCCTCACAGCCTTAAATATATAATATAAGACTGGGGTGGACTAGCTAACAACTGACGACCAACAGCCAGATGAATGATTTACTATGATATAAAAACAGGTAAAAGAAGCTGATTCTCATCATTTAAGAAGCTGAAATCACCTCATTTTGCACTTGTGCTTGAGAAAGTAATCACAGAATATTGAATCGATGTTAATCATGAATGATCCATGCAAATCTCCCTTTAACACATTATTAAATAAATGTTTTAAGCACCTAATTAGAGACAAGATTGTCAAAGTAAGACATTAGTGACATGAACAGCTGGAGAACAAGGAGACTGTGCTGTAAAATATTACTTGTATTTGAGATAATAGGACTTTTTGTTAATATTCTTGTATTGCCAGAAGCATCGCAAACACCTCTCAGATGGCGGCATCTCAAAAACTGGTCATGCAGGTGGTTTGAAGTGTCTTTTTAATACATGCATTGAGTTTTTTGATGGTTTTCATGGAGCTTATCCAATCTAAGTGCACTAATTCTGCGCTAAACCGCCCATTATCTGCTGTTCAACTGATTATTAGCACATTTTCTGCTAGTACCTCATGATCAATAAGCAATTAAGCTGCTACTGAAGAAGAAAATGCTCGTACAGTTCATAACTAACAGTGGCATTGTCGGGGTAAACACAGCAGTACGCATCTCGAGTGATGGATGGACTGTTTGCATGTGTGGGTATGTGCTCTTACTTTGGCCTTACAGCACCTGATGTTTGTGAAAATGTCATCGCACTGCAAGGCCACGAGCACCGCAATTACACTGCACCAGCACTGTTTACATTGGTCACTCAGGGCCGGCTGTAAAGGCCTGCAGCTTTATTGTGTTTGACTCGGGGGAGGTAGGGACGGGACAGGTAGGGGAGGTCAATAAAGCACTTGTTGCAATCAATTACATAACAGGCACACGTAAAATGTTGTAACCATGGAGATTCAGCCAGGAGACGGCTGCAACAGATGGAAGCTGCTGTCGAGGTTTTTCCCCTTATCGCCGACGGAGAAGGAAGGAATGAGGTTCTTGTTAGTGGAGCAAAGTGCAGCGGGAGGTTTTCCCTGGAGCTCGTCCCACACTGGGGACACTGGGAGACGCAGTGGAATTAATGTCTCCGAGCTTCGCTGGAAATCACTTCCCACACTCGAGAAGCCTTTTTCCTCCCCCTAAAAAGGGGAACCTTGGAGAGCGTAACCCCAAGAGCCTCTGCCAAATTTCCAAGAACGGCCGAGGATGGCTGCTGCGTTCCTGCGCGCTGCTCCAGCTGCGGGATGATTACCTTTTGTACCCGCGCCACAGAGGATGTTTCACTGCTGTCAGGTTTTTAAGCCACACGCAGGATGACAGAGATGCAAAGCTGAGACTAGAGACAGACTTAAAGGTGCCCTGTGGAGTTTTTCTTGTAAACAAACACAACTATGTTTACGTGCAGCGTTTCCCATCAAAACGCATTACGAATATCCTTGAAGCCGTACGTGCTGAATGCATTTCTGTATGTTTGACTTCAAAAGATTCTTTCCTGCCTCTTGCTGGCCAGGTTTCTTGGCCCGTTGCTGCCACTGTCAATCAGAAGACTATACATTATACATACATACATAAAGGGAGAGAGACCTTCCCTGTGAGTGTGCCAAAAAACACTGAGTGAACCTTTAAAGTCAGATTAAACAGCGTTTCAAGCTTGTTGAGCACAGCAGGACAGGTGGGGCATAACGCTGAAAGGTGGATGTTTCATAACAAACAAAGATTCAGGGTTGAATTGTGGATGACATCGCGCCTCCTTTAACACCTTCGTCACCTTCGGGAACACCTGAAGACGCACTGTGCTGCTGCTTGCTAACTAATTAATCTTTGCTCTGTGCAGTTAAAAGCTGATGATTGGTTGTTGGGCAGATGTCATGATAAATTTCCTAATTAAAGCTGATTCAGAGAGATGGCACATTCTGTTTTAAAGGAAGAAAACATAACTGGACTTTGATACGAGAACATAAAGAAACAGATTTTTATGAATACTTGTGTCTTGAACTTAGTTAAGACTAGACTAAAGCCCTGAAATGGTTTCGTGGGTCGATGTCTTGGTTCTTCTGGATGAAAAACTTATCAAATTGCGATTTTTATTGAGCTCTTTGCTAAGTACGTTTTGTTCAAGGGATGATCTCATCAACTTGTTCCGGAAAAGTCAAACTCTCGGAAACAGCAGCAGTTCCAGGTATAAACAAGGTGGTGCATGCTTGTTCTGCAGGGAGGCTCCATTACTCACGCAGAATGACATTTTTACTGTTGCCCTCTCTGTTCTTCTTTCAATTTAAATCGCCTCTTTACCCTACCGTCTGTAGTTTTCACAGCCACACTTTCAGTAAACAGAACAAAAAGGTGACAAACAAATGGAAATTCAGGTAGGTCTGGAACCAAACACGTGTGTCACCGACAGCTGAACGGTAGAGTGTTTCTAGAAACGGTCTGTAATGAATTCCCAATCAAGTTCACCTACGTGTGAGGCCGAAAAGCCACGCTAAGTATAAACAGCCACTGAGAGGCATTCTCCCAAAAATACAACCCTGGGAATGGAAGAAAAGCTCCATAAAAGTCTCACAACTGAGTATTTCTGTCTCTAAATACATCTCCACTCCCAGAGGACAATATGGGAAACAGAAGACAATGGTTATTCTGCAGTTTAGATGCCCAGCCCAGCGAGAGATGAATTCTCCCATTATTTTTAGGCACAAGTGTGCTTGAAAGAAACGACCCCGAGCCCTGAAAACACCACGATGCAGGAAATGAGACCAACCAGTTGCACCCTTCTCCGGGCAGACTGGCTCCTTTTTTCTTTTTTTTTACCTCTGCTCCACTTTGTTGCCTTTTCTCACACTGAGAGATTTTACAAACTGCAGTGCCGTGGCCCCTGAGGGGGAAAAGAGCCGAGAACAGACTGTGAATTCATCCGCAGCTGACAAACACGCTGGGAGAAGCCCTGCGCTGCTGTGCAAATTGCCCCGACTTGCCTCCCTGATTTACTTCCTGTTCGCTTTTTTTTGCTGAAACTGAAAGGAATTTGCATTGTATTTACGCCATGTAAAGAATGTTTCAAGCTTATCTCAGTTACTCTGCATGATGGCGTTGAAGGACAATGGTGCCTATTTGCACAAAAAGCTGCGCCGAGCAGAGGTGAGTCTAAAATTTCGACCAAACACCCAGAAAAAGTGGAAACGATGAGAGTTTTCCATCTGAAACAGCAGAAACATCACACACCGGCACGTTTCATAAAAATCTCTACACAGGACACACACGGTTTGTTTGACCAGTTCTTGAACTGTAAAACTGTAGAAGTCAATGCAAAACGTGTCCAACATCAGCGTATAAAGATACCTGCTGAGGATCTGAAGGGTAATTTGACACTTTGATTGTTTTTTGATTGATTAGTCCACCACAGAATTAAACATCTCAGCAACCATTGTCATGAGATTAGCCACAGGCATTCGGGGTTTCCAGAGGCTAGCTTAAACATGGAGCCATCTAGCTTAAACATGGAGCCATCATGTTTTGACATTTGTGGTTTTAAATTAAATGTCTTAACAACTATTGGATGAAAGGTCTCATAGCTTTTTATCAGCAGCGTCCAATACTTTATATCTAGGTGTCTGCGAAACCAGGGATGTTAGCATGCTAGCCTTGCAAAGCATGCAAACCTAAGATATTGAGAACTTTGTAAAACATCGACATGCTAGCATCGTCAACGTCACATTTAGCTCAAAGCATCTGCTAGCGTGGCTAAAGCTCTGCTCGTATCGACGACTAATCGTGGAAGTCGTTTGATGAAAGGGCTAACGTGCGTTGCAGCCTACAGCAGAGTAAACTCACAGGGCACCTTCACAAACACCCTAAAACTTTGCTCGTGTAGTAAATCGAAACAGCTTTTCTGCCTTCCACCGCACAAAGTTTCTCCTCGTTCCCACAGCCACCCATGTTTTACTTTCATCAAACACGCCCTTTTTGCATCCAATTTGCACCCTGACCTTTGCGGTGCATGTGCAGAATCAAAACACTGTGCCAAACCAGCCTAAAGCTGCATATGTGAGAGGAGTATTGCAAAGACTGATTCTAATCTTATCGTTAGACAAAAGTGTTTGTTTTTCAGCTTTACTGACTGAACTTTTACCCTTCAAATCAACAGCACTGTACTCAAATTTCCCTTATCTTACACATGCTACTGCACGTCACTGCTTCACATACACTTCTCCCTGCCAAGCGCTCATGCAGCAGAGTAATCCTACTGATCTTTTGGGGTAGGTGAAGCCACTGACTGCTTACTGGTACTTTACCATCGTACTGTGAGTCACACTCTTCTACCTTTCCACTCTTTTCAAAAGACGACGGCTGCCTTTCACCTCAAACGAACCCCCTGATAAGACCTGAAAGGGCGCTTTGATACACCACCTCTCCACCTCCTGTCATTTGTCTGCGAAGCACTTAAGAGACTCACCCCGGGGTTTTATCCAGCAGTATACTGCACTTACAACATGTTCAGCGTGTAAGAAGAATACCCTCTTAACAGACTGTTTGATGTTGAAATACTGCATACACTGGGGGTGCGGGGAATTACTGTAATTCTTCTGCAGAGCATGCAAAGGTGCCAATGTAAAAAAAAAAAAATGACGTAAGGCGACAGTTGGCCTCCTGCTTCCGATTTTGAACTCACATTGTACTTCCTGTTGAGAAATATCGGCATGTATCAGCAGGAAAATAAACGTTTCCTCCCCAACACCGTGTTCCTGTCACTAGTCTACCTCTCCCGCTACGGCGAAGTCACTTTTCCCCAGACGCCGGTGAACGACCTGTGGGCTAATTCCTCCTGACCTTGTGCTCTCTAACCTCTGACGAGCAGCCAAGCATGCAGAGTAAACAGGAGGGAGGATAAACAACTTAGCGGAGGGCCAGCTGATGGGATTGCAGAGCAGCGCGGCCTCCCAGTCGGGAAACTGAGTGCAGAGCCTGTATGTGGGTGAATCCAGAAACAGTCAGCCGTCAGCTGACGCCCAGCGGCATTGACAACTATCATTGTGCTGTGCAAGGGATACATCTGCTCTCTGTCTGGCCCTACTGGATAGATTTACCTTTTTAACTTATTAGAATATTTAAAAACTGAAGCAAAGTCATTAAAGAAACATCAGAAATCACCGAACAAACACCAAATATAACATATGGAAACTTAAAACTTGGAAAATTATCCTCTTCTGGTAAAACTCCAATGACGGTCTAGCATTAGCCTAATATAGCAGTCCTCATGCTAGCACTGAAGCACTGCGAAACTATTACCCTTGCTAGCCAGGTGCTAAAAAACAAAATAGCTGTTTCTGACGAATGTGGACGACTCATGTTCTCAGCTTTTAAAATCTGAGGATCTGAGCATTTTAAATATTCTTTGACGCTAATCTAAATCCACTAATGGAAAAAAAACTCATTCATAAATTAATAGATAATGAAAATAATCATTGGTTTCATCTGTGGCCTCTCATCTGTGGAGAAAACACTTCTCTTTTGCTTCTATCATGATGGAAACGTAATGTTTGGACAGTCTAGGGCCACTTTAGGCAATACAAATATAATGCACCTGTGAGAAAATGTGTTTATTTTCCATTTAGTGCTTCTGTCGGCCTTCCCAGCATAAAACCAAAAGTGAAAACACAAGTGGAGAGCCTGAAAACAATTTTGGAAGTAGTACCTGTGTTGCTGGCAGACAGAGTGGCGAGCGGCGGAGTCGAGCTCTCCGCACGAAACACTCAGACCGAGGCAAAGCTGCTTTCAGGGTGCTCAGGAAATGTTCATAAACCCATTGTGCCCGTTATAAATGACAGCGTAATGCAGCGTAATGATCAACTGGGGAGATAAAGCCCTGCATGCCACAGCTATGAGCCATCCCGCTAATACAGGTGGAACAGCACAACACAGATAACACGCACATTAACAACGTGCGTCCCTCTTTCCTGTTGTGTTGCGTCGAAGTGCATCCCTACGAGCTGCCATCCTGTTAGCGCTCTTTGATTATTCAATCTGACATTAACTTCTGAGCTGTTCGCTAAACGACTACCATGCCGGTAGAAGTAATATATGATCTGAAAACATACAGAACAGCCCCGCTTAACTGTTTGGTACTTCGTTGTCGCTGTGCACAGCGATCAATCGAAGCTTCTCAGCTTGTTTTTATTTGAGCTTCAGCACCAGAATGGTCAAATTTAGGGAAACGTCAGGTCTTCGGTGCAAAGTGTGGTTGTGATACGAGAGCTTTTGTTTTAAGCAAGACTAAATCCAATATCCTCAGCTATCTGGGATAATGCCTGCATTTGATTTGATACTTTTAATTGGTGATTCTGGGACTGAGGCCATTAGATCACATTACAATCATTATTCCCGAAATACTGAGGCTATTCATTGGTTTGCTTGTCTCTCCAACCAGGAGAACGTCCCTTCACGAGACCTTTAAATTCCTGGATGCTGACTCAGACATGTGACTGAGAGGAGAGTTCATTCTCCCTCTGCATGTCACACCGATGCAAGGCCAGTTCAACAGAAACTGACCGACCTTTCAAGTCACTCTGAGCCACCGTAGCCTCTGCTCAGTCGGTGAATGCACGTATTCAATATTCAACAAAGGGTTGGTTTCTGGGATTCTGCAGATCGGTTATAAAAAAGATGACTTGCAGTGAGTCAGGCCAGATGGAGGAGTGAACCAGCAGCCGTGACAGACGCCTGCAAGTGTATCGATCTTGGCTGCTGCCTTTCGATGTGACCCAGAATAAAAACCTCTCTTTGAGACCGGCTGAAGCAGAAACAGATGATCTGCAGGTGGAGCAAGGGCGGAAAACCAGTGATCACCATAAAGCTCTGCTGTTGCTGCAGCTATACAGCACGTATTTAGTCCCAGGCTGAGAAACAATGGACAGATTGATTAGTAGCCAAAGAGTGAACTGTTACTGCTGTTACTCTGACCCACGTCCGACCAACCAACCGGACAAACAGCTTAATAAAGACAATGCAGGATAAAGCTCATTCTTTGCTCTTCTGCGCTGTGCAGATGTGTCAGTCAGCTGCTAATCTCTTGTTTTGCACGCGGACGTTCATCGTTGAGTCTGTCAAAACTCAAAACTAAACCAACAAACCAGCGTTTTACCTGCAGAGGCCTTAGCATTAATAAGTTCTGCTGAATCGGTTAATTAAGTGATTAGCCGAGCTGCTGTTAGATACCGTTTAGATAATCAATTAACGGTTTAAAGCCACTGCAAAACATTCACGAGTTACAGCTTCACAAATGTGACGATCTGCTGCTTTTCTTTGTTTTAGATCGTTTAAAGTTTAATGCCGAAGGAAGTTTATTGCGACAAAATGTAGTCCAGGCGTGAAAAACAAACAAACAACAGATTAACTGATAGTGAAAACGGTCAGAAACAAATCAGAGGATTTCCATCAATAAGACCTCAGAGCCTCACTCCAGGAAGAGAATCAGCAGCCGGGCTTTAAGGAACGATATGTTTCGTCATTATTGTTGGCGAAGAACATATTTGTCCAGCATTTCCTGTGTATCATGGCCCGACAATCAGCCCGGGCCATCTCTCAGCCAAATATCCACTTTATCTGCAGCCTCATGTGAGGAGGGCATGTAAGGGCAGTGAAGAAACGGCGTCGCTGAATTGGAATCTGGCAAATCATCTTTCCAACTTAACGGCGACCCACAGACTCTGAGCTCATTGTTTAAAAGGGTTTTTTTTTTGTGTGTGTCGTCTGGCCTTCGTCTCCGCCGCACACGTGTGCCGGAAGAGGATGGAGCGGCCGTGTGTTTGAACAGCTACAGCGGACAAAGTGTTTCTGGGGAAAAAAAAAAAAAAGCCTCCGTGCTCCCACGTGAATTATGAGAAAATTCCACAGTAGCTGGGAGGAAGACAAGAAAACGGGAGAAACGAGAGCGAGACGGGACTCGATGTGTTTGTACAGCTAACAATGTGATGTTATGACAAGCAACAAACCGGCACACAGCTGCCAGCTTTCACTCGGACGCTCTTATTGTGAAGGACGACAACAGTGGACAACAGTGTTCGTGCACTCGTGCTTAGCATCAACCGTCCAATGTTGGCATTACTCTTAGTCAGATTAGAAGCATTTTACATGTTTTTCTCCATATTTAGTTTGTCAGTTTGTGTTGTACTGTGATGTAATGTCAATCATTAACATTACATTGCACTGTACACGAAGGGTCAGAGCAGCCTCTTCCTTCTGAGGAGACTGCGGTCTTTTGGAGTGAAAGGGGCACTCCTGAAGACCCTCTACGACTCGGTGGTGGCATCTGCCATACGGTATGGTCTGCTGCAGCATCACGGAAAGGGAGAAGGGGAAGCTGGACAAAGTCATCACGAAGTCCAGCTCAGTCCTGGGCTGTCTTCTGGACTCGGTGCAGGAGGTGGGTGACCTAGCAAAACTGTCATCCATGCTGGACAACGAGTCCCACCCCCTGCAGGACGCCCCGTCAGCTCTGGAGAGCAGCTTCAGCGACAGACTGCTCCACCCTCGATGTGTGAAGGAGAGATTCAGAAGATCTTTCCATCCTGCTGCTGTCAGACTCTACAACAACCAATGCCACCAGTACAATGCAATTTCCCCGTTGTGGGACAATAAAGGTTTCTTAATCTTGATGATCAACAGATGATCGAAACACTGATTAAATGGGAAGTTGTTGTAGCGCTAAACTGGGCTGAGCTTGGTTAAACAGCACTGAGCAGAGCAGTTACACTTCACATGATTTCATTGATTAATTATCAGCTGCTCTTTGGCTCCTAATGGAGACTGTTTGACCACTGACAACCTGAATGAGTGACAAGTCCATTGTATATTGCCACTGATTCATGTGCCATTAATTACAGCTTATGAACCAACAACACTGACTTAGCAGAAATATAACCTGGATACCAGGATGTTATTCGACCTCCAACTCACAAAAAACGTTTTCTGTCTCTGTCAACAGTATTTCCGCCTCTGTGTTCTGTATTTTCTGCACTAAGCGGAGTTTTTCGATGCCCTTGTGATTGAAAACTCATTTTTCCGCCTTCAGACTGGCTCCGAAAACAAATCTGACCGCGAGGTTTCGCGTCTTCATTCATGTTTGTCCTTCGTTCGCTGATAAAGTTGCATTTAGGCCAACAGAGAGTTTAATAGAGCGACACCTGAGACTGCAACTAATGATTCATTTCTCAGTAAGTCTATTCTTTGTTTTCCATAAAGCAGCAAGCTGTGGTGACCACCGTTCTCCAAACACCAAGCGGATGCCCTTAAATGTCGCGACCAACAGCTCTAAACCCACAGATCTTCAGTTTACTGTCATAAAAACATAAAAAATACTAATATAATAGAAGCTGGAACAACATTTTTCTTGTAAAATGACTCCAGACATTAAATCGATTATCAAAATAGTAGGCGATCCACTCAGTAACCAACGACTAATCAGTTATTCGACTGAGCTTAGCTGCCCCAGTGAGCGACGAGTCGCGTCTTCAGGTATTTTGCAAAGGTGTTGTTCTGCAAAAGGCTCTGCGTTTCTTCGTGGCAGTCACACTCATCTGTCGAACGAATCCTGATTGCACATATCTGAGTGAAACGCAAACACTGGCTGCTGTTCCTGGCTCCTCCGCCCGCTGGCCGGCCCCTTTACGTTACAGCTGCTTTTTATTTGACCACAACCCCTGAAAGGTCTTGCTTTCCAAAAAAACTGCACAGTGTTTATTGTGCAGCTGAACATTTCCAGCAGGATTAGGAGCCAACTACTACACACAAGTGCTTTCAGTCAGAGGGTTCAAGTGTGTTTCTCTGCTCGTGGATTCCAGTGGAAAGTCCAGCCTCATGGCGCAACCCATGACACTCCGGCACAATACTGGAGGCGCACAATGGAACGGGGAAACTATGCGTGGGGGCCGGTGTTGGTAAGGCGAGGATACAATAACCACCCCCAACATTTGTGGTGCAAGTTAAACAACCCCACTGATGCGCTGTTGCTCAATGATTTCCAGCTTTGCTCAGCAAACTGTGGAAATTACAGGGACGTGAAGGCTGCAGCCTCAAGCCATGACACGCTGAGCCGTGTGTTGTGTTTAGGCTGCTCAGAGCAACCTGTCCTGCAGGCAAACGGCTTCCAGTGAAGTGGTGATGCAGCCAAAGACCTTTGACCCGCTGACACTAGCGTGGGAGAGAGGTAAGCATTCCTGGACCATGCCATCAGGAGATAAACTCGCTTCAGGGGTGGCTTCCTCTCACTACGGACTATTGATCTCATAGTTTAATCATTATAATGGAGAACAAAGATTAGGTTAAGTCCTGTTAACTGCATTTAGAGGATTGATTTAAAAATCCCAACAGGCAGTGTTCAGGATCAAGACTGACCACATGCAGAGTGAACTGTCACCAAGTATTTAGATCCTGACAGTCAGCTGAGTTTCTGGTCTTTTGGGTTGGATTTGCACGGAGCTCCCTTGACTCGACTCACCTGCATTGTAGAAGCTGTCCAGCACCGTGGTCTCCCCGAAGTCCAGTTTGCTGAAGTTCACCGTCTCCAGCTTGCTGCCCACCGCGTCGCAGGCGTCCTTCAGACACTGCAGGGCCATGCTCTCCGCGTTATTCTGCTGGCTCGCCTCTCCGTTCACCACATAGGCCACCGTCACCGGCCTGCTTTTGCACGACTTCCCGGTGGAGAGCAAGCCCCCACCGTCCATCGGACAGCCCCCGACGGTCGGGCTGAGCCCTGCGCTGCCGACCCCCGAATCCTGCCAGAAAGTCCCAGCTGCGGGGATACCGGAGGCGCCCCCACCTCCACTTCCTCCACCTCCACCACCGCTGTTACTGCCTGTGCTTTCAACACCGAGTCTCTCGCTGGCGGGACAAGCCCCGAAGCAAGGCACCGGTAAGGATATCCCGTCCTGGTCTTGACTCATCTCGTTTCAAGTGTCGCTCGCTGCGTTAAAGTGTGGGCTGTGATGAGCGGCTCCTCCACCAGTCCTCCATGGAGAGCCAGCGTTACGCACGGCGGTTACCCATGCAGCCTGTGCACAGGCTACGACGTGCAACCTCTCTCCGTTTCAACACAGGTAAACAGTCCGCGGAGGCAGTGGTGCAACTACACACCATGCTGCATGTTCGCTGCCGTTTGCGCGCTTGGACAAACACCAGATAGCGGCGATGGGCTTCGCGGGTTGGCCGAAGTCACGACAACGATCCGAGGAGACGAAAACACTAGAGGTAAAGCCACCAAATCCGCGCATTCCCACTCAGCTCTCACTACAAACCCACAGACTTCCCGAAGTTGAACGACGCCGCCGGTGTCACCGCAGCAACGCCCACAGGAAACGGGAACGCCACACGGAGCCCAAGTTAAGCGCAGTTTAAAGCCTCCGATCGGCGCTTGTCAGCTCCCTGAACAGAAAGCACACTGCGCACGCATCGAGGCTGCTTTCATGTGCACGCAGACCCTGCCCAGTTTCCACTGTTATCTTCCAGTCCAGACTCACGCACTGGGCGGAGATACAACAGCGGGAGTCTAGTGTAGCTGGGCGGAGACACGACGGCCATATGTGGAGTTGTGTACTTCAGGAAAAAGGACCAGTTCACTAAAAAAACACATGTAGACGCGACCGAAAACACCCACACAGCAATGTTTCATGTCACTGCCACGTAAAAATGTCTAATCAGTCGAAATTATAATGCGCCACGCGCTAATTAAACAGCTGATGCAATAAGCATGTGGAGAAAACACGCAGAGAGAGAGAGAAAACGACCTTTTATTGCACATTAATCTCCATATTTTCTTTTAATAACTGCGAGCTGGAAGCATTTTATAATGCTGCAAACCAATTTCACTTAATTTCGTCCATTAATCTCCGTTATGTGATCCGTTAGAGCCCATTATGGTGGACGGTGAATAGATTTCTATGTTTCATGCATCAGCTGCCGACCAAGAAAACAGAGCTCACTTAATTAAAACTGAATAATTCAGTTCATACAGACGCTGTTTGTCTTGTAGGTGAGGCGTTTGTCACCTGTTGGGACCGGATGGGCTCGCGCTCCCTGTCTTTCCTGTCATAAGGAGGACCTCTTGTGGTACAGACTTGATATTACAGGTCAGTGTAGCCTCTATTCTTTTAATTCAATTAACAAACTTCGCTTTTTTGACATGCAGTGGGCATTTATTTCATTATTTAATGGCGTGGGAGTGATTTTTTTGATGTACATACCTTATTTTGGCAGCATTTTGCAAAGTTAATATACTATATTTTTACCCCTGGAGAGCCTCGTCTACTCTCTTTTTGGATCCAAGAGGCAGTTGAAGTTCAAAACAGGACAAACTGTTCCCAACCTTTTCCTCACAGGGGGCAGAACCTGTATTATCCAGGCCCAGGGTTAGTCAGAGAGGGTAACTGCTGCAGCTTAGTGAGGAAAAGGAGAAGTATCGTGTTGGATTCTGCAAGTTTTCATACAAAATGACCTCAGACCTCAAAACATGCTGACTTTGACTTAAAACTAATAAAAATATGTGCAAAATAAAGTTTAAACAACCAAATAACGAAATAAAGCTATGTCCTTATTTATACTTATGATTATATCCCATTTTTATTCCTTTGTTTCTTTTGAATGGGATTCAGTGAATTTGTCTGTTTTGTCTTTTAAAAACATCTTTAAATATGAATTAAAAATAAACCCAAGCTTGATGTTAATGAATTTGGGACCAGTGTGTTTGCTCTTCCAGGACAAAAAGCATTATGACCTGTACAGTATTTTAAAAAGTGAGTAAAAGTTGTGTTTTACCTTTGAGACAACACGAAGAGACCGCGTATCTCTGAAGTAACCACACTGTTGTTTGTTTGTTCTTATCTCATTTGCACAATGTCAAATAAAAGGTGCATTTTAAAAAGTCAGATACATTTAAACACAAGGAAATATTCACACTGTCACAGAAGAAAATGCAGGCAAACCCAAATTTCATCATCAAAACAAAACAACATCATATTTCATGGACATATATGTTTAAAATAGAGAGATGTTAACAGCAGCTTCACATATTCTCTCAGCGGACATGTTTGCAGAACATTTAAAAGCAGACGTTTGTGTTTGTTCATTTGATTAAAATAATGTGATCGTCACTGTGCTGCAAAAAGCCAATAATAATAATAATACCATGCAGCAGCAACATGTAAAACACTGTATATAATGGATAGTATTCAGCATTAAAGCATGGCTTCACCTGTAAGCGGGTGATGCTTTTTACATTTTGTGACGTTAATGACATTAACAATACGTTTTCTGCCTGTGTTGCTTTGACAGATGCACATGAACTCAACTTTTCAGAATTTAGGGCAAAAATATAAATAATTAGAATAAATATGTTGCAGCTTTGGTGTTAAATGAACTGTCAACAAGTCAGAATAACAGTCAGACTGGATATTAAACCTCAGGGAAACCAAAATCTGAATGAATACACTTGAAAAAGGACCAACAAACCAACAGAGAGGTCTGATAATTACAGCAGAGTGTCTTTTCCATTTTCTTGCCACTAGATGTCCCACACTAACCGCACATTCATCAGTGAACGTTCACTCCACGGCTGCCGTCGTCACGGCTGCCAAACCAAACACATCCACGGGGCTGTGTTATTTCACCGCCTTTAAACACATCTGTGCCTCCCCCGTCATTTCGCTGTGGGCGAACTACAGATAATCACACCCACAAACTCTTCACGCACCGCCGTGTCTCTCATTGACACTCAAATCAAGTGCTGTGAACGTTGAGGTTGCACTGTTGTGAGTCAAATTACACGTTATTGAACATTTACATTTTTATATGGAAATCTAAACTGTATTCACATCTCTCCTTTACACACACACACACACACACACACACATCTGTCTGACATCTGCACACACTGATGACTGGCTTTATTGCATTAGTAAGAATCATTTAAGACATGGAAACGCTGGAGAGATAACAGGAATATTAAACAGGAACAGTCGTCCTGCCTCTGCTCGACACATGTGGCACACAGAGCTGCTGAGCCTCCTCATCCTGCAGTCGAGTGTTGCTGGCTGCAGGCGGGCACGGTTTCTCCTGAGGCTCAAGAGCTTTTCATATTCAAGGTGTCGCAGAGAGCAGAAGACACTAACAAGGTGCTCGCAGTGACCTATGCTTTGTTGTTTCTAAGAGAAAACATGCATTGTGATGATATACTGCAGAGTTTCTGCAGAATTTTGGCCACGATCACCAGCTGTGCAAGACATATGCAGATGCACATGCAACACAATTAAGTAATAAAAGGAAACGTATTTATTATGCTGAATGACCCCTGTTATACTGTGACTTATTATTCCAATATTGCATGTTGCATGAACATGTTTGATGTTGCAGGTGACGCCAAGTTAAACCTTTTCACTGCTGCTGTTTGTAAATTATTATTATTTTACAAATGCACAGCGGTGAAATGGAACTAAGCACATTTATTCAAGTGCTGCGAATTCATTATGTGCCACATTATACATATATACCTCTCAGTGGGAAATACTGCATTTCTCCCTCTACTGCATACATTTACACTAACACACTAATACTAATACTAAAAACATTGTTATAAATTACCTTAAGAAACCCAGTTATCAATTATAGATAGACTGATAACATTTCCAAGTGAATAATACATAAAGCCAATATTATAAACCAGTGATATAATACACAATATCATAATTTTGAAATTCTTACTTGATATGCACTTTAACAATTGTAACATTTTTATATTTTGCCTGTACATTGCTAATCTATATAATAATTAGCAACCATGCTAACGCACTAATAAGGTATCTAATTTTAATGAGTTTTGTTGTCGACCTTTGCTTTAATGCTGTCATATTAGTGTTGTTTACAGGCATAGATGGGATAACTTTCAGAAACATGGAGCAACGTCATGCAGCGGGTGCATGAGAACACAGCCCGACAGTCATGAAGAGTCTGTAACGGTTTTATTTGAGTAACTGTACATCGTGACACCACTGCTAACTCCTGAGTTTGCTCAGTTGTCATGGCGACAGTTAAGCTGTCATCACGTGCCGACACCTGGCTTCAAATCTTACATATTTCTGTAAAATGGAAGATTCAAGGTGTGAGTAAAGAAGAGTTAAAGTCAGGAAAAAGCAGTTTTAGTTTACGTTTTTATATTTATCCCAGTGGTTTTTACACAGACGACGCTACGTCACGCTAACAGCTTGAATCAGGACGAAGATCCGCGCCAGAAAATATCTGGTTCTTTGATGAAAAGTCAAAGCTCACAAGCTGCTGTGCATAAAAACTCAAGACTTCAACTTGTTGCGAGTAAATTAGCGCAGCCACAAAGATTGGTTTGATCTGATTTACTCCACTGTCCCTTTGAAACTGGCTAAACTACAGCTTGGGCCCCGTAATGAGTTTCCTTTTGTCAGTATTCGGTCATTCTCATGCCCAGCCCCGAGCACTGAAGTTGCCCATACTTTCGCCAACATTTATAATGAGAACAGACTGTGCAACTTTAATGACTTTAAGACTGTCCTACAGTTTACCAGTCCTGTCTTTTTTATGTATGTCCAGCTGCGATTTGTCCGTGAGAGCTCACAGAGAGCCATCCATCCCGTCCTTTCACTCGCTTTTTGACAACAAAGGACCAAAAAAATATGGTTTGGTTTCTCAACGGTGTATATTCACTCTTCCATCTTACTTCCTATAAAGCACACAGGTATGCAGCGAGGAGCTGAGGCCCCACATTTGAAAGGGAGACTACATGGTCTTTGACTGTCATTCAAAATCATGTCACAGGACGGGGTCATCTCATGAAACGATGATGGACTCTGAACTGAAATTGAAGCACTGAGGTGCATGTTAGTGTTGGAGACCTCCGTATACAGTTAAAACAGCCCAGTGCATTATATTCATAGAGTTTATATGAGTTATCAGTGATCATTTCTATTTATTATTGAAACCTAGAGACTTGTGTCCTGCTAATGTTGGTATGGTAACACAGTGGCTAGGTCATGTTTCTTTATTTAGTTTTGTCTGTTTACTGCTGTAATGTTGTTCTTATTGTGATTTGTTTGTTAAATCTGAACAATAAAAACCTCCTGAAGTGTATTTCGGCAACACACCCAATCAGAAAGCGTATAATAATTCCCTCACTGTTCAGATGATAATTCTGATTGGTGCACCAAAATGAGTGACATCAACTGTTTCCAGTGGGGATAGCTCAAAGAAAAACATAAATACAGAGACATTTTATGTGAATTAACTAATATTGTTATATATTTAGTGGTGATTTATAAAGAAACTCATCACTCATGGTGACACGCTGAGAAAACAGGCTTTTCTCTGAACGTCTAAATCCAGATACGCAACGTGAGCTGTTCTACATAGTTTCACTGCACTGCCTGCTGCACGTACTCGGCAGTGAAGCTTAAACAAATTGATGCCCATTAGGTTCAACAGATATTTTAGTCACTTTTTTTCAATATATTAATACAAATATTTGGTTCATTACACTTTACGAATGAGGTTGTTTTTTTAAAGCTGTATTAATTCACACTTTGGCCACTTGGGGGCAGCGAAACAAGCTGTAAATACAACACTTATAAAAGTGCCGTTAGCAAACAATTGTTTATTTCAACATACAGCAAACACAGAGCAATGTAAATATTAATATAGAGTTGTTTTGCAGGCCACCTGTAAAATGTAATATTCTTTATTCTGGTGTCATGAGCTGCACAGGAAGTGGGCACAGTTTTTTGTTTTTTTTTGCTGCTGTTGGAAATGAGGCTGTACCAAAACAAGCTGAAAGACACTATAAGCTGCAGCAGTGACAACTCACATTACAACAGTCATCCGTTGTCAATATAAAAACAAGAAGCATCTGAGAATCTTCGTTTTGCTGAGCTCTAGTAGCTGCTGCTGCTGCGGTGGTGTACTCCAGTACGCGATGGCATCACCACGAACAACGGACTTCGGGCAGAGGTGCCAATGAAACGCTGCTTTTGAGTCTTTTAGCACGACCTGATCAGGCATCTTTCCAACTGGATCTCGTTGGATAAAAGTGCACATCATGACCTTGCACCGCATCGCTCGGTCTGGAAAATATTTGGGTTCTTTCCGTCTGCAGAAATCATGCAACGTCTAATAAAATGTTAATGCATGCACATGTTATAGTAGAGATGCATGCAAACAACCTACAGTATGGAGTAATAGGTGAAGTTTGTTAGGGTTTGGGTGTAGTTAACCATCAATAGGCCATCCGTGCTGCTCCCTGCAAATAAAGCTTTTCTATTCTGCTCCGCCACAGACCATGAAATAGTCACTCAGCTCTGAAATGGAGAGAATCACTCACATGGAGAAACAGCGAGAAGTTCAGTTAGTTCTGCCGTGCAGGTAGGAGATAGATACTTGGAGGCACAGACTTATTGCAGCCCTCCATAGATATCTGCCAAAGTCTACACAAACATTAGAGGGAAAACGGGGAAACAAAATTACAGAAATCTGCTAAGTTTGACAAATGGCGGGCCCGGCTTTGCCACCAGCTATTAGCCTGCAATGATTAATAAGTGAGAAAATAATTGCACTTCATTGAGATTGATGACGCCCCATTTAACCTCCACTCTCATCCCGGCTGCGCCACAGAGCACCGAGATGAGCCTCGGACACACTGCTGCTCTGCCGGCCTCATTGGCATCAAACACCCATAGACACACACACACACAGACACACACACACGCGTGGTCTGTAATGATCCTGTGGGGCATTTTTTAAAAGCCTTGCAGCGCTGAGATCATAAGTTCATTGTTAGTAAGTGAAAAACAATGATCTCAGCGCTAGGAGGCCTCTGGGAATCTCTCACTCCACCAATATAGAAGCATTTAAGTCAAACACCACAGGGAATTAATGACAGTGGAGTCACCATTAACTCCTACGCTAACGAGTTTGTGAGCTTTGGCCCATCTTGTTAGACGCATCTTGTTGGTGTATGAGTGTTTGTGTTTGCTCGTCCGCCGTGGCGCCTGTGTCGGGGAATCTCGTCGATCTGAAACACCCGCGCGGCAAACGTGTCCGAATGCGATTGTCACGGGTAAAATGCAAACAAAGCTGCTGCGGCGGCGGTGGTGGTGGCGATCGGGGCGAGGCGCTAAGAGTGCCGTGGCGTCTTATCCTCTCAGTCTGCAAAGAGACGTGGCCAAGGTTATTAAAGAAGGATGTAGCAGAGCAAGATGGCCGCTGTTGTGACCAGAGGCGGTGTGGAGAGATAAATGGTTGACCCAGCCTGGTGTCAGGTTAGGATTGATGCCACTATCAGCCCCACTGCTTTCCCAATGATTTTCTCAAATCTCTGATAGAGTGTGTTATCTAGTTACTGGCATGAGGGCAACGGCCTGCAGGCACAGAGAAGGTCAATCTATGAGGACAATCTTTGTTGGACTAAATGAGAAAAAAGACCTCACAAAAAAGAATAAAAAGCAGCTGCTAGGTCTCTGGGATAAGATAAGCCAAATTACTTCTCTTTAGTAGGATAGGCCTCGGGCAAAACATCAAAAAAAAAAAAAGAAATAAAGAAAAAAAGAAAAAATTAAGTGAGGCAGCTGCTGTGCTCTCTAACTTCGGTGTTGTAGATTTCACCTGGAACCTCGGCTTCCTTCAACTAATGTTGATTCGGCGGCGGCGGCGGTGGCAGCACCTTGAGGAATGGGCCAGGTGAGTGTGTGTTCGCCTGCTGTTTAATCTGCATTCACGAATTCAAATAAACGACCTAAAAAAAAAAAAGAAAAAGGAACAGGAACAGGAAAACACATGAAACCCGGCCAGCGGATCGCAAACGCTTCTCCGTAATCTCACTCCATCAAACCTTTCGCTCTTCTCTGGCTCCTTTCAAAACTGGAGGGGGGGTGGGGGGAGAAAGAGTTTGACTAATAGGTTGTAATTTACCGGCCGAGGTCCTGATCAATAATTCTGTGTCAATAATGATGGAGGGGTCTGCGTGAGGGGGAATGATTCCACTCATTGTCTGAGAAAAATGAAGGCGTGGACACCACCCGGGGCCGCAGGCAGATGTCCACAGGTGCTCGCTTCGTATGACGCTGGAGTTGATGAGTGGGAAGACGAATAACACACACACACACACACACGTAGACACGCATACAAAGGGTACAGTGTGTTGCACTGTGCAGGATCTAAACTTTAAAAAGAGGCTTCACACACACACACACACACACACACACACACGCGCGCAGACGTACGTCCCTAATGGGCGTATTTTTCACCGCGCCTTTTCTCGCTGACGTCTCAGTCGACGGGGCCTCTCTCATGACAATCTCATTACGAACGCGGGAATATTGACCAAACCGCTATAAATGGAGGGAACGATCCGTTTCTTTATGATCCAGAAAATTGCAGAAAAAACGTTTGTTTTTTTCTCTCCCAGGAAACAAATAGCCCATTTTGAACGCTTTCCGATGTGGCGTGAAAGTACAGCATCTCTTATCTGCACGCATGTAGCACAGGGAATAAGAATACCTGGGTCGAACCAGTCACTGCATCGGCACAATGAGATTCATCCCTAAAACCGGGCCAGCCCCTCGTCTTTAAAAGCCTGTTATCACTAATGAATTGACAGTCATCTGAGGTGTTTTCTGCTGAATCACTCAAATCTTTTACTTGTCTTGGCACGAAAGCACCCATTCTTCATTATGGCATTGATTTAAAGGTGTTAGTGGCCGCAAATCCAGATAAATAAAGTGATTTTGTCACACGCAAACCCCTGGTAAAGTGTCTCTGGTGTTTACTGTTCACATCCTCATCATGTTATCTGCATTCGGGGGCCGTTCATGAGCTTTCAACCACACCACATGATCTTCTTCAGAATTAGCAATAGAGATTTGTCGACACTGAGGAAACTACAGGTGTTTCCCCGGCGTGGCAGCATGCATGTTGCACACACATGTTTCTTGCAGTTTAAAACACCTCATCTATGCTACTACACAGCACTTCCTGTCCATTCAGGAGTTTGCATTTGCAGAAACATGATGTCTTTTAGTTCCTTCATGGGATCGGATGTCTAGTTTCTCTCCTGTGAAACAGGAAGTTTTCTAAATTAAAGGTGCAGTTTGTATGATTTTGGAACTATAACCAGAAACAGAATATTCATAAATGCTGCCTCTACAATGACCGTTCTGTGCTTTTTGCTGCCACTCCATGGGAACTCAGTCGGTTGAGTTTTCATCATTGGCTTGGGTAAAAACCTGTAGAAGCGTGTGAATTAGCGAAGCTGCAGACTGTATGCAGGCCATAACACCGTCAGCTTCATTCTGTAACCCACCACTCGACTGATATATATTTAGATTTATGTCAGATGTTTCACTTGTGTGCCTTCAGTGAGGTACAGTAGGCTCCCCGCCTCCGCGCCTCACCATCTAAAATAGGAACGAGTCTTCCTGTAGTAAGAATTTCGGTCTGTTACGAGCCTGACATCAAAATCTCTGCTTCTCGAGCCGCGGTGAGCCACACTTTAACGCCTTGATCTGTCAGTCAGAGATAACTGTTACCGACTCCAACCAGCACGAGAGCGGGGAGCTTCTGAAAGCAGTCTAAATATTTTGACACGAGCTTTCAGCTGAAACACCAGTCACAGAAGAGCCAGAGCTCAGACCATGGGCAACACACACACACACACACACACACACACACACACACACACACACAACTACAGGAAACAGCTCTTTATCCATTTAGTCAAACTAGAAACATAATTAATAGATAATTAGCAGCAATGACTGATGTAAGTCTGAAACAGGTCAAGTTAAAGGCTGTTTTATGTTAAAAATCCATAAAGCACACACACCTTTGAATATGTTTGAGTTATTACGGGTGTCATAAGTTAACTGGGCCCTGGGGTGTACAAATGAATCCCAACCGACTGAGATGGTTTTTCTTAAATCCAGCGTTCAAACTCTGAACCGAAGCTTAAGCTGCTGTTTGTAAAGCATGCTGCGTTGAAGTGCGGCTGCCCTTCACGTGCTGAACAACTACCCAAACAAATGGATAATATGGACACAAATGTTACCACAATGCAAATTTCCATATCACATTAAAAGCCAGATTGTTCATTCTTTCAGGGTTAAATTCAGATTCAGGCGGGTTATTTGTTTGTTGACGAAATCAGAAGGTTATTTGTGGTTGAATGGCCTGAATCGTAAGAAAAAACAAACAATAACAACGACAAAACCGTCTTATCTACGTTAAAATAACCATGAGTAAAACTGAATCAAATGACGACTTTGAAGAGCAACAAAGTCCACGCGGTTTGCTCGCCATCTCTCATCAATAGACAAACCTTTACAAGCATCACCCCGATTGTTCTCTGCATCGTAACCATGACAACAAAGCTCACTGTACTTTATCTAATGTACTTATCTTAAACCGACACGTGAGCTTTCCCTAAGCCTGGATAAGCCGAGTTTGGAGCTAAACCTGACCGAAACGGTAACCATGGCGATTTGTTGTTTCAACATGATGACGAACGATGCCATCCGGTCTGTGGCGACAGGAGTAAAGTCGTTTTGTGGGACGTGGTTGATCAAAAGAGATAAAACCGCACAGCAGCTCCCCTGGTGATCTGACGCTCCCTTCCGACCCCTGTGACCCTTGGTCCCGTCCGGGCCGCTCCCCTCCTCTGGACCGAGCGGAGGTGTGTTTTCTGTGCAGGACCCGAGCGGTTTTGAACACTGCGCTCTAAGTGGATTGGGTTCCTGTCAGAGCTGAGCGGTCGGACATTGATAAATTTCCTCCTGTGTGGGATCGATAACTCTCACCTTTCAGCCCAGGGCTCCTTCAGAGTGGGACGTCATAATTACTCTGTCAAACTGAATGCCTGTCTGTGTTGAGACTGACGACTGCGTGCGTGCGTGTGCGTGCGTGTGTGTGCGTGTGTGTGTGTTTGAGAGAGAATGATACAGAGTCAGTTAGTGCATGTGCAAAGCAGCAGAAGGTAGCTCTTCTTATATGAGCGTGATATTGTGTGTGTTTTGAGATGAATGCACGGACATTTATGGATTATGTTTGTCTATGTGGGCTTAAAAGGTGGTGGTGGTGTGTGTGTGTGTGTGTGCGTGTATGGGCCCAGGTGATGCTTTGTTGGCTGAGCTGGCCTTGTGACTGGCAGTGATTGACAGCAGGGCAGCCCGCCTCCTCCTTTCTCCTCCCACGGCACTTTTTTGATGCCTGTCATATTGGCCAATCGGTGAAGTGATCTGACAGCTGTCCTGACACCGATGTGCACACACTCACACACAGCAAACACAGACATTCACAGGCGTGCGCACACAGACGGGCTCATAGTCCTAAATTCACCATTTGAAAATCAATCACTGGGCAGAGCAAAAGCTCCATTTTTAGGATTTTACTCACCTTTCTAACACCCTGACACAAAGCAACGCAGCAGCCATGTTTGCTCGCCGATTAGCCGCAACGATTAGCTCCGAAAACAACACGGCGGGGATGACGGGCCCCTCACGTCGATCATGTTAACTGAATTAACATACGTCGCTGCTTTCAGCTGCTTTCCTCAGATCTGTTATCTGTCCAGATGCAACGATGATTTATTTATTCTGTTTCAGGGGAGGCGGGGAATTGCCTCCATCTGCTCCATCAGACACTGCCGCCTCGCCCCGTGCAGCCTTCCTCCAGGTTAGCGCGGGTTCATTTGTGCACGCCTACAAATGCAACTTTCTGCATATAAACCAGCGCGTGAACTTGTGTGTGTGTGTGTGTGTGTGTGTAGGTTTTTATTAGACTTGTATGCATGTGTGTGTATAGGTGCGCGCGTGTGTGTCACAGTGGCCATGTGGCGCTGCTGTCTGTAAAAGAGGCAGCCTGTGGAATTAAAAGTGAATGAAGCGAAGATGAGCGAGGCTGCCCGCTTCTCATAACGCCGCCACAATAATAATAATAATAATAATCAGGGCAATAATAACCTCAGCGCTCATTTAGACATCAATACTAATCACTCTCATTTGGAGGACAATAATAATAATCAGGCTCATTTAGAGTGCCGTGTCTCCACAGAGGCTTTCACTGCCTTTGGGGTTGGTTGGTGCTTAACCTAATGATAATAGTCATGATTCATGGCTCAACTCTCCCTCCCTGCATGTTGCTTCCACTCCACATGAACACAAAAAAGAGTGTGTGTGTGTGTGTGATGGAGAAAGCTACTGTGAGGGAGTAACACACACACACACGCACACACACACAAGCTCATACTTCTTTTGTGCTTTTTAATATTTCTTCCTCCTTCTTTCACTTTAACAAGAAAGTCCAACAGGTGCAAGAAACACAAGCAGCCGGTTGATGGCATGGGTTTAAACCAGAGTCCAGGTCAACCGCAGGTAAAAACAGGAGAAAACAAACAGCTGGGCGGTGACTTTATATCCCAAACATTCATCCCCGTTCAGAGAATAACCAAAAACACCATTTACCTGCATGAAAAAGCATAGTTACAGATGTATTGAGTCACTGGATTTACCACCAAAACAAAGTGGTTAATAGGTCGTATTTGACCTTTTAAGTCATGTTCCTTTATCTTATCATAACCACTGGAAATGTCAATAAACAGTCAATGTTCTTCTTTATATCTTTATATGTGCAGGGCTTTATTCTGCTCTGGATGTTGGTAGAGACCAAAACAGAGCTAAAAGGAGACTCAGCATTTTTGCTCCGTGCTGTAATAAGACCAATGCACACTGCTAGCTCGCTAAAGCTAACGTCCGTACTGTTGGAGCGGTGGCTGTTACTCGGGACTGCAGAAACACTTCAGTTGAATTTGTGCAACTGAAGGCGGCGCCATATTAGCTTTGCATCCTAAACTCAACTGATCACCCCGGTGACTCCGAATTACTTCTAGCGCTGGATCAAACCGGATGATGTGCAGGATACACCGAGGAGCTCTGCAAGGATTCGAATCTTGTTCTCGTTGTTCAGATTTTCTTCTGAATCTGTTGCTGCTGTGCGCGCGGTGGAGACAGATATGGCACTTTTATGTTAACGCGGTCAAATGTGACTCCTGCAAAGATGTTTGTCTTCCACGCCACCTGATCTCAATCCAGTCGGCGAGGATGCAGGGCAATGCCACAGGAATTTAGGTGTTGCAATAACACTCTCTCAAGCCCTTTACGGCACTATATGGTCATCTTGAAGACATGAGAATATTCTCTTTCTGATGTATTGCGTGCCGGCGCATGGGACAGTCAGGCGCTAATGTAATTCCACACGAGTGGTGCTCATCTCATCTGGGCTCCAGCTTTGAACTCTTGGCTCAGCGGCTTTTCAGAACGAGACAGAAAATGGGGACAGAGGGAGAGAGAATTGTCCGGCACTGATTCGCTGTAAAAAACTCGGACAGAAGATCATTTCAGCGCCGCTCGGGAAGATCAAAAAGCTCTGCTGGCAGAGAGCGGGCGCGAGGGGAGATGGTATCGCCGGGCTCTCATTTCATTCACAGACGAGTGTGAAATGACTTCATCTGTTGTGTGGACTCACACTAGACACCATTATACACTACTGTACCCTGACCCTCCCTTCCTCTCTCACTCTCTCCTGCACGCCGGCAGCTACAGGCCAAAACCCACTGCAGCTGTGTCCTAATAACACATCTGTAAGGTAGCCCTTTGTGTTCCTATTAGCCACACTGCCAGCCTTTACCTACACTGACACTAAAAATATTAAAAGAGCCTGATTTTTATTTTTTATTTTTTTACCTCTAATTGCATTGTGATTATCTGTGGAGCGGCACCAGAGGAGCTCAGGTCTGGTGTTAATTGCCTGTTTACAGGAGCTGGAGATCTTAACCCTTAAAGAGCACCGAAGGGGGAATGTGTGAGTGCTAATAAGAGGAGATCAGACCTCAAGTCCAGGCCTACAGTAGCAAGCTTCAGGCCCGGCGGTGCACATCGTTACCACTCTGCCTCCTGCACGAAAAGAAAAAGAAAAGGAGCAATTTGCTCAAACTTCTGAGCCTTAAACACTTGAATAATTTAGCGCTGAATATTATAAATCCGCTTGATTATTTCAGGAACGACAACAAACAGGGTTTTTAACGCCAGAGCTCCCTCTCCCTCTTTCTCTCTCTCTCTCGGCGCCGCTGCTAATGGAGATCGCAGGCACACACGCGCGCGCACGCTCAAAGGAAGAGAGTGTGAAAGGGGAAAACAGAGGGAAGCATAACGAGATAATAAAGGGTCGACTTAACACAAGGACCCCCCCTCCTTTCTTCTTCATCCCTCGTCTTCATTTCCTCCTTCATTAAAAGAGGAGTCCGGCGCGGAGCCAGGCTGTAATGCTGCGTGTTGGCCGTGAGAGCTCTCCTCCTCCATCTCCCTCTCTCCCTTCTTCTAAACCATCCCTCCTCCTGTCTTCCTCCTCCTCCTCCTCCTCCTCCTCTCTCCCTTGAACACCCTGTTTAGCTGTTTAAGCTGATGACACAGAGAATATTGCATGTTGAAAGGCTGCTTCACCACACACACACACACACACACACACACACACACTCTTGCCCAGAGCGAAAGGCCCCAGGCAGTCTCTTTCCCGCTAGCCAGGGGCGATCATTCTGCCTCTATGATACTTTAACTGTGAGATGTCAGGAAACATTAGGCCTTTAAAAACACAGCCACGGTGCTGTGCAGATACACACTGACAACACACACACACACACACACACACAGAGTCTCAGCTGTAGTCCCATCCAGTCTCCTCCAAGGCCAGAATACTTGTGCAATACTCCTCTGCAGAGAAAGTTGTTTTTAATGTTATGTTTGGAGTAAACGGTTGTGATTTATTTATTCTTTATCTGTCTATCAACAACAACCTGATGTAAAAATCTGGACTTTAACGTATTTGAGTTGATGTTTCGTGACGCTAACTGTCGTAGCTCCTGAAGCAGCTGGCCTGCCTTGTATTAACCGTTTCAGTGCAGTGAACGCGACACGACTACGAGTTTGGAGGACGTTATGATCTGAACGCAGCTCGCAGAAAACAGCCACCTGGGAGCATTAGCGACGACGCATTCATCCATTAGCTGATGCCGGTCCCACGCCGACAGTGGACGAGAGGCGGTGCACGCCCCGGACACGTTGCCACTTCATCAACCGGCTGACGTTCACGCAATGCATGCACGGCGAGTGGGAAGTTTAGAGTCACCGGTCAAGCTACGCTGCGTGTTTCTGACGCAGGAGCGTGAGGAGAAAACCAAAGGTAGAAGAGGGGGAAGTATGCAGATCCTTCACCTGAGTAAAATCAGAGTTACCATAATTGGAAATTACTCTGTCACAAGTAAAACTCACACTTAAAGTACCTCATGAGTGGTAAATTCTGATATTACTGGATATTTAAATCTGAATGTGTGAGTTTGAGCCATTACAGCCCATCAACAACAATGTGAGGAAACAACTCAGCAGCAAATTTACTATGGATCTCGTCATTTTTGGACATTTCAATGCGGAAATGTTACGTATTATAAAGTTAAACAATGATAACAAAGGAACCTGTGCATCAGTGCGGCTCATTGGTGTGTTTTTAGTGTAGCAGAAGCACAGAAGACTATGGCAGTCGGAGTTTCTGCATTGACAGTGGTGAATAGCATAGATGAAAGTATTTGTTGCGCTCGCACTGCAAGCTGCTTCTTTCCAAAAGCTAGCATAACAGCCCTCAGCCTGCTGGATATTCTGCAATCTCTCGAACGACGTGTAAGGCGGCAGTGATGTAAGATGCATGCCACATTGCAGCCCTCATCCTCCTCTCCTCCCTTATTTCCTGTCCGCCTCTGCGCCCCGGACTCTCAGATAAACACGGGACGGTTTAACGTGCGCAGGGCGCTCCAGTGATGCAATTATTTTATGTTTGCGAGCGCATTTTCGTGGGAGTCTATCGACGTTCGTATCAGCGTCAGATGATCGGTGATCTCTGTTGCATCTGGCATTATGGCTGACTCCAGTCTGTCCCGTCTCCCTCTTCCTCTGTGGGCCTCTGAGAACTGCAGAGAGTGGACTGAATGTCTCAGAGTTTTAATAATAAAACATCTGACATCAGGATTTAGGGGGCTCTGCGCTGGAATACTTTGCGTATCCTTGCAATAACTCCCGTATTTTCCTCCGAAATCAGGCGGAGATCGACTTGCGAGCGGAGGGGACACAATCAGAAAGAGAGTCCGCAGAGCTGCTCTCAGATATGAGCGTTTAATGAAAGGCACATTTTTTTCATTTTGGTTTGAAACGTTTCCAAATCTGGGGAAATACCGGGATGACCCGTGTTTTGATATGCTCTTTATTAGTTTGTTTTCTTTTCATTCATTCTCCGTCCTCGGCGCGCCTGCTTTGAGCCCTGCGTGCCAAGCCGCTGTGAGGACAGGCTGCGTGTGACGCCGGGGTGTAGATCTGTGTTTGCTGCTTCCACTTTAGCTCTTTTTACACCTATAATACCACAAAAGTAAAACCAGGTCTCCTGCAATTAGGGGATAAAAGTGCACACATGTGCTGCACGGAAAGAAAAACCACATAAATAAGCACCGAGACTGTGAAGTATAAGGTCACGGTTACAGTTTAAACCTTTGACCTCATGTTAGGGAGGACAGGGAGCTCACCCTAAATACATCTGACCTGCTCACGCATAACAACAGGTCCAGGCCCCTCAGGTCATCTGGGACAGGTCGGCTCATTTAAATCTTAAAAACACCACTTTTTACTGCAGCCTCACAACAAATTAGACACATATTTGCTTTTTAATCTGTAGACATACAGTCTTTGTTGTCTCTTGACTGCACATTTAACCTTTTAATTGTTTTCTATGCCCGTGTAAAGCACTTTGAATTGCACTGTGTCTGAATCTCGCCTTAACCCACCAGCCCAAATAGTTATAAATAGCCTAAATAGTCGATAAACTTGAGTTTAAAATGAAGCTCTTAGTCAAATCTGGATCAAAGTTGTTCCTTTAGCCGATTAAACATCCCCTCTGCACGAAGAGCATGGACGTCAGTAACACCGGATACCAACAAAAGACGAATACTTACTTCTTTAAACAGCTTTAAACCACGTCTTGAGCCTGAAAGTCTGTGTATTACTTCAGAATCTGCAGCACTGATCCAGGTTTTACTGAGTAAACCCAGGTGTTGTGTATCTTAAGTGCTTGGTGAGGCAGATTACGACAGAAACAAACCAGAGGATCCAGTCACATTGTGGAGGGGACGATCGGATTAAGGTCTTTGTAAATCCCGAATCTGGGACTTTATGCTTTTTATCCACTCCCTAGTCTTAAGTGTGTTTGTCTGTCCGTTGGTGAACCGATAACAATAAGTCGGCTTTAACATAAACTAACAACTGTTTAATGACGCGGGGGCTTTCTCTGCTGTGCCGTGAATTTAAAAAAGGAGAGGTTTACTGTATCAGTCGCTGGCAGCAGGGCTAAAAGTTTCCTCCAACATTTCCTATTTTAACTTTGTCGAAACCGGCACATTAACACACACACACACACACACACCGAGGAAGGTCCAGTGCATGTGTGTGTGTGTGTGTGTGAGCGTGTGTTTTTGGCCGCGGGCCCACATGGTGTTAATTGGATAATGAGGTACAATGACAAATCCCTGTTGCTGCGACAATAAGGTGCTGCTGTCCAGGTTTAATATCACCGGCCCTGGTGTAATGCTGTTTGGACACACACACACACACACACACACACACACACACACACAGACACAGGCACACACACACAGCTCAGGTGTCTGTCGCTCCACTTTGGAATCTAATCTGGCTCTTCCTCCTAGCAGCCAATCAGAGGAAGCCACTGCTGCCCCAACAACCAATCAATTATCTCTAATTCTAGGAAGGCTCTCCTCATCCTCCTCTCTCCTTTTTCCCTTCTCCTCTTTCCTTTCTCCTCTCCTCTCCTCTCCTCTCCTCTCCTCTCCTCTCTTCCGCTCTTTACGTCCTTTCCTTTACTTCGTCCCTCCTAATTTCACCCTCCCCATTCCTTTCATTCCCTTTCCTTGTCTCCTCTCCTCATGAATCCTTCCATTTTCTTGTTCCTCACTTCATTATTTATCATTTACTCTCAGTGTTTCCTTTTCCTTCCTTGTCCTTTCATCTTTTTGTTCCTCTTCTGTCATCATTTCTCATTTCCTTTCCTCTTTGCTCTCGTCTCCTTCCCTTGTTTTCTTTACTTTTACCTTCCGTCCTCCCCTTTATTTGGTCCCTGTTCCTCTTCTCTCCTTGTTTCCTTTCCTTGTTTCCTTTCCCTTTCCTCTTCTTTCCCTTTCTTTGCTCTCTGCGTTCCCCCTCCTTTCCTCCCATCTCCTCTTTCCATTTCATTATTTCTTTTCCTCATTCCTACTTTGTCTCCTTTCATTGTAAATTACACTTCCTTCTCTTAACCTCTCCTCATCTATATTCTCCTTTCCTATGCTTTCATCTTGTTTTCTCATCACCCTTCTTATTCCTCCTTTCCTACCTTAAGCTTGTTTCTCATTTCCTCATTCCTTTTTCACATTCCTCACCTTCTTTCCTATCCTTTTCATATCCCTTCTTTATTTCCTTGCTTGTTTTCTTTTCTGTCCTCTCTGCTTTCTTCTTCTCCTTCCCTTTGCACCTCACTTTGTTTTCTTTCCTTTTGTCTCTCTCCTATCTCCTTACTGGCCCTCCTTTCCTTGTTTTCTTTCTTGCATTTCCTATTTTCCTTTCTTCTCTTTCTCCTTCCCTTTCCTCCTATCCTACAGTCCTCCTTTACTTTCCTCCTTTCCTTCCTCCCTTTTTTCCTCTTTTCCTCTTTCCATTTCTCATTTCTGCTTTCTCCTTTCCTCACCTGTCCTCCTGTCCTTGTTTTGTTTCCTCTCTCCTTTCTCCTCTCCTCTGCTCTCCTCTCCTCTCCTCTCCTGAGCCATAACTGGGGGGATGATGGGCCATAATTCACCGGGATCCCGGCCGCCCCAGACGTGCTCACATTAATTGGATGTCCATATTAAATGGAAAATGAGAGCGGCGCTGAGGGAAAAAGTGAATGACTGACTCTCTTGGCTGCTATTGACCTATGAGGAAGAGATGCTGCCCTTTTCCCCGGCGCTCTCCCTCGCCCAGTTTTCTCTGCTCCCGTCAGCGTGATGGATCTCAAAGCATTCATTTTCTGACCCCTCACCTGGAAGCAGATTAAGCGCTCTGATTCAATAGGGCCGTTAATGGGGGCGCCAAAAGTTTATGAGGATTTCTGGAAAAGGCCAGGGAAATTAGATTGTAAGCTAACAGATTTATTGCTCTGTTTCAACACATTGTAAAAAGATTATAGGACCTCGAGGCAGGTTGGAGGGACAGAGGGGCCGCGACGTGTCTCTCGGTGTGAAGGAGAGGTATAGCAGGGAGTCCTGCTCTCACATTTACCAGCTATTCTACACTGACAGGGCAAAGACAAGCATGTCAGTCAGCACAGGATAAGCACACGCGTGACCTGAAGGACAGATGTTTAGACAGCACGTTCTCAGCTTGGGTCCTGCTGCAGGTGATGTGACGTGAAGTGATGCTGTTTTGTCTCTAACACTCTTCTTGTTTCATGCTCATGTTTTCAGGTTATTATGCTTCTGTTTTATGATGTTAAAGATATATATTTAAAAAAAAAATCATACTTTTATAAGTTTTACACAACAGGCAAGATACACCCAAGAAATCAAGGTCACAAGCAGGGTGTGAATGGCTTTTCTAAGGCATCTGGGTTAAACAACAGAATCCAGTCTCCATCCAGCAGATCTGATGCAACCGAGACTCTGAAAGGTCTTCAATCGTCACCGCTAAACAGCCTGAACCCCCCTCGCACATCAAAGAGGGTAAAGAGGTCACAGTGACCCCTTTGGCTTGTACAGCAGAGGCTTCACACCATGATTCAGCAGTTTTGCACATTTCCTCAGCGGGACTTTTAAGAGCCATATCACGTCCTGCACAGACACCCTTGCAGGTGCGTGCACCCACAGAAAAGAAAAAACCCCCACCGAACTCGAGTAAA
Source organism: Datnioides undecimradiatus (assembly GCA_008933995.1). Taxonomy (NCBI): domain Eukaryota; kingdom Metazoa; phylum Chordata; class Actinopteri; order Lobotiformes; family Datnioididae; genus Datnioides; species Datnioides undecimradiatus. The sequence continues at coordinate 1,298,869 of WARS01000046.1, forward strand.
ATGCAACAGCTCATCATTTCAGGGGAATCGTCTCAGTTTAGCTTGTGTGATAATCCAAACCATGGATTTATTATGCTGCTTATTTAATATCAGCAGTGATTTATTCCTTTCTGTCCACTGACTTACGTAATGCGGAGACACGCATTCATATCTTTACACCAGCAGACTCAACAAGTGGTTGGACCGACTTCAGGTGGATTTCTTCTCCACGGCGCTCGGCACTCTTGTGTCACGCCGGCCCGCACTTCAGCGAGGAGCCTCGGGCAAAGATTAGCTCGTTTTGATTTTCGGGGGTGAAGTCTACTTGAGTGCAAGTAATTTAAAATGGAAGAAAACTTTCTGTTAAAATAAAACAGAAAACACTCGAGCCATAAATGCTGTTTCTAGATCAACATTTTGACATAACAGTGGAGAGGAGCTTTCTTTCATCACTGTCATCACTAATGTGACTGAACAGGTGTATGAAGCAACACCTTTTATGCAGGTAAAACCCTCTTGGTGTCTAATTTAAGTGGACTGTACCACTAGTGGGGGTGTTCTCCACATCTCAGACACAAAAAACAGATCATTTTTCCAAACAAGTATTAGAATTTACATATAATTAACATTTTTAACTACTGATCGTCACCCAGACACAGAGCCAGACACTGTTGCGACCAAACACAGTTTGGTCCAAAGCAAGCTCATAGCTCCGCCCATGTCTTTTCAAACATGGCGGCACCAGGAAGTTGTTATAGCACAGGGAACACAGTGCATGCTCTTTTGTTTGACCAGTAGAAAGCAGGTGAGCGACAAAGTGAGAGTACTCTGTGTGTGTACATGTGGTGGCAGTGGTGGGCACTGTGTCATGAAGAGAGGTAACAGATAAATGTGAGGTGGAGCGTGTACTGTTGTGGGTTTAACAGAAGAAAACAAAGGATTAAAGCTGCACTAATTCATATTTTTATATCACGAAAACTGATGTTTTTAATGTCAAAGTTGTCGTGCTGACAAACTGAGGATACCACCATCTAACTCTTTAGCTTCCCCTCAGGTCCACACAGTGTTTTAGCATTTTTTTTTAGCTCGTTACTTTGGTTTAATGGCCTGAAACTTGACTCTTTTTGCTTTCCCTCTCAGTTTTAACCATATTTACATGGGGGCCAATCACCAATGGACCCTTTTGTGTGCTGCTTGCTTGATACCCAACTGCTGGATTAGCCACAAGCTAGTGCAGCTAACAGGCCGGATATTAGCGGCGCCCAACACATAGCCAATAAGCCTCCAGATAGCACTATTGTCTCATGTGAATAAGCACATGTTTGCCATCATATTAAATTTGCAGCACAAAGCAGCCGAAATAGTCAGTGGATACAGGTTTAATGTTGGTTGCCACCCTCCAATAAATGTGTGCCATCGTGTCTGCTTCAGGTTGTGGCCCAGCTGCTCAACTACGTTTCATGCTCCCGCGTAGGACGCAAAAATCCTGAAACATCTTCCAAAGTTGCACGAGCATTAAATAATAATAATAAAAAAGACTGTTTACAATCGGCTTGTCGGCTAAAAGCCTGCAGAAAAAGTCCCCTGTCTGCTTACACGTGCTAACACTCTCATCCAACACTCGGGCCTCTGCAGGAAACCAGGCCTGCTGAGGGGAAAACAGCTTTTCACTTTGTCAGTAATGATGTGTGTTCAGCTCCGCGATCGACTCAGGAGTAATGTAAGATTCTGCCATGCGTGTTAGCTCTGCTGCTGCTGCTGGTGGTGGTGAGGGGGGGGGGCAGCAGCTACACGCGTGGCTCAGAGTTGAGAGAAACTCACCAGAGCTGAACTGCCTCTGTGGGCTGAGCTGCAGAGTTTTGGGTTTAACCCTCTGATGTCTGCTGCTCGGTTGCACACCATCGCCTCGGGATCTCTTTCTGTAGTAAATTAATTTACATTTGGAGGATTTTCTAAAGATGCTGGCTTCCTGTGGAGCCAGGGAGATCAAAGTGTCTCATTCTGTGTGTTTGATGATGTTTGATGTTTGCTTTGAGTGTGAATGTTGCTGACTTTCTGCTGTCTTTTTCTCCACACAGCGGGAGGTGTCTCTTTCCTGCCTTTTACTTTCTGCCCCGTCCTCGCCCAAATTCGGTAAGTTGCGTTTTACTTTTTTTTTTTTTTTCCGGCTCTGGTTCAGATTCCCTTTGCTGACACATTCTTAATCACCTCGCGATATCTACCCAACAAGCATTTGATGGGTGATGTGGGAGCAGGAGGCCAAGTTCAGCTGCAGCCCAAAGTAACAGGAAATCTTTGTAATGTAGCATCGCGGATCAGTTTAAAACATGCAGCCGCAGAAACCTCCGAACTGACTTTGGAGATATTAAGGTCTTCACTTCCTATAATGACACTAGTTATCCTGGTAATCGGACTGAATCGCTGTGTACTTCTCACTTCACTGCGGCTGATGTTGTTTTTTTTGTGTTGGCGATTATCTGTAAGGGAGGTTACTTCACCTTTAAATCCAACCCTGAGTGCTGAATCATCCCATCAGCGTCCTCGTCAGTTGATGCAGAAGCTGCTGCAGTGGTCGCTGAGGGCGTTTTGCTTGGTGTTTGTTGAGCTGATCAAAGAAATGTGGATTTTTGTAAAACTGCGTGTGTAATTTTGCAAGCTGAAGGTCCCCTCGCCATGCTTGTTGCCATGTTTCTGCGGCTGCTCTTGCGCAGACAGATGAGCATTCTTAATCTTCTGCATCTTCAGACCCGCAGTACGTGAAAAGCTTAAGTATCTGAGAAGGTGGATGGTGCTGCAGAGGTGGCGGCTGCAGGTTATAGCCTCAGTCTCTTCAAACTGGTCTCCTTGATCTGCAGTGTGTGTGCCAAACTCTAACCATGCGTGCTGGTCATTCAACAGTCCTTCCCTTTAACTTCTGTGGACAGCAGATCTGTAGTCAGGTCATCAGGAGCTGCGGTTTGGGTGGATTCAAGATGTGCGTTGTTGTTCAAAATGCTAACAAAGCACAGAGTGTGGTGATGAAATGAAGTACAGCGGGATCATGGGAGTTGTTGTCTTCACGGCCATTACAGTCAGCTCCTCCTTGATGTTGGGATAGTCCCTCAGTGTTCATTGGTTCAGAAAGTAAAACCGCTGAATAAAGACGTTTCACATTAAACATCAGCGTTCCTCAGACGCGCGGGACATCTGGTTGGAGCTGCGAACCTCGTGTTTCTCATGAGCGACCTGTTTGACTTGCTGTTGCCCTGTTTTCCGCATGTGCGTGTCATGTCTGGCCGCTGCTCACCGCTGCATTTGCCTCACGTTGTTTGCTGGTTTTGATGCTTGTTGCTGACCCAGAGAAACGCAGTTACACAACACCTTTGTTCCTCCCTTCATCATAATTTCGTCTGCTTCTGGTCTGGTTTGTTTAATATTGTGCACTGTTTTTATGCTTTGCTGCGTTGCTCTCTTTGAAACACTCGACTGTATACGCTTTGCACTTTCTATGATTTCCTTTTTTGATGTTTTGATGATGCATCTGGAGGATTGTGTTGAATGTGTATATTTGTCTGTGCCGATACTCCTCGACTTCGTGTCATCTGCACCTCAGTGAGACCACTGCTTTGCACCTTTTTAACAAGACTATGGCTACTCTCGTCACATTGTTTCTGCATCTTCTAAAAAGCCCTGTTACATACATATTTCAGGGGTTGTCAAGGTGAATACAGACTCTCATATCAACAACGAATCAATGAAGATTGATGAAAATTTCACTCGTGAATTGAGGAAAAAAAACCAAATCACAATGCATAAAAACGAGCGCAGCAGCATCCTGCAGGAAAGCCTACCCCTGAAACTGACTGACGGCTGCGATCCTTGCTGTGGCTGCACGTTAAATGAACAATTCCTAGAAAAATGCACAATGCAAACACAACAGCTTTGGCTGGTGAGGGGTCCCTACGCCCACTCTTTTATATGTGTGTGTGTGTGTGTGTGGATAGACGCAGCTATTGTTAATCTGATTTGGTTAAATGTCCCCGGGGCTCGCACAAAACAGAACCCCCTCACCTTTAACCTGCTCCTCCTCCTCCTCCTCGTCGCTCCCTCACAGATAATAATCCCCGACCATTTCCCTCATTTGAAGAGGCTAATCAGTTTAAATACTTTGATACAGATTATAATTAGGGGCAGCGTAGCGAGTGTGTGAATGCGAACTGTGTGTGCCAACGATTTCCGTTCTCATTGTGCGTTGCACTTGTGTGTTTGTGTGTTTTACGCTAACCAGTTTGGTTAAAACCAGAAAAATTCAACCCACTAAATATATTTTATGTTGCATATTAATAGCACATAAACACAATTTTCACAGGACTTGTTTGCGACTAAATAAGCGGTGTTGCTTGTTAAGTGCAACAGTATATTCCTGCAGGTTCTGCAACGCCGTGATGTTTTTGAACGACCTGTAAAACTGTATCGTTTCCAATAATTCAGAGTGCAAACTAATATTTGATGCTCTAAACACTAAATCTTCAAGAAACCTCAAAGAGGGGGCATTTTGTGGTTTATTGTAAACAACACAGCAATTGATAACGCTTTCATCAGGCCGTCTATACTCTATTTTAAACAATTATTGCTGAAATTCTACATATTAAACTCAGTGAAATGAATTTTGAACGTGGCTTTCTTGAAGGAAAAAAGCTCATTTATCTACATTAAAGTGTGAATTTCATCTTGAACCAGTGTGTGATGCCCTCATGGCTCCGTTTGCATTAACGGTGAACTGACACATGCGCGTCTCCTCACTCTTCACAATCCCGCCGTCTCCGTGTTTTTGGCGTGCAGACTGACGGCGTTCTGCCCCTGCTGCAGACGCAGGCGTGCGGACATGTGACTCCTGCGGCTCTGTCGACGCCGGGTTTTGTCGGTGTGTTTCCAGTGCCGCGCTGGCTGGTGTTTACTCCTCGCCGCTTTTCTCTCCGTGTGAACTGTGATATTCAGCTGACCTCGACGCTAACAATCGTCTTTCCCCTCCTCTCTCTCTCCCTCCTGCACCCGTCTCACCCCCTGCCTCCCTTCTACCTGGGGCAAAGTCTTATGTAAAACACATTTATTTTTAATAGATTTTTTAATGAATTTTTTAGCTGCCTATTAATAATGCCATTAGTGGTGGCAGAGCGGCGTCAGACAGCAGCCCGGGCCTGCTAATCCTGCCCCCCAGCCCTGGCAAACGCAACTAATCCAGGCCCCTGCTTCGGCTCCAAGTAGGCCTCACACACACACACACACACACGCAGAAGTATGTGCAAACACGTACTGTATGTAAAACACACTGCCACACACACACATGCCGGTGTTGGTTAATCCTCATGGCGTGTATGGGCTCAAACAGTCGCTCTGCTTCACCGTTCTTTCTTTCTCTTTTCACACGCCCCCCCCCCTTCTTCCTCACTCACCAGTCCTCCTCCTCCTCCTCCTCTTTAATCCTTCTGTCGCTCCTTCTCTCCTCCCTCCCTCATTCATGTCTCTCCTTTGCCTCCCACCTTATTTCTCCCCCCCGTCCCTCTTTCAAGCGCTCCCCTCCCCTTCCATCTTGACCTCCTCCCTCATTTTTTTTCTTTCTCCCCTCTCTCTTCGTCTTCGCCTCCCTCCTCGACTGCCTTTCTTCTTCTCCCCTGGGCACCCAGCAGGCCTGGCCTTGGTGCTCGACTCCTCATGGAGGCTCCTTACCTGGGGGCCCTAAGTGTGTGTGTGTGTGCACGCTAACACACACCCACACACACATTTGTGGATGCTACAAAAAGTCGGTGCAGAGCAGAGAAATAGTGAGCCGCTTAAAGCCTTAATAGAATTTGAGCCCGGCTCAGAGAGCGCTGGAGAAAAGGTGTTAATTACTGCTGGTTTTAATGCTAATTAAATGTTTCAATTAATGCTGTGTTTGTTGCCAAAATGTGTGTCAGTAATTGACGAACGGCAATAAGGTGTTTGAAGGCATTAAAGAAAGAGACAAAGAGAGAAAGAGAGGGAGAGCGCTCTTCCTCCTAGATGTGCCAGAGCCTGGAGCAGTGCAGCATGGGAAATTTCATTCATGAGGTGGTGGAGCGGGGGGCGGGGGGAAGGAGCTGGAACAGATTCAACACAGCTGTTTTCCATAAAACCGTTCACGGCCTCCGTCAAATGTGGTGTTTCTGTGTGCGCGGCGCTGCCGGACGACGCGCTGGACCGAGGGGGGACGGCGGACGATGCAAAGAGGCTGCAGAGCGGACGAGTTCACCGTCGAAGAGCAGCTTTCAGATGTGAAACTAAAGGAACAAACGTCTTATTTCGTACTTTGAGAGATGTGGATGGTTCAGTTTTTAGTGATTTATCAAAGTTAACTGTTGCAAGAAGGCGCTGTCTTAAATGGCGTCCAGTGTGGGGCCTGCTCACCACAAAGTTCAGTTTGGCCGGCCAGATGTTCATAGTTAAAATATGAATAATAAACACATTTTCAGTATGAATCATTACTCACGCTGTCTAGTTTACATAATCTGCGCATGGCAGAGTGACACTGACGCACAGGAAGTCGGTCAGTTAAGGGAACTCGGACCCTCCGACCATTTTGCGTTCAAACGGTACAACAGGTGTTTGCTTTTTGCTCCTTTTCAGTTTCAGTTTGTGCGCCGCAGCTTTAATTATCACGGAGTCTGGTCCACCAGTGAAAGGTCCTGTGAAGAAACCCACCAATACGGAGAGAAACGCCCTTAAACTGCACAGTTTTTGTAATAAAATTATACATTTAGCACCTAAATCTGCATCAAAACCACAGTAGAGCTACAGTGGTTTATTATAAATATACAAATTAATGTTATGAGCTGTTGGACTGGAGGATCAGAGCTGCATCACGACTCATCACTCATCACTTGGAGCTCCTGAATAACTTTCAGCTTGACGTGAATCTGCATCAAGACCGCGCCATCAGTCATTATAATCAGTCAAAGCAAACGCAACCAGGGACAAAACTTCCCCTGTAACGGTTTTAAGTCCGTTTAGCAGAGATGCTGTTTTGCTCAGGTGAGTCACCTTGTTTTGTGAAGCCAAACCAAATAACTTGGGTTCCTGCGGAGCATTTTCTGGCCTTTAGATGTTGTCGGGGGGCTTCTGCTTTGTGCGTTCTGGTTCGACGAGTCAAAGTTCAAGGCAGCAAACATCGACGATAAAAGTGTGAGTGAGGCTTTAAAAACAAAAGCTATTTCCATTAAACACATGCACATGTTTCTGTTGTCAGTGTGGAGCAGGAGGGTCTTTACCTTTATGTTGTCTGAGTGTGTGTGTGTGTGTGTGTGTGTGTGCGCTGCCCTAGGTGATACACTGCAGACACAGACAGTCCATCACGCTGAATTATAACCTCAGTGAGGAGCCAGCGACGCCCTCACAACTGCTTTGTGCTCACTTTACACACTCCCTCTGTGTAAGTGTGTGGGTGTTTTTTTTTTTTTTTTGCATGTGCATACTTTTCTCTGTGTGTAATCTGTGTGTGTGTGTGTGTGTGTGTGTCACACTTGCTGCACACTGATATGAATTCTGTCTGACTTGGTATGCAAATCAAAAGACCCTAGGTGGGGTAGTGTTAATCGCCCAGTGGCTCTTTGGGCAGTCTTTGGGCATGCACGCGCACACACACACACGAAATACATGTCTGTGTGTGTGTGTGTGTGTGAGAACAAGTTTTTTTGTGTGTGTGTGTGTGTGTCCTAAGGCTTTCGGGATAAGGATGTGAAATTCCAGATCAGCGTTTCGGTGCTGAACCCCGTAGGCTCCTGTCAATCCTGCTGACATGCGCACACGCACACACACACTCACACACACACACTTACACACACATTTCTGTGTGAGTTTGTGGCTCAGATTAGCATAATTAAGTCATTTGTTGTGGTTGGGGCTGATAAAATCATTGAATTATTCAATACTAACAATATCACAGGATAGATAAATCTGTGTGTGTGTGTGTAAATGTTTGTTTGCATGTGTGCAGGTGTCACTGAGCACCCCAACACCTCCTCTCCATCACCCACAATGCACCGCGCTCCTGGCAATGATCCGGCGGGCCTAATCAATTGCTCCTCCACGCAGCATCACAACAATCCATCACAAACACACACATCCTCCCCACACACACACACACACACTCATTTGTTTCCGTTGCAGCAACACTGCAGATGTTCTCACACTGCAGATCACAAGTGACGGTGCTTTTAAGGACTTCTGAAATGTGTGGTTACTCTGCTTGGATCATATTTGCCCCGCTCCTGTGCCGCTGTCGGGAAAACAAAGAAGCGAGCGCGGCTTTTGTGTTGCTGCGTTGAATTAGCGTCAGCATCTTCTGCATGTCTGAGAGCAGCCGGGAAGTTCTTTAACCGAACACTGGCAGCAAAACAAAATGGATTGTGGGGAAGATGAAGCAGGAGGCGGCGGCGGAGGGAGGGGGGGTGGTGGTGGTGGTGGTGAAAGTACTTTGAAGTACAGCAGTTGTGTGCCAAGGACAATGGGAAGAGTCTGATGAGAGCGGAGAAATGCTGTAATTGTGGGTGTGCAGGGTGTTACGGTGAACATGAAACAATGTTCGCGCAGTGAAATCACAGCTCGGCACAGGAAAGGTGTGGGCTTCGTGTACACGTCGTTTGGGAACGTGGAATGAGATTGAACCCGTGCAGCGCTCTGAGCTCGAGTTCAGTTTGTTTAAAATCCATTTTCGAACCCCTCCACCCCCTCTGTTCATCAGCTTTAGGTGATATGACTGCCGCAGTTCAACTCGACTGCTGAAAGTTGAGGCCGACTCCAGATTTTGCGATTCAGGGAGTTTAAATCAAACACGAGCACCTTTTTTTTTTTCCCCGTTGCGTTATGAGCTCAGCTAATCAGGCTCAGAGCCGAATGTCAAGATCATAATGAGATGAGCCAAACGTCAGGTGTAAAGAGCCAGAGCAGTGTGAAGTTAGAGGAAAGCGCACATCACTTGTGCCCTGCACACAGTCGCCCCGACACGTTTAAATGATTTAAATATATATTCTTTTAAGTTTATTTCGCTAGCAGTGACAGCGGCGATGCTCAGGTCTATAAAAGGCGGCATTTCAAGATCTCATCATTTCATAATTCGGGATGAAACAGGATAAGCAGACAGGACCAAACACTTGAGGGAATTTGATTTGAGGGTTAATAAGTGGGCGGGTCATAATGAGCACGGAGAGGCAGATGCTAACCTCTCTGACTGACGAGTGGACGTGGTGATATTATTGGCTGAAATCTGATGGGTTGTGCTAATGTGGGCGTGGGTCAGACTTTAATTTACTTTTATCAAACAAATTGATTTCTGTTGGGATTTTATGGCACATATTATTAAACAGGTGCACGGTGGGACCTCGAATGTGACATAAAAGGGTTAAAAAGACATTTTTCATTTCATCTGGACGTCAATCTCAAAAGCCATGTATGAGGATCCAAAGCACTTTTAAGTTAATTTAAGTTTAAATCACTTGTATATCCTGCAATTGTGCTGTCCTTAGTTGTTGCACGTTCATGTTAAATTAATTCAAAATATATTTTATGGCGCACACATTGAGAAAAATACCCATTAGCAACAAGGCTAGCAGCTAATTTAGTAATATAAATAGTTCTGAATGTGTCTGAATAACCAGTGGGGAGACAGAACAAACACTTTGACTCATGACCGTGATGAATGACGTGTAATGTCACTTATCAACTCGCTGGAAACGCGCTCCTCTGCCCCTTCACACACTTATATCTACAGCTGGAGCGATCTGCTCCCATGTTGCACCACCATGTTTCTACAGGAGCCCACAGTGGACAAACCAAACACTGGCTCTAAAGAGTGTTTTGCAGTTTTGCAGCCACTGCGCGTGCACCTGCTCCTTTAAAGCTTTAGCGTTGCAGTTGAGGGTGGTCAAGGGACTGAATGGATGAAACTGATGTCACAGCTAATCTTTACTTGTTTGTATTAAGAACAACGTGCATGTGCATCATTATTGATGCAATTTAAATGGATTTAAACGTTTAAATGAGGCCACCACAAAAGCTTGAACTTCAACAAAAGTTTTAACTTTACACAACTTTATATTTATAGGTTTTATAATGTGTTTAACACAATATTTTCTTAATTAAAAATGTGGACTTTATACATATTTCCCCTGGTTTTTGTGCTCCTGATCACATCCCGGCTCGCTCCCAGAAGCCGGGCTGAGATTGAGCTCTCAGCGGAGAGGTAAATAAGGAGGGTGATTAAGGGGAGTGAAGCACGAGCCCTCGTTATGTTTGCGTCCTCTTTCTTTCTAATCAACATTAGTTCAGAGTCATTATTCCTCTGGAGCAATTGAAACCTCCACGCACTCATAACCTCGTCCATTACTCTCTGCCGCCAAGCAGGAGGGAAGAGACCAGAGGAGGAGATGGAGAGAGGAGGAGGAGGAGAGAGAAAGAAATGCAATAAATGTAAAACAACAAACATTTTTCAGTTTACACGTGTTGCAGACACAAAAACAGTAACATTTAAAGAGGTACAGCCTCTCAAGAATGTTATCAACAGGCTACATGTAAAGACTGCACGTAACGCAAAAGAGAGAGTCTCTTGCAGGGATGAAGTTTCAGTGTCTCTCAGAGCTTTAATACTGTTTTTATGTTTTCAATGCTTTTGTCTACCTCCATCTCCTGTTAGAGTGTTGTTTTCAGGTTAAAAGCTCAGATGAACCCACCGTGACGGCCTGCCATTAAACGGCAGGCGCACAAAGTGAGCTGCGTTTTCCCTCAGGAGACGGTGGAGACCAAAACGGAGCTAAAAGACACTCGTGTTAAGCGTTGAGGAAGCACAAACTCGACACCAAATGACAAATGATGTTTGTCTGCTGGAAAAACTCAATCAGTTAATGCAGGTTCAAGGTTTGGTTGAGGATTTGCAATGCATTTATGCAACAGGACAGATGTTTTTAAAGCACGGAGGGTCGTTTAGCCTTAATGCTAATCCCCCTGTGGATGCTAGCGTACCATCTTTGCTGCTCTGATGTGGATTTTACTGATTTGCCTTATGTTTACATAATTATTGTTTGGGTTGGATATTACAAAGATGATAGGTTTGATCTAAAAATGGATTTTGATGATTAAAAACTGACTTTGTTTTTTTGTTGACATGTTAGCGGTGAGCTAGTGGACATTCAGATGCACTATGTAAAACATTAGCCCTCTGTATTTCCGTGTCAGAGTTTCTCAAGGACTTCATGATCTTGACAGAGCTTTTAGAGCTTTTGGGGATCTGCGGTAAAACCCAGAGCAGAGCCGTCTTCCTTTTTTGGTTGTAAACTGGATTAGAGCTGAAATATTTTGGTATTATTGGGGGGAAAAAAGCAGATTGAATTGAGGGAGTCTATCATACATCAGCACTTTAGACTAATCAAATTAGTTTGAAGAGAAATCTGTGACTAAGAGTTGACTAAAATATCATTTTTCATCTACTGAAACTGACTAAATGACTAAAGTTTGATGAAATTTAAGCTTTTTTAAGACTAAATCTAAAACGGCTGCTAAATCCATCCCTGTTCACAAGTGATTGGCTTTACAATGTTTGTCTTTTTTCTTTTTGTGTGTTTAATTTAGCTCACTAAGACTTTTCCAATCAACTGATCTCGCGACACAGGGTTGAATCTTGCATCTTGGCTAAGCATCACGCTGCTCTCGTCTTTGCTCCTGGCTGAAGAGAAATAGTTTTCATGGAGATTTGAGGTCTGCTTCTGTTGTTTTTACTGTCAGAGACGCCTCCTTTAGCGCAAAATGACAGTGATAACCTGAGCTGAGTCTTTGTAAACACAATCATTTTTAATATAAAAGTCCAGAGATGAACACATCAAGGCACCGCTCTGACAGTCTGGAGAGGTGAAGTCAGAAGTTTACGCTCACCTGGAGCTGTGTCTGATCCTGTGAGAGGAAGAAAGAGACGCAGGGGGAAGGCGGAGAGGTGAATGACAGAAGGATGGAGGCAGGGCGAATTATGTTACGGAGGGAGAGGAGAAAATATGGGCACAGAGCAGGGAGGCAGAGAAGAGGTGCATGATGAAAAAGTTGGGAATTAGACATCCTCCTGTGTGTGAAATCTGAAAGTCAAGAAGGGCCGAAAATGTTTTTATTTGAACGCAGGGAAAGACACACAGACGCTGTAAAACACCATAAAGTGGAGGAATGGTTATCTTTTCACAGCATCTATCATATGTATTTCATTTTCATCTGATTAAGAGTCTCCAGATCCCCCTCAACATCGCTGAATTTGAAATCTGAATATCAAATCAGCATGAAAATCACATGGAATCAGCCGTCCAATCAGAGCAGCTGGCTAATGGTTGGAGGTGGAATTGCAGGCACGCACACACACGTATATGCATGGGGGGGGAAAAAAAAAAATAAAACACTGTTGTGAGCTGCCACTTTAAGGAAACAGTAACAGTAAAGTAAAAAAAAAAAAAAAAACTTTAGCAGCAAAAACTAATAATTGCAAAGCAGCCAATTAAATTGTGCGGGAGAGATGAAACCGCTCATATTTCCCCTGGTAATTTCATGCTCTAAACTCGCTTCCGTGCGCACATAAAAAGAGGAGAGAAAATATCATTTCAGAAGCTGACAGAACTCATTGTTCGTGGAATTTTAAATTCAAAAAAGTTAATAAAGGCGAGTGCGAGATGAAGGGAATTTGCATTTCTCAGATTAACAGCATGTAGAGCAGCGGCGGCGCGCGCAGCCTCGGGTCATCATTTAAGAAACCTTTGCATATTTTATTTAAGAGTGGCCCGGTTTGGAGCGTAATAAGACAGACAGATAATGATTAGAAGGTCGGGCCTGCAGGGCACAGCCGGGCTGGGCGCTGTAACGCTCTAATACCCAACACACACACACAAAGCACAGCATAGCACAGCCTGTGCCGGCTCCTCTAATTGGCTGCTGATGGTTTATGAAATGTTTTCCAAAGGTTTTATTATTGTTGTTGTTGTTGTTGTTGCTTTTATTGCTTTCATTATTTTAATGGGGGGGGGGTTCTGCTCGTGAGCATTGGTTTAGCTCAAAGCCACCTGGTTCTGCTAACATGCTCCCTTTTTAATCAATGCACAAAAACCCCAAATGGTCCAGAGACGTTGCATCGTGGCTACATGCTAATAATGCTACACAGTCATAGTGCACCAGGTACCAGAAATGTTTGCTGGACAGACGGGAAACACCTCAGAAGCAACAGCTACAGCACGTGAAACCAAGATTTTCCTCATAAGCCGATCATTTTACTCACAAATCTAATTCAAAGTTTTATTTACGTCCCGTCCACGTCAAGACCTGTGAAAGAAAAATGACTTAAATTCTCTGCCAGACGTGAGGAAATCCATCTTATTTTAAAATTTTAATGATATTAAAATGATTTTTAACCTTTTTGCTGATTCATTTTCCCTATTTATCATTATTCCAGCCATGTGAAACCTGAAACACTGACTTTGCAAAGCAACACCGCATTTCACAAACCCTGTATTGGCAGGAAGGTAGCCTCCAAAGCAACTTCAGAACATCTAGAGCACAGTCTCATCAGGAACCTTTGCAGTCCGAGGATGTGAAGCAAAGCACAGCCTGGCAAAGAAGTACTGGAAGTGTTCATGTTGGTGTTAGAGCAAAGAGGACAATCGAGGATCCCCGTGAATTACACGCGTAAAAGTTCATCCGGCTCAGTCAAATGAATCCATAGCTGCAAAAAGAGGGGTAATATTGGGTGGTTGGTCACTGATTGGGTAAAATCAGAGGTCGTTTTCACCAAACTTGTTGTTTACATTTAAAAGTTTTCTTTGCTATTTATTATTAATGTTGTTATTATTAGTTTAATGCCTGAAAAGTAGAGCTTTGCAGCGTGTTTGAGTCTCCGAATCAGGACTTGGCCTTTGTTCTGCAGTTGGCAGCTGTAGCATCTCGGTGGTGGTGGGGGGGTGATAAGGAAGTCGACGCTCTGTTAACGGTACAATAACCTCCACTGTATCTACAAAGCAAAACCGTCAATTAAGAATAATGTCACTGCTGAAGACTCGTACTTCAGAGCTGCAGCACCAACCCAGTAATGATCTTTTCTTCTGCTATCTGGAGTCCTGAATCAATGCATCTTTTTGATCTCGCTCACTCCATGTATACAACAGAGGTGTGCGTGTGTGTGTGTGTGTGTGTGTGTGTTTCCACGCCCCCGGGGGTCCCGGTATAATGATGCTATCTCACAGGCCCCTCCGTGGGTTTGAGGCCTTATTATCAGAGCAGGTAAAGTAATTTCTCAGTTAGACCAGTGTTCCACAATAATTTCTCCTCTATATGTGCATCCGTGTGTGTGTACGAGTGTGTGTGTGTGTGTGTGTGTGTGTGTGTGTGTGTGCGTGTGTTTTTTTTGTGTGTGCACACATCAAAGCAGTACAGAGAGATGAGCCCGATAGTATTTCTCTGATTAATTTAGTCATTTGGGATACTCTGTTAACTGGATTACACTCAGATGTGTTGATATGGCCACATAGCCCTGGGTTGTGTGTGTGTGTGTGTGTGTGTGTGCGCATGTGCGTGTATGTGTGTTCATGCACATGCACATATGAGTGTGCATTTAACAATTATCAAGACGCTCTGCGTTGTATTCCACTTGTGAGGTCCAGAGAGGCCTCGCTGACGTATGAAGACAGTCTGACTGACGAGGCAGGCGGCAGCTTTAAAGGCACAGTGCCTAACGAGGTTCCTCTGTTAATTGACTCACCTGTGGAGCGATGCCCACGTGTCCCCGGTCACCTGATGATCTGGACCAATCACCGGTTTGCTTTACTTTATTCATTCATTCTGACGGTGTGTTTGTTTTGTGGCATCACCAGCAGCTTCCACTCGGTGTTAATGTTGTCTTCCAAAATGGCGGCTCCCTACAATGTAGAAATATTTTTGGTGACTCATCTTGAACTCAGGAGCCATGTGACATAAGTGTTTGTCCAATCAAATGTGCTTTGGTTGTCGAACTGACCCCGCCCCCCATATAAAACCCTGATGCAGAGAGCTAGTGAAGAAAGTTCATAAGAGCAGCAGTGTGCTTGGAGTTTGGTTGGCCAAAACATGGTTTGCCAACTGTTCAGATGCTGTCTCTCATGCATGTAGCTAGCTACAAATGTAGGTGATGATGTTTTGTAATCCCGCCTACAAAAACTCTGATTGGTTGACTGTTTTTCAAGCAGCTGTCGTCATTTGTGGCTCATTAGCTGCACCTCCCTCTGCTAATTTAGCTCAAGCTAGCTTCATCCATATGAAGACTGATGTTTTCTGGTAATATATATATTATACTGGATCATATGCTCTGTAAGGGATTGTAAAAGAAGCTGGAATGTACATGATTATCAGATGGGTATGTTTGCTCATCTACTGTATTGAATTGTACTGTATTGGTGTTTGTGAAAAAGTTGAAATATTTCTATATAGTATTTTAGATAATTATGATAATTTATGATAAAGGGTCATTGCAACTGATAATAAAAATACTAATAATTGACTAATACTGTGATACAGGAAAACTGATCTTTTCTATAATGGTTATTAAATTGTGAAAGTCTTACTTTGTTGCAGCCCTATTGATTTTAGCTAATGTTTCACTTGGAAATGGGTCAAATAACACATTTTTAGCTCTTTATATGGATCTAATTGTGAATTTTGTCACATTAGACAGGGATCACATTACATCCAGTATAGACATGAACAGTGATGACGACAGCCAGTGACTTTAACCATTCACATGGGCGTTTAACATATAGGATATACGGCGGGATGGGAGTGACAAATGTGTGTTTAAGTCCGACTGTCAGCAAATGTGTTAAAACAATTGTTTGTGTGTAGGTTTGTGTGCAGTGTCAAGATGCATCACGACAGGCAACCAGCGAAATGTAAAGAGAGAGAGAGAGAGAGAGGGAGAGAGAGAGAGTGGAAAGGGTTAGGGTATCAGCGAGGGGGTGAGAGACACTGAGAGAGAGAGAGAGAGAGAGATGGCAGAGTGGCCAGAGGGCAGTGTGCATTAGAGTAAGAGCCTGATTGGCTCTGACCTTCCTCACAGCCAGCTGTCAGCCTCTTAGATACACACACACACACACAGTGCACAGCCTGTTACGGCCCTGCAGGCTCTGATTACCATATCAGCACCGTCTCATTTGCATAAATCCCAGCACTCTTAATTAGGCTTCATCTCTCTCTTCCTCTCTTTACCTCGCTCGCATTCTCAGCTCTTTCCCTCCACTTTTCCTCCTCGCTCTCTTCCTCCGCTCGCTCGCAGATACGGGGCCGGGGTTTAGGGTTAGAATTAGCAGATAGGAGGGTCCATGACTCCCAATTAGTTTAGTGCTGATTAGCCTAATGACAATTTCACTTCATCTACATGTATTAGCGCGCCATATTCTTTCACTACTTCTGTTCAC
Organism: Datnioides undecimradiatus; assembly: GCA_008933995.1. Lineage (NCBI taxonomy): Eukaryota > Metazoa > Chordata > Actinopteri > Lobotiformes > Datnioididae > Datnioides > Datnioides undecimradiatus. The sequence continues at coordinate 1,315,299 of WARS01000046.1, forward strand.
ATAAACATTATCTGCAAGGAATTTTCTTTCAACCTCTCTCTCCCTCTCTCTCTCTCCCTCTCTGCCTCTCTTTATTTCACAGGTGTTATGGTCAGAGAGGACAATGAGCTAATTATAGCTAGAAGTAAACTCTTGTACCTGCTGTAAATTAATGCGCAAGACCATTCAGCGCCATGCATTTGCCTTTACGCAGCCACGCCGCGGTAACAAAATCAGTTGCTGTTTCCTTTTTTATATAATTATTTCATCATGTTTACATCAAGGTCAATCATAAAGAAGTTTGTTTACTTGCCAGCTAATCAGCTGTCATGCCACATTATATTGCAGCTCAATCAGGGGGAATTAGCGGTTCACATGCTGCCTACATGCTGTCAGAAATATAATGAATTTGTTGCCCAGCAGTACTCAAAAGTGTTATGAATATGATTGCAAACAGTGTTGATGACTCTGTAGAGCACGCGCTGTGTGTATATGTCTTGATTAGGGTATGGAAACGCAGAAACTGGTGTAAAACAGGTGGATGTTGCTAACTGTTGCTATGCTATCATGTCTCTTTAAACTGTGCAGAGACGGGCGACCGTGCAGCTAGTCTTGCTTGACGGCTGAACCTTGATGGAGGAGCTTACGGAGAGCACTTGAAGGCGGCTTGAAACTGGTTTTGTTCTTGCATCTTGTTGCAGTTTTACCAACTTTATTTACACCGACATAAACTCAAGCCTGGAAATGGCGAATAAGTGAAAGCTAGTTGCCGTTAGCTCAATGAAAAGCAAGGAATGTGACATGTAGATGATCTAAAATTAAGTTTGACTTAGATTTAACGGGCACTTAAAACCTTTTTGTTTTAAGGTGAGTCTGTTCAGCTAATCTTGTATAAATTGCTGATTTCTGCCTATAAACAATCACTAACTAGCCAGCAAGCTAACCGCTGGGAGCTACTACACAGCGTGTAAAGTTAACTGTTCCTTTAGAAGTAAAACACAGCTGCAAATGTCTAAAAATTAGACAATTTTAACACTTTTTCATGGATTTTTGGGATCATTTTTAATAAAATGGCACTTTTGCAGAGTATAAATCCTGTGTTGATCAAACCTGAAATGCTAAATGTATAATTTGTACCTTGTTTGCCTCAAATTGCCATTCTTAAGCTATTACAATTCCTAGCAGGAGACCGTTTCCAGTGTGCATGAAAGTACATCTCAAATGATGCAATCAAACATCAGTAGCACTGTGAGCCACATATATACTGAATATGTGCATTTCAATTTAAATCATTTTGGGTTTAATCCAGATTATCTTTTCATATTAGCCCCAAATAGTTTTCAACGCTCTGAACTAACTGTACTACACCATTGTGCAGCGTTTCAGCTGAGCAGTGTTTCTTTAGAAAAACACTTTCTTGTACGCATTTTAAAGGGCAATTCTGTGTTCGCGGATGTAGGTGCACAAATGAAAATGGATTGGGGGAACTAAATCATATTCAGCTCTGGTGCCTCACTCAGCCCGGGGCGACCCCGATCTGTGGACCTCCAATATGTCCGCCGGAGGGTGCCTTACATCCCGAAAGCCCACTAAAAAAAATAAAAAAATAAAAAAACTAACTCGCAGGACCAAGTCATGAGCCGAACTCGGGGGGGGGCAGGGAGAGGCTGAGACGGATCTAGAAAGGAGGACTTGGGACTTGGTGAAGGTTCAGCTATATCTAAAAGATCTCAAATTGAGATACACAAGCAGATGTTTTGTTTTTTTGGATTGGGGGGGGGCGGTTCAGTGTGGAACTAGCTCTGGGAGGCTGTTGAACCCCCGAATGCTGAATTTTGTGTGTGTGTGTACACCGGGTGTGTGTGTTGTCAGAGGGAGGTGTGTTGGGGGGTTAAACACAGCTATATTCTGTAGATAACAGGATTAGCTGGGAAGCGGATAATAAGTTAGCATTTCCTCCCTGCGGCGCTCTCTCCTCTCTCCTCTCTCTAATCCTGCAGCTTTGATGTCCCTGCTCCCATCAGGTATCTGGGCTGCTCTGGCCCCGGGGCCTCGGGGCCTCCAAATGCTCAGACACTGAGTTGTGTATGTGTGTGTGGGTGTGGATGTCTGCGTGTCTCTCTCTCTCTCTCTCTCTCTCTCTCTCTCTCTCTCTCTCTCTCTCTCTCTCTCTCTGTGTGTGTGTTCAGTGTCCTCATTAGTTCTGCCTGTTTACTAAAGTTGGCTTCTTGGGATGAAATCTGCTGTGCGGCCGCTCTGCCAGAGATCTGCTCCCTATTTACAACTGTCTCTCTCCCTGCCAGGGTCTGACCCGGCAGAAAGCTGATGAGGCATCTTATTCTGGGCATGAAACATCTGAACAACAGCACACTTTAAAAAAAAACCAACAACAACAACAAGAAAAATCACAACTCAGCAACAGCAGAAGCAAATTTCAAGCTTTTTACAGAAAACAGTTTCTTGTCTTTTTGGAGGATTTTACATCCCTTTATTACGCCTTTTCAATCATATTCCATTCAGTTAGCAATTATCTATGTATAATAGATTTTCCACCTGTAATGTGTCACTGCACATGAACTTTAACTGCATGCACGGTTTCAATTTTTCTATTTCAGATTTGTGAATGATATTAAAAAAAACTTCTGCACCACCGTTTGTGCAAAAAAAAAAAAAAAAGATCTACAGAACATTTTAGCAAATAAAGTAGCCGGGAAACAGTTTGCAGGGGAGGAGGCTGCAGCGCACGACACGTGACTTTGACACTGACACGGTTGGTTCATTAGTTGATCTTTCGCCGTCCTTCACAGCAGGTTAGAAACACTCGTGGGTTATTACAGGAAGTGGGCGCATGGGAAGTTTTGGGAAGCACTGACAGCCTATTTTCTCATGTGGACTGGAGGAGTAGTTGCTGAAACAGCATTTAGGCCATCATGGGAAACTAAAATCCTCCTCGGGCCGTGTTCAGACTGACATTAATACTATGTTAAAAGCCTCCTCGTCGGCCTCTTTGGGTCACACAGAAGGCTAAAAATCTCAGGACTGAAACTTTGTGCCACAAGTTACTGCAAAGTCATTTAGAGCGGTTTTGGCCAGTCGAACACATCCAAGCACACACTCTTGGGTAGATGAAAACTTCATAATGTGAGTGGTATAATCCAACTTTTTACCCCTGGGATCACTGAGGTGGACAATAAATTCATTTGTTGCTCAAGTTGTAAAATCCTGTCTGAGTCCGGCTGTGCAGTGTTTTGCTGTTCTGATAAACCTCCAGACTAAAGCATATATTAGCCATTAGTCTGGACGGTTGCTGTAGTTTAACCTTATTTGACTGAATTTCTCTTTAATAGTTTAGTTCACCAGTAGTTTCAAAGAATAATTAGAGTTCTAGGTGAACACACTTATTTTCTTCCTTGCAGAAAGTTGGAAGAAGATTAACCGTAAAGCTGGAACCAGCAGCTTCCTGGTTCCTGTTTCCTGACAGGATGCAGTTACTTCCTGGTGGTCTTGTTGTCACTGTGCGGTTGCCAGGCAACCAGCGCGGACTCCAGGGCCAACAAAATGTCCTGACACAAGCTAGCATAACATGATTTCTCACGATTTCTCAGCTTTGCAGGCCGTAGCTGGATTTTGATGCCTTTAGAGAGGCTAGCCGTTTCCACCTGATTCCAGTCTTTATGCTAAGCTAAGTGGCTCGCTTCTGGCCGCAGCCTCACGTTGAATGGCCAAGACAGTGAATGAACATATTTCAATGTCGAACTACTCATTTTAACAGGAGGGCAAACAGGAAGTCAGTGACGTGAATATAAAGTGTCTCTAACGAGTGGGACTTCCCTGCAGTGTGTTCATGAGATAATGATAATGTCCAATCAGCAAATCAGCAAAAGCCCCTCCTCCTTCTCTGTAAGTGATCGCGCCGAGTTGTAAGTGCAGATTATCTTGAACTGATATCTTAAACATCTGCAGACCACATTACAGATGTTACATGGTCTCCACACTGTTGTCAGGCTGTTTACAGAGCGCATGATGCTTGAATGCGGGCGAGTGTATGTCTATCTTAGTGTGTGTGTGCGTGTGTGTGTGTGGTAGGAGGGGAGAAATTGAGTCTAGGAGTGTGTGAGTCTAATTAAAACGATGAAAATAATTACTGATACAGGCTGACAGACAGCCTCGCCCTCAGACATCCTCAGTAATTAGTTAATTAACCAAACGCAAATTAGCAGCAAGAATTAGTCAGCCAGGCTTAACGGAGAAGATGGTGAGCCCTCCTCTCGCTTTCTGCTTTGCTACACTCTGCTCCGCCCTTGCTATCAGAGTGTGTGTGTGTGTGTGTGTCGGTGTGAGTGTTTTTAGTGTGTGCGTGTGCTTGCAAAGCTACTCGAAACAGTTTTTTAAAAGTTAGAAAATGGGGCACGTCCGCTTTATTACACTTTATCGCTACTGTGCATGACACACAGTCGCGGCGTAGTATGTAATATTTTTATGCCTGAGTCAATTCATTCAAATTAAAAAGTGATTTCAGGATAATGAGGCAGTCATTTCCGCAGTTTCTTTTGCCTCGCATAGCGGGGACGCACAGAGCGAATGTTTAAAGCTGTTCCCCTTCAAAACCCTTCAACTTGTAGCGAGGTAATAAAAGGGCTAATTTCAAAAAAAATAAAATAAAACATTGAGGCTGAAGTTGAACCATGAAGTCATCAAGGACGGAGGAGATTTAATCCACACTACAAATAATAATAAAATAATAATCATACTTCCTCATCCCTCCAGCTCACATGATCCAAACAAGCCACTGTAGTTCCTCTGAAGCCCTGCAGGTCATAAGAACAACCCCTCGGATCCACCACGCTGAAGTCAAAATGATTTTGTGAGCAGGGATGAATATTCGCCCACTGCTGGCTCCGGCGGGCGAGTGGAGGCTCGGCGCTGGAAGCGTCTCGTATCCCTCTTGTTAACACTCACTTTGTCTCGCCCGCGGCTCATTTTAGGGAAGATCTGAGAGAAAACAATGCTCCAGCTTCACAACAAGCCCCAGTCCTGACACAGCTATATGCACTACGTGGAAATGTGAAGTATTCTGTATCTTTTTCTCACTGACAACAACTCTCATGAAAAGATAAAAACCGGCAGTGGTGCTGTCAGATACTGATCGTCTGCGTAGCCAAAGCCTGACGCACTGGGTGACATGTTTCTTCATTACAAGGAAAACACACTGCGGTTCGCTTTGAGTCGCTCGTACACCGTCCTGCCGCTGTGTACACTCACCAGAGCACCAGATGTATTCATCCGCTCTGAAAACAGACCCCAACAAACGCATGATTAGACCAAGTTTCTTTCATTTTATGTCATGCACAGGTTTATCGGACACTAGGTGTAGAGCTGCAGCGGCCAAACACTTCAGTTCATATCAGAATTACAGGTTCTTTTGCAGCTTTAAGCTTGGCAAGCACAATCTGCTCCCTCTGTGAGGCGCAGCACAAGTTTCAGATTGATTTAGCCAGAGGAAATCAACATGAAAAAGACATGTTATTTAAAAAAAAAAAGTGCAACCCTTACGTTGCCATAGACAGGACAGCAAAGTGAAACTCTAAAATTCACTTTATTCACCCTGCAAATGGTCCTTACACCTGAGCCTGATGATAAAGAGCTTTTAAATGCAACGGCACCAGGTATCAGAACCTGCTCTGCAGAGTCACAAGAGACGGATGAACAAATATACACCACACATGCGTCGCCTCGCATCGATACGTATGTAAATAAGCGTATACACACATGCAGAGTACATGCAAACATGCACGCACAGATGGAACAGTTAATGGTTTTGTCATAGGGCATATGAATGCATACGCACAAGGATATAGTATAACTGTGTATAGCTGTGTGTGTGCATGGTTGCTTATAGCTTGAGGGTAAGCAGCTCATGTGCACATTCAGGTCAGAGCTGTCAATCCTACCCAATCTGGTGTGTGTGTGTGTGTGTGTGTGTGTGTGTGTGTGTGCATGTGCATATTGACTTTTATGAGTAACTGAAAATCAGCTTCAGCAGTAAACACTAGAAAAGTTTCTCCTGGTCGTTCCCACTGCAGGAGATTTCGCTTCTTTAAACTACCTGTGAGGCAAAAGTACAGTAAAGAGTCCAGAAACGGACAGAAGTCGTGAAGTGACACCTGACATCAGGATATGAGTGTACTTTAATTGCAGGGAGGATGCTGAGGTGCTGTGTGCATGCGAAATACAGAAGCAAGAACTAAACATTTTTAGCTTAATAAGCCAAAAAACCTAATAATAATGTAATGTGACCATTTCTAGGCTCTTAGAGGATTGTTTTGAGCATCAAACACTCACGACTTGTTGGCTTTTCTGTCCTGTATAAAGAGCAAATCTCAAAAACACCAAAGATCAGTATGTTCCAAATGATGCCAGAATGAAATACGGATAATATGTGTTCATTAAGTATATCTCAGGTTATATTCTTTTGTATAATATCAATAAATGGAAAGGCTGAGTTTGCAAGACTGTCATCATTGCTCACCTGCACAAACGCTCCTGATATTTGCAAACGTCTTCCTCTTTTTAACTTTTACTCCCAATCCTCCCAGTTGGTAATCCCTCCCGTTAATCTCCACCATATCTCATAGAGTCATAATCAAATAGGTGTTTCTGACTCTCTGTGAGACTGAGGTACCTGACAAACCCGCCCTACCTAGAGGCAGAGGTGAGCGTGTGCAGATGATCCTGCCTGACTTGCATCAGTCGTCAAAGTGCTGCCAGCTCATTTAGGGAAGTTTCACCCAGTCTACAAACACATACAACTACAATTTAAACCCCACACTAAACAAAAAACTAAGTAACCCAAATGTTGGCAGCTATGGTAGACTTTTCAATATGAAGCATGTGAATATACCTAAAGATTACTGATGTGCTGTAGAGAATTAGTCCAGACTGTACAGAGACGTAACATCCTGATCCCCTAAACCCTTAAAAAGTTGATAATGTCAGACAAATTGGGTCTGAACCTTTGAATCGGCCCACTGCACCGATACTGGTTGGCTGATTGGTTTGGTATTATGACACGAAACAGAGGTTTCTTGGTTTAAAAGGCAACAATCCAATGAGCACCGTTGCTAAGTTGGGCTAAGCCTGTGTGCAAGAAGCAAAGAGGAGTAATAACAATGGTTGCAATCCAGTATATAGTCTGGATGTAGATGCTGTAGATGGAAACTGGCCGTATCGAGTTGCCAGAACCATCCGGTATAAGAAAAGGACGTCCTGAAACACGCGATGCTTCATCTTCTCACCAGCGCTTGAAGCCATACACCCAAACCAACGAAGCCCTGTGTGTTTCACCGCAGTGCTGCACAGTCCTGTCCTATCACCAGTGCTTGTTTCTATTAATGATGCAGATGATCTATCCCAAACCTTTGTTTGTGCCGCCGTCTCCCTCTCTGCCGTCTTTCCTGTCACCCTCCACGGTGCGCGTCGCTCGGTAAAACTAGAAACGGTCCGTGAACGGCGCATTTTCTCCGGTGGGATCGTCTGACTGACTGCGTCTCCGCTCGCTAAGCAGCCAGCAGCCAAAAGAGCTGGCACCGTGGGATTTCAAACTTTTTCTCCAGGGACCCTCAGTGGAAGCTCATCTACCCAAAAACACAACAGCAGAATCAAAAGTAATAATTTTTGACACTTGCTAAAAATATGAGAAACAACCCCAGGGGAGTGTGTGTGTGTGTATGTGTGTGTGTGTGTGTGTGTGTGTGTCAATATTTTTTTTTCTGAGCGGGATGAAAATGAATTTCGTTTTCCATCAGTTTTTAAAATGTCGTTTTTCTTAACTTTTGAACAACAGGAGAGACAAACATCAGCTAAACGAGAAACTGGGACAATAGCTGATGGGTTTTAAGACTCCAGTCACCTGTTGTTTACAAGAGGCGATCAAGAGCCCGGGCGCTCAGAGAGCTGCATTCACATCGTGTCGCGCTGCCACTGTATCAAGACCCTCGCCTTCTACCATACCCGCACATGCTTACTGCAGTATTGCTGCATTAAAAACAGCTCAGAAGTCAAAGAATCTTCACTTACTGATCAATTTGAATGTAAGTTAGCGACTGAATGTGAATTATTCAGGGTTTGCACACGGAAAAGCCAAATAAACTGCTAAATAACTCAAAGCTGGATCATGTCATTAACACTGAAGACTGAAGTCCCTGCTCACCTCCTGCTGAACCCCAGCGTGAGTGTACATCACAGAAAACAGCTCTTGGTTCAACCCACATTTTCCGTGAAGTTATTTTGGACCAGGCTAACAAACCCACCTCCAAATATTGAAAAGGGAAGCAGAAATGTGGGTCAATGGCTTCATCCGGCGCCCGGCCGCGCTGCTTGCTAACCGGCATCTCTTTGTTTCAACTGGCTCGGCTGCTGTTGACTTTGCCCTAATGTCAGAGATATGACATGACCTGCAGGCATCTGTTCTCCTTCCCTAGAAGCTTCACATACATACACACCCATCGCAGGCATCTCACACACACACTTTTGCAACGCACACTCCCCACACCCCTGTCTTTTGGTATTTCTCGGGTATCCACGCCCTGCGTCCCGTGGTGTGTCTCCCGTAGAGGAGTGTATGTTTTGTTTATGGTCAGTGACATGCACAAGCACTGTGGGGCCTAACTGAATGTGAGCACTGTCAGAAGAGATTAAAGCCACGTGTGTTGGTGTGTGTGTGTGTGTGTGTGTGTGTGTTGGTGAGTTGACTGGTGGGGAGACACCAGTACAGATGGGGGCTTCAGATGTGATGAGCGTCATGGCCGGGCATCCTCCTGTCCTCTTGGTTCAGCATCAAGAAAAGCCCCGCTGCTGCTGTCCAAACTAACCCGAGCAGCCCGTCGGCCACACCAGTGTCCCCTTTGTCTCCTTGTCCCTTTCTCATACACACTCACTATCAAGAATTCACTTGATATGGGTCTCTAAAAGCCAAAATTGTAGTTATTTGGGACTGAAACGTTTAATAGCTTGCGCTGACGTTAAATATTTAAGACTTGTCATGTAGATTTTGCTTATTTTTGTACTAAAACGCTGTTGTTTTTATCTTTTTTGAAGGTTAAATCATTTTTGAATTCAGTCATGCATCTTCCTGTGAATTTAGACATGATTCTTCAGCTGCAAGAAGCGACCAGTCACTAGTTCTTGTAAAACTAAAGCTCAAATATTGAAGTGAAGGCCAAAACAGTGGTGGGAAAAAGCTAAAAAGCTGAATGTTGTGTGTCAGAATCATGGCTAAGGAGTAAAAGAAAATCCAATAAACAGCTTTTAATCAGAGAAATTGGTCCAATATCTGTGAAATATCCACATTAGCTAGGAAGATGGATGGCAGTCATGTCTGTGCAGTACATATGAAGCTACTGCTATCAGCTGGTTAGCGTAGCCTAGCATCAACATCGAAAACAAGGCCACTGTCCAAATGTGACACAATCCTTCAACTAGCATGTCTAAAACACAGTGTTCCCAGTCTTTATGCTATGCTAAGCTAACTAGCGCCTGATTAAAGCTTTATATTTAGTATGAAGACATAACTGTGGTGCTGACGCTCTCATCATCAACTCCTGACATGAAAACAAGAGTGCTTCCCGAAAAATGTCTGAATATTCCTTTAATCCTCACTCACCTGACCTGTAGCTGCTGTAGCTAAATGTCAACATCAAATAGTTTCCATAAAGATTTGTTACAATCTGACATAAACACATGAATGATATTGTGCAGACAGTGCTTAAATCTGCTTAGGGGGACAAATATAAGTACATTAAAGGGTTAAAACAGACCTGATGTCAGTGGCGCTGCTAAAAATGAGATTTTCCCCCTTGGAGTTTTTAAAAACTTTAATTTCAATAATAAAACCCTTGGCTTCAGCAGACAGCGGTTGTTATCCATTAAATATGTATTCAACCAACCTGTACTATATACGTCACATCTGAAATGATGGCTATATCTGTGTGTTTTAGCTTAAAGACACACACACACACGCACACACACTCTGCTTCTGAACACACAGTGCAGGGAGTACTCTGAGGGTGGCCTGGATGTTGCAGGGGTGGAGGTTGGTTCATGGCCTCACTCACTCGATCAGACTGGGCATTTTGCTCAGACACCGAACAGAGACCTCTGTCGCCCTGAGGCCACCCCTGTGTCTCTCTCTCTTTCTCCCCTTCCCCCATCTGTCTCAGCAGAATCCCCACATCTTTAACAGTTTGTCCATTTTTTTTCCCCCCTCATCATCGTTTTTTTTTAAATGCATCATAACCCTGACAGCTGTTTCGTCTCTAATCACACCTTTCTGCGTTCGCGTTTACATGAAGCAGATGAACATCAGAATGAGGCAGAATGGGCGGCGTGTATCTGCAGACCAGATAGGATTTCAAAATCACACTAAAGGTCCACAATCCAGAAGGTGCACTGATTCGGATGCTCAGAAACAGTGTTGAGGTGTCTCCTTATTTAGGTATTTTACTCTTTAATACACCTAAAAAGCAAAAAGAAGCATGAACACAGTATGATGTTTATTATTTGTCTTCTCACAGACTTTGTACTGTAGAAAGAGACACCTAAACCAATCACAGCATCATGTATGAGTCTATTTACGAACTACATATCCTGCATTTTTGCAACAGCCCATATGGTCCCTTTGGGATAAACTTTTAATTAATGATTTAAACATGATTTGTTGCTTTATTCCTCCTCTTCCTCAGTCTGTAAAGTGTTTGGGGCTCTCTGGATTGATCCTCTTTGGCTCAAGTCTTCATCTCCCCTCTCCATGAAATCTCTTCATGCCTGCAATCGATGCTCTTGTCTCATGTCTGACCTCCCACTGTGACATTCCTCCTCCCCGTTCACACGTCCCGTCTGTCTGTTTAGCTTTGTAGTAAGTGATATGACCCGAGCGTGCCTCCAACAGTAAACACAGCTAATAACAACGCGGCTCTCAGAGGGGTGTGAGGGTTTATTGTGTGCGTGCGTTGCAGGGTGAGGAAACTGGCAGTTAATAATGCAACACACCACAAACTGGAGTTCAATAATGGTAATGTACATTTAGTAATCCTCAACCACCATCCCACCAGTAATGCACTAATTTAGCCTCTTTTCCCATATTTTATGGTTGCATTGTTTTGTAATTGTGTTCACTCGTATCTATCGACGCTGTGCATCGCTTGTCTGCAGCAAATCACTGCAGCTCTCTGATTTAATTGCGTACCACACGCCCATAGTGGAGTGAGTTTCAAGGTCAACTTTAACAAGCGCAGCATTTTTAAAATATATAACAGTGAGAACATTTTCAAAAGCACTTATGGAGGTAATGGTAGAGGACAACTCATTTGGAGACGTCTCCTTCAGGATTCAATTAAATGTAGAGCAAATTCCTCTTAAATTCACTGTCATTATGTTTCCCTTTACATTCTCAGTTGACTAGCATGGTGCTGTTTGAGAACCTCTTGCAGAGAACAAGCAGATCTATACTTCCAGGTTTTGGCAACTAAACTACTTGGCTAAGTTAAGGGAAAGCTTATGGTTGATGTGAATTAGTTAGAATAGGTCTTATCTGTGCTATCTGTAAACAAAAACGCAATTTTCAGGTACGAGATGGAACTTTGTTGTCATGGCGAGGTTGCCGGGCAACCAACTGAGACACCAGGAAGTCACTACCACCAAAAAAAATAAAAGAAAATACGCCTATTGACCATAAAACCATGAGTTGTTGTATTTTGTGTTAAAACAAGGAGTTACTCATTGACCTTTAAAGATGCTGGCACGGTCATATTAGCTTCAGATAGGGCCAAGGTACCGGTTTCCACCTCTATTCGCTAAGCTAAGGTAAGCTAATCATCTTATCACCTAACTCTTGCCTGGAAAGCAAACCGGTATGTTTCGTAAACTTTCCCGAAATGGCAGCAGGTCTATCAGTCCTCAGTCAGTCCGATTCACTTTGAGACAACTTCAAAGTTGCGGTGACTTGTCTGACTGGTCTACAGCTTACTGAAAATCTGCAAGTTTACCAATGCGACTAGTTGAAATGGCGAATCGTTTCCGTAGTGACACCTCGCTGTTTAGCGTGTTTGCATTTGTTGCATCTTTCCCAGTTCTTCTCTTTCTTTGGTCCAAAACTCGGCCATGTTAACAGTCTGACGGTATGTTACATACACCACCAGCTGACTTTGCCACAAGCCGATTGGCTAATGAAACAGGTGCCTAGCGTTTTCAGACCAGCCTCTGGCGACTTAAGAAGCTGAGTCGCAGGCGGCACCATCAGCGGTTTGTCGTCATCCCGAATATCTAACCTGGCATTTGCAAGAACACAACAGCCAGCAGCCAATCAGTGTTAACTTCATAACAACGCTAAATTCAACCTAATATAAAACAACAAGACACCAGACTATAACCTGTTACAGGAGTATTAACACATCAAGACCTCTGCTTTTATAATAGTGTTTTTGACCTTGGTGGCTCATGGAGCTTTGTGTTCCTGAGTTTGTATGCGGGTGTCTCAGTGTGTAAGCGAGCTCGAGAAGCTGTGTGTGGCAGAAGTGTATTCTCCTCGGTGTGACCTTGACCCGTCTGGAGAGCCAGCCTTGCCTCAGCAGCAGTAGCAGCAGCTGTGTCACTTCAACTCAGCGTCTTCGGTCCAACCTTAAGGGACCCGGACTGCCCGTGTCCCTGCCCACACATCCAAGGACCCCTGATAGAACAACCAGCCAGACACCCCTCCTCCGCCTCCTCCTCACCCACCACCACCCTTTCTGCCCTGAGCTACCAGCAAACACACATTCATGCACACTGTCCATCATGCATACTGATAAACGTGTTCACTATCAACAGCAGCAGACTGTAGCCTGGCTGCTTGGCTGCTGACAAAGCCCAGACTCAGCCTGCCTGGCCCCGTAGACACAAGCACAGCAGCGGAGACAAACACTGGCCTCCAGCCACTTCCAGTCAGCTCTACATATGTCACATGTTAATGACATCAAGTCTGTGGCCACCCACAGACCGCGCCGTACTTGAGGGCAGCGGATTGAGAAATAAAGTCGTTTCTCCTTGGAACGCCACTCTTATCCTTTCGCTGTGGCATTCAGTGCCAGGACCTCGGGGGGCTTTAACCCCTCGCTTCACTGCAGGTTTTACTGTCAAGCCTCCACTCACCTTTCTCCACCTTGTCCAGCCACAAACCGCAGCATCCGAAAGGGTGGCTGTGGTTACAGGGTGACTTGGAGTGGAATTTATTTGTACAACACAAATATATCATTATAATATTTATGATACATGTTTTTCTTCCTGTGAAATAATGAATATTTGTAGCCTCCAGGCTTCCTCTGTTAATTAATTAAGTGAACTAGACTGAAAAGGGAAAGTAAAAGTCATTATTCTAGTGTCTGAGTTCATCACTCCGTATATATTCGACTGTTTCATGGGAAACTCGAGTCGATACCCGCTTTTGTTTTTGTAGGGATTTGAGCCAAAAAGAGGGATGGATGAGCCAAAAACATGTTCACAGCTTTAATCCTTATCCCATTAGTGGACTCAGTGGTGGAAATGGTAAACAGCAGCCATGCTCGACTCCTCCATGTGCAGAAAGGAAACAGTACGGCGTCTTTTGTCAAACATGACTGATTCACTTTTGCCTTTTGTGTGTGTGTGCGTGTGGGAGCTTTGCCTTTCATATCGATCACGGTTGTGCCAACTGTTTGTTTTGTCTTTTCATATAATGAACCCTGGGCCCTCGGTGAGGCCCCGGCGGAGCTTTGCTCCATGCTAAAGGGCTTTTTGTGAGACAGTGTCACGCTCCCTCGTTCCGGCGAGGCTTCGCGTTTCTTATTATTCATGGCTCTCTCCCCGTTTGTTGAGAAGGCCGGGATCAAACAGGCCGATTTGCCACGCCTGACACCCACTGCTGCGAGTGTGTGTTTTGTGTGTGTGTCTGTGTATAGGGTGTGTGTGTGTGAACTCGGCTTGGGCTCAGTAATGACAGGATTTGTTAAACAGTAAATTAATGAATAATGAAATATCCAGCACGCGCCTGCCTTGCCTGGAGCACAGTGCCCCGAGCAGGAATTACTCCCGACCGGCACTCGGCTGTCTGCATGCAGGATAACCTGTGTGTGTGTGTGTGTGTGTGTGTGTGTGTGTGTTGGATAAGCATTTTTACAGCCCATTGCGTGACAGAACGCTGAGAGGCTTTGCTGATGGGGGCCTGCTCTCTTCCTTCACTTCCTGGCAGAGACGACAGACTGACTGACTGACTGCAGACATAACTGCATATAGAAGAAGAGACTGTCAGTGCTGCTCTCACACTCTTTATATATCAAATATTACCAATGCCTTCATAAGCTCAGTCCATGTTCATAAGTGCATTACCATCCTCTGCTCCCCTCATTACACTAACAACCTGTGACGTTTTCATAAAAATAGATTTTGCCTCCCATTATCGCCAATTCATCAAGCACAAGTGATTCCTATTATATCCTGAGTGCTTATTAGCCATTTTAAACACGCTGCAGCTGGTGGGTCTTTGCCTAGCACACAGGAAGTGATGTGTTTCAGCGAGATCAGACATATTAAAGCTACAGAAAGAGCGGCGCAGAATTATTACTTTGCACAAATGATGTCTACACAAAAAGGGGGAATTGCATCATAGCTCTCTGGAAAAGCACACCTGCAATAATCAGTGGGTACAAATTCGATCACGGCTCACTGTTTTGGTCTGCGGAAGTGGTAGAAACGGCTTAACCTCCTCTGCTTATCCTGCCCCCCACTTTCTGTTTCTCTGTACTTTGTCCTCAATTAAAGTCACAACATCATCATACAGCTTTTGTCAGCGTTTACATTTTCTAGTACTTTTAGTTGAGTAACATTTGAAATGATTTCTTCATGACAGAAGTTCACAGAAGGCTGAGGATTGTTGTTGTTTGCATGTAAGAAAGAGAAGTGGATAAGTGCATCAGAGAGCTTCACTGACATTACATTTTCAGTTTAATGCTGCACGTTCATATCAACTTGTTAAAATGAGATTCTGCAGGAGTTTGTGGGGGAGCAGATGCCTGAGCAGTAGCAGACGCGGCGTTACAGACACAACCATTTTGTTTTGTTTCTTCAGGATGAGTTCTGAAACTTGGCTTGCATCGATTTGTGGAATCGGTATCGACTCGCACGCTCGAAGTTTTGTCAGGTTTCACACTGTTGTGTTTTCTTCGTGGACAAAACAAAAACACCAAATCAGCTCAATGCCAAATTCCACTGGTCACGTTTTCTAAAACATACTGTATATGATCATTTTCACACTGTAACCCACACTGAATGCAGGTGTCACCGACTATATTTAAAATATGGGAAGCTTTAGGTGCAAGTTTACTTGTAACGTGACATGATCATCTGTGAACTGGTAGTAATGTTTGCATTGTTTCTTTGTGGGATACCTTATGTTGTAGGTATTTTATGTTAAATGTAACACTAATAATAATAATTTACTAATATTTAGAAAGGTCACAAGCTGTAAGCGACCTGGTGGCTAGCAAATGTTCTTTCTGGGGTTTGCAGACTTTCACTGTGTCACCTATAAAAAGACCAATGCCACACTAATTTAAAAAAAAAAAAGTGTTATATAATTATAGATAAAACATATTTGAGTTTTTTTTTTTTATTCAGTACTTTCCTGTGTTTTCCAAGCCTTGCATTTTAAATTTCATAACTTTTAAGTGACATAAGTGAGATAAAGATTATATAAAGAAAAATCCACCATGTCTTAATTTATGAACAATACTGCTGCTATTAGGGCAGCTAATAATTATTAGAATTGTAATTATTATACAGTATAATTACAAAAGTGATTTTAATAATTATTGCATGACCTTGCAAACTTAGTTTTGAATACCAGGTAGGATCTCTTTAGCCTTGATTGAAGCATAAGAGGCCTGAGGCTCAATGCAGATCATGTCAAAACCAGCTCTGTCTTGCAGCAACCATTGATGTTAGCTGTTGTTGTTGCATTCTCATGCTGAGGATATAAATGCACAAACAGGCGAACATAATAAGCGCACCAGTCAAAGTTGTTAACTTAAATGCTTTTTTTTTGTGATTTCTCAGACATAATTTTTATGAATTTTGCTGACACTGCAGCTCAGTGGCTCTGATCTAGTTTTGGTTTTAAATATTTAATCTTTAATTCCTAAAGTCAGAAGCCTAACGTGTACACAACAGGTCTACATTTACAATACTCTTCTGTTTTTAAAGCATTCCTATTAATACCAGTTTGAATAATGCAAAACGTAGAAATTTAGGCTAATACTTAAATTCTTCATTTCTTAATTCTGTTGTTTTAGTGTCTTTTAAAGTTGAAACTGGCGGTGTCACTTGTCCTCCCGGTGCCAGAGTCAACTCATTAGAGCGTCACGTTTCGCTCCGTGTTTGCTGTTTTTGCTTTCTTTGCCTTGTTTGTTTATTGTTCCAGCCAACCTGTCGTTGTTGTAGCCACTGATGCTCAGCAGCTTCCTGTCTTTTGTTGAGCGGGAATCGCTCGCGGACATGCGGGTGCTGAACTCTGCACCTGCGTCACGCGGCGTTCCACTCCACGGGTCACGCTGAGCCCGCGGGACACTTTCTCTCTGTCTCTCCTCGCTCTCTCTCAGTCTATTTCTCTCTCGAGCTCCCCATTTTCTGCCTCTCTCTTTCTCATTAGCTTTCTTTCTGTCTCTCCCTGCTTTTCTCTGGGTCTCTCGCGCTCTCCCGTCATTAGCACACCCTCGGTAGATCCCCACCGCAGAAGCGGGCCCGCGAGGCACGATTCTATTCCCCCTGCGCGCGTGCGAGAGAAAGAGAAGCCTCTCTGAAACGAGGGCCTCACTGGCCGGAAAATACAGCCAATTATCTCCCTGGAATAAGACGGTATCCATCATGGATTGTGTGTGTGTGTGTGTGTTCATTTCAGGGGCTTTGCAATATATGGACCCCAGCCTACTGATGTTTTAAACCGTACGAAGCTATCACAGTATGTATTATTTATTACTTTTTATTATTATTTGTGTCGTCATTTTAAATTTTAATCTTGCACTACATGTCATAACAGATCCAGCACACCTTTGAGCTCCACGTCAGCAAAATGGCCCATTTAAAGGACCATTAAGCTATTTCTTTTACAATGTAAACTACATTTTTGGTAAACTAGGCTAGGTGAACGAAAACCTTGACAAGCTAGAAAAGTTTTTTGTTTTTTTTTGATAAGCATTATTTTAGTAAACGAGCCTTGATAGCATCAGATATAACAAGTTAATCGGTGGAGGTGTGACTTCAATTCTGTTTTCACTTTTGGTGAGGGATTAGGGTTTTTTTTTTAATTTCAAAGCAAGGATAGTTTTTTTTGAAAATCACTGTTTTATGTAGCATAGCATAGTCTTCAGTACTGAAAAAGCAAATATCTGAAGTACTAATTCCTGTGTTTCCTATGTTGCATAAGATTAAATTAAAAGGCCGCTGCAGCAAACAGAACTGGTGAGAATGAAAATGAAATTTTAAATAGTTGTCATTTGAATTGATTTTGTCTTAGATTTGTTTTTTCTTTCTTTTTTTTTTTTTAACTTGTAGGCTACCTAAGCCACTTAGACATTTATATTGCGATGAACAAAGAGCAATACTTAAAACATTTATTCACTTATCACAATAACTAGCAAAGATGCCTGGCCTTGTGAGCTGTTTGACGAGCCACATGAAATATCACACACTGTCATTCAGAGAGCTGCATTTTCTGCTAAATTCTGAAACTATTTCACTTATTGTTCGTTGACTTTTCATGAAATAAGCAGGCTTAAGGTAAATACCCTGACATCAGCTGATGGATATCATGTTTTCCATTTTAAATAGATTGAGCTGACCCCCTCGACGCTCTGTGGCAGAAAAGGCGCAGGCCGCACACCTCGCATAATAAAACACATGGTTTATTATCAATGTGATAGAAATGAAATCACTGGACAATTAGAAGCATGTCTACCCATCATCAGCACCATGACAACAGCTCTATAAGAACAGAAAAACACTGGATGAGTCCTGCACCCCCACCCCACCCCACCGACTCACAAAGGTCGCATCACAGATAAATAGGCCTACTCCAAAATAGCTGGTGCACCTATTTACACAACCATCCATTTAAATTAATATAAATAAATATTTACACACATAAATAAATACCCCTCCTTCCTCCGCGTGCTTGTGATAAGGAGCCAGACAAACCTGTTTCACAGATAATGCTCACCACCCAATCCTCATAACCCACAATGCTTTTTCCATGTGAGGACAAGCGCACACACTCTCATTCAGACACACACACACACACACACGCATACACGCGCACACAATGTTGTTTGTTGGCTGCTCACAGCGTCTCAGTCTCACAGGATGCAGGCAGGGGGAGCGAAATGGATGTAACACAGTAACCACCATGTCCTCAGGGGAATGAAAAGAACGTAACACAGATGAAAAATCCCTCAGTGCTCTCTGACACTGGCCCACGGGTGTCTTCCTCTGCCTTTTTCTCTCCGCTAAGCCTTCCTCTTCCTCCTCCTCCTCCACCTCAGCCCTGTGTGTGTGTGGCAGGTCAGTGGCAGTGGTGTAAAGCTAGAAGTAACGGTGTAACGCCTCTGTCTGTGTGTCTGCCTCCCGCTCGGCTCTCCGTCATCGCCCCCCCCCCTCGTCTTCCCGTGCTTCATTTTCTCTGCTTCTCCTCTTTGTCGCCACCCTTGTTGCCACCATCTCCATGCCGGTTGTTGGGGGGGTTGTTGAGAAACATCTTGTCGAGTCCTTTGAGAGCCTCGGTGAGGTAGTTCTGGAGGGTGGTGAGCGCGGCGCAGATGGCGGGCGAGCCAAAGCCGTGCGTGATGAAGGAGAAGTGGGAGAGGCAGCTCTGGATGCCGGGCTCCAGGATGGGGCTGGGCCTCGAGTTGCCCAGGGGAGTCCTGTCCTGGGCCAGCAGGTCTGTGAACTCCTTACACAGCTGTCTGCAGGGGGAAAAGACACATGACAAGACGTCATGTCAGGGTTTCTCTATGATAGTAATACCACTGCTGAGGGTGACAGTAGCTCTCTCACTGCATCTGTTAATGCAACAAAACCCCCGCATATGTTTGCATAAGAACATTCAGACTCTTATCTCACTCCCTGTTTGAATCAGTGCATTACATTGATGCACCTTTGCTGGGCTCTTGCACAGTGTAAATATTCCTTAACTGAACTTTGACAGTATTTTTGCACATTTCTGCACAGCTTTGATTTAAATAATAGCAAATTTTCTTTTTTTTTTTTGCATTTATGCTTCTCAGTGAACACCTTTAGTAAACTGTCTGCATTAAAATGAATTGCAGAATTACTGTTGAAAATCCAAATAGTTCGAACATGCCTTGACCCCGTCTGCAGAACTGTACGGTGTGTGCCAGCCCTGCCGAGCTGAAAAACCCCGGGAAATGCACCCAAATCGACCACAACAGATGCCAGGGGATGACAGTGAGGGTATTCTGAAGCATCCAAACTATTATATAAACAAAAAATGTTGTAATCTTATAGTTCGTGGTGCCCCCAAGAGCACTTAAGAGAAAGGAACACATTCACTTCAGGCTGCACCACCATTTCATGTGATTCAACAGGGAAGATTTAAAAACAACTGTGGTGGCAGTGATGTAACAGTGGTCATCTGTAACTGTGTCACACAAATCCCACTCGCCTTAACGCCACACTTCCCTGAATGCAGCACTGCACCTGTTAAAAATGTGGGGTACCCCGTAGTTGATTTAAAGAAAAAAAAAAAAAGCGAAAAGCAGCGATTCACCCAGAAACGCGCTCTTACTGGGGTGGGAATGAGCATAAAAACAGCATTAGGACCATCACTGAAACCCAGACTGATGAAATTCTTGCAGGTTCAGCAGCTCATGACCCCCGCTTTTAACCCCCCTCAACCAACACCAGGGGAAGCTGAAGTGAGCGCCTGGCGCGTCGGTGCATTAGTGCATCAGTGCTGCGTTAATCGTGGCAGGATTTAACACATTAAACCTGGTTTCTTTGGTGAAATTCTCTAAAATCTATATCCCACGGTGCAAACGGCTTAAACTCTGCTGGGGTGTTCCTAAAACTAAAATGTAATGTGCCAAAAATGGGAAGGTTTTTAGTCCGCTGTGCAGCATTTTAACCCAAAGACCGCTTGATTAATATAAAAGCCATCACCAAACGGCAGTTTCTGTTGCTGCGTCACATGCTGATGCAACTTCTCTGCATCAGCCTCTATGACATAATCCATCCCGAAGGGAATTTCTCCCCCTGATATTTCTCCTTTTGTGAATCCCTTTAAGAGATGTGCGGCTGAACTGATGCAGCACACGTTCTTTCAGCCCTCCTCTATTTACTTCTGATTCATTTTCCCTGCGTTTCTCAGGCTGCTTCTGGAAAACAATCAAAGACACAGCGCGAACTTGATTTAATCTGCTTCTGTGGGTATACCTTTACCTGGACAGGGTGGCTGCACAGAGCGTAGGAGTTTTCCCAACTGACCTTTCCCAAAAATGTGTCTGTCCTGACACACTGAGGCTGCTTTAAAATCTAAAACAAAGCTCTTTGGTTGATACTGACGCACAGGCAATGTAAACACTCACACGGCCTTAAACGACGACTCAATATGAAGTCATACCGTTCGTGTCAAACTAGTTATCTTCAGTGCTTCAACAGCAAAATGCACCCACGGACACTTGGTCTGACTAAAGCCACAGCACACAAGTTTTTAGTGTGAGGCCTCCACATCAACTGTTAACGTTTGTAATTTGAGATGAGGTCATCAAACGTTTGTCCTTCAATATAGACTTAATGCAAATAAACGCACCAATAAAAGAAAAATCACATCTTCCCCTCGCTCCCCTTGTTAGATTTCAGCAAATCATCTCCTGGTTTTAGGCCCACATTTTATATTCAAGAGACCCCTCTCTCTCTTTCTCTCTCTCAGATTTGTTCTCGCACACACACACACACACACACACCCTGTCAGCGGCCTAAGGGCAGAGCTCCAGCAAATGAGTGACAGGCTGTGCAGGCCGAGCCCAGCTGGGGTTAGGGGGAGTAGAGAGGAGAAGCCGCCACCCCGGGCTACACTCAAGGCTCTCGCTGTTGTTTTCTGACGACTTGAAACACTTCGCTGCTAAATAATGAATTTCTAACAGGCAGCACCGACACACAGTATTGGAACAGGTTTGAATCTGAGCATCAAACATCCACCACCGAGCGCACCGTACATACTGAGTACATTGGGGTGCACACGCGTACACACACACACACACACACACACATAAGCGCACGCAAGGCAGATGGTTTATGCAGTGCAGGCCAGCAGACAGCACTATTTATGCAAGCTAAAAATACAAGCTTCCTGCAGGGGTCTTTGCTAGATGGTTTGCAGCCCTGCTTGCAACCTTTTTCGTCTGGAAAATCCACATTCAGACAGACAAATGTGCTGCTCATTAATCAGGAGGACACTTTTAGGCATAAATCAAACCTAATCCTGCATTTTCATCCAAACTTTCTAGTGCACGTCACCTCTGCCGCCCTGGTTTGCTTTTAAAGATGTTGCTCAGTTCCCGAAAAGGTAATCAGAAGATGCTGGATTCAGTCCCACAGTGTAACGGCCATAAAAATTGATTAACGCACGCGACTTTACGACCACCGCCAGTAAAATGGAGACCAGAAGCAGAGGTCAGGCATACACTGGCAACCTCGCAGCTCGTATTTTATGACGTCTGTGAACTGTACAGGCCATATTGAGTGTCAAGTGGCCATCGTCAGGAGATGAACTGCTTCTGAGGAGGCTAAACTGGGCGCACTTGACTCCATATTTAAAGAAAAATCATTTACATCGGAGTCAGAAAGGGAAAATTGTTTAGTCATTGTATGATTTTTGACTTTAATGTGGATTTCTGCTCATTTTCTTGAGGGGCCGAATTGAATTTAACCGGTTTTAATTTGTCAGCGTGGCATTTTTTTTTTTTTTTTTTTTTTTTTTTTTTTCAATCAGCCTTTTCATCACAGGTCAGATCCATATCGAGTTCGATGCGTTTCATTAAGAGAAAATAATAAAAAAAATATAAATATAATAAATATAAATGTCACTGCCATGTTCACTGTGGCAAAATGGACTGAGTGTGTGTGTGTGTGTGTGTGTGTGTGTGTGATATATAAAGCACAGAGGAGAGGTTTGCACCCTCAGGGGAGTCTTAAATAAGGACCACGGAGGGCTCTGGGAAAATGAGTTTAATTTCACAATAATTTCATTCATCAGACATGAACCTAATTGCAGAAGAAGGATTTTCACCCCCTCTGTGTGTGTGTGCGCGCGTGTGTGTGTGTGTGTGTTACTGTTATGCAACTCAAATCAACTGCACCAAAAACTTTGGCACATTGCACATAAACGTTAATCTGAGGCGTGGACGTGGGACTGTTGTGGATCTTTTAGGACGTTTTAATAACGGTGTCTTTTTAATGTGTTCGGGCAGCCTGGGGTGAAAATATCTGGACTGGACTTCTTTCTTGTCGTGCTGCCTGTCTCTGCTTGTTCTCCTCCTCCGAACACCTACACATCCCAGCGTTGAACGCATTACGCGCGCTCCGCTCTGGCTCAATGTGTCTGAACACCTGAATTTCTCATTTAAATGATCCAACAAGCGGTGGTCGCCTTGTGTAATCTCATTGTCAGCCGCGTCTCTCTCTGTGTGTTTATATGCCACACTGCAGCATTATATTAAATGACAGCCTATAAAAGACCATGAGGGGACAGGATCTAATCAAACGGTCCATCTAACTCACTTTGTCGCCAGCAGCATGTTTTTCCGCGTGTGCAGCTCGTTGGGGTCCGCGTGCTGCCGGTTGAGGTACTCGCTCACGGCTTTGGTGGGGAACTCCGTCTCGCAGATGTAACCGAAATCCCGGGCCAGGTGGACCGCCTCACCTGTGCGGAGATGCAGGTGGAGATGGTCAGTGTTAACAATGAGCTGCTGTGAATGGGGATGTTTGACTGCAGCGGGTGGTTTGACGCGCAACTTCGATGTCTTCGAAACATGAAATCGCCCCTCACACCACAAATACTTGTGCTTGTGCACTCACGCCTGTTTCTTCTTGTATTTCTCTTTAATAATACGCTATGATCACGTTTCGTGGTTGTCTCAGGATTTAAATATACTGTCCTTTTACGCACCAATTTTCCTCCGCCAGCGCCCTCTCACCTGACGCCAAAAATGGAAAATGCTATAATTCTCACTGTTTTATCATGAAAATTAATGCCAGACGCCAATTATTTCGTTTTCATGATTGATAAAATAAAGAAGGAACTATTTTATTGCGCTTTCCACAGGCGCGAGTGGGCACAGCATTCATATTTAGACGTGGAAACATGAAGAAAATCAAAAAAACTCAAAAAAATGGTTGATAACGTACTAAGAAACGAATCCTGATGTGAAATATAAAAACTACATTTTTAAAAAATATATTTAAAAAATTAAAATATAGTTATTATTGTTGGTGCACTAATTGAAAACAGCAGATGACCTGTTTTATAGGGAATAACGTATTATGAAACAGAGCCTCTATGCTTTCCCGTATAGTCAGAATGACTGCGTACAACAGGACAGGCCTAAACAGCAGCCTTTAATCAATTAATGTAGATTTAATCTAATTTAGTAACCCCGACTGTCTCCACCCGTTCAATACTGAATATTTATTTCCTTGACATTAAAGTTACAGCCACTTTATAACATAGGCTCACTGTCATTTGTGGAGGCTGTAAGGTCACGACCTTTGTTGTCACTTTGGACGCCAAAGAAAAAAAATTGTTTTTCTTTAATCATTTGCCACATTTTCCACATGTCCCAGAGTATATTTCTGTATTTTTGAGGGGGTTAAACAATCAGTAAATTCATCACCTTCGACCAGAGATGTTAGTAATGTGACATTGGCAGCTTTGCGTCTCCCAGCAGGTAAATTGAGTCCGATCTTCTCCAGCTTTTCTCTCAGACATTTCCCACCGTTTTTGGACTTTGCTCTGTAGAAACAAAAGCTAATTAATGCAAAACTGCACGTGTGTGTGTGTATGAATATATAAAAAGAGTTGGTAGATAAATTACAGAGATTTAGAAATAAAAAAAATATGTGGCATTATATTAATAAATGACCTATTATTGGTTTCAAAGTTTGTAAATCTTTATTAAACAGCGTGGGCTCTTGTCATCAGACTGAGCTGAGGTTTGTCTCCAGAGACTGTGCCAACGTTAAGTAGACTCCGGCTGGTAAATGGCACAGACTCGGAGGCCTTTTCACACAGCTCGGGTTTTAATTAACAGATGCGCCCTGCGTGTTCTTTAACGAGCCACAAGCTTTTTTTTCCAGACATCCAAAAAAAAAAAAAAAAAAAAGTTATTCCTTCACTCCGGCGTCAACATGCTCTGAGGCTGCGGTCGTACCTTCTCAACACGCCCCCCAACAAGGAGGCGTTGAGGCACTCGGGCGGGGACAGTCTCCTCTGCACCTCCCCTACGGTCACTTTGTACTTGGAGGTGGAGCTGAGCAGCGACAGGCGGCCCGGTACCGAGCAGAACACCTCGTTTATGTTGACGGTGACCCCACCGATCAGGCCGTCCTTGCCGAGCATCATAGAGCCCATGTTCTTGGGTGGCATGGGAACTGAAAGAGGAAGGTTAGAGGCGGCGTGAGCGTCTCTCTTACATAAGAAGTTACAATACGAGCGTCTGACACAAGTTTGAAATCGTTAAACCTCTTCTGCCTCTCTCTCCCCTGTCAAACTTTGCTCAGCGTGTGAGACCACGCGCGCTCAGAGGGCGGCCCCGGCCTAATGAAGCGCCCACGCGCCGGGCATTTGCTGTTATTTAATGTCGCGCGACATTCTCATTACAATATTATCGATTGTTGATTGGCTCGCGCTCTCAAATCGCATTAACCACCTCCCGGTCTTCTCTCCACGGCCGGTTTAACTCCCACCAGCAGCACTGGATGCTCCTTCATCCCGCGCGTTAATGCTCGCGCTAATGGCGTTAAAAAAAGGGGGGAAGAAGGAGCAGCCAGTCAGCCGCGTGCGTGCGTGCGTAGGGGCCAGTGCGAGGGGGTTTTGATGGCTCCGCGGGGGATAATACCGCAGATTAGCTCTAAACGAGCTCACGAGATCTCCGTGAGCGGTGCCATTTATTACATCAGCGGCTTAAATGCCCCGCGGGGAGCTCAGTCACTCAACATCCCGTAACTAAATCACCGCACATCATCAGAGCGGCAGCATGGCAGCCTGTCAGCGACACACTGCCTGCCAGTCAATATACCGGGATCGTTAACCCGGCTTTAAACCCCTTCGTCTTGTGCTGGCCAGGTCTCGACGCAAGACGTGCAACAATCATCATAATTCATTAGCATAGACGATAAAATAAAATATGAAACGGTGCAACGAGTCAACAAAGACCTAACAAGGTGGTGTCCATTCTGATTTAGCCATTTGTAAATGACGTTGTCAACAAAAATCAACATTATTTGTGAATACTATGTTTGCCGAATGATATTATATTATATTGTGATAGGCATCATTACACAGAGCACAGGTGTGTGTGTGTGTGTGTGTGTGTGTGTGTGTGTTCCTACCTTTCTTAATTACTGACTGATCCAGGATGTTCGTTCCGTTGGTGTCATCGACGGTCTGTCAGAACCAACATAAACACAAAATAATTATAATCGACTTTGCTTTTTTACAAGGGGACCCACGCTGTAATAACCCACTTAGCCTAACGAGCATGGGAAAATTGTTGTTCCACTCAAACTCAATCAACACACGCACACAATCCTGCGTGATTCATTTCAGGCCAAAGAGACGTCTTTAAGCTGTTTGCCTCCTGCTTCATAATCCTCTCCCTTTCTTGATTCATCGTGACGTGGCGCGCGCAGCAGAAGCTACTCTCGCAAATTTAGCGCCTCATTCATCAAAACTCATTCATCATCCTGCGAAGTAAAGAATCCCCGTTGAATTAGACGTGGTGCTGCTGCACGAAAACCAAAGAATTTGTTTTTATAAAAAAAAAAAACCCAAATTTATAACGGGGGGTTAATAAATGCATGGCACAAATACGGAAAGCCAGAAATTAGACTCTGTTGTTGAGGTTAAATGCCAAACAATTCGTGATGGTTGTGGCCTGAGGGGAAACGAGGGGAAGATGAAGTCCTGCTCAACTGAAATAAAGTCTGCAGTCACTCCCAACCTACATTTGCATGTTAGCAGCAATAATGCTACTGACATGTTAGACAAAAATGACAAAAGTAAAATAAAAATAAAATAATATATAATATAAATAAATTAAACCAGTCGTAAAAGTAGGAATAATAATGATAATATTATAATATAATTTAGACAAACAAGACAAAATTTGTTTTAACAATTGATTTAAACGACACAATATTTATTTTTCTACATATTAAAGTTAATATAATATTAGTGTATCTCCAGACTTTTCTGCTCTAAATATGTATTTATCACTGTGGCAGTAAATGCAGGTGGTTTAAAGACACACAGCAACATCTGAGCTCCTTGCAGGAATTCCTGGATCCCAGTTATTCCGCATATCAGCATCTCCTCATCAAAGAGGGTGTCTCGGGTCTCTGAAGCACGGTTTGTTTAGCTGTGGGCCATTTGCGTTCAGGCTACAGCTGCTGTGAGAGTCCAGCCCTGAGGGAGCTGCTCTGAGTTCACTGACCTTAACTCTGAAGGGACGGCAAACATGCGGAGACCATGAAGGAGGCGACTGTCAACAATTACCAGTCCGCTTCTTCAGCAGCGTTTTTATATATTCATGGCTTTTAATATAGTTGGAGCGTGGAAAAGGTGCACATCGGTTACTTTTTTTTTGCCATGCAAAGGTTAAAAGGAAGGTTAAATATGAAACGACTATTGTTGTAAATTGGAATAGACATAACGTGAATTAAATGCATGCATTTTTAAAATCTGTTGTTGTGATTATACATAATAATTTGAGTAAAACCTTCAGTGGCATATTTCCTTTTTATCCAACGGACCTCGGTGCCTCCTAACGTGCACTCTGGTCTAACATCTGTCAAATATCGAGTTCCCCAAATCCTTAAAATAACTTAAAAACAGGCAAAAACGAAAAAAAAAATCTCATATCTGGAATTTGGAAATGTGTTGGATGCAGTTTAACTCCTGTAAATCTCAGCTGTGATCTTAGACTCACCTGAACATCCTCCATACCGTGCAGCCCGTGCAGCAATCCGTCGCCCATACCGGGCTCCAGTCCCGGGTGAGCGGAATGCAGCAGCACATCAGGCCGCCGCACGCCACCGTAGTCCCGCCGTGGGTCCAGCCCGGACAGCTGTGGCAGCGAGGCCCGAGGCTGCGCCAGCAGAGCGGAGCTGTCCATCCGGTCTCCGGCGACGTCCTGCCGCTGCCTCGCCCCCCATGCGCCTTGCTGACTCTGGTGCAGGGAGTTCAGGGAGTACGGGTCGCTGACGTGGGAGTACGGGTCCTGGCTCTGGTAGTGAGCGAGCGGCTGGTACGGCGGCGGAAAGTACGGAGGCTGGAAGTCCGAGGAGGGCGCATGAGACAGCGGCGGCGCGCTGGAGTAGGGTCCCGCATGCGATACTGAACCCAGCTGGGACAGGCGCGAGCTGTGGCTCGAGACACCGTCATGCCGGTCCTTGAAGAGGGTGCAGAGAAGAACAGCAAGAAAAATCAACTCCTTTCTGAATTAAAACCACATTTTTAAGGAAAAGAAACCACATGGAGGCCCAAGATCATGATGCTTTTATTAGACTATATCGCCGCTGGTGATGTAGCCAAAGTAGCCTAACTCGCATTGAATCCCCTGAATAAAAAGCACACAAGAGCCTGGAGGAAAATGTTATAGCCTCATTTAAAATGCCTCGTAACGAAAAGCACCTCGCAATATGTGGATTCACCGTTTGCAAACGGATTCTGAAATGCATTGTGATGGAGCAAAACTCACCGCAGTGGAGTAGGAATGAACCAACATCTGTAAACCGTCTGTTGGTGTCACGGGCGAGTTCACGGTAAAAACAGCAGGCTGGTTAAAAGACCGCGTCAGGCCGAGCTCGCCAAACTCATTCCAGGTGAAAGCAGCGCGTTTGTGTCTGCAGGCACGGCCCGGTCTACAGCTCCATGCAGGTCCTTCCTCCGCCCGGAGCTGCCGCCGCTCTGAGTGTGAGCACCGAGAGCCCGCCTCTACCCCCGGTATACGGTGTAATTGTTATTCATGACTGAGACTTACAGGAATATTAATGTGCGCGAGGCAGGGGACTGGCGACACACGGGGCGTGAAGCCTCTCGCGCAACCGTGAGTGACGTTTAAATTCCGTGGAGAGCCGAAACGACGCGCGAGCAGCGTGAGATAGAAAGAGGAGTCTCTCTCGCAGGAGAAGGCGAAACGCGGTGACCAGACCCGTGAGGAATTCCCCATCAGTAGAATATACATATATACACGAGCCAAGTCTGACGCGGGAAAAGCACACTTTCTTGCCTTTAGAGACACTTTTGCACAAAGACTGTCTGCGCAAACAGACTTTGACGTTATAAAAACATTATAAGTCACGTTGGTGGAGAGGAAACAAACAGGGGTTCGTAAACGCTTATTCAGGCAGCATGGCACTAGTACCAC
Source organism: Datnioides undecimradiatus (assembly GCA_008933995.1). Classification (NCBI taxonomy): domain Eukaryota; kingdom Metazoa; phylum Chordata; class Actinopteri; order Lobotiformes; family Datnioididae; genus Datnioides; species Datnioides undecimradiatus. Next base: position 1,343,999 of record WARS01000046.1, read on the forward strand.
CGGGGTCAAGGGGTCTGATCCGATCAAATACACCCTGCTCTCGCGCCGGTGCAAGACGACGTAGATAATCGCTTCCACCCAAGTAAAAAACCCAGAAACACAAGCCTTCTGCAGCCACACCGAGACGCTTTGCCTAAACTTCACCCTGCCAACAAAACACTCCAGAAACATAAAGCTCGTGTTGTGTTGCAGCTGCTTTTTATTAGCTCACTGGGGGAAAAAAGCCACACACACAACCGAGACACTGCGGTGCGCACGAGGGGCTCGTGTGAATGGTGTCACGAGTCAAAAGCAGCGATTAAACTTTATATTGTTGTCTATACCGAGGGCCCCCTTCTTCGCCCTCTTGGATGACTTGTTTAACAACATTACAGCCTCCCCTCCCTCGCGCCGTGGGAGAAAAGCCATGTGCGGCACGAGACAAGGGTTTCCCACCGGGCTGATCCGAGGGGCCTCGCGAGCTGCCCTTTCTTCGCGTGCTTTGTGCTCGAGCCCATTCAGCGCGCGCCGGAGCAGCGTTTCTTTTCCCGTCTCCTCGCTCATTTTTTTTTGTTTTCGTTTCTTAAAAAATATTGTTCTGGGATCAAAGCCAAATGATTTACATACTGACACATCGTCAGCCTCGCCCGACCCCGCGTTTCTCTAAACTCCCTTTCTTTTGCTGTATTTTAAAAATAAAATAAACCATTTTATTTCTTATTCGACTATTTTTGAATACACATTTTTTTGCAGCCACACCGCTGTATTTCAAAATCTCCCATCAGACACATTTTCACGCCTGTAAAATTAGTCCAAAAAAAGTTGAAGATTACCTTTTTAAACATGAATTTTCTCAAAAAGCCCGCTGCCATATTTTAAATAAATACCCTATCTATGAAATTGTATTGAAAAGAAAATACAAATTATCTGCGTCCAGCGTCAAATCTTTTCACTCTATTGTGTAAAAAAAAAAAAAAAAAGAAAAAAAGAATGGACCTGCACCACAGCCACAAAAATATAGATTATCAATACTTTAAACATTTTAAACGCACATAGTTTTTTTTTATCTGAACGAAATCATCATGTGGTGAGATGAAATGTCCTCCAATTCATATTCAGTCCCCACATCACAGAATAAACAGGCCTAAAGCCTCCTGCAGTAACGCCTCACTTATCCCAACAATGTCCAACACCTTTAGCCTTAAAAGCGCGTCTCAACTGAGTCTCCTCACGACACAAACACACGGACGGCGACGTTACCTCATAAATATCTTCATACTTGACATTCTCAACTAGTTTCCACAGCATGGTCGCTTCTCCGGTGTCGGTAAACCGAATGCAGCCAAGTGAGGAAGGGATGTCTCATCTCTCTCTCTCTCCCTCCCCTTCCTCTCTCTCTCTCCCCCTCTCCCCCCCCTCTCTCTCCGCCCTCTGTGAAGGCAGCCAGGCTTTGTGAATGGGGAACCCCTGCATAGACTTCACCACTCTTAAGAGGAGCTACAGGGCGGGTAGACAGCAGCAGGCTGCTCCATGCACGAGCACGAGGAACAAGCAGATAAACACAAAGAGAGCGTGTTTTATTCGCGGTGCATCTCTGCCATTTCCAAAATAAAAGCACGACACTTTGGACTTTCACGTTGTAGCAGATGGACAACTTTGATGAAAGGCCTCTTCTTCCAAATGCATGGCAATTATGTTCTGTAATGTCAGTTTCTGTTGCAAAGGTCTGATCTGATTGAGGTAAAACATGATTAAATGAAGTTATGTACCTATTACATATGCAGTTGTATAATAAAACACTGACAGGGCATCAAATAAAGGGTGATAAATTAAAGCAAAAACTAATATAAAGTCTAATTTTACAGATTATAGTCAAGTGTTTAGGTGCAGGTCTTTCCCCTCAAACTTTGATATGCTACACGATACAAATAAATGTGATGTCATCGATAAAGTAATGGTCTCCGGAGCAGCTTCAGTCCTCCTCGGCCCAGATTCCTTAAGCCTGTTTGTCTTTACTGCAGGCGAGAGCGGCTCTCCTCCAAACACGTTCCCACATTTGGTGTTTGAGAGTCTTACTTGCTGGTCCAGAGTCTCTCGGGGTGGATTAGCTGGGTTGAGATCCAGTGAAGACCAGATCACATCATCCATGCTATTTTCATACTGTCCTGTTTGCAGATTCACTTGCATTGTAATGCAAGTCCATGAAGCCTGTGTGCTTGTGTTTGCAGGACACTACTGCAGTTTGTTGGTGTTGCTCTGTGGTATACATGGTGGTGTGATGAGAGCAGGGTTGACACCAGCCTGCAGATGTCAGTCAGCTGAATTAATGGAGTAATAATCTATTAACATATTGTCATAATTAGTAGTGGTGATGGGTTTACAGTCACTATCAGTCACTAGGTCACAAGACATCCAGCTAACACGGCTCTGTCGACACGATCACGTGACATAAGATGACACTTATTATTTTTAAATGTTTTATTTTAAACTTTGTCCAATATTTAAAGATACAGTATACATTTGTATCTCTGTTTGTTGATGAGAACTGTGTCTTTATACTCCGTATTAAGTGAAATACACTTTGTGGTGGGTACTCAGGTGCTCTAAGTGCAATTTTGAGGTACTTGTATTTTGCTTTAGTATTTCTATTTCATGCTATTTCATACTTCTACTGCACTGCATTTGATAACTTCAGTTTCAGGTCGTTTTACAGACATAGGATGATTGAAAATATGAATAAAACTAACAAATAAAGGTATATTATCATCGGTTTAGTACACAGAAAGTTCATCCTTTACATGTTAATGAAACACTGATTATACACCATTGAAACAATGAATATACATGGTTCTGACATGGGCCTTTCTGCATATTAAGCACTTTTCACTTATGTGCTTGAATAAGACTTCGAAAGCAGGACAACACGACTTTGACCAAATATCCGAGTACTTCCTGCATTACTGCCCATGTCACGTGACATCACAAGAGGGTTTGCTCTTCCCAAACCCCAGATGTACCGACTGTAGCACTTGTGTTTTTGTTCTGAGTTTATTGAGCCCCCGTCTCTCATCCGTGCAAAACAACAGCCACAATAATCACACACGTCTATATCCTCCTTGTTCTTTAATAGAAAGACTCTGTGCCTTTGATCTGCTGCACTTGAACTTGAAATGAACAAGGTCACACAGTATTGTTGAGTTGAATCATCATAAAAAAGCAAACATGTTCATATCTTTATGAACTATTTCATAACAATGGTATTCCCCTACACCCATCCCATAAGTCTTTCCTGGGAGGACTTTGTCCAAGTGTGTGCAAACTGCTCCCCCTAGTGCTTCAAGACTAAACATGCATCCATCCATCAAAACGGTCCTCTGTGAAGGAGACTTGACCCTGTCCTGTCCCACAGTTTACAACTCAGAAAAGTTGAATATTTGAATGATTTGGTTCGACGGCTTTCAGCAAACGAAAGGAAGGACGAAGCCAAACCTCAGATTTCGCTCCCAACAAGTCAAAACAATGTTATTTTACAGTAAAGTATAGGTTTCTTCAGTTGGAAATACACTTGTTCGTGCATGTGTGTGCACATTTAAGCTAAAATGTTGATGCTTAAAGCAGAAAACCTTGATTAATTACATTTTAGGTCTGTTATTACTAAAAACAAAAACAGTGCTCACAAGCTCAGTCCAAGTCTTGATGGCCTAAAGCAAGTTCAAGTCTATAAATCCCAGTGGAAGCCCTCATATGGTCTGTATATGTGTCGTTAGACTCCGGCGTGTGTGTGTGTGTGTTGTCTCTGACACGGCTGCCATGTTTAAGCTCCTTTGATGTTAGATGCAAAAGTGAAAAGGATAAAAAAAACAAAAAACCAAAACTGCCGCCGAGGAGACCAGACATGAATGTTTAAGGAGGCACGGCTGTTCCCATGTTCTCTGGACTGACCCGCTGCCAAAGATTCACCCATCCACACACACACACACACACACACACACACACGGCAGGGCATATGACTGTCAGCAATGACAGATGTCCTGACAGTCTGGAGGTCCGGAGGCACGGTTGTGGTTGTTGTCCTGCAGGGCTTTGACACACGATGTATCAGCATACATTACACACATGTCACACTAACGCCGCTCTGTCTGCTCGCCCGTCTTTTCTTGTTTGAAACCATCTCTGCAAAATTCATTTTCATCGTCACATTCTTTGTGGCGATTTCAGTCAGGAGGAGGAGGTGGCCTCACCTGTTCGGGCTCTCGCGGTCACACTGTCTGCAGCGCGAGTGTAAAGATTCTTATTATTCAGCCTTCATGTCTGGACCTGGGGTCAAGTGTGATCCTGTACCTCATGTGTGCCATAAAGCTCAGATTCACGTTGATGCATTTAAATGTTTTCCCACCCACAGTGACATTTTCCACCTTGTAGTGTGTTTTATGTGACGTGTGGTTAATAAGTTGTTTGCTGTTTATCATAGCACCAATGAAATGTCTTGACGAAACCCTGCAGAGACAGATAATTGGAAATACTGG